>CM039512.1:3283997-4493997 GCA_022432975.1 Begonia masoniana | reverse complement strand
AAACAAAACCCATGATTTTACTCACGGGTTTTTACGGTGTGAGTACGGCCGGTCCGAATGGACCAGCCGTACTTGCCCCACTAGAGGACGAAACCCGTGAGTAAAATCACAGATTTTTTCCCTCCGAGTACGGCCGGTCCATTTGGATCGGCCGTACTCGCACCACTAGAGGACGCGGCCCGTGACAAAAGTCACGAGTTTTTGCCCTCCGAGTACGGCCGGTCCATTTGGACCTGCCGTACTCAGCACTAAAGGACAAAACCCGTGACTTTTGTCACGGGTTTTACAAGTCACGGGTTTTACCTATCGGAGTACGGCAGGTCCTTGGACCAGTCGTACTCGGCCTCTATATTTTGCAAATATTGCAAAAGGAGTCCGGTACGGCTGGTCCAACTGGACCGGCCCTACTCGGCAACCGAGTACGTACTCCTCACCCCCTCTGCAATGCATGTTTCAAATAGTTTAAGGTTTTTGCCGATGAATAGTATTTTTTAAGGGTTTTTTCACTACCAACTCTTAGTTCTTGTTTTTTTTTTTTTTTTTTTGAAAAAAACCCTTTCTTTTAATATTTTAAAAATATATGTTAAAAATAATGTAAAAGCTTAAAGTGTTCAAATCAAATAATTAGAAATTATGAAATAGAGTCATAATTTCAACAAGTGTAGCTCAATGTTTTTCTAATTGAATCGATTGTGTTTTGTTATTTAGTCAAAATTAGTTTTTTAAATTGAATTTATTTATTTTTATCATCTAAATTGATATAAATAAGAACTCTATGGAGTCTCCATTCTTTTAATACAATATTGTATGTTTTAAAGACCCCAGTCTCTTAATACAATCTCGTACGTTTTAGATTGGAGTTGTACAGATTTGTTTTTAAGACTAGCGCAAAATACATTCTATTAGTTAATGATGAAAATTCTACTTATAAATCATTTATTTTTCATGAAATCAAGGTGATGTAAATTCCTATCAACTAAATTATTTTACAAATGTAATTTCTTTTATTTATATTTTCTTAAATTTAAAGTAAATGTTCATTTTATTTATTAGTAAAATTATCTTTTTAATCAACTCGTTAGAAACAATTTATGTGTTTTTATGTAATTTGTTAGAGTAAAAGTAATTAAATATCATAACTAACCCAACACCGAACTACGTAAATAATTTTTTATAGAGTAATTTAGCAAACACTTGTATGTTTTTTGTTTTTTCACATCCGATAATTTCAACAGCACGGCTAAAAGTGATCATTGAAAAGTTATAACAATATCAAATTACCCCTTGTTAAAATCATAATGTTCAACATAAGAATTGATGAATGTCTATTGATATTCCACCAAACGAGAGAACTAAAGTTAAAACACTTACAAAGATAGAGGTTGGAAAAATCGGAATCGCGGTCTGGTCCATGATTTTGGGAGTCAAAGATCATAAAAACCAACTGAACACAGTGTGTCAAAACTTCAACCCAAAAACCAGTTAAAAGTCGATTCATCACCTGTAAAAAAACGGCACATACTTGAAACCCGCCCAAACCCGACGCATGCGGAATCTGGTGGTATCTAGTTGTCTGTACTATGAATGTCGTGTTCTTCACCACGAAAATTCACGTGCATGTACAGCGTAACAATGTTAGAACTATGTGCTTCGGCCGACAAATCGACGCTAATTTGTTTGTCGTCTTGGGTTGAAATTGTTGTTCTCTTACCGCCGAGACGTTCATTTCATCACCTAGGACCAGAAATCGATGGCGGTAAATTCGTCGTCGTCAAAATTTATCGTTTTTGAGTGTTTTGGTGCACTGTCGGCGTGGGTTGATGCCCATTGGGGTGTCTGCTTAGGGAGTTCGCCATCTCTGTCCGTCAAACTAGTACTTTTGTAGTTGGTCAGGCTGCTCACCACATGTTCGCTAAAATGACGGAAAGAAATTACTTTTACCATTTTAATTTAATGCTTTGCATTGCTTGTTCAAAGCTGAGTTTGGGGTAAGTAACTTTTAACTTCACTCTTTGCTTGCATAAATCCAACGCGATTGACACTTATCTGGAGTGGCTGTCGTTGCAAATGATGGGAGCATTTCTAAAAAATTTGCAGGCAAGAGTACAAAATATTATGGGTGGAACATGGAAATGGGCCCCGTACATCAGTGCTGGCTAGTTGCTGCAATTACTACGCTCCTCTTCCGTCAGTGGTAAGTTTTTGGATCATTGGTAGTAGATTCTTGCATTTGTTGGAATTCAAGTTAGAAAGGAAATTCTCTAAATAAGGCTCTGAACAGATGAAGCTTAAGGGGGGAATTCTCATTTCTTATCTTAGTTGGTTGGTCAGATTAGTCTTTGTCAATCTCATGAGTTGGATTATGTAAATTTAGGGTATTAGACAGCGTAGATACTATTTTTCAAAACATTATCTTTTTATTATTCACAATGTTGCTCGCTCTAATGAATCTAGTTTTTTTTATTGATTTCTATCTCAATATCAGTACACGTGAGGGTCCTCATATTATTGTTGTCTATTCAATTTCAGATGTATAAGAATAGCCAATAATTCCAAATTGAAGATGGTCCTAAGAAATTTTAGAAGTATGAACCAGTGTTAGAGGTTAATCTGTTGCTTTATCTTCGGATCTATGTTGGTTATCATCTTTTCTAATTTGTAATAAACGATGTAAATTGATGAACACCCACTTGGGACCCAAAATCTGAAAATATATTTCTGATGAAAAGAAGAATGATAGAGCTTTGTCTTTTTTGGCAACCATTGTCTTGCTGTACTGAGATTTCTTGGAGGCTCACACCAGCCATTGGAGACCATGGTTACAGAGGTAAATGTCTTTCTTTTGGTACTTAGCTGTTTGCATAGAACAAATCAAAGAAATTGAATCATCCAGTGTATTTGTAGAGATGAATAAAAAAAAAAATTCTTTTTTTGTCAGTTTGACTGTCCATCTCTGGTTCATGCTATCTGTTATCACTCAATTTTCCTCAGTGGTAGATTGGTTTTTTGGAGAGAAGACGCTATCTCTGTTTAGATGTTTGAAGGGGTTTTTCTGGATTTCCGAGAGAAATCTCTGAAAAATATTTAACAGTCTAGTAAAGTATAATTATGAACTACACCTCACTGATCAGATTAAGTTCCGTTTGAACTGTATTTTATATTTGCGAGAAGATTGCATAAGGAAGAAGAAGAAGAAGAAACTGGAAACCTGTATTTTTTTGTTTTTTTTTGAGTAGTTGTGGCTGCTATGTTTAATACAGAATTCAAAAGCTAAAATATTTTCCAACGGACAATAATATAGACAAACCAAGTTTCTAATTTTCCTTGTAAAAAGAGAACTTTAACAGACAAAAGATAGAATAAGATTAGCATTTCCGAGCTCTTCGGGTAACGAGCCTCCTGCAAATGTGTTTGAATCCACTATATTGAATTGAATTAGACACTATATTTTCTCCTTTTGTGCATATGCTTGCTGTGAGCATGAGTGACTTCAGAATGTAAAAGTAGGTTTAAAACTTTTGACCTGACATTTGACACAATCTGGTAACTTTTCAGGACCATACAACCTCAAATGGGTGGCCATTTGGGCTTGAAGTCATGAATGCGAGACTTCGAGAGGTCGAGAGTACACCAGTTAGAGCTGTTCAACTCTCCACCTTGGCCTTCCCTTCATCGAGTTATAACTCATTTTCATCGTCTGATCTCGACACTTTGGTAATTCACCCTTCTCTCTTGTTTGTCAAATTCTAATTATCACACCATCTTCCTTTCTGCCCTCGTCGAGTCATATCTCATTTTCATCATCTGATCTCGACCCTCATTTTATCTTGTTAAGTTAATTATAGAGACTTCAAAAAAGTTTTCTTTTTTCTTTTCCATTGTGAGGTCAATCAGTCCAATTCGTCGTTTTTCCAAGATCACAGTGTGTCGTTGGGTCGGCTAATAGGGCTACAACCGATCGACAGAAAACATGTGTACTTTCCGAAAGGGATCAAATTCGAAGGGGATTCACACCCTGATATGCCTGAGGAAAATGGAGTAGGAATGTCTTGGAGAATCTGCATACCTCTTGTGCTAAGTGCAGTTGAGAAGATAAGCCAGAGTACGTGCAAGTCAAGAAAGCATTAAGAGGGAATATGAATTCCCTCGTTCTAATCCTAAGAAAGTTAACTGTTGATCTTAAAAACAGAGGCTTGCAAGGAGAGAAGAGGAATTAGAGAACCATTCCAGGAGATTAATTATTCAAGTTTTTCAGTTTAATCCTCGCAATTTTAATTTTGTTTTTAAATAACATTTTCTGTCGATTTGCGCAATTTTAATTTTGTTTTTAAATAACATTTTAGGTCGATTTGCGTCAATAAATTTAATTTTGACACTGAATGTCACGTGTAATATTTTTTTATGGGTAGGTCCCGAACAAGTATGTCACGCGAAATCGACACCTTTGTATTTCTCCGGAAAATCTTTTCTCCGAATCCTCGTCGCCAAAAATCACGAGTTGTCTCCGGAAATCAACCAGAAAATTGTCAAAATTTACTTGATGAAAATTGAATGAAATATTATTTACTAATAAAATTAAAATTATAAAAATAAACAATTAAAATTTGAAGAATAAAGGGAAAGAAGCTCTTACCCATAAATCAATCTCGTTAACCGTGGGCAGGGGTAGGGCTAGACTGTCCCTCAAAACCCAAAACCTCATCGCGCACGAAGGCGAATCATGGCTTGCGCCGCCGCCATCGCCGCCAGATCGGCTCTTAGAACCGCCACTGTCCGGACAACTACCGTCTCAAGGCTTACCGCAGGAGCCATACCCAAGTCTAAGTGCCCACCTTTTGGTATTCTCAAACAGAGTACTCCACCACGTCGCATTCTCAGGTGAAAGTCTGATTTTTTTTATTTTCCATTGTTATTCTACGATTGCCCAAGGGATTGGTTTCGTTTGAAGTTTTGATTTTCTTTTCTGGGTAATTTCATTCGAGAAAAGATCTCCAGTCGAGCTGAGCTTCTGCGTGGAAACATTGCTTCCTTACCACTCGGCTACTGCCTCTGCATTGCTGACTTCGATGCTGTCAGTCGCTCGCAGAAGCTATGGTTGGACCCCAGAAGGTATCTCTTTATTCATCTTGACTTTCAGTTATTGAATGGATGCTAAAGTTACTTTCGTTATCGAGTGTGATGGTTGTCTGCTGGAATCCATAACACAGTGTGAATTGCTTTTCTTTGCTGGTTTGGATTGAGAACTACTCAGGATTATGATGGCTTGAAATACTTTGTGATTAATTATTGTTAGAGGTTTTTTTAACCTTCACTTGGTATAATTACTTGTGTTAGTTTGGTTGTTTGGCCTGTGGAGACAAGGCTGTTGCTTGGTAGCGATACTGTTTTCTGTTTTTTGAAATCTGTTCTCCTCCTTTTTTTCCCCATTTTCAGTTTAAAACGTACACTTTACTTTGAAGAGTCAAGCTAAGCTTCAAAATTATAAACTTGGGTGTCATTTATCAAGTCTACTGTCCATGAAATCTTCTGCCCTCTATACTACCAAATATTCTCCTTTTCGTTCAGGAAATCCCATGCCTTTCTCTCTTGCAAAATCAAAATTACGTTTCCTTTTGTAGGGCAAGACAAGACTAGATGAGGATATCGAGCTTCAATGATGGAGTAAAGTGTTTTTTGTTGACTTTTGTAGTACTAGTGAATTGCTCTTCTATGACTTATGTAATAAAAACTGCCCTTGTATGATTCCCTTGAAATACGAGGTTTCGAGCTACATGCCCTGTTTCTCAATGGAGTTTTATTTTGCCCCTTTTGTTTTCTTAAATCTTTGGACAACTGGAATATACTGTTTCTTGGCATGCATTTTTATAAGTATTTATTTCCGGAGGTTAAAAACTGATAACAAATTTGGTCGTGATGAATTTGATTGTAATTATCATACAAATATGAATACAGTTGTTTTGTCTCCTTCATAATGCATGTTAAATTCTTCATGATATCACCTGTTTCTGCATACCACATGAAGGATGATTCTGAATTTCGTGTATCGCCCAGATTGCAATGATGATGTATGATGAATATCGAGAGATTGAAGCAAAGTGTTCTTGCGTTATAGGGCGAGATGCTGAAAATAAAGCTGTTTAGAGTTCATAGCTTTATATGTTGTTCAGTGTCATTAATTTCTAGAACAGAAACTATAAATCAGTTCCTTACCATTCATATTACTGAAAACTATATGTTTGCCACTACTAGTACTGATAATGATTTGAGGAAGAACTTCCCAATTATCGGCTAGTATGTACTTGATTTATTAAATTATTGTCCGTGGATGTAGACCATAGTTGATTTTTGCTTTTGCTTTGGCTCTGGTTTTATTACTTTGCCTGCCTTATTGTTATCGATAGCAATTTGACCGGAATATTGTTATAATTCTGGTCGGAGCTGCAATCTAGCAAACACCCATCACTTGTACATTTCCTGATCTGACATTGGCTCTTTCTTTCTTTAGGATCGTGAGCATTGCAAACTGCAGTTGGCTTTGGACATTGCTGTGTCTGTCTTGTTATTTGTTTGAGAAACTCGGCTTAAAACTAGCAAAATATAGTCACCCATCTGAAATTTTTCATCTTGTTGTGCTCAAAAGTTTGCTTATTTCAGATACAAGTCACATTGAAATTGAAACTAAGCTAGTACCTTCTTTTGTTGCTTGCATTGTAGATGGTTGATAATTATCTGTTGAAATGAGCCTGCTTGGATCGTAGTTTGAAGGATTTGTTTGGAGACTGAAAGATTTGGTTGATGCAATTAACACAAAATTATGTGTTTGGCTTTCTGAAATGGAGTCAGAAATTGTAAATTGTACCTGAAGCATACGATCGAATAACGGAAATTATCTCACTTTTTTCTTGAACTGGTGATAAACATCTCGAAAACTATTATTGGGTTCGCCAAGAATCGCACTTGTCATATGATCTGTGAAGATGAATGCATGCGTCGAATTGGGTGAACAGAGATTCGAACAACATCCATGCGTGCAATGTGACACATTGTCGTGGGCAGATCGAGATCCGAACGATATGCATGCAACTAGTTCAGGGTCAGCAACAGGTCCTGTCAACCCATTTTTTTTGTACAAGGCCCGGTGCTCCCGGTCGGAGTCCGGTCTTGTTTTTCAACTGATTTTTCTTTCTGCACTACTAAACACCCAATTTAGCGCCGGCACAGCCACCGTTAGGCTTTGGTCGATTCGAAGACCGGTCGGATCTGACATCAGAGCTGATCTGAAGCTATTGACGATTGCTTGAACACGTGAAAAACTGTTTTTTTTTTTTTTGGTGAAAAAACGTGAAAATTGTGCTACATAAATCAATTATTACTTGAAAAAGATGAAGCTTTTGAAAACAAATTGAATCTGACAATTATATTGGAAGTATTTGGCTAAGAGGCTCAATCTACAAGGTTAGAAAGGACATTTCCATCGCCATAAAATGAGGTGGACATTTATACCCCCGGAAAGAAAGAACGACATTTCCTCATGTTTCGCTACGTCGGCAGTTGTCTGGACCATACAGCTCTCTCTCTCTCTCTCTCTCCCTCCGCCATTTATGAATCATTCCTACAGAAGATCAAGGTTGTGGTGGCTCTCGTTCCCTGTTTCCTCCTCTTCCGCTCTTTCTTTCTGAAGCTTTTTTCCGGATCAGCCTGAGCAATACCCAATCTTAAAGTCAAAGCTTCGGCTTTTATCGATTGCAGTAATCTACAGGAAAAACAAGAAGAAGAGCTGAATCTCTTTCCTCCTTCAAAATGTACTCCGATTTCTGGTCCTCCCGCCTCGCCGCCGCTAAACGACAATACAACTCCCTGCAGCACCACCAGAGCTCGCACTTAGGTTTGTGCCGGCCCATATCAACCATCGGAGGCCGATTGAGATTTGATCTTTGATTGATTTTGATCGTCTGATTTGTTTTGTAGATCGGTTAGCAATCGATGATTTTGAGGTGGATGAGGAGGTCCGACCCCATTTTTCGTGCCCCTACTGCTACGAGGATTTCGATATCTTGTTGCTTTGTTCACATCTGGAAGATGAGCACTCGTGCGAGTCAAAAGTTACCGTGAGTTGTTCTTTTCCATCTTCCCAAAGTAGATCTTATTATCGTCGTTGTTTTTTTTATAATCTTCTTTGCAAATAGATGATTGGATTTTGATTTTGTTCTTCAAGAATTTGGGGCCAACTAGGTTTGAATACTGAATCTTTTACTTGCTCGTACCATGAATGGAAATTCTTTAGCTCTTCCTTTTTGTTGGATAAGAATGATAGGATTGTAAAGGAATCCGATAGTATGTTGATCGGATCGGTCAATTCAATCCATACTTGGGAACCTATTGGCCATTACCTTATGTCTTTCCAGCCCTTGCATCTGTACAACACCTTCGAGATTACACCGATCCCGAATTATTATAAAAGAACCCAAATTCGGCCTTTTATCGTAATAGAAAGAAGAGCGTCCGTTCTTGTTTCAGGCAAGAATCGAATGTCTTGAGTGTGCTTACAAATGGTAAAGCACTTCTCTCTGTAGATGGCTTCAAGACAGGTTTGATAAATGTAATTTGATGCGATTGCTTGTGAGTTTTGACGTTTAGAAACTCTCGGTTTGTCTTTCAATATGCTTCGTTTCTCATTGAAAATCTGAATTATGAAAAGGGGAATAATCTGAATTATGAATTTTAGGAAATGGTTTATGTTCTTCTGAAATTCAGTGAATGAACTCATTCTTTATCTTCATTTTCGTTGCAGGTTTGTCCGATTTGCTCCGTCAAAATTTCTCGGGACATGTTCCGTCACATCACACTGCACCATGGGCATTTGCTTAAGATATCCTTGAAAACGGAAACTCCATACTACCTTCCCTAATTTTACTATTAATTACGATATTTTCTGTTACGAGAAGCAGTGGATTTTATGTGCTATTTGATTTTTCCTTAACTGAACATCACCTCCAGAGACGCCGTAGATTGCGAAAAGTCGCCGCTCCGAACGGTGAAACTCTCTCTCTCTTGAGTCGGGATCTTCGAGAGGCACATCTGCAGGCGCTGCTGGGCGGTGGATATCGATCGAACAGTTCCAACGTGTCCACTGCACCAGTTGATCCATTTGTCTCGTCACTCATTTTAAATTATCCTGCCTCGGAATTGGAAGAGATCTCTAAATCTGTGCTAAATAGCGCTGAAGACACTTCGGTTAAGAACGAGCCGCTCTCGCATAAGTGGAAAACAAGGTAATATTTCGATCTTTGGTGGTTAAGAAAATCTCCTTTTACGGCAAAACTCGAACAGATAATAAATTAACTATATTTCTACCTGCTTCTCAGTTTCGATCCATCATTGAGTCAAGAAGAACGAGAGAAAGGGAGGAGCCGAGCTGCGGGAAGAGCAGGGTTTATGCAAGATTTGCTTTTAACGACCCTCTTAGGCGACTAATCAAGCGGGAATTCACCCGGTACGGAATAATCAAAGTCGAATTATGTAAAAAAGAAATCTTTGTTGGCCATAAATTTGTTATCCACCCTACTTCACTCAAGAATGCTATGCCTAATCTATTAATCTGCGTTTTCATTGTTGTCAGTGATACAAAAATACAACTATGATAGACTTTCTGGATGCGCATTCGCACTTAAATTTATTCGAAAAATTATTACGATATTACTTAGTATAAAGGGTGATAGAATACGAGAGGTAGAACTCATTTCAAAAGCTAGCTCAAGGATTGAGGAAATCCTCTCAATATTTACACAAGACTCTTCTCTTTCAATTTTTCAACGTGGGATATTCAATATCCGTCCCACACGTCTAGCGTGGTAGGTTTTCCTCCACATCTAGCGTGTTAGGTCGTGTGGGGTCTTCACATCGTATTGGCTCTGATACCATGATAGAATACGAGAGGTAGAACTCATTCCAAAAACTAACTTTAGGATTGAGGGAATCTCCTCAATATTTATATAGGATTTTTTTCTTTCAATTTTTCAGTGTGGGATATTCAACAAAGGGTTAGAAATCAATGAAGTTCGAAATAATGTTAGATATCTATTGTTGAAAGGGTTAGAAATCAAGTTAGAACAACTTATTTAATAAAAAACGTGACGTACATTTGTTAGATTAACAATAAGCTAACGAAAATGTGGAAATGTTGACACCCTATTAAAATACGAGGTTCAAATTGTAAAATTGTGAAATATGACTGTGTCTCGTCATTGTTATGGAAAGTTCTCTGGCAGACGTGAAAGTCGAGTGAGGTTGAGAGCAATGAATAATAATTGCCAAAACTACTTTCAACGCGGATACCCACTGCATGGTTCTCATCCAACATTGCTTTTTTGACTTTGTACACACGGTGGGTCTAAATCTCATAACTCCTCCTATATTAAATTCTAGGTGAAGGACAACTTAGATCTCAAATATTTGAATTATAACCTAATTTTTTAATTCATTTTGTGATTTCTAAACACAATTTCAAATTATGTTCTTTCTACATAGATCAAGTTAAAAATCGACGACGTATGAGTTAGAAATTGAATTAAAAAACATGAATAAATGAAAAATTGTATTATACACGCATTCGATTTGATAGATAAACTGACAGTAATATTTAAATTGTTCATAGCTTAAATCTGAAAATTGAGTTTGTCAAATAAATGGTTCAAGCTTAATATGTAAATTACCACAAACAATTTTACGTTACCCTTAAAATTTTTATTTTTACTTTTAAAATTTTGTTGAGAAGAATCAATCTCAATCAATTGTTGTTTTGGTTGTCAATCTATTCTTCATTGATTCACAACTATGGTGGGATCCCGTGGGAGGGAAGGGGTTTCATAATTGTCGCTTCGAATAAGACGACTTTTTTAATTTTTGTTTTTTCATATTGAAAAGAAATAAAAATAAGAGGTGTTAAGCTTTTTACATCATGACGTCGTGCTATTTTTTTGTAGGACCTCCCCTACAATATCATCATTGCAGTAGAATTTAACCACCAAGTTCAGGATGTATTGGTGTGGTTCCTCTACGCCTAAGACACCAGAATATTGAACCATAAACGAAGAAAGGCATGACAGAAATGAAAACGTAGAGAAAAAGAATAGAGTCTTTTCTATTAGACAATCTAAATTAATCAGAATACATATAAAGAGTAGGTTTACTATGAAAAGCAAAAGACTAAAATATCCTTAGGCTTTGTAATATAACTAATATTCCCCCTTAAACTCACGATGCGACAGCGATAAGCATTGAGAGTTTGTCAGACAAGAAACGAAAGCGCGAAGCCGAGAGTGCTTTTGTAAACATATCAGCAATTTGCAAATGAGAAGAAACGAATGGCAAGGTGATGGTGCCGATCTGTAGGTGGTGGCGAGTGACATGACAATTAATCTCGATATGCTTGGTTCACTCATGAAAAACTAGATTACGTGCAATCTGAATAGCACTCTGATTATCACAATGTAATGGAGTAGGATGACAAAGAGAAATACCCATATCAACAAGCAACCGGCGTAACCAAACAATTTCACAGGTAGTCGAGGCCATGGCACGATACTCTGCTTCTGTAGAAGAGCGAGAAATGACATCTTGTTTCTTGCTCTTCCACGAAATAAGTGAGTCACCAAGGAAAATACAAAATCCAGTAGTCGATTTGCGATCCGTAGGATCACCAGCCCAATCTGCATCAGAATAAGCACGCAGCTCTAACGAAGATGTAGAAGAGAACAAGAGACTATGAAACTGAGTGCCCCGAAGATATCTGAGAATACGAAGAACGGCAACCCAATGAACTGTAGTAGGAGCAGTGACAAACTGACTAACCACATGAACAACATGCGCAATGTCAGGACGAGTCACAGTAAGATAAACCAAACTGCCCACAATGGTACGATAGAGACTGGAATCTGTCAAAGGAGTGTCATCCGACGGAGAGTATCTAGCATTAGTCTCAAGGGGAGTATCAACAGTCCTGTTGTCAGTGAGTCGAGCACGATCAAACAAATCAGCTATATACTTTGATTGAGATAAGAGATAGCCTTTTGGAGAATAGGCAACCTCAATTCCCAAAAAATAACGTAGCATACCCAAGTCTTTCATAGCGAAGCAACGTGCCAACTCAAACTTCAAAGACTCAATACCATCATAATCATCACCAGTAATTATCATATCATCAACATACAAGGATAATAGAATACGACCTACCGTTGTACGCTTGATAAATAACGCCGAATCATGGTGACTAGGAAGAAAGCCAAACGAAGTGATCACTATGGAAAACTTCTCAAACCAGGCACATGGTGCTTGTTTGAGACCATAAAGAGCTTTGCGAAGCTTGCAAACTTCACCAGGCTGATGAGCTACACCAGGAGGAGGCGTCATATAAACTTCTTCATGAAGATCGCCATTCAAGAAGGCATTCTTGACATCCATCTGAGATATTCTCCATCGGCAAACAGAAGCAACTGCAATCAGAGTGCGAACAGTCGTCATTTTTGCAACAGGGGCAAAAGTTTCTTCATAATCCATGTCATACTCCTGGGAATAGCCTTTAGCAACAAGTCGGGCCTTGTATCGTTCAATAGATCCATCGGATTTGGTTTTAATCTTGTAGACCCAACGAGAACCAATGGTATGTTTTCCGAACGGCAGCGAAACCAAATCCCATGTATGAGTCTGATGTAGAGCAGTAAGTTCCTCAGCCATAGCAGCCTGCCAAAGGGGATCACGAACTACCTCTCTATAGGACAAAGGCTCATAAAGACGATGAACAGAGGCAACAAATGAAGCAAAGGAAGTAGAATAAGAGGAGTACTCAAAATCAGGGAGTTTAGTAGACTTACGAGTACAAGTAGACTGACGCAGAGGAGGATCATCCGCAATCTCATCCGACAACTGGGTGGTCATAGGAGCAGGGGCATGGGAGGTGGATGCCTCGTGAACCAAAGTATCAGATAGAACTTCGTCGGGGTTGGTATCGAAAGGATCAATACGAACTAAATCTGACTGTGTCATGTGATGAGAACTAGCAGGAACAGAAAAAAAAGGAATATGCTCTAAAAACACAACATGACGCGAGACATACAGTTTTTGACTAACTGGATCAAAACAACGATATCCTTTTTGACCAATACCATAACCCAAAAAGACACATAAGGCGGACCGAGGAGATAATTTATTACTCTCAACATGTGGCCGGAGAACAAAGCAACAACATGTGGCCGGAGAACAAAGCAAGTACAACCAAAGACGCGCAACGAGGAATAATCAGGTGAATGACCATATAACTTTTCAAAAGGGGACAAACCTGAATTATGAGATATTGGAATTCTGTTGATCACATGAGCAGCTGTAAGTACTGCCTCTCCCCAAAACTCACTAGGAACCTCGGCTGACAACAAGAATGAACGAGCTGTTTCAACAAGATGGCGATGTTTCCTTTCAGCAACACCATTTTGTTGAGGAGTGTCTGTACACGAGGTTTGGTGGATAGTCTCATCAGAAGCAAGTAATTGAGAAAAATTGTTAGAAGTGTATTCACCTCCCAAATCACACCGAAAACATTTAATGACAGAGGAGTGTTGGGTTTTCACTAGAGCTCTAAAGTTAGTAAATATGGTAAAGAAATCAGACCGATGTTTCATAAGATATACCCAAGTATAACGAGTGAAATCATCAATGAACGAAACATAATATCTGGAACCCCCTTTGGTGGATACAGGAGAGGGTCCCCACACATCAGAATGCACAAGGTCAAATGGCGCAATGGAAAAAGAAATACTTTTATAAAAAGGCAAGGCTGAAAATTTAGCCAGTTTACAACCACGACAATCAGAAATATCATGACTGGCTAAATGACCTAAAACTCTTGTAGACAATAAAAACTTTAAACGAGACGCAGAAACATGACCCAAACGAGAATGCCAAAGATAAAAATCAGAAGACGAACGACTCAAACGAAAAGACGACAAATCCACTCTAGAGGCAGCAACATCTGATACTTTGAGCTCATCCAAAACATAGAGTCCCCCTTCCCTACGGCCTGTCCCAATTACCTTCTGAGATTGCGGGTCCTGAACACAACAATTGGTAGAAGTAAAAAGAACTGAGAGACCATAATCACACAATTGACCAACCGATGCAAGATTTAAGGTTAGACTAGGAATATGGTATACATCTGATAAAGATAAACGAGATGTGCGAATAGAGCCAATTCCTACCAATGGCATTGGAGTACCATCGGCGGTCATGACAGACAAAGAGGGAGCAGAAGTAACAGACGTAAAAGAATCAATATCAGGAGACATATGATGAGAAGCACCTGAATCTAAGATCCATAAGGGAGACGATTTACCTGAATTAGTAGACAAAGACAAACCTTTAGGAGAGGAGGCTGACATGGCATGAGGCTGTGAAGTAAGGTACTGCTGAAATTGCTCAAACATATATGGATCCAAAGACGGGGCAGCAACTGCATTGTTGGACTGAGGTGGGTGATATATCCATGGAGCAGTCTGTGGCGGGCGTTGTTGTTGCAGGTGGTCGTTGTTGCTGCTGTTGTTTGCCTTTATTTAGCAATTTCGGACACTGAGCCTTCCAATGACCTTTGTGCTTGCAGAAAGCACATTCATCCTGAGAGACCTTAGGAGCTGTTCTGTTTTGGTTGCTATGTGGAAACTGTTGAGGAGCAACAAAGACAGATGGAGTTGTAGGTGTGACAGAAAAAAAGAATAGAGTCTTTTCTATTAGACAATCTAAATTAATCAGAATACATATAAAGAGTAGGTTTACTATGAAAAGCAAAAGACTAAAATATCCTTAGGCTTTGTAATATAACTAATAAGAAAAACATATTGGCTAGTGATTGTGAGGCTCCCATTCTTGACTGGAGGGGGCACACTAAAAGCCTCTGCCCTTCCATCTCTTGGATAGCTAGAGACCCTTCTGTAGGATCGAGATTTGTCTAAGAGGGGGGTGAATTAGACTTATTAAAAACTTAATTGTATAGTCTAGCAAATTTCTCTTGTAATTTTAGTTTGAATATAAACAGCAAACAAACACAAAAAATAGAGAGAGAGAGAGAGAGAAATTTAACACCAGGATTTTAACGTGGTTCGGCTAAACCTTGCCTACGTCCACGCTCCAAGGCACCCCCTTGAAGATTCTTAACCTTCTCCTCACGAGAAAACAGATCGGGATTCCGGGCTCCGATCAACTGCCTTTACAATTCTGGATTGAACTTTCACGGGCGTCAATCCACTGCCTTTACAAATGTTGAGTTGTAAATAATACAAACAGTCTACACTCTCACAAGTTCTGAATCTCAAGTTAAGAGCTAGAGGTGTAGAGCAAAATACAGAGTATGAATGTTTTTCACGTTAGGGCTCGGATATTCAAAATTGCAAAAAGGTTAGTCTTCGAGCTCTAACTTCGGCTTTTATACTCTGTCTTCAGATCTGCAAGACTTCAATGCTCTCTATCTGAAAATAGAAACATTGTTACCGTTGGAGCTGAAGTCGTACAATCGTGGATAGCCGTTGCAACTAGATTTCTGTTCGTCGTCGCCATTAATGTTCTGAAGTTAAAGCTTGAAAACGACGTCACTGTAGCTTCGCGGCTGGCTTTGATTTCTGGCGGAAATGCATCGGCAGAAACAGTTTAAATCAATGCCACGTCATCGGTGGAAGCAACTTGGTAATGCAATCGGCATAAGTATCCTTGAACAGCATCGGCAAGAGTAGCTTCAAATGCTATCGGCATATGCAACTTGGCATGTCATCATATCATCGGCACGGGTTTCTTTAAACGCCATCGGCACGAGTTTCTTTAAAATGCCATCGGCATGATAGAACATGTAAGCGCTGGCCACGTCATCGGCATGATGAGACTTGAAGCTTGTCGTCTTGTGATCGGCATTTGCAAGGTTGAACGTCATCGGCAGAAGAACATTAAGATACCATCAGCATGAGTATCTTGACACGTCATCGGCATGAAACCTACCTTCACTTTGTCGTGTAGCGATCGGCAGAAAAATGCTTCTTAGTCTTTTAGCGATCGGCAGAGAGATGCTTGAGATGCAATCGGCAGATTACATCTTGACACGTCATCGGCAAAAGCACTCTCTAAATGACTTCTTCTTCTGTCTTTTAGCAATCGGCAGAAGCTTTCATTTCTTTGTCGTGTAGTGATCGGCAGACGAAATTGTATTTCAGCCCTGTTTGACTATTCAGCCCTATATACTCAAACCAATTTATTAAACAACTAAAATACCCTTTTCAAGGGTATTTCCAAATAGACTCATATTTATAATTCTCTTTAAGTACACATAATCAAATTGAATATTTAATCACAAATACATCATCAAAAACAAATTATGACTTAAACACTCTATAAGTCAACAATCTCCCCCTTTTTGATGATGACAATATGAATTTGATTAATTTAAATACTCCCCCATAATTCTAGCTGCTCCCCCATAGTATATGCATTTTATTCAGTTAACCATACAGAGCAAATCCAAAAATACAGAGAAAGCATATATCCAAAAAATATATATCCAGAATGCTAACTAATCAGACTCAAAGCAAATATATATATGCAGAATGCTAACCAAGTCATACTCAATCATCAAATACACTATTCTCCCCCATTGACATTATCAAAAACAGATTAGAGAAAGAGCAGAAGCAATGCATCAATGAAAGAAACAGAGAAATTGTATTGGAATACCAATTAATGTGTTTACAAAACAAAAAGTAAAAACTTAAGAATAACTACTTGAAGAAACCTACAAAACGTGTCCAAAAGGCTTGATGAAGCCATGATGGCACGGCACGATTTGAAGAAATATAAGCATCTACAAGCTCTGGAAGGGAGCGATTATTCAGAGGGATAGGTGGCTGATATACCACAATGGCCAGACAAGGAGGAGGCTCAACAATAGGATCAGCAGGAAGAACAGCAGCAACTTCAGCAACTTCAGCAACTGCATCAACTGCAGCAACTTCAGCAACTGCAGTAACTTCAGTCTCCTGAAGATCCAAAGGCATTAGGCGCACATCGTCAGCTACCTCAGGCCTGGAAAATGGAAGAAACAGATCTTCAAAACAAGCCTCTTGATCAGAGCAAGAAGGTTCAGGCTCTGGAGCTGGAGTCAGATTGTCAATAGATGATCGGAGATATTCAAGTTCTCTGACTACCATACGCCTGTCACCATCCACTTTCGTAGATAACAACCCAAGGCCTGTATCAAGAGCGACTTCCATAGCCCTTTGGTTCTTGTCAAGCTGAGTTTTAATGGAGCTAATGGAATTTTTTAGATCAGAATATTGTTCCTCAGTAATGAAAAATCTCCGTTGATATGTCTGCGGGGTGGGAGGAGTAACTGAGGGAGCTTGGACATGTGGGATTGGCAGGATGGTAAGATCATGATGGACGGGAGAGGGTGGAGCTGGAGATTGTGGGACTGGAGATGATGGAGCTGTATGTTGTTGGACTGGAGATGGTGGAGCTGTTGGTGGTTGGACTGGAGATTGAGGAGCAGGTGAGGGCAATCGGATTGGAGATGGAAGTGGAGGAGTAGAAGGAGGTGGACTAGTGGGAGTAGTCGGGATTGGTGATGAAGGGGTTGGTGAAGGCAAATGAACTGGAGATGAAGGGGCTGATAAAGCTGGTGGAGGGCCATGGCTGAAAATTGAAGAAATGGCTTGCATCAGCGGAGAGATGGAAGGAAAAACAGACTGAGAAGGCAATATAAGAGAAGGTGGAGGTGATTGAGGTTCTGAGACTGGAGGAGAGGTTGGGAGTGCAGGCAGAGAGAGCTGCAAAGGGGCAGGTGGAATTGGAGGTGGCTGAGAGGAAGAAGCAGAGGTTGCCTCTGAGATAATGATACTTGAAGAAGGGGCAGTCTTGCGCTTACGTTTTAAAGGAGGGGGCTGGGGATCAGAGTCCTGAGATTGAGAAGGGGAAAGAGCAAAATCTGGAAGGCCAGACTCATTTCCACCTTCAGTAGCAGATTCCTCTGGAAGAATTAACTTTCGTTTCCCACGTTTGACAGGAGCAGCTCGAGAAACCTTTTTCTTAGCCTTGTCCACAACAGGTTTATCCTTGACATTTCTATTGAATCCCAACCTGTTGAGAGAAATGTCGGAATAAAAGTTGGAAGGCTGAAGAATCACAGGCTCAACCTCATCAGGAAAAGCAACTTCCAGCTTGACAAATAACCGCATAAGTAGCAGGTTATACGGTAAGGATGTAGCCTTGGATGATACAGCCAAAATCATCCGTCTAACAACAATATAACCAATATTGAAAGGGGTCTTGAAATACAGAGCAAACAGAACAAATAACTCCATTGAGCTCACTTCATCATAATGTCCCCCCTTGGGAACAATATTGAAATCGACCATATGTCGGAATACTCTGGCTCTAGGTGTCAAATGCTTACCTTTTAACTGATCAGGGGAAGAATTAGGATCCAAAGCTATTTCCCTTAGAAACTGTAATCCATCAGATGTTCCAAAGAAGGGCAGCTCAGGGCCTGTCACATAAGTGTAGGGGCAATTGTCCAAATGAGGAGCCCCCAGTAGAGTATTTATGGTCTGAGGAGTAATCTCTATGCGTTTGTTGTAAACATAACTCTTAATGGAAGAGAAGTCAGAGGTAAAACTCATGTTAGCATAGAACATCCTAATTGCTTCTGGATAGAAGAACGATTCGGTTTCAAAAAGACCTATTAACCCTAGATCCGTCAAGGGTTCGATAAAACCCATTCCAGCAAGCTTTTCAAAATGAATGCCCTTACTAAGAATCAAAGATTTGTGCTGATAGGTATTGCGGTATTTTACCTCAGCCGCTTGTGTAAGAAAGAAGAACGATGGCCATTCCGTTCCCAGAGGAATCTCTCGGGAAGGATGAGCAGAAGCTTTGGTCTTCTTCTGGGCCGGTGTGGAAACTGCGCGAGATGATTGACCTTGAAATTCCATTGCTAGAAGAAGATTCGACAGAGAGGATTTGGTAGGGCAGGGGTTTACAGAAAGAGCGCGAAAAGTGAAGTGTATCGACGAAGAAGAATGAATTTAAACGAAATAACACATCGCCAGACAAGGAAGACATACGTGTCGGCAGATTAAGAAAAAAAAAATTTTCCGATGGATTACACGTGTCGGCAGAAAGAAGAAAAACATCTTCCGATGCCTTCCTATAGATATGCATCTTCCGATGCCTATTGAAAAACATAGCATCTGCCGATGCCAACACAGAAGAGAAAAACACTCCAATATTTAGAAATTTTTCAGCAAAGAAATAATCTTAGTTTTTCTCAACCCGAATGAGACCTAGCCTTATCCTAATATTATTGAAAGTCTTTTCATCTAAAGGCTTGGTGAAGATGTCTGCAAGTTGATCTACGGAATTAACAAACTCTAAAATGATATCACCTTTTTGAACATGATCTCTAATGAAATGATATCTGACATCTATGTGCTTGGTTCTAGAGTGCTGAATAGGATTTTTAGAAATATTAATGGCACTGGTGTTATCACACCGAATAGGAATCCTATCATAAAACAGATTGAAATCTTCCAAAGTCTGTTTCATCCAAAGCATTTGTGCACAACAACTGCCTGCAGCAATATATTCACTCTCAGCAGTTGACAATGCAACAGAATTCTGTTTCTTAGAATACCAAGAAACAAGAGACTCTCCTAAGAACTGACATGTGCCACTAGTGCTTTTTCTATCAATAAGACTACCAGCATAGTCAGAATCAGAATATCCTATTAGATCAAATGAGGTACCTTTCGGATACCAGAGTCCTAAGTCAACTGTCCCACTTAGATATTTAAAAATCCGTTTAACAGCAGATAAGTGAGACTCCTTAGGGGCAGCTTGAAATCTAGCACAGAGACAAACGCTAAAGAGTATATCTGGCCTACTTGCAGTCAGATATAGCAGAGAACCAATCATACCACGATATTTCTTAATATCAACATTAATACCTTTTTCATCTTTATCAAATTTTGTTGTGGTACTCATGGGAGTTTTGGAAGATTTGACATTTTCTAAACCAAATCTCTTAAGAAGTTCTTTAATATACTTTTCTTGACAGAAGAAAATTCCATCAGGAGATTGACTAATCTGGAATCCTAAGAAAAACTTTAACTCCCCCATCATACTCATTTCAAACTCACTTTGCATGAGGGAAGAAAACTCACTACACATATTGACATTTGTTGACCCAAAAATAATGTCATCGACATAAATTTGAACCAACAGAATATCCTTGTCCTTTTGCCTGGTAAACAGAGTTGAATCAGAATTTCCCTTTTTGAAATTTCTTTCCTCAAGAAAATTCTTCAATCTGTCATACCATGCTCTAGGAGCCTGTTTTAGACCATAAAGAGCTTTCCTTAACTTATAGACATGCTCAGGTTTATCGAAAGCTTCAAAACCTAAAGGTTGATCAACATAAACTTCTTCTGTTATAAAACCATTTAAGAATGCACTCTTTACATCCATTTGAAAGAGTGTGAAGTTTTTGTGGCAAGCAAAAGCTAAGAGCATCCTGATAGACTCTAGTCTAGCAACAGGGGCAAAAGATTCCTCAAAATCAATACCCTCTTCTTGAGAGTATCCCTTAGCTACCAGTCTAGCCTTATTTCTAATGACAATCCCATTCTCATCTAGTTTATTCTTGTAAACCCATTTAGTTCCAATAATGGGATGATCCTTAGGCCGTGGAACAAGTTCCCATACCTTGCTCCTTTCGAATTGATTTAACTCTTCTTGCATGGCCATAATCCAATTTTCATCACTCTCGGCCTCCTCAAATTTCTTAGGCTCTATTTGTGAGATAAAAGCCACATTGGCACAGAGATTCCTAAGAGAGGATCTAGTCTTAACTCCTAAAGAAGGATCACCTAAGACTTCTTCTAAAGGATGGTTTCTAACATACTTCCAGTCTCTAGGAAGATCTGCAGATTCATTTTTAACAGATATGATTTCCAGAGAAGTAGAAGATGGTTCTAGAGGTTTTTCTAATTGAGTGCGAACCGTAGACTTTTCTAAAGAGAGAGAATCCAGTTGTTTGTCCAAAGAATCATCCTCATCCACATTAATTATTGGTTGAGGAGTCTCATCAAAGTTTACATGAACTGATTCCTCTACAACTAGAGTTCTCTTATTGAAAACTCTATATGCTTTACTGGACAAGGAATAACCAAGAAAGATTCCAAGATCGGATTTGGAATCAAATTTCCCTAAGTTATCCTTAATGTTAAGGATGAAGCATTTACTGCCAAAGGCTCTAAAATACTTAACAGAAGGAGTTTTTCCACTCCAGAGTTCATATGGAGTTTTCTCTAGAATCGGCCTTATGGAGACTCTATTAAGAACATAGCAAGCTGTAGCAACAGCTTCAGACCAGAAGTATTTGGGAAGGGAATTCTCATTTAGCATGGTTCGGGCAAGTTCTTGGAGAGATCTATTTTTCCTCTCAACAACACCATTTTGCTGAGGGGTTCTAAGAGATGAAAAGTTGTGCTCAATTCCATGTTTGAGACACAGGAGTTCAAATCTTTCATTTTCAAATTCTCCACCATGATCACTATGAATAGCAATAATGGTGAGCTCCTTTTCATTTTGAACTCTTTTCCTAAAACTAGAGAAGGTGTCAAAAGTCTCATCCTTAGACTTTAAAAAGAACACCCAAGAAAACCTAGAGAAGTCATCTACAATGACAAAAGCATAGAATTTTCCTCCTAAGCTTGCTATATTAGAAGGACCGAAGAGGTCCATGTGAAGGAGTTGGAGAGGCTTAGAGGTAGATATTTCACTCTTAGATTTAAAAGAAGATTTGATCTGCTTGCCCATTTGACAAGCCTCACAGACCTTATCCTTTTCGAAGGATATCTTCGGAATCCCTCTAACTAAATTATCCTTAGTAATCTTAGCTAAGGTATCCATTCCTACGTGACCTAATCTCCTATGCCAAGTCCAACAGTCATTAGAGGCATTCACAGTAAAGCATTTTTCATCAGAAATAACAATATCATCCAAATCAATAATGTAAATATTTTCTTTCCTATAGCCAGAAAACAGAATTTTGTCATTTGAAGCATCTTTAATCAAGCAAGAATTTGACTCAAAAATCACTTTATAACCTTTATCACATAACTGGCTAATACTCAGTAAGTTATGCTTTAATCCATCAACTAATAAAACATTTTCAATAATGGGATTAATGCTGTTACCTATGTTGCCGATGCCAACAATTTTCCCTTTTTGATTTCCACCAAAAGTTACACTCCCTTTCTTTTTGTTGACAACTGCAAACTTGGTTGAGTCTCCTGTCATATGCCTCGAACATCCACTGTCGAGGTACCATTGATTTCTTTCAGGAGAACCTTCAACCTGCAAAACAGAAGATCAAGTTGTCTTCTTTGGTACCCAAACCTTTTGGGTCCTAGAGTTAGGTCTGGTTCCCTTAGGAACCCATTGAAGTTTACAATCAGGCTTACTTTTTCCTGTTTTGAATGGACATACATATGATTTATGTCCTACCTCATTGCACGCATGGCAAACAACAGATTTAACAAAAAAGGTCTTATATTCTCTCTTTTTGTTATCCCCACTATATCCAATGCCTGCTCTATCAAAGGTCATTCTTTGATCATTTATCAACATCTTCAGTTTATTACTACTAAGAGTCAATCTCTGAACAAACCAGTTTAAGAATTCATTTTTCTTTTTCAGTTCAGACACTTCTTTTTCATGCTGAATATGTTCATTTGCGTGCTTCTCAATAAAACATGCATTTTCCTTTTTCAATGCAGTGTACTTAGTTTTTAACATGCTGAATTGTTTTACTAGATCATTAAAAGCATCTACCATGTTTCCATCATCATCATCATCAGTTTCACTGTCACTTAACGTACAAGGCGATAAAGAGCTAACCTTATCTTCGTGAGCCATGAAGCAGAGGTTAGCTACCTCCTCATCTTCTGAAGAAGAGGTGTCGTGTAACACACCAAAATTTAGCCCCAAATTAAAAGAGTCAATTAATTTCCTAATTTCATCAAACCCTAAATCAGAATCCAATCAAGCAAAATCCCTAATTTTAGCACAAAATCGTTGTCCAATTTAGCCCTAATCTCAAGTCAATATTCTACAAACATAAGGAAATTACAAACAAGGAAAATCCTTCCTAAACTTCATTGACGAATCTGATCAAATTGGAAGTCCAGATTCGTGTCCATCATCTAAGGAAAGAATCGAACAACCCTCTCCCTTACAAATCAAGTCGTTCTGTGAATGAGGAAAATCGCACAAAATTTCCTCCTATTCTGAAAGCCAGAAAAGAAACCCGAGAGTTACCTCGCCTCACGCCGAAATCGCCGCACTATACCTCCGACCACCGTGAATTGACAGACTCCGGCGAACGTCGCTGAAGGAGAAGAATCGCAGCTTCGTTCTGATCAACACCCCCCATCGACGAGCTTTCTCTCTCTCGGTTGAATCCCTCTTCGCGAAGTCGGACTCTTCTCGGCTAAGCTTTGTTTTCTGTTGCGAACCACAATCGAGTGCGCGAATCTCCCCTCTCGGCAGAATCATTCTTCGTGTAAGGTTCTTCCTCTCCCTCGATCTCTATATCTCTCTGTTTCGCGATCTCTCATCCTCTGTTTCTCACTCACTCACTCTCTCTCTCAGACGATCGCGCGAGGAAGAAGTAAAGAAAAGAATTGGTTCAGGAGATTTAAAGTTGAACCGAACCATAAGCCAACCAAACCACCAATTTATTTTTTTAAGTTGAGCCAGACCAGAATAGTGAACCGGTTCTAACAACCCAAACCGGCCCGAACCGACCCAAACCTGAATTTTGGGATAATTAAAGGACGCTCAATCGAATCGAAAATTCAGCAATTCGACGTTATTGGTAAGGAGAATTTTACCTTATTAATTTCAACGATTATTTTTGGAAAAAAAAAAAAATAAGAAATTTAAATCTCCCCAATTTTTAGGCAGTGAAGATTAATCCAACACTTGGAGAAAAATACCTACGATCCTATTCCTTATTTCTCTCGAAATCCAGGTAAGTAAAACACTAGGTTTTAAACATTTTGGCCGTTGGCTCTACATCACGAAACTTATATTAAATTATTTTCTTTAAAGCACTTTATTTTGTTCTGTTAATTATATTATTATTTGGACACACATGTATAGGCATTAACATAGGAATGTAGAAAGATAAAAATGATAGGTCATTATGCATGTGTATGGAATGCATGAAAACGAATGGAATTGACGGAACGCATGAGATGGCTAATGAGAGCCTGAACGCATGGTTATTGAGATGGCTGATGAAACTTTATGAGGGTAAGAAACCGCTAGTTTTCTGAAAGCCTGAACGCATGGTAAGGATCGGAAAATGAGTTCCATCCAGTATGTAACATTTAAAGCATAGAATTTGGTAATGTATGAAATTAAAATCACATGCACGTGTTTTAACTTACTGAGTTTTTTCTCACGCATTAGTTTTGTGATGTAGGTGAATTTTTATCTGAGGAAGAAATGGCGCTGATCGAGAATTTGCCAGAGGCGGGAGAGCATACAGAGGAGGATGTTCTCGTTGGTTCTGAATAAAAATTTAAAGTCATGATTTTATATCGTTTTAAAATAATATTTTATATTTAGTTGCATTGAATTTTAAATTTTCTATTTGGATAATTTATTTCATTAACTGTTGGATTTTTTTAGTAAGGATGCTATTTTAAATTTATGAATGAGGTTTTATTTAATGTTTTGTTTAGTATTTAATTTTCTAAACATTTATTGATAGTAATTTAAAGTTTCCGCTTATTAAATGATTTTTGCTATTTTCAATAATTTCGAATTAAGAAAATTAGGGTTTTATAACGATCCAATTTAACCTAATTTACAAATCGATTTGGGAAAAAATTTTAGGGTTTCAAATTAGGGAAAATAAAATTTTGGAGTCGTTACAGTTGGTATCAGAGAACTAAACGGTTCTGTAGACTGCTCTGTATGCTCATCATGCATCTGGAAAATTGTCGATCAGCAAGTAAGTATTTTATTTTATCATCATTTTATTTTAATTTATTATAGAAATTTATTTTATGAATTTTGTGATATAATTTTTAGTACATTTATATTTAATTACTACCCAAATTAGAATAAATTCTAAAGAAAAATAAATAAATCCTCGTGATGTAGACCTATGGCCAACCGTAGAAGAAATGATACTGAACGCGATGCTATGCTCGATCGATTGATTGACGTGATTGAGAGGCAAGCTAGACAAATTGAACAGTTAATGCAGACAGCGACTGTCACGGCCCAAGCGGCTACTGCCACAGCCCAAGCAGCTAACGCACAGATAGCGAGCGCACAGGCCCAGAATATCAATAGACCACGACACATAGACATCGACCTCGAGAGGTTTCGACGATTGGATCCTCCAACCTTTGATGGTAACTTGACTGATATGGCAGCAGCTGAGGATTGGATCAAAATAATTGAGGAGATATTCGAGCATGCCAAGATTGTGGAGACAGAGAAATTGTCATGTGCATCCACAATGTTCAGGAGGGACGCACGATATTGGTGGGATTCAGTGAAGGTAATGCATCCAGATACTACTATTACGTGGCAGCGATTTAAAGAACTCTTCTACGAGAAATACTTTGCCGATGCTATGAAGGATGCAAAGTTAGAAGAATTCATGTCCCTGAAACAGACCGGAAGTGTCATTGAATACGTGCACAAGTTCGATCAACTCTCTCGCTTTGCCTCGCATATGGTCAGCAATGAGACTTTGAAAGTAAAGCGTTTCGTTCAAGGATTAAGGGCAGAGATATTTAAAGATGTCAACCTCCATACTTCACGGGACACCCCATTTGCTGCAGTAGTTGAAAAAGCCCTCAAAACAGAGATTGGGGAACAAAAGATCTCCAAAGCTCAAGAATATCGAAGAAGGTTCAACCATGCAACACAGTCGACAAAGAATAAACTGCTACCACCACAATGGGCTGGATCAAAACGGCCAATGACTAATGATGCTGCTAGTGGAGCCTCCAAGTTTATTAAAAGGGAACCAGTGAATCAGACAGCTATACCTACCATACCAACGTGTCCCACTTGTAAGAAGGCACATACTGGAGAATGCCGAGCTAGAGTAATGACATGTTTTCAGTGCGGTCAAGCTGGACATTTTATCAAGGATTGCCCTAAAAATGGCCAGAATAAGCCAGCAGCAGTTGCTCAGGTTTACACCATGACAAAGGAGGAAGCTGAAGGAAATGCAGATGTAGTAACAGGTGTGCTTCTAATTTTTGAAGTACCTTCCTTTATATTAATTGATTCTGGAGCAACTCATTCTTTTATATCCCTTATGCATTCAATGAAATTAAATAAAGCAATAGAACCTTTAGAACATAAGTTGAGAGTAGCTACACCCTCGGGTGTAGTAATGCCCGCCGACTCTATTATCCGAGGATGCAAAGTTCGTATTGCAGATAGAGAATTGGAAGCCGACCTGACTATTTTGGCAATGCAAGATTATGACGTAATTCTCGGTATGGATTGGCTCACCAGACACTATGCAACTATTGATTGTCGCAAGAAGGTCGTAAGATTTCATCTGCCTGAAGAGGAATCATTTTTATTTCATGGCGATAAGAAGGGTTCGAGAATTCCAGTTATATCATCATTACGAGCACAACGATTATTGAACTCTGGATGTTTTGGATTCTTGGCAAGTGTTGTGTGTACTCAAACCGATGAAGCAACAGCCTTAGATAAGGTGCTGATAGTTCGTGAATATCCAGATGTCTTCCCAGATGATTTAACAAGTTTGCCACCAGCTAGAGACATAGAATTCGGCATTGATGTTCTACCTGGAACGACACCAATCTCTAAAAGCCCATACAGGATGGCGCCTGTTGAATTAAAAGAATTGAAAATTCAACTTGATGAGTTACTAGAAAAAGGATTCATTCGACCCAGCTTTTCACCGTGGGGAGCACCAGTATTATTTGTGAAGAAGAAAGATGGAACTATGAGAATGTGCATCGATTATCGAGAACTGAACAAAGTCACCATAAAGAATAAGTACCCACTTCCGAGGATCGATGACTTGTTTGATCAATTAAAGGGCGCTGGAGTCTTCTCGAAAATAGATCTCAGATCTGGCTACCATCAGCTAAGAATAAAGGATGATGATGTACCTAAGACGGCATTTCGGACAAGATATGGCCACTATGAATTTCGAGTTATGCCATTCGGATTGAGTAATGCCCCGGCCGCCTTCATGGATTTAATGAATCGAGTATTCAAGAAATTCTTAGATGAATTTGTGATTGTTTTTATTGACGATATTCTCATCTATTCAAAGAGTAAGGAAGAGCATGAGGAACACTTACGAATTGTTTTATCGACCCTGAGACACGAAAAGTTGTATGCTAAGTTTTCAAAATGCGAATTCTGGATGAAAAAAGTAGCTTTTCTTGGTCATGTAATTTCAAAGGAGGGTGTGTCAGTGGACCCAGGAAAGATTGAAGCAGTTAGTATGTGGCCACAGCCCAAAAATGTGACAGAAGTACGAAGCTTTCTTGGTCTTGCGGGCTATTACAGAAGATTTGTGGAGGGATTCTCGAAACTAGCTACACCACTCACCAGACTCACCAGGAAGGGTACTAAATATTTGTGGACTGAAGAATGCGAACACAGCTTTCAAAAACTGAAGGAAAGATTGATTTCAGCACCAATACTCACTATACCATCGGAAACCGGGAAATTTGTGGTCTATAGTGATGCTTCAAAATATGGACTCGGATGTGTACTTATGCAAGAAGGAAAAGTTGTAGCCTATGCCTCCAGACAACTGAAGGATCACGAGAAGAATTATCCGACTCATGATTTGGAACTGGCAGCAGTAATTTATGCTCTTAAAATTTGGAGACACTATCTATATGGAGAAAGATGTGAGATTTACACCGATCATAAGAGCTTGAAATATTTTCTAACGCAAAAAGATTTGAATATGAGACAGCGCAGATGGTTGGAGTTAGTAAAAGATTATGATTGCGAAATCATATATCACCCTAGAAAGGCAAACGTGGTGGCAGACGCATTAAGTAGAATAGCTTCTTCAAGTTTTTCAGCATTAACTCCGATTCCGGAAAAATTAATGGGAGAGATGCAGAAATTTGACATTGAGATTGTACCTTCCGGACTGATTGAGAGATTATCTGCAATGACGCTACAACCAAGCTTGATCGAACGAATTAAGGACAGACAACATGACGATATTTTCTTAAATAAGATAAGAGATCAATTGAAAAGTGGGAATGTATCAGAATTCTCTATGTCGGAAGATGGAATTATTAAATTTAAGAAAAGATGGTGTATACCGGACGATGCAGAATTAAAGAGAGTTATATTGCAAGAAGCACATTCAACTCCATACTCGGTACATCCTGGTGCAACCAAACTGTATCAAGATTTGAAGAAGCATTATTGGTGGCGAGGGCTAAAATTGGATGTAGCCAAATTTGTTGAGAGGTGTCTTACATGTCAGCAAGTCAAAGCAGAGCATCAGCGACCTACTGGCATGTTACAACCATTATTTGTACCCCAATGGAAATGGGAACATATCACGATGGATTTCGTAAGCGGACTCCCAAGATCAAATAAAAATTTTGACTCGATTTGGGTGATAGTTGACAGGCTGACAAAATCGGCACATTTCATTCTTGTACGGACTACTTACAATATGGAGCAGTATGCCCAACTATATATTAAGGAAATCATCAGACCTCATGGTACGCCTATCTCTATAGTTTCGGATCGAGATACTCGTTTCACGTCAAAGTTTTGGAAGAGTTTGCAAAAAGAAATGGGCACTCAGTTAAATTTCAGCACAGCTTTCCACCCTCAAACAGATGGACAGTCTGAAAGAACAATTCAAACCTTAGAGGACATGTTAAGGGCTTGTGCAATCGATTTTCCAGGAAATTGGTGTAAAAATTTGCCACTGGTAGAGTTTTCTTACAACAATAGTTATCAAGCTTCGATTGGGATGGCGCCTTATGAAGCACTTTATGGAAGAAAATGCAGATCTCCAGTACACTGGGATGAAGTCGGTGAAGGCAATCTTGTTGGACCTGATATTTTGAGACAAACTGCCGAGATTGTTACCTTAATTAGAAAGAGGATTCTTGCAGCCCAAAGTAGACAAAAAAGCTATGCAGATCGAAGAAGGAGAAAATTAGAATTTGCTGAAGGTGATCAAGTATTTTTGAAAGTTTCTCCAATGAGAGGTGTGATGAGGTTTGGAAAGAAAGGCAAATTAAGTCCAAGATACATTGGCCCATTTACAATCTCAGCAAGGATCGGAGAAGTTGCTTATGAGCTGAATTTACCGGAGTCACTCAAGCAGGTTCACAACGTGTTTCATGTCTCGATGCTGAAGAAATACGTTCCAGATCCCTCACATATTTTGCCAATGAGTTCCGAAGAAATTGTGCTCAACCCTAATCTATCTTACGAAGAGAGACCGATTCAAATTCTGGAATCAGAAGAAAGAGAACTACGAAATAAGAAGATCTCGCTTGTAAGAGTTCTATGGAAGAATCGAAATGTTGAGGAAGCAACCTGGGAAAAGGAAGAAGATATGAGAAGATTATATCCAGAACTTTTCAGGTAATTCTTTAAATTTCGAGGACGAAATTTCTTTTAAGGAGGGTAGATTGTAACACACCAAAATTTAGCCCCAAATTAAAAGAGTCAATTAATTTCCTAATTTCATCAAACCCTAAATCAGAATCCAATCAAGCAAAATCCCTAATTTTAGCACAAAATCGTTGTCCAATTTAGCCCTAATCTCAAGTCAATATTCTACAAACATAAGGAAATTACAAACAAGGAAAATCCTTCCTAAACTTCATTGACGAATCTGATCAAATTGGAAGTCCAGATTCGTGTCCATCATCTAAGGAAAGAATCGAACAACCCTCTCCCTTACAAATCAAGTCGTTCTGTGAATGAGGAAAATCGCACAAAATTTCCTCCTATTCTGAAAGCCAGAAAAGAAACCCGAGAGTTACCTCGCCTCACGCCGAAATCGCCGCACTATACCTCCGACCACCGTGAATTGACAGACTCCGGCGAACGTCGCTGAAGGAGAAGAATCACAGCTTCGTTCTGATCAACACCCCTCATCGACGAGCTTTCTCTCTCTCGGTTGAATCCCTCTTCGCGAAGTCGGACTCTTCTCGGCTAAGCTTTGTTTTCTGTTGCGAACCACAATCGAGTGCGCGAATCTCCCCTCTCGGCAGAATCATTCTTCGTGTAAGGTTCTTCCTCTCCCTCGATCTCCATATCTCTCTGTTTCGCGATCTCTCATCCTCTGTTTCTCACTCACTCACTCTCTCTCTCAGACGATCGCGCGAGGAAGAAGAAAAGAAAAGAATTGGTTCAGGAGATTTAAAGTTGAACCGAACCATAAGCCAACCAAACCACCAATTTATTTTTTTAAGTTGAGCCAGACCAGAATAGTGAACCGGTTCTAACAACCCAAACCGGCCCGAACCGACCCAAACCTGAATTTGGGATAATTAAAGGACGCTCAATCGAATCGAAAATTCAGCAATTCGACGTTATTGGTAAGGAGAATTTTACCTTATTAATTTCAACGATTATTTTTGGAAAAAAAAAATAAGAAATTTAAATCTCCTCAATTTTTAGGCAGTGAAGATTAATCCAACACTTGGAGAAAAATACCTACGATCCTATTCCTTATTTCTCTCGAAATCCAGGTAAGTAAAACACTAGGTTTTAAACATTTTGGCCGTTGGCCCTACATCACGAAACTTATATTAAATTATTTTCTTTAAAGCACTTTATTTTGTTCTGTTAATTATATTATTATTTGGACACACATGTATAGGCATTAACATAGGAATGTAGAAAGATAAAAATGATAGGTCATTATGCATGTGTATGGAATGCATGAAAACGAATGGAATTGACGGAACGCATGAGATGGCTAATGAGAGCCTGAACGCATGGTTATTGAGATGGCTGATGAAACTTTATGAGGGTAAGAAACCGCTAGTTTTCTGAAAGCCTGAACGCATGGTAAGGATCGGAAAATGAGTTCCATCCAGTATGTAACATTTAAAGTATAGAATTTGGTAATGTATGAAATTAAAATCACATGCACGTGTTTTAACTTACTGAGTTTTTTCTCACGCATTAGTTTTGTGATGTAGGTGAATTTTTATCTGAGGAAGAAATGACGCTAATCGAGAATTTGCCAGAGGCGGGAGAGCATACAGAGGAGGATGTTCTCGTTGGTTCTGAATAAAAATTTAAAGTCATGATTTTATATCGTTTTAAAATAATATTTTATATTTAGTTGCATTGAATTTTAAATTTTCTATTTGGATAATTTATTTCATTAACTGTTGGATTTTTTTAGTAAGGATGCTATTTTAAATTTATGAATGAGGTTTTATTTAATGTTTTGTTTAGTATTTAATTTTCTAAACATTTATTGATAGTAATTTAAAGTTTCCGCTTATTAAATGATTTTTGCTATTTTCAATAATTTCGAATTAAGAAAATTAGGGTTTTATAACGATCCAATTTAACCTAATTTACAAATCGATTTGGGAAAAAATTTTAGGGTTTCAAATTAGGGAAAATAAAATTTTGGAGTCGTTACATGTCGCCTTCACTTTCATCCCAAGTTGCCTTCATGGCCTTCTTCTTGAACTTTTTGGGATACTTCTTTGCCTGTGGACACTCTGCCTTCATATGGCCAGGCTTGCCGCATCCAAAACAGGTGATTTCCTTTTGTGACTTTTCAACCTTCGGAAATCTCCTTCCCTGCATTCTTTTTCTCTGGAGGAATTTACTAAACCTCCTGGTGATGAGAGCAATATCCTCATCGTCATCTTCCTCTTCTTCTGAGTCCTCTTGCTTACTTGATGAGGCTTTGAGGGCAATATCCTTTTTCTTACTGATCTCTTTCTCCTTGAGATCTTCCTTCTCATTGGCTCTCATTGTTATCTCGTGAGTCATGAGAGAGCCAACGAGCTCTTCAAGCTTAAGAACCTTCAGATCTTGAGCTTCTTGAATGGCTGTCACTTTAGGTTGCCAAACTCGTTGTAGGCACCTCAAGATTTTCCTGACTAGTTCTTCACCTGTATATATCTTACCAAGAGCTTTTAACCCATTAGTAATGTTAGTGAATCTAGTAAACATAGAGGAAATGGATTCATCCTTTTCCATGGAGAACAATTCATATTCATGAACAAACATGCTTAATTTGCTCTCTTTAACTTGGTTTGTTCCCTCATGTGTTACTTCTAATAAATGCCAGATTTCCTGAGCACTATCACATCCTTGTACTCTATTGAACTCATCTCTGTTTAGAGCACAATACAAGGTATTGATTGCCTTGGCATTAAGGCTCAGATTTCTCTTGTCGGACTCAGACAATTCAGTAGAGTCCTTAGGGATAATTTTCCCATCAGCAGTTTTCGTGGCCTTGAAAGGGCCGTTTTCGATTATGCCCCACATCTCATAATCCATAGCTTGAACAAAGATTCTCATTCTCGCTTTCCAGTACACATAATCATTGCCATCAAAAAATGGTGGCCTGGAAACAGATTGACTCTCTACGTGAGATGTGTTTGTATTGAATGCCATAGTAGATAACACACAGAGTATTCAAATACAACTTAGACAATAGTAAACCTCGCTTTGATACCAATTGTAGGATCGAGATTTGTCTAAGAGGGGGGTGAATTAGACTTATTAAAAACTTAATTGTATAGTCTAGCAAATTTCTCTTGTAATTTTAGTTTGAATATAAACAGCAAACAAACACAAAAAATAGAGAGAGAGAGAGAGAAATTTAACACCAGGATTTTAACGTGGTTCGGCTAAACCTTGCCTACGTCCACGCTCCAAGGCACCCCCTTGAAGATTCTTAACCTTCTCCTCACGAGAAAACAGATCGGGATTCCGGGCTCCGATCAACTGCCTTTACAATTCTGGATTGAACTTTCACGGGCGTCAATCCACTGCCTTTACAAATGTTGAGTTGTAAATAATACAAACAGTCTACACTCTCACAAGTTCTGAATCTTAAGTTAAGAGCTAGAGGTGTACAGCAAAATACAGAGTATGAATGTTTTTCACGTTAGGGCTCGGATATTCAAAATTGCAAAAAGGTTAGTCTTCGAGCTCTAACTTCGGCTTTTATACTCTGTCTTCAGATCTGCAAGACTTCAATGCTCTCTATCTGAAAATAGAAACATTGTTACCGTTGGAGTTGAAGTCGTACAATCGTGGATAGCCGTTGCAACTAGATTTCTGTTCGTCGTCGCCATTAATGTTCTGAAGTTAAAGCTTGAAAACGACGTCACTGTAGCTTCGCGGCTGGCTTTGATTTCTGGCGGAAATGCATCGGCAGAAACAGTTTAAATCAATGCCACGTCATCGGTGGAAGCAACTTGGTAATGCAATCGGCATAAGTATCCTTGAACAGCATCGGCAAGAGTAGCTTCAAATGCTATCGGCATATGCAACTTGACATGTCATCATATCATCGGCACGAGTTTCTTTAAACGCCATCGGCACGAGTTTCTTTAAAATGCCATCGGCATGATAGAACATGTAAGCGCTGGCCACGTCATCGGCATGATGAGACTTGAAGCTTGTCGTCTTGTGATCGGCATTTGCAAGGTTGAACGTCATCGGCAGAAGAACATTAAGATACCATCGGCATGAGTATCTTGACACGTCATCGGCATGAAACCTACCTTCACTTTGTCGTGTAGCGATCGGCAGAAAAATGCTTCTTAGTCTTTTAGCGATCGGCAGAGAGATGCTTGAGATGCAATCGGCAGATTACATCTTGACACGTCATCGGCAAAAGCACTCTCTAAATGACTTCTTCTTCTGTCTTTTAGCAATCGGCAGAAGCTTTCATTTCTTTGTCGTGTAGTGATCGGCAGACGAAATTGTATTTCAGCCCTGTTTGACTATTCAGCCCTATATACTCAAACCAATTTATTAAACAACTAAAATACCCTTTTCAAGGGTATTTCCAAATAGACTCATATTTATAATTCTCTTTAAGTACACATAATCAAATTGAATATTTAATCACAAATACATCATCAAAAACAAATTATGACTTAAACACTCTATAAGTCAACACCTTCCATCTCTTGGATAGCTAGAGAGGGAGTGCAGAGCTTTTTTTGGTGTTTTCATGTTGTCAAAGAGTTGAACAATAAAAATAGATGGCGAGTGCCTAATCGAATTGATTGGGTCATGTATTGTAACGCCTCAAATTCTAAATTTCTAATTTTAAAATCTTAATTTTTTTTTTCAATTTAATTTTATAGATCAAATTTAATTTCGGGCGTTATAACCATAATTTCTAAAATAAAATAAAAAAATTTGAATGAAAACATTAAATGTGCGAAAGTTTAAAACAATATTCAATTATTAAATAGTTTTGGACAAAATTGAAATAAATGCAAAATTAAAACCACCCATAAAACTTTATCAATGACGAAGTCAACATAAATTATTAAAAATTTCATCCAAAATAATTTATGAAAATATTTTCGAAAACTGAAACATATTAATTAAAATTCTTTTCTCTAAAAAAAATATTGTCTTCTTATGTATGCTCGCTTGCCTCTGAAAAATTCTCGATCATAGTCAATTCTTCTTCAGATAAAAACTCACCTACATCACAAAACTATAAACTATGATAATAAATCAATAAGCGAAAACACGTGCAGATGAAAAATTAACATTACTTTTACTAAATCCTGACTTAACAGTTACATACTATTTGAAACTTATTTTTCAAATTTCATTCAGATTTAGTCATCTCATTGTCGTTCATGCTTTCTCATCTCGTTTTCGTTCAGGCATAGACGTCTCGTTGTCGTTCAAGCGTAGCCATCTCATTTTTGTTCAAGCTTAGTCATGTTATTGTCGTTCAGGCTTTGCTATCACATATTTTTCGTTAATTTCATCATATTCATACACATACAAAACGTCCTATGAATTTTATCTTTTCAAAACGATACTATGTCAATGTCTAAATATGCATGCTCAATTCAAATATCAGAATCACATAAATCATAAGAAAATAACATAAATTTTGTGATGTAGACCTGTAGCCAAAACGTTGAAAACGTGGTATTTTCACTTACCTGGATTCTGAGAGTTTAGGTTTATCAGAATTTTTCCAAGATTACAAATAATATCCTGTCTGAATAAAATATTTGGTATTAAATTCATACTTAAATAAATCCAATTTCCAAAGGATTGTAGACAAAATTTCTTACTAGTACACTTCGTCGGATAGGGTCGAATTGTATCGATTCGGAAGATTTTCAAGATTTTTCCTGCCTAAATAAAATATTCAGTATTAATTTTTTATTTTAATAAATCCATTTCAAAAGGATTTACGCAGAAGTTCCTTACCAATTTATTCTTAGATCAGTTTGGTTGGATTCAGACCGTTTCAGATAGCTTTTGGTCGAATTTGACAGTCCGAAAGCAATCTGGTTCGGTCTGGGCAATTCTGGTCAAAATCGGGTCTGATCTGCTTTAGTTGGACCGGATCTGGTTCGGTTGGACCCGTTTGGTGCAGTTGGGCCAGTTCGGTTTGCTGAACCGTTTTGGTTGGATTGCATTTAAGTGAACCAGTTCAGTTCTTTTAAAAGAACCCAAACCTTCATTCTTCTTCCAATTCTTCGTGTCGTGTAGACCAGACACCCAAGAGGACAGTCTTTGAAGAACGGCGACCACTTCGACCGAGAGGAGCTTGTCTGAGTGCGGCCGCTCAGGCGGAGCTTGTGGCTGCGACTAGGCGGCGCTCGGAGACTAGAGGTCGAAGGTAAGTCCTCTGACCGAAAGAGAGAGAGAGCTTCTTGAGTGAAATCGAAAGAGAACTCTAGTGTGTTCTCCATCACACCAAGTCTCTCAATTTATAGAGAGGTTTCTCAACCAACCTCTCCCAAAATTTTAATTCTATTCAGAATTTCAAAGCTGGACACCTACCTCCCATCCATGTTGTAAATCTGATTCCTAATTGAATTTTCAGAGGTTCTGGGGATACAACTAACAAAAAATCCAATTGGGAATTGGATTTTCAGAAGCTCTGGGGCTACAGCTAACAGAAAATCCGATTCCCAATTGGATTTTCAGAGGACTCTAGGTGAAACAGAGGGTTGAATCGGATTTTCTCTAGTTTTTTAGAGACTTTAGGGTTAGAATTTTAGATTAAATTTGATTCGGGGATTTCAAATTTAAATTTTCAATTTATAAAACCTAAATTATTATATGTAGGAACAAAGTTCAAGTCTACCGGTCTGTTAGGATGCCTCAGCTACATATATCACTGCACTTCCGCTTGACTAACACATATCGTTAATGATAAACGACTCGTCTTGCCGTGACCTTTTCTTGAATTCTCAAAATTTCTGTCACTCCATTCCCGCAGGGGCAGAGAAACCACCGTTGTCTTGACTGTGCTATCGGAGGTTCTTGGAAAGTCGAAATAGGAGAGCACTCATCTTAGGGTAGACTTACTACTTAGATGCTTTCAGCAGTTATCCGCTTCACACTTGGCTACCGAACGTTTACCGTGCACACGGTATCTAGTACACTAGATTTGCGTCATTCTCGGTCTACATTCTCAGTCCTCTCCTACTGGAAAGTCTAATACGTGTTCATTGTGTGTGTCTTTTTTAATATTAAATTTTGAGAAAATTAAAACATCTAATCATCAAATGCTGACTTTAAGTCAACGAAGTCAGTAGGTGTTAATAGCCAAAACTTTTGACTCTCCCCATAATTCATCCCACCGTGTTGAGTATCCAAGAGATTGGTTAAAGTCTACTAGTGCGACTAATATTACGAATAGCCTGTTAGCTGTGGCATAATTTCATCGTGACCATCGAATAAGACTTTGCAAGCTAACAAACAATACATAAGAGAGCAAATATTATTATTAGAAAATACAATAAAGTGTAGTTAGGGACAATATATATAGAGAGAGAAAATTCGATATAACGATACGTTACAATGGTAGATAAACATTATACAACATGTGCATTGTGCGTAGTTGAATTAAGTTTTCTTTGGTGACGATGGAAACATATTTCTAATCATCCAAATTAAAAAGATGATTAATTTGATTCAATTGAATTTTATTATTACGAGAAAGTAAGATTACAAATTAAACAAGGTAAAGTGTAGTTAAATACTAGTATTTTAGTTCATTGACAGATTAGACGTTAAATATTTTTGAGTAATTATCGATTTGAATCTTGTACTATGCACTATATTTCAGTTAGCCCATTGTATTAAAAAAATCTACAAACCGAACCTTGTACTTTGATTATGTTATTAGTTTTGACCTTCTATCATTAAATTCATTAAATTCTCATTTAAAAAATTACCAAACGATATTGAATTAAGTTGAAGTTTTTGTCACATGTTCACTACTTAATGAGAAGATAATTTGAAAATTTTTCGTAATTTTTTAACACATGTACGATTTATTGTAATTTTATTTTAGTATTTTATAAAAATATTATAATAAATAATACAAATTTAGAAAATCACAAAAACTTTTCTATCATCTACCTATGATAAGTCAAACATGTGAAAAACTTTTCAAATAAATCAAATATTGTTTGGTATTTTTTTAAAAATTAATTTGTAAAATAAAGAAGCGGGTTAAAAATCACTCAATAAAGGTTTGAAATCAAATTTAAACATTTTAATAAAAAAATATGATATTCACACGTTGAATTTAAACGATAAAATTGAAAAATTGATTGTTTTGATTTTAGAAAAATAACAATAATTTGAGGTAATTACACTCTTATATTGAAATATTATAAATTAAAAATATTTGAACGTACCTTTCCAAGCATAATTTGCGTAAAGAGTAAATGCTTAATATTTTAATAGGATTATAAGAGAGTTGGATAAGACGTATAACTAATAAAAGCACGACACTTTGCGAATCATAATTGGGCAGTATTTACAAAGCCACCCTGCACGCGCTTAACTTCCGTGATTATGCTGTTTTGTAAAGACCTTTACTTATTATAGCTCTGCTGTAGGGGACAGCCCTACATGTCACCCACTCGCACGACTCTTTCTGTTCCGCCACGCTCTCCATTTCAGCCGCCCCTTCTCAGTCAAATCCCTCGTTGACTGTGTCCTCTCTATTAATCAATCCTTCTTTCTCTCTCTAATCAATGACTCGTCGATTCCTCCATTCCCGTCTATATAAACCTTCTCCTTCCCCCACCCATCCGGCATCCTCCAATCTCACTACGTCGGAATTTGTTTTCTCTCTCTTCATTTTCTCGGGAAGTGATCGCAGTTCCGTCTGTTCTCGAATCTGGAGGATTTTTTGGTATGGCGCCGAGGGAGAAGGTGGGTGGCACGAAGGGTAACGGAAGCGTAAAGGAAGTGCATTTCAGAGGAGTGAGGAAGAGACCGTGGGGGAGATACGCCGCCGAAATTAGAGATCCCGGCAAAAAGAGCCGCGTTTGGCTGGGGACGTTTGATACGGCGGAAGAGGCTGCTCGAGCATACGACGCTGCTGCTATAGAGTTTCGGGGAGCCAAAGCCAAAACTAACTTTCCCTTTCTCGTCGACGGTGTGACCACCAAAAACAATCCAAATCGGAGCCCTAGCCAGAGTAGCACTGTCGAGTCGTCCAGCCACGACCCGCCTCTTTCGCTTGATTCTCGGCAGTTGAATCTCAACCTCCCTTGCGATGGATTTCAACCAGCCGGAGGTATGAGGCTTCCCTTCGACCGCCGCCTAATCCCTTCACTTGGTGTAGCTTTCCCCGGCGGTGTCTCGGCCGCCAATCAAATTGTGTACTTTGATGCAGCTGTTAGCGCCGGGATGATGAAGAGTCATCAGTGCCAAAGGCTGAGATTTGTTCAGCCTGACAGATCGAAGAGTGACTCTGACTCATCCTCCGTCGTGGATATGAACCACCATGAACTGAAGCCACGGAAGCTCCCCGATCTCGATCTCAACTTTCCTCCACCAAACGACGCTTAGGCTTTCGTAGTTTCATAATCACATAACAAAAAAATATAATTTTGATTGTGAATACGTATCCGATCTCCGATTTTACAACAGCAAAACCTGGGAGATTGATCTGTTGTTTTTTTATCAGCAAGATAACCTTATTTGTAGTTCTCACTAAGGCTGTAATTTCCATTTCGAGTTATTTCCTTCAATAAAAATCATCTCTTCGTTCATTGTCTCAAATCCCGTCGACAACGTCGAGAATTTAGCTGGAGTGAGTATATTAGCCGGCGCCGGCGGGCAATGATGTACGTGGGAATTGGTATCCATCTCAATACATGGCACGTGTTTTTCTAATCCAGTAGGGGTGAGCGTAGGGACAACGATCGAAACGAGGAACGAGAATGCTGGACACTCTGCCACGTGTCACTATTTCTTATTATTCGGAGGCTGATCCAGTCGTTGTGGGAGTTCGAGTGAACATCTGGACAGGTGGCATTCTTGGCTGCTCTTGTTAATTATTAGGTGGGCCACCTTCTTAATTACAAAGGTTTCAGAATTATGAAAATTAGATTTCATTTCCATATAATTATGATAATATTTGGTAATTAATACGCATTAATTTTGTTAATCAAGATTAAATAATTGAATAGAAGCGCCGGAGGGGAAGGAGACAAAGGGCGGGGCCCAGGGGCGGGTGGCCGGAAGAAGAAGTGGGAAAGCGCGGCTGCAGCTTTCTGTGGTGGGGCCCACTTTATTCGTTCATATCTTCCCATTTGATCTCCTTACTTGCCAACTAATATCCCCCCAAACGCTACTCACCAGAATTTAGGATCTATTTATTTAATTAAATATTTCTATTTAAATTTAAGGATATAGGGATTTTATCCAATGAGGAGCTGCCACGTTTTGGGGTAGACGCAGTTGGAACTAACGAAGCAGCGGCAAAAGGCTTAAATATTTTATTCTTTTCTTGCTTTTTTTAGAAAAATTAAAAAAGTCGTAAAAGCAGCTGCTTATTAAAACAATTCGGGATGGTGTGGGCGGCGGGCGGCTTTCTCACGCGCCTCTAGTGGAAAGTGGGGCCGGTTGTCCTTTCGCAGACACGCACACCTCTGTCTCTCTATTGTTCAACACGTTGGCCGGCCTATTATCTGAGAGGGCTACTTTTGTCTTTTCCATTTGACATTAGCCATTTTGATATGACGTTTATTAATCAGTATATTTTATTGGGGGCTGCTTTGGGCACATATGCCCATTTGGATACACGAGTGTACTGTATATCAGCTGGTATTTGGAGTGGAAGTGCGGCTTTCTCGGCAATCATTTCACCATTTAGTGGAAAAGATCAACAGGAGGAAAAAAAAAATGGCAACTTTGACCGATAAAGTTGGATTAAGAGCGGAAAATTGAATCTTATCCGGGCATTCCCGGTGGAGTAGGAGGGAATCTGGTTTTAGGGTTTTGGAGGGATAATGGGTAGGGTTTTTCTCTTCAGATGATGTTCTCTCTAGGGTACTAATTCTTTCCTCGTATTTCTCAACTGGTTTCTGTGAATTGGCCTTTTCATTTTGCTTGCATTGGTGAAATCCCTGCTGGTTTGTTGTTGAATTTAACTTCTTTTTTTGTCTGTTTAGAGGTTAATTTGATGAATCTTCACCGGCTATTTTAGTGTTAATTAGAATGTTATGATCGAGCTCAACTTCACGGATCTTCTTCGAGTTGAGTTTAGATTTGCGAATAGAATATTGAAATATAGAATATATTTATGGATTCTGAGTTGCTAAAGCTTCACAAAAGGCCTGTATCTTTAACGTTGCGGTGATATTCACACCAGTTGAGATCTTTCTTAGCGGTTTTGTTTGAGATTTTTGTTCAAATTAATTAAAAATTAAAAAAAATTCTTTATTTGCAGCCTATGCAATTCTTCCATTAGTTGTTATTAGAGCTTGGAACACGGTTTATTATTCCATTAATCTGCTTTAATTGTCTAAATGAAGGCTCCAAAAGTTTTTGTCAATCTGATTATGTGTCAGTGTCGTTATTTTTGTGTTGTGATTGTTCCTTTAGGCTTTAGTTGCCGGGAAGGGGTACCTCTTCAGTGATGTGTGAGTTTTTTACGTAGACCTCAAGGCACTTGTGGTTGATGTCTCTCTCTCTCTCTCTCTCTCTCTCTCTCTCTCTCTCTCTCTCTCTCTCTCAGTTGAACATGACACTTGGAGTTGTAGAAGAAAGAATGATGCTCTCCGGTGTGCATATTGTTGAAGATATCTTCTTCTGCTGTTGAGGATGGCTTCTTGGCTGGAAATATGCATGCTCTCTTTCCTCAGTCCTTTCACCAGAGAGGGAGGAGAGAGAGGGCTCGGCCCTTTGAAAAGGATCTAACTTCCGGCACCAAGGTGCTTTTGTCGTAGTTCTTTTCTAGGTCGTGACATAAATTAATAAGATCAAAGTTATCGAAAAGAAATCCTCAGTAAATTTTCTATAATAACTCACCAATCCCAAGAAAAAGACTGTGTACCAGGAGGAATGATTCGATCCTAGATATGCTCGGAAGGAGGGAGTAGTCTTTTTCTTTAACCAATCACGAGGTCGGATGTGCTTGTGAGCAAGTATACTCGACCTAGATTTACAGGAAACTTGACTGCTTTGATGGATTACATAGTTTCACGTAGTCACTCATCTTTTAGTTTTATCTGATCTATGAGAAATCATTAATTTCACTATTGTTAAATGAATCATATTCTTAAGTATTTGTTTACAACTTTGTCCATCACAACGATCTCTTGTCAAATCAAGTCAATTACCTTGCATAGAATGGCACCATCCCTAATTGGCAAATGTTCAAGAAAATTGTCGAACATGTCGAGTTAAAGTTCACATCAAGTCCATTACGGGCCAATCTGATTCGTTCCCCATTAACCGACAGAGTCAAGTCTCATTGGGCCATATCCAAAAACGAATTTTATTCAACTCAACTCGTTCACTCGGTTGCATCTTTATAATGTACTAATGGTGGATTCAACAATAGTTACGTTCACTACCATTTAAAAATAAAATTGAGGCTCAAAAGTTGGAGCGGAAAACTAGGGGTTGATACATCGCTTTGTGGAGTCATTGTCCGCCATCGTCGCGGACGGCGGACCCCACGGTGGTCTGAGGAATAGGACAACCCACTTGAATGTTTAAAAGGAGACACTTGTAAAGCCACCCTAATCTTGCTCTAACTAACTATTAGATCTAGGATAGATATTATTTTATGGGTCCCACTTTACTGAGTCAGCGACTCGTTTGTATCCATTTACTGAGTATCTTTCTTGTCAGACGTTAAAAAACGTTGGAGAACCATCGATATTTTAGCATCTGCACGCCTCTATTTATATACCCTTTTATGTAAGTTTATTATTCTGCAGATTAGAAGAGGGAAGAAGAGAGAGAGAGATGGTTCTTCTTGAAAAACTCTGGGATGACGTGTTGGCCGGACCTCAGCCTGAACGTGGACTTGGCCGGCTGAGGAAGATCACCACCAAACCATTGAACATGAAAGGTTGCGTCTTTATATTCATCGATTCTTATGTCTGCGGCCATGGATCTATGATTTTTTTTTTTTTTTACAGAGAAGGATTAACATATCATATTTCATTAATTTAATTATTTATTCCATATTTAACTTTTTGGGTTTGGTTGTTTAGATCTGGAAGGGGAGGGAAGCAAGTACCAGAGGTCGCTGTCGATGCCAGGAATCCCCGGGACTCCGACGACCCCAACTACCCCGACCACGCCGACCACTTCCACGTCGGCTTATAAAGATAACGTGTGGAGGAGCGTCTTCCACCCTGGTAGCAACCTCGCCACCAAGACCATCGGAGCCGACGTCTTTGACAAACCTCAGCCGAACTCTCCCACTGTCTACGACTGGTATATACACTACCATTTTTCCCGGTGACAGTGTTTTAGTATTGAGAGGGGAACTTAGATTGATATATAACGAAAACTGGTTTTATATGACGTTGCAGGCTCTACAGCGGCGAGACGAGGAGCAAGCACCGGTGATCGGCTAATGCCACCCAGTGATGATCCCAATGTAAATAGCAGACTCAGTTTTGTCCTTCGCCACTTATCTTCGTTGGATTTTGTTAGTTCAACTCCTAATATATCTATCCCATTTGTAAATGACCGCCGCCGCCCACGGTGGTTTTGATAATAAATTAAGCGCTGTTTTTCTCAAAAAGTTTTTTGATTAGTAGACAAGTTATTAGACTGTCATGTTGTGACTTGTGAGTGGTCGTCACGGTGAACCCAAAAGCAACCCTCAAGTCTTTTAGCTACATATGGACCCACACGTAGGTTTGGATAAACTAGGAATGATGAATAAACCTCAAATCGTCACATCTTATGAAGATGATATCAGCAACAAGTATGCTAAATATCATTAAAAGGTCTAATGCTAATTTTACTCGTGTTCAGAGATCAAACAATAATCGAAAAAAAACAATTTTACGTGAAAAAATTCTTTTAAAAAAACATATCGGATATTGAACAAATCTACTATGAAGATCGAAATACAACAACAAATTTTGAGATTTTATCTTCTATGAATTTAAGGAGACAAAAAAAACTTCAATGAAATTTTCAATACGGTCTTAATTGACCTGATCCAGATAGAATTTAGATTACACCAAAAATCTAACGTTTCAAGATAATCAATTGTGCTAGTTATCGCGAAACTTACCAAATCAAATCATTTGGAAAGATTAATCAGTCTCGTACTACATCAAATGCAGAAGAAACACCTTTGTTTTTCAAAGAGGAGTGAGAACTGAAGATAGTATATAATGTACATTTAGACGGTTTATTCAGTGTCCTAATATATATATATATAAAAAAAACCCATCTTCCGGTCCAAGAAGTTCGAATTTTTTACATATTAAAACCGGCCGACGCCATTACAGTGCACTAAACCATCTATGTAGTAAGCTTTTGTGTCAACAAGCATCAAACTTTGCCTCAGCTTCACTTTTCGAGTGATTCGCCTTCTTCTGAAATGCTAAAAGCTGGTAAAAATGCACAGGAAAATAGAAAAAGAGCACTTTTTAGAAAGTGTACAGGATTTTAAGTTAGTTGAAGTAAAGGAGAGAGCTTACGAGAGACCCAAGTGGTAGGCTGTGTTTTTCGAGTTCTCCGATGGTTTCTACGTCTTTCAGAAGTTGTAGTTTGTCTTTGCTTGGGTCAATCAGTGAATTTCCTGACGTTGGAGGATTGGATTTGGCATGCAGCTCTTTTAACATGTACATTTCTACTTCATCAGCTTGAACTCCAGTTTGGAGAGCTACGTACTAGGAAAAAAAAAAAAAAAAAGAAACTCAGGAAGTTGAAGTCTGTACCGGAAAGAAATTCGAGTATAGTTTTTCATCTGATAAACGATAAAATCACCTGACTTAGATGTCTGACTGATAAGGAAGACCTGCAACATAAATATGGTCGTTCCAATGCCGGCATTGTCTGTTCGTCCAGTGAGACGAGCACGAGATGAATGTTCGACTGAAGAAAACGAGCAGCATGGCTTAAACCAGAGTCATTTTGGAAAATATATAAACCAAGATTTTAGATCAAAGGGGAATTTAGAACTTGAAGTTAGATGACACTGCACTTTTCAATGAATGTTTTACCATGATTTCTAACTACGCTAATGATTTCTAACTCGATTTTGAACTCTATCGCACAAAAGATAGAATTCAAAATCGCCAGAAAATAGATCGACAAAGTTATGAAATCGATTAAAAACACAAAAAAAAAAAAAAAACCGACCGGCCTCCAAAAAAAAAAAAAACCCAAACACAAAACCACAACCGGAACGACCCCACAAAACCACGCCCACCCCCAAAACCGCCGACCACACGCCGAACGCCCAACCAAAAAACAAAAAACACCGAAAAAAAACACCGGCACCGCCACCCGGAACCACCCCAACACCGCCAAACAGAACACCAAAAAAACCGCTTAAAGACAACATCTCACTAACGGAAACATGATATACATATGCTGAATTTAACAGATAAATTAAAGAAAAAATTCAAATTGCTAGCATTGAAATGTCGAGGTTTTGTTTGTAAAAAATAGCAGCTTAACGTTCAATCTATAAATGACCCTAATCGTTGCAGTGTAAATTGTAACTTCCTCTAAGATTTTACCTTCTCGTTGTTGTCGTCTGACACCCGTAGATGATCAACCAACTTTGAAAGACGATTGTTCTTTGCACTTTTTCCGTTGCCGTTACTCATATTCCCAAATCTCGTGTGACTTCTCATGCCATTTTTTCCCCACGCAAACCTCTCCGAGCTACCCACAAGTCCCAATGCTGGACTGGAAATTTCCCTAACCACTTCAGTATCGTTTTCATCACCACCCCCGATTGTGCTAGTAGCAGCTGCTGCAGAATGCTGTGCAAAACGTGCAGACCCTCGTTTTTTGAACCTTTTTGATTTTGGTTCGACGCGCTCATCAGCAGAAGATGAATCTTTTCCATCGTTACCATATGCATCCTCATTGTCATCGGATCCTAGAGGTTCGGATCCATTTCTGCTGTTTTTCCTCCCTCTCATCTTTCGCACAAATTTCGGGCGTTTCTTGGTAAGAGCTTCGGATTGTCGTCGAATAGTTTGGGCAATGGAAGCCTGGATCTGTCAAAGTAGATATAGAGAATTCTTATCCTGAAGAAGCACTTTTAACATGGATAGATCACTAGAAAATTCATCCATCCAATGATCATCATGTCCTAAGTTGGATATGCACAAGGATCAAGGAGAAGTAACAAACTGGCAGAAACCAATGTTGAATTTCATAAGAAAAGAAGAACTTTTAGCACGACTGACTACTTTTCCTCGAAAGTCGAAACTAAACGTGCATCTCTACAATAAATTCTCGGAAAGTTTTACCTGCTTATTGCGAGCTTTCTCTTCTTCTTGAAATGCCCATTCCTGTATTAATGTCATAACAATGAACTCAGAGCAGTAAAAAGAGGAGGGCAGTGAGTCAAATCAAGATGCCATGAATTGAAGTCGTACCTCTTCCTCGTACTTATCGATATCTGGATAAAGTGCAGCTATCAAAGCATCATAATTGGGGTCATCTCGCAAAGAGCGACGGCTAGCACAATGAGTGCGACAAGCAGGACATTCATTGTTACTGCATCAAAAGACGAACAAGAATTGTTGAGAGATCAAAAATCAAAATTTAAACTTAGTATTATATATCATGTCAAAGGACATACCCAAGGCGCATAGATTTATCGATACATTCTCTGCAGAATCGATGGAGGCACTCCATTACCTGTTCTTGTTTTCCTTATTATCCCTGCCGCATCCAAAATGGAAACGACTTTTTTAAAACTTCGCGAGATTCAGGACAAAGATTCTGGGCAAAAACTATATTGATGATGATTTTCAAACATGTTATGACAGCAGTTGTTTGAGTTCTTTCCACATGTCAAGGCAAAGATGGAAACTTTAATCACAATATCTAATTTCAATAATCACAGAAGAAATCAAATGAAAATTAAAAAAAACTCAACCCCTCCGGAAAATTTAAAAATGGAATCGAAAAGCCAAGTTTTTGTACATGTTGATGATACGTCTGAGAAGCGCATACAGAAAGACGATAAAATTACCTGTCTTCAAATGGAATGTTCATGTATTAATCTTCCTACTAAACATGGTAACAATTGAAGTTATTGCAGCAGTAACTCGTATAATTATGATCAGATAACGATAAGCCGCTATCCATTAGCCATGTTTCAGATTGTATCAGATTAATTCAAGAAATAAAAGATGATTTTACAGCTAAATCTTCTTTCTCGGGAAGTTCGGTACCTAAACAGATGGGACATTGAACTTCTTTGCGCACATCCAACAATTTCACCATTACAAATCTGCAATAAAACCGCGTTGATAAAAATTGGCATATGAAATGATAATTGTATGATATAGATTAACCTCTTTGTTCAAGAACTATAATTTTTTTGCAGTGGCATGCAAAATTCAGAGAGACAGAGAGAGATATTCGACTGGAAAAAATTAGCTCCGCTTATTTATGCTCATTCTGCTCTCCACAATCTACAGACAGAACGAACATCTCCGCATTTACATATTACATGAAAATGAAGCTTCCCATTGTATCAGCCAAACAGTCAAAAAATTAAGTTCCTCGATCTGGATCACAGATAGATATTGAATGCCAAGCTTTCTCACGTAAAATTTCACTCCCCAAGTTGCCTAATACTAGTTATTTTCAGCGAGATGACCAAGCTGTGCATCCCCTTCCACGAGATTTACTAAAATTTTGACCCAGAAATCACAGTGAACCGATAAAATTTTCATATCATTACCCACGTTGGTCAGCATAAGCGTCATATGCAATTAAACAAAGAAAAGAAGATTCGTAAGAGTTTGAAATAAAATGGTACAGACTACAGAGCTAAGCTACTGCAATTGCTGAAGCCAACCACAGGCAGTAGCATGCAGTATAAATTGATAAAGGCCAATAACAAAGGCCAGCTGATTTGGAAAAAAAAAACCCAACCCCACCAATCTTGTATTGCAGACAAACTCTAAAGTTAAAAGAATGGAGATTTTGCGACAGATGTATCGAATGATTATAGCTATCGCAACGCCATAAAGGCGGAGAGATCGTCGAGAAATATGAAAAGAAAAAAAGTAAATGATAAGACGAGGAGGACCATGCAGATCTCTGTTCATCACCCAGGATTCGGTTATCAAACAGCGTCACAATCGAGAAGAACTCAGTAATCAGCGAGGTAAATTAAAGAAGAAGAAGTAGGAAAAAAAGAAGGAGCTGAGGATGAAAGTAGAAGGAGACGGAAGAGCAAATAAGAGATGAAAAGAGGAAACTAACTCGTCCTTATCTCCGTTACTGGACGAAGGGCTTCGATCAGAATCTGAGAAAAACAAAGAGAAAACCAGAAGACCATCAACCCAGTAAAATTATGGAAACAAAAATACGAAACTTATATGTAGGAAGGAGGTCTTCCAGCATCATTGAAATTCGGGGTGCGGACGAAAAACCAAAACGTACCCTCTGCATCACCTTCTTCAGGGTGTTCATGTTTATCACGTTGCAAAAGATCATCCTCAGGATCCTCCATAGACCGCTTTTGTGCAGGCATTGCCGTCTCTCAAATCAAAATAACCTTACCCAACAGCCAAATAACAATAACATACCTCTGCAATTCTTGGTCGTTGTTCCGGCGAAACTCGGCAGTCGTGGCGGAGGAGCCTGCGTGGCCGAGGAGTCTGACCAGAGGAAGAAAGAGTCGGGGGGCTTGCAGCCTCAACGATTTTTCTTCGTATCAGATTTTGGTATAAATTCTAGCTTCTCAATATGATGTATGTCTGCCGAGAAAAAAAAAAAAAAAAGTTTAATTTTTTATACACGAGAAAGGGCCGTATAAAACTGCTGGCAGTAATTACTGAGACCTTTTCCCTACTTTTCCGTATTTATATTACACTCGAGCCAGTCTTTCACTCTTTGGTACTGTTCTAGCTTAATCCAATTGGCTTAAAGCTTAATCAAGACTTAAACGATGTTAACTTTTGGATTAATCAGTCAGTTCTTAAGCCAAATTACCTGGATTTCAGTGCATATAAAATGAAAGCATTAATTTTTATCATCCATTTTTCAACTGAGCTTGATGAAGTAGTCTGAGCCCTGAGGAAATAGGATAAGAAGCAGTGAATTTCGAGCCAACTCAATCGGCAAACAGAACAAAACCCATTTGGGCTAAAGTATGTGGAAGGCAAACGACGCCATCTCTTTCTCATGCCTTCTTCAGCGGTTATCGTTCAGGCGCGGAAATTCTCCGTCAGTTCATGGCCCTGTGAGAATTTTTCTCGTTCTTTTTAATGTTAGTGGATTTTTCGCGGTTGGTTTTGTTGGGAATGGTGATAAAGGGTATCGAACTTTTTGGATTAGGATCCAAATGGCCTGCAGATGCGAAAACATGTGTTTCATCATTACCAGTGAGTGGCAACGTCCATGGCGGTTCTCATTTACTTTGGGCATCTTTTGTTTAATTTGGATTCTTCTTTTTAATTTATTTCTCCATTATTCATGTGCGAAGCTCTGGGAGGACAAGTCTCTCACCGTCTGGGATGCTATTGCCCGATATCCTTTACGACTCTGAAGTTTTTGATCGTCTATTCAGCCCTAATGTTTCGTGTTAGGCGCTGGTTGTGATCATTTCGTCCATCTTTGAGCCTTTTCTACCACTGCAACACAGAGAGGCCATTCCCCAGGTTTTTTTTTTTTTTCATTTTATGCTGCAAATTATTGCTAGGATTGTCCATCATCTTTTCTAATTTCTCTGCGGTTGTCAGGCTAGGCCGAACCTTATCCCAGGTGTTCAGATTGATTGCATGGTAGAGGTATGAGATTTAAAATATTTAACTGATCGTAATTTCTGCTTAGTTGGAGTCTGAAATGACTTAATTTGGTACGCAGAGTGGATGGTTCCTGAAAGATGGTAAAGATCTGAGCAAAGAAGCATCTCAATGGCTCCCTGCAAAACTTTTACCATTAGTAAGCATTTACTTCAAAAACTAATTTTGATCTGAATAGTTGGAAAACTATCTTTATAGGTAGCAGGCCTACTCTTCTCCGTTGGCGGACAGTTTGTCATTTAATTTACGTCTGCGTATAATTACGTGCAATTGATTAATCGCAGTATGACGGCAAAGAGAGCGAAGCTGGACCTTGTTACAGCTTAATATAGATCTTTCCCAAGTTTGTCTCCCACAACTTTTTGCTTGAATTCCGGAATATGATTTGGATAATTAGTTGATGTATAGAAGTCGCCTTATGAGTTGTGTGTTGATTGTATTTCTAGTTTCTACTACTTAAATGATTCATTTTTTATTGGACGAGACTGCGCAGTTGTCGGTTTGTAATCCGCTGGATTCTCGTAGGGGCAAGCTCTATTCATGTTTCTTATCTAGTAGTTATGTTCGATGTTATATGTCTTTCTCGCTATTAATTATGTAGGATTGTGAACTTAATCTGAATGCTTAATCTGGCAGAGAAACATACCTTCTTCGATGATTGCTCTTCCATCACTCATCGATGCATCTCTAGGTTCATCAAATCATGGTTGGGAAATTGGCTGGTCTTTGGCTTCACATGCTAATGGTCCGCCCCCATTTATTGATGATTTTCGGATAAAGGTTTGTCTGTCAAAGTATTTTTCTTCTTGTGTACTTTTCATGTATTTGTATTATATATTTTTTTTCTACCACTGCATATATGTTTCTTGCTTTTAACATCGAATCAATGGTATCCTTGTGTTTGGCATTTGCACATAATTAAAAAAAGAAAAGAAAAGAAAAGAAGAATTTGGTTGTAGGAATCACTGGCCTGAATTCATTGTCTTCAAGTAGGATGTTTTCATGTCTGTTTTCTAACTTTTAAAGAAAGATATTAGTGTGTCCATGATGTGTTGGAAAATGAAAAAAAAAAAATAGTAATAATAATTTGGATATGCTTGCTTGTCATCGGGCAAAACCTGTCCAACTCAGACAATTTACGTGTTAGGCGTGTCCATGCTTATGAGTGTGGATCCCAAAACTATGCAATTTGCGGCTGAATATGAACTTCTTAACTAAGTATTAGGAGTTACCTGATCAAAGTGCCATTTTGTTCTTTCTATATGCATTTTGTGACTAGATTATTTTTTCGGGAGGCCATCGGAAAAACTCCTTTGAAATCGAATGCTCTCGTTGGAAAGTGTTTTGAAGAAGGAAAAAGGAATCCATCGTAGGAATCGAATGGAATATTTCTGAAGCAGTATAAATGTGATTTTATTCGAAGTGTTTTGCAGCTTCTAATTTTGTATTATGCTTTAGTCTTGTATATTCTTAGGAAGGCAATTTCTTACTCAACTAATCGAATTTGCAGTGGAAGACTAATTAAATCGGGGGAGGGGGCAATAGAAGTGCAAAAGTTTAAAAAATTTGTTAACTGCTCCTGAACATAAAGAAGTTTGCTTTCAGCTTTTTTGTGTTCGTGAACGCTACTTCTCTCTCTTTCTCTGTGCTTTGATCTTATCTTTGATGCGTGAAAAATAGCATTTCTGGGGGATCCATTGGAAATTGCTATCATTGCTGATAGCTATTAGCTGATATTCGATGTCTTCTTGGTATGATAATTGGTCTGTTTCTTTTTTTCCATGTTCTTGTGTAGATATGTAATATTCATTTGTTCACAATTTTGACATTTTATTGATCAGGAGTGGAAGGTTGTCCTATTTTTAATGAGCATGCACATCTAAGCAGCAACTTGATGAGACCTTTGAGATAGAATATTTCTGGGACAGAGATTCAGGTAATATGATGAAATTTGCCACTGATCTATATAATTGATTTGCCAATTCATCATGCAAGATTCTAGAGATAAATCAGTTTTGTACCAAAATATTGATTATTTTCAATCGTTAGTTTTGCGAGTTTGAGAGTTTCTGATGCCTTTTCGAATCTTTTTTATGTGTTTTCAGCATGACATGACTGATGAATAAATCATAGTGCGAAATAGAAGAAATCACAAAAGATTTGTGTTGGTGTGGCACCCCGTAGCCGATCCAGTTTCCCTCCAGCACTCCAGCTCACTGCAACTGTATACTCATTCTGTCACGACCCGGGAGGGAGCCTAACAAAAACGCCAGGCTAAACGATCAACCTCGGAGAGGCCCCGACCCGGGAGGGAGCCTAACACATTCCCTCTCCGTGTGCATGATCACCAAGTCATTGATATGCTGGGTGGGTTAGAGCCACTCGTCATCCTGATTTATTGGGACATTAGCTAGACTGCACAGCTCGGTGATCAATATTTAGAAATATATCCCTGCATCCACTGCCTGCGCATAGTGTATGATGCTGTTATGAATTAACTTCTCCACATCAATAGGCATCCCCTCTGTAATGCACATAAAATAATAGCTCTCTCCTTGGTGACGTCACTCGTGTGAGTGACCCGAAACAGGCCTGCAACTGTGAAGGTATGCCACAAAGCAGGAGCTAGATGTAGCGCGCTGGAGGAGAGTGGATCCACTCTCCATGAGACGTTTTCCATTGGGTGCCTAGACAACTCTGTTAGCCTTGGGTTACAGCTGGGGGCTCCATGGGAAGCCATAGCAACTACTTGCACTGACTTACTACAGAAGAAACCTAAGTAAGGGATTGATATCAACACAAAACTTCTACTCCATCTCTCCCCAGAGTTATGGTGTTTTTAGAAATCAAGAATCAGACATTGAAGACTCTTGTTTTGAATGAGCATGAAAAACATAAATAGAATTTTGTTCGGAAAGGCAGTAGAAGCATACTTGTTCGCTTAAATCTTGTTGACAGTTGGATTTGGTGATATGCTAGAGTTGTTTATGTTGGCAAAGGATCATCAGATGTTGCCTTACTGCAGCTCGAGCAAGTTCGAGATAAGCTCCCCCCTATAATTATGGATTTCAACTGCCGATCCATAGGATCAAAGACTTATGGTATTGGACCCGGGCTGTTTGGAGCAAAATGTGGTATGTTGACCCCTGGGTTTACCTACATTCAAAGAACATATTGAAAAATACATTTAAACTATGCTTATCTCCCTCTGGTTGATCTTTTTTAGGCTTCTTCCCGTCTACTTGCTCTGGTGTGGTGGCAAATTTGGTCAATCCTATTCGACAGCACAAGTAGACATGGAGTATTTCCAACAATGCTGGAAACAACAGCAGCTGTGCACCCAGATGGAAGCAGTGGTGATGTAGTCAATTCGAACTGCCATATTATTGGACCCGTAACAAGGTAAATATGTTTGAGAGTTGCGAGAAATAAGTTCAGATGTTTAAGTTTGGAGACCTTTGTTTTAAAGGTCTAGGATTTAATGTTCGATAGCTTGATGGTAGAACTCAGACACGTGGAAAGATATTTTTACTCTTTTTAGAGATTTTACCACACATCCTGTTAAGATGCGAGGCACTGATTGAATTTCTGCGTGGGGAAAGATTTGATTTTTGTGCATCATCCTGAATAGGCATGAAAACATATTGATCTGATTCTCTTGCAGGTATGAAAGACATTTCACTTCTGCAAATTATGGATGAGCTTGAGCCGGATTAAAACCTTTAGACCGTTAGAGCGTTGGTTCCGCCTCTATCTCCAAAGCCTCCACCTTCACCTATACATCCTCCATCTCGGGCCAACCCAAAACCAGGGGGTGGAGAAGCTCCGTGACAAGATCATTCGGAGCAAGTTATGAATCCTAATCGCCAATGGCAGTTTAAGGCATTTTTTGAGGAAAAGTTCCGTGAATGGTGGCGAAGAGGGGTATCTATTGAGAACATAGAATTTTCTTTTTCCCGCAAATTTTACGCGTATAATTGAGTCGATAGTAAAATCTCGATTTTGCATAGAAAACTCAGTTTCATCAGCACTGTAATTTCGATTACATCATTTAAGAATGGAGTGGATAATCGAACCGATCTCTCAATCTCGTGAATTCCAGAAGTAGTCGATGAAAATCATATACATGATTTGGAGATGGATACTTGATGTCTTTCTGGGTCCACTTAATACCCAATTGATTATGCATCGAACTATACCAACATATGCCAAATGATTGGCAAATGATAGTTCCCAAGTCTAAAGACTTGAAGGCTCTTGGTGTTTAGACATTGCGGTCGCCGTCAATGTGTCGACAAAGGTGGGCGATTGTTAGAAGAAGCGCGTGTTCTGAGGAGAAGAGCTAGAACGATCGTTTCATTCAATAGCTCCAGTCCCATCAACCTTCCTTATAAAGTTGTTGACTTTCCGGTTTCCCCATAGTGAATGTTACAGAGATGCTGAGAACGAAGCGGGGAAAGAACAACCTCCACCAGAACGGCGACGGTAGAATAAAGGTGGATGATTTTATAGAGAGAGATGCCTGAAAGTTCGAGTTACAAGGACTATGTGGCGGGGTTACTCGCCGGAGTGGCCACTGTCGTCACCGGCCACCCTTTCGATACCGTCAAAGTAAGTTCTTTAGCCAATTTTCTCTGACATTCTTCCCGTCGTTCACTTTCATGCTACTATTGATCTCGGAAAACCAGTGAGATTTGGGATTTCTATAAAATGTGGCTGATGATTATATTATCATTGTTGCAATACGTAATCTTTTCGTGACATCCTCAGCATTCTGACCTCTAATCCCAAAACCTGGTTTCTGTGTCTTCAATAAACCTGAATTTGATATTTTTCTGTTACTTATAATGATTTCTTGGCAACAAAATGATTGTTTCTTCGCATCTCTTTCTCTAAAGCTTAATTCGACATCGGTTGTTATGCAGGTGAAGTTACAAAAGCACAATACTGAGTCGTTTGGGGTCACCTACAGGAGCAGTCTGCATTGTACTATGAGGATACTGGAGACTGAAGGAGTAAATTACTCTTGGAACTTCTTGAACTCATAATATTCTGGTTCCAATGTTTAATAGCGATGATATAATTAGATTTGTGATCGAATAAAAACAATTTGTATCTCGCGTTTCTACAAAATGAATCGGGGGCCGAAGTTATAGCGACAACTATGTTGCAGATCAAAAAATGCAATATTGGTTATCCAATTTCAAATAGTAGAAATGCCTAGTTATAACAATGAAATACAATGTAAGCAACATCTGTCTCTTAAATTCATATTTTTCGAACATTACAGAATGTCTTCATCTTCGTAGTCCGATAATTTGGTTCTGTTTTTTCCAACGTCCTAAAGGGTTTGGTTCTTGACAGATAAAAGGGCTTTACAGAGGTGCTACATCGTCTTTCATCGGTGTGGCTTTTGAGAGTTCTCTACTTTTCGGCATCTATTCCCAAACAAAACTGTCACTTCAGGTTAGTGCTCATTGCTCGACGGTTCGATCCGGTCATTCTTCTTCTTGTTTGGTTTTCTCAACATGCTGAACAATTCCTGGTAATGAGGGAATTGCTTTCCACAATTTCTTTAATCATTTCTACTTTTTCTTGTAAAGTTTTCCTGGATTTCTTGCATTACTTCATGATTAATCCCCTCCATATTCTCTGTTTGGAAAGGGAGGTGTTCATACTGCCAGGCCTGAACCCCAAGTTATTCTTCCTTCTGCTGCTTTTGGTGGGGCCATTATCAGCTTTATATTGTGTCCATCTGAACTAATGAAGGTTCGTAAAAAATGAGCATATGCCGCATGGTCGTAGACCCATTTCTGTGTTGTTACAGTTCTGACACTAGATGTCTCCAGTGTAGGATGCAAGTTCAAGGTACGGACTCTTTGGTATCGAAGTCTAGAAGATACGATAGTCCTCTCGATTGTATGCTTAAAACTGTAAAAACTGAAGGGGTAAGATGATTCTGTTCTTGCGGTAAATATCTAGACACGAAATAGGAGGTAGTTTGAATTTGGCGATTGACTTTCAGGTTCCTGGCATCTTTCGTGGTGGTTTTGCGACTTTTCTGAGAGAATTGATCGGAAATGCTGTTTTTTTTAGTGTTTATGAGTATGTACGATATTACATGCATTCGAACCTTAAAGCTGCTTCGATCGATCAGCACAACTTGATTGATACAGGCATTGGGATTGTCAGTGGTGGTCTTGGTGGTGTCGCGGTAAGTTTCCTCGACTACTCGTGTTTCTTTGTGGCTTATTCTCCATTTCACATTCACTTACCCATCTCGTTCTGCCAATTTTCCCAGTATTGGTCTGCTGTTTTACCTCTGGATGTGGCTAAGACAATTATTCAGACTACTGAAAAAAACCAGTCTAGAAATCCATTTTTGGTCTTGAATTCGGTAAGACTTCTTGATTATCACATTTGCTCGATGAGATTGTTTTTTGTCCACTCTCCAACTATCGTCTTTGTTTCTTTTGAGTTTTCATCAAGTTAATTGACAGAAATAGAAAACAAGCTAGCTAAACTGGTCTTTTTACAGATATATCAGAAAGTAGGCGTTAGAGGCTGCTATGCTGGTTTAGGCCCCACAGTTCTACGGGCATTTCCGGCAAACGCTGCAGCAATTGTCACATGGGAGCTAGCTTTGAAATTTTTAGGTCCGACGAATTATTAAGACAGTGCTCAATGACTCTGTTCGAGCCCGGCTTTCTCAACTTCCTTTTGTTGAGTATGAGGTAATGGGTATGAACCCTTTTTCTTCCTTCATTCGAACATTCTTTACCAAAAGTTTGTCAATTGTTACACTTTGTTTCGATCTCCGTTGCACGAGAAAATTTTAAAAACTGGATCATTGTTGGCCGGGGAGCTCCAAAATTGAGTCGTTTCTTGTTGCCTTAGCATGTAAAGATTGGATAAACAGTCCTATGTAGTGCATTGTTGTTTGGAAATAACTAGCTTATAATTTCTCTAAATTACGATGATGGCATCGATCATCTTGTTTCCGACAACCGGAGAAACTATAGCTGTTAAAAAAATGCACTTTGAAAAAATTCTCGCCGGATATTGATTTCTGATTCGATCAACCATGAAACTGATTGACCATTAAAACTACAGATCTCTCCCCTTTTTTCATACTATGTTCATGGTTAGCAAAAACTTATATTTTCGACGGTTGATTGAGTTTCGATCGATCTGATTATGTTACAGTAGATTTAGACGCAGATAGAAAATTTGGTCAACATTTTTCTGCATCGTAAGAGAAAATAATTGATGGAAACCGCTCTGCAATGGTCATTCAACTCTTTGTTCAGCGATGAAAATCAGAAAAAAAATTGTGCAGAGAGTATGGGTGAGGTTCGATCAAAACTCTGCACATGAACCCAAATGGCTGCGACGAGCAGGAGATAGTCATAAAATGTGGTTTTCAAGCTCGAATAATGCATAACGAAGAAGACGAATTGACAGAAGAGCGAGAGCACACTAGTGGTTCTTTGTTGCATGGCAAAATGCATGATGCGTTTAAAAAGTTATCCATTTTTTAATTCCTTCTGCCTCCATTTCTGTGATCCCTTTACTTCTGCTACCTGGTGGAGCCATCACCATGAAACTCCGGTGAGCTTTTCCGTCGCCGCTCATTGTGTCCGGCCAAACGGCCTCTGCAACTTCTCTTCGAATCGTCAAACTCTGAAAGTTCATGGAACCTGTCCAAACCCGTCATTTTACGGTGAAATTAACAAAACCACTTGTTGTCACGTTAGAAATAATCATTTAATCATTAAACTATATAGTTAATTTTGACCTACACTATAACAGTTATAGTGTAGGTCGAAATTAATTTCGGAACAAAATTGGTGGTTCGGTCCGGCTCTCGGTCCGGTCCTGTCCACCCTACTATAACTTTAGTCCAATTTGAAGCTCTTTCCCACGACCTTCTCGTAATTTCAACCTTAAAACTTTCAACGATTATAAAATAAAGAACATTTGTCGAAAAAGGACAATGATCATGATTATGTAACACCGTAAATTTGTTGAGTTATAGAGTCTAATTTAAGTTTGGGGTATTTTGATCATTATTTATTCTGTAATCCTAAATCGTCTAGTATATAAATACGTATTTAGATTATCGAGTATGTGACAGAGTGTCGGAGAGTGTGAGAAAAAAAACCATTGTAACTTATTTTTGTTCTTGGTGAAATCTGTCAGTAGTCAACCTCACAACGAGAGTGAACTACTGGTATACGTAGGCTTTTTTTTTTTTTTTTTTCGTATTTTCGATAGTAGGTCCTGACAAAATTTGGGTAAATATTCAACAACTTTGAATTCCAGAAAATAAGATTGTACTCCATCTGTCAGTATTATAAATGTCATATTAATGTATTAAACGCAGTCTTCATAGTATTATAAATGTCATATTAATGTATTAAATGCAGTCTTCATTTCGGAAGTTTCAAAAAAGTCGGACGAAAATTTTCAAACTTCCTACAGTTCCATCAAGTTGATCCACAAACAAATTTCATTCTCCATTAATGCTCTGATTTGTACTCGGAATTAGGAGTCTAAAACTATGAACAGGTTAACCTAATTATAGCCAGTAAACTTCATTTTTTGGTGTACTCGGAATTAGGAGTCTAAAACTATGAACAGGTTAACCTAATTATAGCCAGTAAACTTCATTTTTTGGTGCTTCTTTTACTGGTTTTGCAGTGCATTTGCAGCTACTTTATACTCTAATCAAAGTTATAATTCAAACTGAGAACAGTTTTTTTTGGGTTTGCTTCTTTCAAGTTATTAAGCATTTCTGCTAGATTTTTATGGAAAACTAAGACAGATCTAGATTAGGGTTTTCGTACCGGCTACATTGCTGGCAAAACCTTTGCCGGGAACTGGCGACCACGGCGATGGCAGCCTTAGCATGGAACTCACAGACCTTATGTCGTTTATAGTAGGGTTTGTTGGAGAATATTTTGAAAGGAAAGATTACTTCTCTTATTTCTCACTTTTGTTTCCTCTTTCCTACACACAAACTCACAAACATCACCCCTATTTATACTAATGACACCTCCTCAACCAATGGGTAGGATTAAGCCTCTTCAACTCTAATGGTCATAATTGACTCTCTAGAAAGATCTAGAGAAGACTTCTCTAGAACATATTACACTAGACCTCTCCATAAGCTTCTACACACTTCTATAAACTTCTATAAGATTCTACAAGCTTCTAATAGCTTCTTTAAGCTTCTATAGGCTTCTCCAAGCTTCTACAGGCTTCTATAGGATTCTACAAGCTTCTTCAAGAAGTCAAGTTTATAATTTCAACATCCCCCCTTAAACTTGATTTCTTGTTACTCCAATTAAAGTTCTCAACCTGACGAAGCTTTCTTGCTTAAGTGGTTTAGTGAATATATCAGCTACTTGATCATGAGACTTCATGTACTCCACTTGTACCTCTTTCTTCATGATGCACTCTCGTATATAATGATAGCGCGTGTCAATGTGCTTACTTCGATCATGGAAGACTGGGTTCTTGGCCAAAGCTATTGCTGACTTGTTATCCATACAAATCTTGGTTGGCTCCTCTTGTGGAAGACGCAATTCCTTCAATAGGTTTCAGAGCCAAATTGCATGACAGACACATGAAGTAGCAGCTACATACTCTGCCTCGCATGTTGAAAGAGTGACGATTGGTTGCTTCCTTGACATCCATGTAAAAGCAGTGTCTCCCATGTAAAAGACAAAGCCAGTCGTGCTCTTTCGATCATCTATATCTCCACTCCAATCGCTATCGCTGTATCCAACAAGCTTGTAATCATTAGATTCAGAATAGTACAAACCATAGTTTGTTGTACCTCTTAAATAACGAAGAATTCTTTTTGCTGCTTTCATATGAGTTGTTGTTGGATTCTCTATGAACCTGCTAACAACTCCAACTGTGTAACGACCCGGGAGGGATCGTCATATAATCCTTATCTTTCTTAATCATTTAATCCTCATTACTCACACTGCATTCAATATTAGTAGTGTATTTCTTTTTTTTTTTTTTTTTCTTGATACATAATTTAACTCGAGATGTCATATGCGATTTCGCTAAGCTTCAATCGGCAAGGAAAACATTTCATATCTGCCGGCGGGCAGTACAATGTGCTTCGGCTAGTGAAGGGGAAACTTTAAGCTATAGACTGCATCTACCGGTGGTCACGTGTCCGCCACGCGACACATCTGATCTCAACCAGCATTAGACATCCGCAGGTGGTCACGGGCAATGCACGTGCCTAATTAAAGACATCGCCCGGTCCCGAACATTCTCCACCAGATGTTCATATTTACCCCTATATTGACCGGTGGACATGTGTGCATCACGTGACCGAATTAAAACATTTCCTGAACAATAAACAATAAGGAAATACTCGCATCATCCGGTCACTAGACGACAAAACCATGTTTATATCATCCGGTAAAAAGACTCCTTAGATCATCCGGTGACTTTATTACACTACATCTGCCGATCGCTAAACGACAAGATAGTACTTACATCATCCGGTGAAGGAATACACTTCATCCACCGAACGCTAGACGACAACCTAACATTTACATCATCCGGCGAGGAAACATATTACATCTTCCGGTGACGTCATACTACATCTTCCGGTGACGCATCCGGAAGACTCAATCGTTTAACTCTCATCTATTGACATCCGCCGATGACGTCAGCCGGATGATTGCCTCATCCAGCTTCTATCATACGGCAGTAAAATACTATAATCATCAAACATCTTCATTCGATAGAACATATCACAACTCACCCGACCCGTAACTTAGTAACCACAAACCCCAAAGAGTAAAAATCATAAACTCATCTAAAATACGCATAGCGGAAGACTCAAACGAAACAAACCATTCATTAATCCTTAAAATCGTATTCAGACTCTAAAGACAAGCTCTTCAAATCCATATCTCATTGTTATAAGAAATTCTGTTCTATTTAGTCATCTGTTTGTGGTAAACTTTTCTAACTTACTATGAGCATAACCAGGGAGTTTAGTCGCCTATCCAGCCTTCAGTGTCACACTGAGCATCCTCCAGCAACCAAGCTTAGACATCCTCATTAACCTTGAGTTCCTCACCTGAAAAATCGTCACCTACATCATAAGGTTTAAACTATAAGCCTAATGCTTAGTAAGGAATGCAACGCTAACATGAATGCATGAATGCATGATTTGGGAAAATCACATGCTCATAAGTCTTTTCTTGTTCATGTCTTTGCTCGTAATCATCATTCATAGTCATGGATCATATTCATCATTCATAGTCATTGGTCAAAATCATCATTCATAATCATTGATCATAATCATCATTCACAGTCATTGTTCATATTCTTCATTCATAGTCATTGATCATATTCATCATTCATAGTCATTGTTCATATTCTTCATTCATAGTCATTGATCATATTCTTTGTTTAGGTTGTGTGGATCAAGAGAGGATTTGTGCCGGTAAAAGGGGTTCGACAGTGAGTTTGATCTTGTTCCCTACTGCGGGTCGTATTCATATGTCCTTCTTTGGACTGTGACATACGCCGAACCGCCCCCAACCCTCACTTAATCCACGTTGCATAAGTCTTATATATATACATATATACATACATATCTTGTTCATGGAAAACATGCGTTAAAACGTTTTCTTATGCTTGAGAAACATTCATGATGCATGAACATGAGAACTTTTAACTCATCAAACCATGACAAGGATCATACCAGAGCAGACAACTTCACATTCACTAGCAGGTCATCAAATAGTATAACTCGCAACATACATAAATCCTTCAAGTGCAGACAGGCTCATTATCATAATGTAAACATTAGACATCTATACAACCAAGTACTCCCATGATGTAGGGCTCTATTAGCCAGAAATCTTAATACATTCACTTACCTGGTCTCCTTAGCAATTGAGCTCATTTCTCTTCAAACTTCTTCACCTAAACGTTTACATTGCAGTAGTTAAAACAAAATCCTAATAGTTCTAATCTCGAGTTATCCTAAGTTCTAATAGCTAAGAGTCCTTCCCGAGTTCTTAGTTTGATATACTGTGCAAATCTGAAATCCAAAATAAAACAAACAGGTTTCACTAACGATTAAATCTGAGTTGATTACTTAAAATGTCTAGAATCGATTCGGGTTGACATTACCAATCTCGGGTTTCAAAATGTTCCTATCAATACTCGGCCATTGAAGAATCCAAAACTTCAATACAGAGCTGAAAACAGAGCTAATAAACTAACAGATAGCCACATTGTCTAATGCATACCTCAGGCGCAGAGTAGTCGAGTGGTGGCGGAGTAAACCGGCCGTCGAGGAGAGTTTGCTGATAGCAGAGAGTAAGGACTTGCGAGAGAAGAAATCGCCGGAAAGGGTAGTGTCGGCTACAGTGGTTTAAATGAGGTTTGAATTCTTTCATTTTTCTTTAAATACTGGCCTCAATCCTCCATTATTACAACTTTGCCACTCAACCTAGTTTAGATCCACATGTAATTAATTAAGCTTGACATAAATCCTAAACTACGAAGATTAAATATTTATGACCGTTAATACAGTTAAGAAAATCACCTGGCCGTTAACTCGGGTGTTACAAACTGCATAAAGAATATCTGGCCTTGTACATGTCAAATATCGCAGGCTACCAATCAAGCTCTTAAAAAATGTTGGATCTACTTTTTCTCCTTCTTCATGCTTTGACAACTTGATTCCACATTCCATTGGTGTGGCGACTGGATTGGAGTTATTCATCTTGTATTTCTTAAGTACCTTTTTGGCATAGCCTTCTTGAGTGATCAATATGCCATTGTCTTTCTGTTTTACTTCAATTCCAAGGTAGTAAGACATGATTTCGATGTCAGTCATTTCAAACTTCTCCATCATCTCCTTTTTAAACTCTTCGAACATGCTTGAATTGCTGCCTGTGAATATCAAGTCATCTACATATAGGCATACGATCAAGATATCACCGTTTTGGATTTTGATGTAGAGTGCATGCTCATATGGACGCTTGTTGAACTTTCTATCTTGCAAGTACTTGTCAATTCGAGCATTCCAAGCTCTTGGGGCTTGCTTTAACCCATAGAGTGCTTTCTTTAACTTTAAAACTGTCTTCTTTTCCCTTGATCTCATAGCCTTGTGGTTGCTCGATGTAGACTTCTTCTTCAAGAACTCCATTGAGGAAAGCAGATTTCACATCCATTTGATATATCTTCCATTTATTTTGAGCTGCCAATGAAATAATCAATCTAACAGTTTCTAGTCGAGCAACGGGAGCAAATACCTCATCATAATCGATACCAGCTCTTTGACTATAGCCTTTTGCCACCAATCTCGCCTTGTATCTTTGGAGGTCTCCATTGGCGTTTTTCTTTGCTTTGTACACCCACTTTACTCCGATTGCCTTGTGCTCTTTTGGAAGTGAAGCTAACTCCCATGTATCATTCTTCTCGATTGCCTTTATCTCTTCATCCATGGCATTTTTCCAATTCTTGTTTTCCACCGCCTCTTGAAAATTCATGGGCTCACAATCGACAAATAAGCAAAAAAGAGTAAGGTTATCTTGACTTTCGGTTACCTCATAGAGTTCATGTAAACTCCTGAATCGTGGAACTCTTTCACTTGAACTTTCATCTTCTTGAAGACTCACAGTTTGTGGAATTGGTGGAGTAGTAGGCTCCTGCTCCATCCTTAATTGCTCCATTTTATCTTCCTTAAAGTATGGAAAAAAAGTGTATTCTTTGTTATGTGATCTCCAATCCCATTCTCCTTCTTTGTCGAATACGACATCTCGGCTAATGGTTGTCTTCCCAGTATTAGGATTGTAGAGTTTGTATCCTTTGGAGTTAGCATCGTAGCCAATAAAGATGTATTTTTGGCTTTTATCATCTAGCTTGCTTCTTTGTTTGTCAGGTACATGCACATGGGCTATACTCCCAAAAACTCTTAGATGAGCAATGCTAGGCTTCCTTTCACTCCATGCTTCTTGTGGTGTTTTACCCCACACGCTTTTTGTTGGAGATCAATTAGATAGATAGACTGCACATGCAACTGCTTCTGCCCATAACTCCTTGGGTAGTTTTTTGCTTTTGAGCATGCTCCTTGCCATTTCAAGAATTGTTCGATTCTTCCTTTCTGCCACTCCATTTTGTTGAGGAGATCTTGGGACTGTTAATGGTCGTCGTATCCCATGAGTCTCACAGAACTCTTGAAATTCTTTTAAGGTGAACTCTCCTTCTCGATCCTTATAGCTTTGATCTGTAGGCCACTCTCTTTCTCGACGGCAGCTTTGAATTTCATGAAGACTTCAAAGACCTCAGATTTTTGCTTCAAGAAATATACCCATGTTTTTCTTAGAAATCATCGATGAAGAGAAGAAAATAGTTATTCTTACCGAGTGAGCTTGGCTTGATTGGACCACACACATCCGTATGTATGAGTTCTAGCGGCTTCTTAGCTCTTGAGTTTGATTCTTTTGGAAAGCTTTTCTTGAATTGCTTCCCAAGTAGACATCCTTCACACACTTGATCAGGATGACGAATGCAAGATAGTCCTCTCACCATCTCCTTCTTGGACAACAATTCTAGTCCTCCAAAGTTGAGATGCCCAAATTGAAGATGTCATAGCCAAGATGCATCTTTGTAACACGCCTTGAGACATTTAGCAGCTTCATTTTGAATGTTGAGCACAAAGATTTGATTCTTTGACATCGGCACCTTTGCGATCAAGTTGTTAGCTTTATCTCTTATAGAAAGGTTATTATCTCTCAAGTGAATATCATAACCTTTTTCTAAGAGTTGACCCAAACTAAGGATATTGCTCTTCATGTTCGGCACATAATAGACATTTGATATGAATGTGCGTCCTCCATTCTTTAAGCGGATGAGAATTTTACCTTTACCATGTACTGCCACTTTGGATTCATCTCCAAAAGTCACATTACCACCTACAGATTCGTCAAGCTCCACGAACATGCTTCTTTTTCCGCACATATGATTGCTAGCACCAGTGTCCAAGTACCATCTATCATCTTCTTTCTTTTTATTATTCTTTTCTACTTTCTTCAATGTAGTTGACCTTTTCCTCAATCTTGTTGCTTTTAGGAGCTCTACATTCGAAAGCGTAATGACCAAACTTCTCACAGTTGTCAATGTAGTTGACCTTTTCCTCAATCTTGTTGCTTTTAGGAGCTCTACATTCGAAAGTGTAATGGCCAAACTTCTCACAGTTGTAACACTTAATTGTGACTTGTCATACCTTGATTTAGAATTGCCTTTCCCACGACCTCTTATTGAGTTTTCTTTTCTTTGATAACTGTTGTTATCATCGTTGGGTCTCCGACCTTGTCCATGCCCATGACCTCGGCCTCGTTCTTGACCATGAACTCGTCTTTGTTGGTTCTTGTAACCGCTTTCTTCTTTGGTTGGAACAACTTGAGTCTTGAGTAGTTGCTCCATGATCTCCTCCTTCTTCTTTTTCTTTTCTTCATATGCTTGCAATGATCCCAAGAATTGTTCCATCGTCATTGTCTCCAAACTTTCGTTTCTTCGATAACGGTGACGATATGTTCAAACTTTGAATCTACTGATCTAAGGATCTTCTCCATTATTTTTACATCATCTAACTTTTCACCATTTCTTTTTAGTTGATTGGTCACCGTTAAAAGTCTTGAGAAGTAATCGGAGATACCTTCTCCTTCTCTCATATGTAAGGTTTCAAACTCAGCTCTTAAAGTTTGAAGACGTACCTTTTTTACTGGATCTGCTCCCTTGTAAGAAGTTTGAAGTTTTTCCCATGCTTCCTTTATCATCTTTGCTTCTGAGATCTTTTCAAAAGCATCTTCATCTAACCCTTGATAGATGAGATAGAGAGCCTTCTTGTCTCTTTTTCTTGAGTCTCTCAAACTATCCTTTTGAGTTTGAGATAGATTTACATCATTCTCCGACTCAGTGTGACCTTTCTCTACTATTTCCCACACGTCTTACGCACCAAGGAGAGCCTTCATCTTGATGCTCCAATTATTGTAATTGCTCTTGTTGAGTGTTGGGACTTGGAAAGGAACCATGCCACCATTTGCCATCTTTCTACAAAATATCTTCTAGCGCTCTGATACCACTTTGTTGGAGAATATTTTGAAAGGAAAGACTATTTCTCTTATTTCTCACTTTTGTTTCCTCTTTCCTACACACAAACTCACAAACATCACCCCTATTTATACTAGTGACACCTCCTCAACCAATGGGTAGGATTAAGCCTCTTCAACTCTAATGGTCATAATTGACTCTCTAGAAAGATCTAGAGAAGACTTCTCTAGAACATATTACACTAGACCTTTCTATAAGCTTCCATAAGCTTCTACACACTTCTATAAACTTCTATAAGATTCTACAAGCTTCTAATAGCTTCTTTAAGCTTCTATAGGCTCCAATTAAAGTTCTCAACCTGACGAAGCTTTCTTGCTTAAGTGGTTTAGTGAATATATCAGCTACTTGATCATGAGACTTCATGTACTCCACTTGTACCTCTTTCTTCATGATGCACTCTCGTATACGACCTCAGCACCTCTATCGATCGTGATCGAGGGAAGTTTCACTCAAAAATCCAGAGGCCGCTCGATCGATCGGGCTTTGCAACCTCGATCGATCGTGATTAGCAGAAATATCGTGCTTGAGTGTCGCGCGATCACGATCGATCGTGATCACATTACGATTGATCATGATTGCGGGAAATTATTAAAATCTGATTTTTCAAACTATTGATCGGGTCGATCTCAACCGTTGATTTATGGACCGCGACCCTAGTGCTCCAAGCTTCTACAGGCTTCTCCAAGCTTCTACAGGCTTCTCCAAGCTTCTACAGGCTTCTCCAAGCTTCTACAGGCTTCTCCAAGCTTCTACAGGCTTCTCCAAGCTTCTACAGGCTTCTCCAAGCTTCTACAGGCTTCTCCAAGCTTCTACAGGCTTCTCCAAGCTTCTACAGGCTTCTCCAAGCTTCTACAGGCTTCTCCAAGCTTCTACAGGCTTCTCCAAGCTTCTACAGGCTTCTCCAAGCTTCTACAGGCTTCTCCAAGCTTCTACAGGCTTCTCCAAGCTTCTACAGGCTTCTCCAAGCTTCTACAGGCTTCTCCAAGCTTCTACAGGCTTCTCCAAGCTTCTACAGGCTTCTCCAAGCTTCTACAGGCTTCTCCAAGCTTCTACAGGCTTCTCCAAGCTTCTACAGGCTTCTCCAAGCTTCTACAGGCTTCTCCAAGCTTCTACAGGCTTCTCCAAGCTTCTACAGGCTTCTCCAAGCTTCTACAGGCTTCTCCAAGCTTCTACAGGCTTCTCCAAGCTTCTACAGGCTTCTCCAAGCTTCTACAGGCTTCTCCAAGCTTCTACAGGCTTCTCCAAGCTTCTACAGGCTTCTCCAAGCTTCTACAGGCTTCTCCAAGCTTCTACAGGCTTCTCCAAGCTTCTACAGGCTTCTCCAAGCTTCTACAGGCTTCTCCAAGCTTCTACAGGCTTCTCCAAGCTTCTACAGGCTTCTCCAAGCTTCTACAGGCTTCTCCAAGCTTCTACAGGCTTCTCCAAGCTTCTACAGGCTTCTCCAAGCTTCTACAGGCTTCTCCAAGCTTCTACAGGCTTCTCCAAGCTTCTACAGGCTTCTCCAAGCTTCTACAGGCTTCTCCAAGCTTCTACAGGCTTCTCCAAGCTTCTACAGGCTTCTCCAAGCTTCTACAGGCTTCTCCAAGCTTCTACAGGCTTCTCCAAGCTTCTACAGGCTTCTCCAAGCTTCTACAGGCTTCTCCAAGCTTCTACAGGCTTCTCCAAGCTTCTACAGGCTTCTCCAAGCTTCTACAGGCTTCTCCAAGCTTCTACAGGCTTCTCCAAGCTTCTACAGGCTTCTCCAAGCTTCTACAGGCTTCTCCAAGCTTCTACAGGCTTCTCCAAGCTTCTACAGGCTTCTCCAAGCTTCTACAGGCTTCTCCAAGCTTCTACAGGCTTCTCCAAGCTTCTACAGGCTTCTCCAAGCTTCTACAGGCTTCTCCAAGCTTCTACAGGCTTCTCCAAGCTTCTACAGGCTTCTCCAAGCTTCTACAGGCTTCTCCAAGCTTCTACAGGCTTCTCCAAGCTTCTACAGGCTTCTCCAAGCTTCTACAGGCTTCTCCAAGCTTCTACAGGCTTCTCCAAGCTTCTACAGGCTTCTCCAAGCTTCTACAGGCTTCTCCAAGCTTCTACAGGCTTCTCCAAGCTTCTACAGGCTTCTCCAAGCTTCTACAGGCTTCTCCAAGCTTCTACAGGCTTCTCCAAGCTTCTACAGGCTTCTCCAAGCTTCTACAGGCTTCTCCAAGCTTCTACAGGCTTCTCCAAGCTTCTACAGGCTTCTCCAAGCTTCTACAGGCTTCTCCAAGCTTCTACAGGCTTCTCCAAGCTTCTACAGGCTTCTCCAAGCTTCTACAGGCTTCTCCAAGCTTCTACAGGCTTCTCCAAGCTTCTACAGGCTTCTCCAAGCTTCTACAGGCTTCTCCAAGCTTCTACAGGCTTCTCCAAGCTTCTACAGGCTTCTCCAAGCTTCTACAGGCTTCTCCAAGCTTCTACAGGCTTCTCCAAGCTTCTACAGGCTTCTCCAAGCTTCTACAGGCTTCTCCAAGCTTCTACAGGCTTCTCCAAGCTTCTACAGGCTTCTCCAAGCTTCTACAGGCTTCTCCAAGCTTCTACAGGCTTCTCCAAGCGTAAGTTTTCTTTAATTTTAGCATGAACTAAACTTTCGATTCTAGGGTTTCGACGTAATTTTGCTATGATTATTTATTTTTCTTAATTCAAGTATTTAATTTTCCGTTCCTTTTCTGTGTTGAGTAATCTATTCTGAACGTAATACTTAGGTTTGCTTGATCACCAAAACTAAGAATATTAGGGTTAATTCGGGATGCGAGAGCGGAGAATTTAACTGTGCACTGAATAGCTTTCCTTAAAAAGGACTCTAGGCTAGAGATAGTTAGAGAGTTTGAGTGGTAATATAATTTCTTGTTCTTTATGTATTCAATTGATTGCAGGGTTAGAGACCGAGAGGTAATAACACATCAATTGAATAAGTTGATTAATACTTGAGAGTGTTTAATAAACAACATAGTGAAATAACCATCAACACGACGGAATAGGATTCAATTACTTGAATTAGGTCTACTAAATAGGATTAGCTAAGTGAAATCGGAACCCTGGATTTTCTCATCATATAATCTTACTTTTTTACATTCGAATCTGTTATTTAAATTGTTTGAATTATTTTATTTGAATTATTTTAGTTTAAAATATTAAATCATCAACATATTGTTTCTTTTCAAATTAAGCTGAAATTTAGATATTCAATACTTAACATATTTATTCCTCGTGGGATCGACACTCGTGCTTGCACACACTTTACTACTTTTGCGACACGTGCACTTGCGTGTAGTTTTTCACAACAATCATCAAACCCCATTTGAAGCATGGCACGGTTGGAAGACAAAGGTAACTCACTTTAAACTATTTGGATGCATTTCTTATGCTCATACACCATCTCAAAAAAGGAGTAAGCTTGATGATAATTGTGTTAAATGCATCTTTGTGGGTTATAGTGAGAATAATAAAAGGTTATCGATTTTATGATCCTATTGCTAAAAAGCTTATTATTAGTTGTGATGCTTTGTTTAATGAGAAAAAAGCATGGAATTGGGATGAGAAGCAGGGCTGTCCAGAATTTTTTCAAGAGGAAGAAGAGATTGCAGAAGATGGGATTGGGAATTTAAACTCAATGAATGATCCAGCAACTCCAACCAGCCCAATTAATTCTTCAACATCATCTACAGATTCTGTCAGTCCAGCAAGCAACACTCGTTCAAGTGAATCCTCTACACCACCAAGAAAATGGGGTTCCTTGAGGGGAATTTATCTACGAACAGAAAGATGCTAGCTAGCTGAAATTCAAGAACCACATTGCTTTGAAGAAGCTGCAATTTCAAAGGAATGGTCTGCTGCAATGGATACATAAATGAAGTCATTTGAGAAAAACCAAACGTGGGAGCTAGTTGATCTATGAGCAGGAAAGAAGGTGGTTGGACTAAAATGGATTTTCAAGCTAAAATTCAAACCTGATGGATCAATTCAAAAATACAAAGCAAAATTAGTGGCCCGAGGATATATGCAAAAAGAAAGTATTGATTTTGATGAAACTTTCTCTCCAGTAGCAAGATTTGATACAATTAGAACTGTTTTGGCCATAGCTGCTCAGTATAAATGGATTGTATATCAATTTGATGTGAAATCAACTTTTTTAAATGGTTATTTAGAAGAGGAAGTGTTTGTGGAACAACCAACAGGTTATGAGATTTAAGGGCAAGAAAAGAAAGTCTATCGACTTAAAAAAGCTTTATATGGACTTAAACGAGCACCAAGGGCTTGGTACGAGAAGATTGATGGGTACTTCACGAAAAATGGTTTTGATGGAAGTACAAGCGAGCCAACTTTGTATGTGAAATCAAATGAAGCTGGTGAGGTACTCATTGTTTGTCTTTATGTGGATAATTTGATTTATACTAGCAATAGCACTTTTGATTGATGAATTCAAAATGCTTATGATTAAAGAATTTGATATGACTGACATGGGATTGATGAATTATTTTTTGGATTAGAAGAGCAACAATGTGTTGCTGGAATTTTTATTTGTCAACAGAAATATGTCAAAGATCTTCTTCAAAATTTAATTTGCAAGATTGCAATCCTGTGAAGACTCCTATGGCCACAAATAAAAAATTCAGCGTTGAAGGAGGAGAAAAATCTGATGCAAGTATCTACCGAAGTTTGATTGGGAGTCTACTTTATCTTACCAACACACGACCTGACATTCTACAAGCTATGAGTCTTTTGTCAAGGTTTATGCAAAATCCAAACAAGGTACATTATGGAGCTGCAAAAAAAATCTTACGATACTTAAAGGGAACAAGTTCATATGGAATGTGTTGTAATAGTTGTAACGCCCCTGAACCCATCCCAGCTCGGTGCGTTACCTAGCTAACCCAAACCACGTTTAAAACGAATTTAAAAATAATTTTGATAAAATTATTACTTGATTTTTGGGTTTTTTGAACCCTAAAAAAATGTTGGAAAACATGCGTAAAATACGTTTAAAATACGTCGGAAAAAGGTCAGGGTCAAAACATTTGGAAATAGGAAAATTTAAAAAAAAAAAACAAAATTGTGGTGTGCTGGAGTGCCGCGCGCGCCAGCAGCGCGCACCGCGCGCCACCCTGCGCGTGCGCAGATGCCGATTGATCGGCACCAGGCGCCGATCGATCGGCACCCTCTCGGGTGCCAGCGCGCCCTGTGCGCCAATTTTTTGCCTTTTCTCACTTTTCTTCATTTTTCTTTGAGCCAAACACCTCCAAATCACCTAAAAATTTACACACACATTCCCGACAATCCCAACTTCCGTGCCTCGTAAAAATCTCAAAAAACCGACTTAAAATGGTTAACAAAAAATAGAGAAAAGTGAACCCGACGTTATTTGTTTTAAAACCAAAACGAGCGGCATAACGACTGAAATTCTTTAAACCAAAACCTGAAATCAAACAGTTTCAAATCCCAAACATTTATATACACCCATTCAGTAAAACACTACTATCTACAATCATCCCAAAATAATTAGAAAGCTAATCACAGTGCAAAATACCAAAATCCCTAAACCACACATCCCGAAGACCCAGGTCGAGGTGCCCCGACAATTGCCTGCACCGACGTGCCCCGTGGATCTCCGACTGCTCCTAGGCCTGATCTTCCCCATCAACTTCACCTGTAAATACCTCGTCACCTATACCACAGAACACAAAACGTAAGCCTAATACTTAGCAAGTAGGGAATAATGAATGCAAACAACACACGATGCAACCAATCCTATCTCATGCAGTTTCTAACGCTCAATTGTGCTAATAAGATTTGTCTGCATCGGTCGTGATGCCTTAAGATGTGCCTGCATCAATCGTGATGCCTTAAGATTTGCCCACATTGATCGTGATGCCTTAAGATGTGCCTGCATCAATCGTAATGCCTTAAGATTTGCCCACATCGATTGTGATGCCTTAAGATTTGCCCGCATCGATCGTGATGCCTTAAGATGTGCCTTACTTTTTGTCTGATTACTGTTCACAGTCACAATGCCAAACAATGCAACCCCTCGTATCTAGCGTAGCGTACTGTAACTCACAATGCATGTATCAAAGATATGCAACACAACACGAAACCAAACAACAGAACACCACGCGAAACAAAACACAAACCAATAAACCCTACGTTCTATGGTGTAGGCCCGAAGGCAACGAAAAGATTCCTCTACTTACCTGACTGCTCGGCACTTGCTTAAACACTTCGTCCCGTAAGATTACTCGCTCATACAATTACTCGCTTGACAACCTAATAAATATAGGAAATAACTTAGAATTTCTAACCAAAACTAACAACAATACAAACCAATGAAAATTCTAAACCCTAAACCCGATTTTTGCACCAAGTTTTAGTGTCCAACTTCAAACGGTCATAACTTATTCGTTTGTCAACGGATTTTAACGTGCCACCTCAATCCGTAAACCTCTACACGTCTACTATCCATTAAAACACTCAAATTAACCAACCAAACAAAATAGCCAATCCGAAATGTACAAAGCAAAATTGGTGTACAAATTGCTCAAAACTGGTTTTTCACTAACACTTAACAAAACTTTAATCTATCTCTAAAAACAACTTAAACCAACCTATCTAAGGATTAAACCATCAAATAACAGAAGAAAAACCAGCAATGAATGAAAATTTCGTAGCTCCTCACTTAGGGTTTCCAAACTCTAACCAAAATCAACCAAAACATCAATAAATCTCTAAAATTCTTCACTTAAACGTAGAAAAATCAAAACCCATTTAACTTTACCTCAAAACACCTTGCAAAAGTGAAGAAATGGGAGAGGATAGATCGGCTATGGAGGACTTAGGGCTTGGAAGAAAACCGTGGGAGAGAGAAGTAAAAGAGGAGAAAAATCTAATCATTAAAACTCCAATTTTTCCCTCTTTTAAAATTTTCCACAACATTTCTATTTTTTACAATTTAACCACACTTTTCACTCTTCCTTTTTCTTTCTCAACGTGAAGCATTCTTTCCTTTCACTTTTCGTTTAAATTTTTGGTTTTCTCTTCCATGATCTAGGAAAACTCAGGGAAAACTCGAAAACTCTAAATTAGCATTAAACACTCTTAAAGTAACCTAGTCTAAGGCTCCGTACGTTAAGAAAATGTTCCGGGTGTTATAATCCACCCTCCTTACAAAAATTTTGTCCTCAAAATTTACGTACCTGAAAAGATCAGGATAGCGCTCCATCATATCCTGCTTGCGCTCCAACGTCGTCTCCTCAACGTTGTGGTTACGCCATAACACCTTCACCAGTGGAATGTCCTTATTGCGCAACTTCTTCACAGCATAATCCAAAATCTCCACTGGTTTCTCCTCGTAAGATAACGTAGGCTGCACATCAATCTCCTGCTGCAACACTATGTGCGATGGATCCCTCAGGCACTTCCTCAGCATAGAGACGTGAAACACATTATGCACTCCCTCCCTCTATCGAAGCAGGCAGCTCCAACTGATACCCTGGCTTTCCCACTTTCTTCGTGATCGGGAACGGTCCAACATACCTCAGATTCAACTTACCCCTCTTCCCGAACCTCATTACACCCTTAAACGGTGAAATCTTCAAGAAAACATCATCTCTAACTTCAAATTCCAACTCCCGCCTTCTACCATCTACATAGCTTTTTTGTCTGCTTTGAGCTGTCAAAATACATTGCCGAATGAATTTAACCTTATCTGTAGTCTGCTGTACAATCTCAGGCCCAATCAAGCTGACCTCTCCGACTTCATCCCGATAAAGAAGTGATCTGCACTTCCTTCCGTATAGATCCTCGTAGGGAGTCATACCAATAGTATCCTGATAACTATTCTTATATGAGAACTCCACCAAAGGATAATACCTACTCTAGGAACCTTGAAATTCCAGCACACAAGCTCGGAGCATATCCTCAAAAATCTGAATAGTCCGCTCTGATTGTCCATCTGTCTGAGGATGAAATGTTGTACTGAAGTTCAACCGAGTCCCCATCGCCTTATGCAGACTCTTCTAAAACTTCGACGTGAACCTCGGGTCCCTGTCTGATACTATAGAAATCTGTACACTGTGCAACCTTAGAATCTCCTGAATGTACAGCTCAGCGAATTGATCCATGCTATACGTCATTTTTATCGGTAAAAAATGGGTTGATTTAGTTAAACGATCCACAATCACCCATATGCCATCAAATCCTCTCGTCGTCCTAGGAAAACCGACAACGAAATCCATTGAAATCTGGTCTCATTTCCATTCAGGAACCGGCAAAGGCTGCAACTTCCCAGCAAGTCTCTGATGTTCTGCCTTAATCTGCTGACATACCAAGCATGTCTCTACAAACTCCGCAACCGACTTCTTCATGCTCAGCCACCAATAATGCTGTTTGAGGTCCCTGTACATCTTCGTACTGCCTGGGTGAACAGAAAACCTCGACGAATGAGCTTCAGCTAAAATCTCCTTCCGAAGCTGCTCATTGCTCGGAACATACCATCGATTTCTAAACTTCAGAATACCATCATCCGAGTAGCTGAACTCAGTCCGATCATCAAACAACATACTCAGTTTGAACTTATTGCACTCGGAATCTTCCTGCTGAGCTTCTCGAATCTTCTCCAAAATCGTAGGCTTCAAAGATAAATCTGATAGCACAGCTGTCAAATTTAAAACCAACTCCAAATCAAACCTCTGAACCTCAGATCTCAATGCCACAGACATACCAGCCTCAAAAGCTGAAACTGAAGTCGATATACGACATAATGCATCTGCCGCCACATTGGCCTTACCGGGGTGGTATTTGATTTCCAGATCATAGTCCTTCACGAACTCTAACCACCGTCGTTGCCTCATATTCAACTCTTTCTAAGTGAATATATACTTCAGACTTTTATGATCTGAATATACCTCACACTGCTAGCCATATAAGTAATACCTCCAGATTTTCAAAGCAAAGACTACAGCTGCTAGCTCCAAGTCATGGGTCGGATAGTTCTTCTCATAGGACTTCAACTGCCTAGAAGCATATGCTATCACCTTAGCATTCTACATAAGCACACAACCCAACCCAATCCGAGTGGCATCACAGTAAATACAGAATTTCTCCTCGGCTACAGGCAACGTCAACACCGGAGCTGTTGTCAACTTCTGCTTCAACATTTGAAAACTCAGCTCACACTCTTCTGACCATTTGTACTTTACATCTTTTTTGGTCAACCTAGTAAGAGGTGCTGCTATTTTAGAAAATTCCTCAATAAATTTCATGTAATAGCTAGCCAACCCTAGAAAACTCCGTATTTCACTAACATTTATCGGCTGAGGCCATTCATTAATTGACTGAATCTTGGTTGGATCCACCGATATTCCACCACTAGAAATAACATGACCAAGAAAATGCACCTTAGTCAGCCAAAATTCGCATTTCGAAAACTTGGCATATAACTGATGCCTCTTCAAAGTCTCAAATACAATCCTCAGATGCTCCTTATGTTCCTCCTCATCACAGGAATAAACCAGAATATCATCGATAAACACAATCATAAATTTATCGAGATACTCTTGAAACACCCGATTCATTAGGTCCATGAACACAGTTGGAGCATTCGTCAATCCGAACGACTTCACCAAGAACTCATAATGTCCATACCGCGTCCGGAAAGCCGTCTTCGGGATATCCTGCGATCTAACCTTCAACTGGTAATACCCCGATCTCAGATCAATCTTAGAGAATATACGGGCTCCTTGCAGCTGATCAAACAAATCATCTATTCTTGGCAACGATACTTGTTTTTCACTGTTAGCTTGTTCAGCTCCCGGTAATCCACGCACATTCGAAGCGACCCGTCCTTCTTTTTCACAAACAACACAGGCGCTCCCCAAGACGAGAAACTAGGGCGTATAAAGCCCTTGTCGACCAGTTCCTCCAACTGCTTCTTCAGTTCTTTCAATTCATGAGGAGCTAACCTGTAAGGGTTCTTCGACACATGTTCAGCTCCAGGAAAGGTGTCAATTGTAAACTCAATTTCCTGGTCCGGAGGTAGACCAGGCAAATCATCCAGGAACACCTCGGGAAACTCACAAACAACTAATACCTCCTGAGGTTTAACTTCTATCAAAGACTTGGAATCTACTATAGCTGCAAGAAAACAGACAAACTCACCCATAATAGACCCTCGAGCCTCCATCGGTGCCAAGACTGAAAGTTTCTGTACATGCCTTAAAGACTTTAGTGTAAGTTTCTCACCGTCCGGAGGATGAAAATTAACTGTTCTTGCTCGGCAGTCAATCGTGGCGTGGTGTCGGAACAACCAGTCCATACCAAGTATCACATCATACCCGGTTATCCCCATCACAATCAAATCAGCAGGCAATGTCTTTCTTCCAACAGATATCAAACCATTGAATAGCATGATCTAAATCTAGACACTCACCAGAAGGTAGTTTCACGTCATAAAAACATCAAGCCGGATTTACTTCCATCTGTACTTTTACCACAAAAGCTAGTGCTACGAACGAATGGGATACACCTGAGTCTATCAACGTAAATGCAGGCACTGAATTAACAAACACAGTACCTGAGATAACAGCGAAGCGGTCCTCACCATCAAGCTCGATCATAGCAAAAATCCTGGGTGTAGCTTTTATTGGACCTATCTTTGTTGTGGGGCAATCCGTAACTACATGACCAGACTGGTTGCACTTGAAACATCGGGCAACCCTCGGCTTTGGACAATCATGGGAAAGATAACCGGCTTCAAACAATTGTAACATTTACCATCAAACTGCCCACACTCTCCAGGATGGGACTTCAAACACTTAGGGCACTGCCGAAACCCTTTTTTCTGCTGTTGCTGCGACTTCTTGCCACCCCTCTGTTAACTTATATTTCCTCTCGGCCTTTTGGTTCTCTGTTGTTGAGAAGATGATCCACCTCGATTAAACTGAGCTGTGATTTCTTTGAATATCCTCTTCAGGGCTTCAGCGGGTTTAAGTAATTTCTCAACAGCCTCCTCCACCTCTAATGCTTTCGCTACCATGCTAGTAAATGATATTCCTTCAATACCGAAGGTTTTTGCAAGCATATAAATCTCCGGTTTCAGGCCCTGCACGAACTGAAATATCTTGTCATCTTCCCGGCTAACTAGGTGACTGGCAAATCGGGACAACAATTCAAACTGCTGAATATATTCTCCCACCGATCCTGTTTGCTTTAACGCCATAAATTTCATTCTCTTTGCCGCTTGGACTGTCCGGTTATAGTATTTGTTGAAGAACAAATCTTTAAATTCTCTCCAGGTTAAACCCTGAGGACCCATGGTAGCCTCCACCATCTCCCACCAACTCTGGGCGTTATTGGTCAAATGAAAAGTAGCACACTTCACTTTGTTCACCTCCTCCACCTCAGCAACTTTAAACATATTCTCAATTGTATAAATCCACCTCTCTGTAGCTGTAGGATCTGTCAATCGGCCTTCAAATGCTGGAGGGTTCAGTCTCCGAAATCTATCCCCACTAGAACCGGCCCCAGCACCTCCCGGTCATCCCTGCCCGATCAAAGATCCAAATAACTCCGATTGCTTTGTAACCAAGTCAGCAAGCTGCTTAACAGACTCTTCGAGTTGGTTTCTAGGCGGTTCTGGCTTATTTTTGGGTCGCCCTGGTCGTCTAGGGTTCTGCATCTTGACTTAATCCTGAGAAAAAAAGTTAAAACAATCTAATCTTAGATATAAACTAACTAAAGAAAAGAATTACTTATAGTCGGTGAAGCACGTTGCATGACGGCCGGCATTGTCGGATAATCCTTTGAACGTCTCGACCACTTTTGCTCTGATACCAACTTGTAACGCCCCCGAACCCGCCCCGGCTTGGTGCGTTACCTAGCTAACCCAAACCACGTTTAAAACGAATTTAAAAATAATTTTTGATAAAATTATTACTCGATTTTTAAGTTTTTCGAACCCTAGAAAAATGTTGAAAAACGTGCATAAAATACGTCGAAAAAGGTCGGGTCAAAACATTTTGGAAATAGGAAAATTTAAAAAAAAAAACAAAATTGTGGTGTGCTGGGCGCCATGCTCGCCAACTGCTCGCATTGCGCGCCACCCTGCGCGCACGCAGGTGCTGATCGATCGGCACCCTCTAGGGTGCCAGCGTGCCCTGTGTGATGACCCGAATATGCACGTATGGGTACGATGGCTGCACGAACCGGAACCGGATGGCGGTACGTCCGCGTGGGCAAACCGGAAGGTGATGGGTCGTAAAAAGGGGGTCGTCACGATCCCACATCGCTCGGGGAAGTATGTGGAAATGAAATATATATGTAAAGAGACCCTCCCAACATAGCAAGATGCGTTTTGGAGCACGATTGGCAACGGATCCCATAAGAACTCCGAAGTTAAAAGTGCTTTGGCGAGAGCAATCCCAGGTTGGATGACCTTCTGGGAAGTTCTCGCCAAACAAAGCCGTGAGAGGAGGATATTAGGCTGCGGCCCAATCCCCAGAGTGGACAATATCTTGCTGGGAAAAGGGGTCGTTACAAATGGTATCAGAGCCTGTACCCAACCGGAAATGTGGCCAACGAGGACATTGGGCCCCGGAGGGGGGGTGATTGTGATGACCCGAATATGCACGTATGGGTATGATGGCTGCACGAACCGGATCTCGGATGGCGGTACGTCCGCGCAGGCGAACTGGAAGGTGACGGGTCGTAAAAAGGGGTTCGTCACAATCCCACATCGCTTGGGAAAGTATGTGGAAATGAAACATATGTAAAGAGACTCTCCCAACATAGCAAGACGCGTTTTGGAGCACGATTGGCAACGGATCCCATAAGAACTCCGAAGTTAAAAGTGCTTCAGCGAGAGCAATCCCAGGTTGGGTGACCTTCCAAAAAGTTCTCGCCAAACAAAGCCGTGAGGGGAGGATATTGGGCTGCGACCCAATCCCCAGAGCGGACAATATCTTGCTGGGAAAAGAGGTCGTTACACCCTGTGCGCCAATTTTTCACCTTTTCTCACTTTTCTTCATTTTTCTTTGAGCCAAATACCTCCAAATCACCTAAAAATATACACACACATTCCCGACACTCCCAACTCCGTGCCCCTTAAAAATCTCAAAATACCGACTTAAAATGGTTAACAAAAAATAGAGAAAAGTGAACCCGACGTTATTTGTTTTAAAACCAAAACGAGCTGCATAACGACTGAAATTCTTTAAACCAAAACCTGAAATCAAACAATTTCAAATCCCAAACATTTATATACACCCATTCAGTAAAACACTACTATCTACAATCGTCCCAAAATAATTAGAAAGCTAATTCCAGTGTAAAATACCAAAATCCCTAAACCACACATCCCGAAGACCCAGGTCGAGGCGCCCCGACAACTGCCTGCAGTGACGTGCCCCGTGAATCTCTAACTGCTCCTAGGCCTGATTTTCCCCATCAACTTTACCTGTAAATACCTCGTCACCTATACCACAGAACACAAAACGTAAGCCTAATGCTTAGCAAGTAGGGAATAATGAATGCAAACAACACACGATGCAACCAATCCTATCTCATGCAGTTTCTAACGCTCAATTGTGCTAATAAGATTTGCCTACATCGGCCGTGATGCCTTAAGATGTGCCTGCATCAATCGTGATGTCTTAAGATTTGCTCGCATTGATCGTGATGCCTTAAGATGTGCCTGCATCAATCGTGATGCCTTAAGATTTGCCCACATCGATTGTGATGCCTTAAGATTTGCCCACATCGATTGTGATGCCTTAAGATTTGCCCGCATCGATCGTGATGCCTTAAGATGTGCCTTACTTTTTGTCTGATTACTGTTCACACTCACAATGCCAAACAATGCAACCACTCGTATCTAGCGTAGCGTACTGTAACTCACAATGCATGTATCAAAGATATGCAACACAACACGAAACCAAACAACATAACACAACACGAAACAAAACACAAACCAATAAACCCTACATTCTATGGTGTAGGCCCGAAGGCAACGAAAAGATTCCTCTACTTACCTGACTGCTCGGCACTTGCTTAAACACTTCGTCCCGTAAGATTACTCGTTCGTACAATTACTCGCTTGACAACCTAACAAATATAGGAAATAACTTAGAATTTATAACCAAAACTAACAACAATACAAACCAATGAAAATTCTAAACCCTAAACCCGATTTTTGCACCAAGTTTTAGTGTCCAACTTCAAACGGCCATAACTTATTCATTTTTCAACAGATTTCGACGTGACACCCTAATTCGTAAACCTCTACACGTCTACTATCCATTGAAACACTCAAATTTACCAACGAAACAAAATGGCCAATCCAAAATGTACAAAACAGAATCGGTGTACAAATTGCTCATAACCGGTTTTTCACTAACACTTAACAAAACTTTAATCTATCTCTAAAAATAACTTAAACCAACCTATCTAAGGATTAAACCATCAAATAGGGAAGAAAAACCAGCAAGGAATGAAAATTTCGTAGCTCCTCACTTAGGGTTTCCAAACTCTAACCAAAATCAACCAAAACAACAATAAAACTCTAAAATCATTCACCTAAACGTAGAAAAATCAAAACCATTTAACTTTACCTCAAAACACCTTGCAAAAGTGAAGAAATGGGAGAGGATAGATCGGCTATGGAGGACTTAGGGCTTTGAACAAAACCGTAAGAGAGAGACGTGAAAGAGAAGAGAAAAATCTAATCATTAAAACTCCAATTTTTCCCTCTTTTAAAATTTTCCACAACATTTCTATTTTTTACAATTTAACCACATTTTTCACTCTTCCTTTTTCTTTCTCAACGTGAAGCCTTCTTTCCTTTCACTTTTCGTTTAATTTTTGGTTTTCTCTTCCAAATTCTCACTTTTATTTCCATGATCTAGGAAAACTCGGGAAACTCTAAATTAGCATTAAACACTCTTAAAGTAATCTGGTCTAACGCTCCGTACGTTAAGAAAATGTTCCGGTTGTTACAATAGTGAAAATTTGAACATACTTTGTTTCTCTAATAGTAATTGGGCAGGGTCGGTTGATGACGAAAAAGTACCTCGGGATATATTTTAAAACTTGGGTCAAGTACAATATCATGGAGCTCTCGAAATCAACCCTCTACAGCTTTATCTTCATCAGAAGCTGAATACATGGTAGTAACTTCAGCCGCATGTCAAGCAATATAGCTACAATGGATTCTGAAAGATATGATGCATAAACAAAGTGCTACAACAATTTTTTTGTGACAATCAGTCTACCATTGCAATGACCAAGAACCCAATCTTTCATAGTCGAACAAGGCACATTGAGATACGACATCATTTTATTCGAGAATTAGTTGCTGATGGAACCATTCAGATAGCATATTGTAGCACAAATGAACAACAAGCTAACATGTTTACAAAGCCTTTGTCTTTAGAAAACTTTAAATATTTTAGGCAATTGATTGGTGTTGTGGATTTCTTCATTAAGGGAGACTGTTAGAAATAATGCAAAATTCTGTAAGTAGTTTTTTATTTACGTGTCTATAGTTTACTAAGTCAAAGTCATTAATAATTTGACCTATTTTTATGGGGCAGTTAGAATGTGTTTAAGATTTATTAGGAGTCTGATTCCAAGTTTCTAATGGGTAGTGGGTGTAGGATCGGAATTGTCTAAGAGGGGGGTGAATTAGACTTTTTAATTCTTTTTCAGGGTTAACAGCAAACGATTAAACACTAAATGTAAAGAGAGAGTAAGAGAAATTTGACACCAGTGTTTTTACGTGGTTCGGCCAAAAACTGTCTACGTCCACGCTTCAAGGTTTCCCCCTTGAAGATCATTTCCTTTTCCTCAGAGACAAACTTGATCGCACTTCCCGGGCGTCGATCTACAGCCTTTACAAACTGGATTGTTCTTCACGGGCGACAATCCACTGCCTTTTACAGAATAATGAATTTGTGTTTTTCAGTACAGACTACTCTCCCTCAAGGATTAAATCTCAAGTTAAGGATTCGAGAGGAGTAGATGAAAATACAGAGTATGAAAAATTCGGCTCGTTAGGGCTCAGAAATGATTTTCGCAAAAGTTCTTTTTTTGAGCTATCTCCTTGGTTTAAATACTCTGTCTGCAATCGGCTATCTTCATTGAATGCTTCTTACTGAATAAGGAAATATATTACCGTTGGAGAAGCTTCTGTACTTAGACAACTAGCCGTTGCGTTATGGAGTCGCTTTCGTTCGACGGCCATTAATGGTCTGGAGTTAAGGCTTTGGACGAAAAACTGTAGCTTCACGGCATTTTGTTTTTAAATCTGGCGGAAGACTCTGTACACCGGATGATGTTGTCTTTGAAATGCTTGAACCGCCATCAGATGATGCGACTTTAAAAACTTGAACCGCTGTCGGTAGATACAACTTTGAAATGTTGAACTGCCATCGGTATATGCGACTTAAAGAGCTGAACCGCTATCGGTAGATGCAGCTTTAAAGTACAGAGTCGCTATTGGTAGAAGTCTTCAGAAATTTGTCGTCTAGCTATCGGCAGAATTACTCTTTGGAAGACTTTGAAACGCCAGCGGTATCTGTAGCTTTTTGTCGTTTAGCTATCGGATGATTTACTCTTTGAACGACTCCGCTTTTGTCGTTTAGCGATCGATGTAAGCAATCGGATGATTTACTCTTTGAACGACTCCGCTTTTGTCGTTTAGCGATCGGTGTAAGTAATCAGATGATTTACTCTTTGAACGACTCCGCTTTTATCGTTTAGCGATAGGTGTAAGCAATCGGATGATTTACTCTTTGAACGACTCCGCTTTTGTCGTTTTGTTGGTGTATGTCTACTTTTCTTCTTCAATCGGTAGATGTACATTTTTTCGTTTTCCTATCGGTTGAAGTCCTATTTTCTACTTCACCGGTAGATGTACATTTTGTTTATCAATTTTCAGCCCTGTTTTATTATTCAGCCCTGTACACTTAACCACATTTGTTAGACTACTAAAATACTCTTTTCAAGGACATTTCCAACCAAATAATTTCATATGCATAACTCATTATTCTCATATATTAAACATAATCAAATTACATTCCTGAACATACAAACACATCATCAAAAACATATTTAGACTTAAACACTATTTAAGTCAACAGTGGGAACGTGAATCTGTTGCATTATTTGTATAAATTTCCCAATTTGGATATTGAATATATGACAGAGGAATACCTTTCAGCCATCTTTTATTTCTCTCTTGCCATCAACGTGTTTGATAAAAGTACTGTGTGAAAGATCCTTCTTTCTGTTTTGTTCCTCTCTTGATTTTGAAGTCTAAGAGAGAAGTTTCTTGTTTAAACAGATTATAAACCTATCAAATAATGGGTCATCACAGTCACTCCATTTCCCTTAGGCTATGATGCCATTTATTTGAGAATCGATTCCATTCCGAGTCTTGACAATTTTGGTTTTGGGCATTGATTTATTGCTGTGTGTAGCCAACTGGTTCTGCAACAAAGTGGCCAAGCATCTATAATTTTGGTGCTAGAGAAAGTTGAACTAGTCTCCATTAGTACGTATTATAGTTATATGCTACATGGACCCCACTTCAATGCATCACATTTATCTCTTTCAGATTGGTCCCTATATTGTACCAAACTTTGGTCTTGGTCTTCTCCATCTACTTTTTAATTTTGATTTATATTCTAACGTTAGAATCCGTTACACTTATGATCCAAAATTAATTGTCGATTTTATTAAAATCCAGAGAAAATAAAGTTTTAATTTTATCGTGTAAAGTGTACTTTAAGAGTATGTTGTGTAATTATTATGAAGTCTCTAGTTCTCTTAATAAAATATTGTTTGCTTAAAGTCAGAACTTACACATATTTATTTTGGAATTAGTTAAAAACTTATTGTACTTGGTAGGTAGAAGAATTCTTCTTATAAATCATTCTCTTTCCATTTTTCCAAGCGATGTGGGATTGTCCACCTCTATTAGTATGAGCTAGACTCTCACAATCAACAAAATTTTAAGTCGTCTTTATCATCACATGATGGACTGCCACAATATTCTTTAATATTGTTATTAGTGACAATACAATATTCTCATTGAGCGAGTGACAAGATATAGAAAATTACGTCGGCTACATCAAACTCGATTATATGATTTTTATGGTAAATATTTTATTTGTTTCATTATATCGAATTATTTAAGTAATAAAAAGTGAAATTTTAAAGGTATTTATTGGCAAGCTAGTATTTTTTTTAAAAGCTTACCTAGGTGAACTTTGGGCCTTCCCATTTAAATTGTTGGGTCAGTAAAGTGTTGGATTACTCTGGGATCTAATTACGAAAAGAACGACGTCGTTTTTATTCCCTTCTACAAGATAATATTATTAAAACAATGGTCCCTCTTCATAATAATGCGGCATGATTAGTGGCTTTTGTGAGACAAATGAACTTGACAATATGATTTATTCGTAGGTTGACACTTAATCTAACATGATTATCCATCTAGTCCATGGTCCACACGACATACCCACGCCTCAACTAAGGTTACAACGATTGTCGCTCATCATGCCCCCACCCGCAAGAAATAATCACCTCTTGATGTATTCGATCATTATCTTAATGTCAAATCAATGTTCTTCGTTAAATATTATTTCAACACTCGTATTGTAGTCTTTTAGCAAGACGATGACTAAGTTGATTTGAATTATATGGTAGCTTGTAGACAAAGAAAATTCAAGATTAGGTAATTTTGAGAGATATTAGGGTTTCGACTAAAAACACATAATATTATAACTAATATGGCTAAAATTCAAGCAAATACTATTAGAGCGTTGAACTTGAAACGAGGCAAATGGAGAAGTTAGGTTCCCAATGGACGAAGATTATGGCAGTCTACTTTGTAAAGTTAAGGATAATCTAAGATCGAATAATCATAAAGTACTAGCCCATAATGGAAGAATTATACAATTCTACGTCGATTTTGAAAACTGAAAATAAATTATTCATAAGTAGAGTTCATTTATTAATCTAGTACAAGACGTTTTTTTGGAGAAAATTCGAAAACAAACCAATTAGCTTTCAATTGGAAATGAACAATATTGCATTAATAAAACTGAAACTCTATGAGGTAACCTAAAATCTAAAGTAATAAGATATCAAAATCTTGTGACATAAAATGTAGTGGACCATACACTTTCAATTCACCACTAGCAAAAGATGCTTCAAAATACCGTTAGACCCTAATTCCCACACCTTCGCCAACGTACTCGTAGTCGACGTGCTCGGGATTTCCACTCTCTTATAAACATTGACATATCCATTCTTTAACCGACTTTAATGTATGGAAAAATTGTAGTTGTCTTTCGAAATAATGGGTTATGATCTTTCTTTTACATGAACGAACTCAATATTCTATAAAAATGGGTTATAATACAAGGTTACTATAATATTAACTTTTTTTCCTACAACGAGCAAATTAGACGTTATCGTCACAAATTTTGTTTAAAAATATTATGTATATTGCATGCGATCATCCACAAAATGTCGCATGTCTCTATATTAACACAAACTCTCTCTCTCTCTTAAAAAACACACTCTCAAGACTAGAGAGAGAGAGGGAGAGAGAGAGAGAGAGAGAGAGAGAGAGAGAGAGAGAGAGAGAGAGAGAGAGAGTAACACCTGCTGTGCACATCATAATTTTAAAGAATTTTGTGCTAAAAATGTTTGATTAAATTTTACGTTTGACTGAATTTTGTATTAATGACTGAGTTAAAAACAAGAATTAATATTTTAAAATAGATTCGTAAAAACTGGGTCGCTATTACGTTCTTTTCACACTTCTATTTTTTTCGAAAATAGTGTGTGATCTGAAACTTTGACAAAGTGGAAGAGCCTCTCCCGTCTCTCTCACTCTCTCATCACTTTCTCTCTCTAAACTTCAAAAAAAAATTAAAAATTTCTAGCTGATTTCTTTCCTTCAACCAATACAGCATAATCTACCTACATGTATATATTTTATTTTTATACGCGAAACATAATGTTCTACGTATCATTTATTTATTAGTATAATATATTTATTTTTACTTGAAATCGAATGGTAATCAGAAAAATAAAATAATAACGTGAGACATTAAATTTTCAATAAAAAAAAATTTTCGAAAAAATATACAGAATTTTACGATTATATTTTACGTGAATTTATAAAGAAAATAAAATCTTAAATAAAATTTACCGTGCAAATCCATTTGTCTAACAGCGTGACTTTTATAGAATTTCGGTCGCACTGAATTTTAATAATTAAAGAGAGATATTCCTTCCCAATTAATATTAAATAAAAAAAAAAGACTTTTTTTGACTATTGTCTGGCTGCAAATTTCCTTCCCCGCGCTTCACTCTTTTGGCCTCACTTTCGCATGTTTGACCGTCGTTTGTAAATGCCTTGATTCGTCTTCGTTTATTTAATTTTTATATAATAAAATAACTCAATTTAAGCACATAAAATAAACAAATTTCAATATAAATCATTAAAAAATGCTCAACTTATACTTTGTTATGGGAAAAACTACATAGGAAATAATAATTCATGAATAATACTGTCAAATTTTTGAACCTTGGTTTGGAATTTGTTCCGTATAAACCTTGAGCTTTTCAAGTTTAGTTGCGTTTAATTTTAGTTTAAGATTTTTCAGTTTAGATTCAATTCAAGTAGGTTTAGACTTGATTTTGGATCGGTTTTAGTTAGTTTAGATTCGTTGAGCTCGATTTTGGTATGTTTTTTTTTTCAGTTTTTATTAATTTTTAAAATTAAAATTAAAAATATATAAATATTATAACATCGTTTCTATTTATTTATGATCGGAGCAAAATTGAGTAGGGTCTAATTAATTCACAATGTAAAATTTAAAGTTTATTTTGTTCAAGAAAAAAATATTTAAGTTGAACAAATTTCAAAATTCGAATATCATTTTCTTCAAAAACAAAGTTCGGGTTTTAAGTTGAACGTGATACAAAATTCAAATTTTATTTTGTAATTTTCCCAAATTTAAGAGATACTTGTTTGGACGTGGGCTCTAATTTTGATGCAGTAGAAGGCTAGATTATCTCTTCGATTAACGAAGATTGGCCAAAAAATTAGCGTATAAAAGTTAGGAAAATAGTTTTGAAGTTGTTATTTTAGGAAAAATAACGACGATGGGTAAGATAAAGAAAAAATCTATAACTTTTAGTATTTCATTAAAAAAAAATGGTAATACCGATAACTCAAGAGGAAGAAGAAGCGAGAAATGACAAAGGAGAGGTGGTGAGAACAGAAGACCAATCAGATTGGCAGAATTTGAAGTCTGAAATCGACTTCTGTGTCTGCACATATTTCAATTGGAGCTGAGCGGTGTTCAGCCTTTGATGGCAGCACTTGCCCTCACTAGACACTCCTCTCTCTCTCTCTGTCTGAGAGAGAGAGGAGAGAGAGAGAGAGAGTCGTCTTTAACGTGCGAGTTGGAGGGTCTTTCATGTTTACCAAATTGGAATCTCTTGGTACGGCGGTGGTGGTGGTGGCGGCCCACCGCTCAGTGGGTGGGTGGGTGGATAGGGACCCTCTTTTTTATTTTTATATTTGATCGACAATGTATTTCCACTTTTATTCTCGTTCATACCAGCCTAATTCTGACCAAGATATAATAATTTATTTTTGAAAACATTTAACGTTGATTTCTCTTAATCATTCGAATAAAACAGACGGAACTCTCGCCGGTCAACACTGCAAATCCTAGTTTCTGGCCAAGAAAGTCTAATTCATGCAACAGAAGATCGAATTGAAATTCGCAACTTCATCAGATATAATAATTTATTTTTGAAAACATTTAACGTTGATTTCTCTTAATCATTCGAATAAAACAGACGGAACTCTCGCCGGTCAAACACTGCAAATCCTAGTTTCTGGCCAAGAAAGTCTAATTCATGCAACAGAAGATCGAATTGAAATTCGCAACTTCATCATATCAAACAGACATCAGCATGCCAATCTACCGTTGATTATCATGTGTATGGAGAATAATATTGTATTATTTAATTACTATTTTTGATTACATAAAGATACGGTGTTAGAGAAGGAAGGCCGCTGCTGAAGAATATTAAGATGTTAGGGAAGAAGAAAATCCCTTGGGGGACTACAAAATCCATTTGTTCCCCAATCTATGCATTTGCTTTTTCTTTCTTTCTCGAGGGCTGAGCTGCTTGCCACATGGGTCTGCACTTTGTGTGGTTCCATAATTTCATTCCCTCTGACACCATCTATTCTCTGGTCTGGTCTAGAGAGAGAAACAAGTGCAGTCATGGAGAGAGAGAGAGAGAGACAAGGACGAAGAAGAAGAAGAGCCCCCTCGAGAATTAAGCGTGGTCTGAACTCTGATCTGATCTCTCTCTGTTTGGAGTCAGAGATGAAGAATCCACGTGGTTTTCTCCTGTCATTTCCTCTTGTATTTTCCACCATCATTCATACTTCCATCCTAACCCTTTTTTCTTTCATCCTAACACACCCATTTAGGTTAAAAGATTCTTCCTTCCATCTAAGATGAGATAACATGAGCGCTGCCGAGATAACATATTATAATATTGTCTGCTTTATACCAGATCATATATAAATTTATTCATAGAATTAGACAAAAACGTATTGTACCAAGTATAAATAAAAATTTTATTTATTAAAAATTTAATTTTCATTCTGTCCAACTATATAAGATTGTAATATCTCTGCTGCCATAAGATTGTAACATCTCATGACACCAGCGCATGCGTGGTTAACTAAACAACAGGTCTTCTGTACAACAATGGCATTAAATTATGGAAAGTAGAAGTCGGATTTGGAGTGTGAAACTGCATCGGGTATTGGGCTCTTAGGGATTCCCTCGATTTATCTAATAGAAAGGAATGTTACGTAGGTGATGTTCTGTCTTTTGTCTCCTGGAAATGTTCTCTCCTCGAACCTCTCACTAGATTCATCTCTCATCGTTACTTCACCTCCCTGTCCTTTCTTTGGATTTCGAATGTCCTAGTTTATTCTTTTTGTTATTTTAATACGAAACAGAATATATCACAGATCAAATTCGAACAGCCTCCATACCCGTCACGTGAAATTAAAATCATGTTATATAGTTTAGTTTTCTTCTTCTCATGTTGATATTTCAGTCCCCATCAAAGTAAGATTCACGTCGCTACCTTCTGTCTGCTCTCTCTTCGTTTCCACGATGGTGCTCTTCTCTTCAAATCCCGACCAGTGGCCTCGGGTCTCTCTCTCTCTCTCTCTTCTCAATTATTTGACAAAACACGACCCCTCCCATTTTTGTTTCCTAGCTTTTGGAAGAGAATATCAGTGATGTGTTGCTATTTTTACCCTAATACATCTCTTGACCTCTTTCTTTCTTTCTTACGTTTCTCTGCTTGTTGTTTCTTTCTCTTTTGTGTAGAATCAGGTCGTAGATGATCAGAAAGGCTTGATGGGTTCAACGGGTAGATTAATGGACAAATCCGAACAACAACAGCCGCCGCCGCAGCAAGAGCCGCTGAGGTGCCCTCGGTGTGATTCTTCGAATACTAAGTTCTGTTACTACAACAACTACAGTCTGTCTCAGCCTAGACATTTCTGCAAAGCCTGTAAGAGGTACTGGACCAGAGGTGGAACCCTAAGAAACGTCCCGGTGGGTGGAGGTTGCCGGAAAAACAAGCGAGTGAAGAGACCAATAGCCGGTCTAGACGGAACATCTTCTGTTTGTTCTTCTGCTTCTTCTGCAAATACAAACCCTCCTTCGCAGCCGCAGATTGATTTGTCTTCAACCTCAAATCATATGAATCCTTTGTTTTACGGGTTACACAGTAGCCCATCTGATATGGATCTCTCGTTCTCCAGGTTCAGTTCTGGAATTTCCAATGTCGAATCTGTCGCTGGATTTGACATTATTCAACCGCAATTGAACTGCTCTCGGACTAGGGTTTTCATCTGGAAGTCTATCTAGTGGAGCTGGTGATGATTATCGCTCTGGGTATAGTTCTTCTAAGCAAATTCATGACCTAGTATCCTCAAATTCACTTCTTTCAAGCTATTCCATATTTGGTAATCCTTCTTCATCAAGTACTGCCACTGTTACTGCTCCTCCTACCATTGCTTCTTTGCTAGCTTCCAAATTCATCAGTGGCGGCTCGAAAGATACGAGAGCTCCAAACAATTTTCAGTTCATGGAAACATTTGATCAAGACGTGCATCAGAATGGTAATGTGGAAAGTGAAATGGAATTTAAGAGAGTGAAACAAGAAGCACAGAGCAAATTGGATTGGAACATAACTAATTTTCAGAATCAGAGCGATCAAAGTGTGGTTTATGATCCTTCTGTTTACTGGAACTCTTTGGGGGCAACTTGGCATGATCCAGCCAATATCGGGTCGTCCCTCACCTCCCTCATTTAGCATTCCAATTCAGTAAGTCTAGAGTTACACATTTATTTAGTCACTCTTAATTGACAAACTGATGTGATATTTTTTGCTTTCCTACACAATGAACATGTAACACATCAACGTTATCACTCAAGAGTTTCTAAATGTGAGTAGCTTCATGACTGCTTCATCCCAACCCAAGCAATTCCGTTCTCGATCTCCCTCTTTTTCCTTTCTATCCTTCTAGTTATTTAGTCCATATTCAGCTTCCTAGTTAGGTTCTTGCAGATCATCTCTTTACTTCTAGTAGATTTCATCCCAAACACTGGTATGTGGTTGTTGTTTTTTTTTTCCTCAAAAGAAGCAGAACAAGAATAGTGAATGAAAGAAGATACGAACAAATTATGAGATCGGAGTAAGGATTTCATATAGAAGGAGGTGGATCGGAGCGATCATGTCAGCAGCAAAGGATCAAGTTTAACCAGCTAGTTTTATTCCAAGAAGGTTGTGAATTTCCTACTTGCACTGAGAGGAACCTCGGATCCACTTCTGGCAACCTCAGCTATCAATATGCCAAACCTGACTCCGATACCAAATTCCTGCATTCTGTTAGCCCCGCCTTCGGGTCGTGACACAGAGTCAACATCTTCTTTGGAGAGTAGAAAAAATCTTACCTGGAGATCACTTGCTTCGACTATATATTATTTAGTTTCTGTGTTGTATATATATGAATCACTATTCCTTTTATTGGGTGGGGTTATGGGTATATGTTATTGTCCTCCTTGAATTATCATCAGACGAGGAGACTAATTGTTTTCTTTCTTTTTTTTTTCTGGGTTTTTTGGGAGTATGCTTTTTTTTCGGTTTGGTATAACGATGGGTATAGAAGAGAGGGAGATGTGATATGTTATTTACAATGAGATTTCTTGTTGATTTATTGTTCTTGATCTCATCTCAACTATGCTTTTATTTTACTCTATTTTTACTGTGTTTTTAGTTGTGCTCCTGATGAGGATGATCAAATGTAGGCAGGAATACATGAGGTATTAACCCTAACACTGTAAACCTCTTGCCGAGGATGCATCTTTTCAAAAGGAGATTTCTTTGTCTTCTGAGCAGCATTATCTTTTATTAGATTTCGGTGTGACCTAAATTCTATCTGTGTTGAACTAATTAGTCTCATGGTGAAAATTTCATTACGCTTTTATTTTTTCTATAAATTCATTTAATCTAGACAGTTGTATTTCAAACTTCTTAGTAAATTTGTGCCTCTGTCCGTAAGTTTTTTTTTAGAAAAAGATTTTTCACATAAATTTGTTGTTTCGCGTCATATTTTCTCTTTCTTTGGTTATCCGGTTCTAATACCTATCAATACTGTGTAATTAATCTCGTTGGAGACAAATGCAATGGAAGATAAACCTCTTTTGTAGTGCATGCACCTCTTCAAATCTGTCAAAAGAACCCTTCAGATTGACCAGTTTCTCTTTCTAGCTGTAACTGTTCAGACCCTGTCTTGGAAATGCGTCTGAGAATCTAAATGAACGGGGTGATTATTCTTTCCAGTGTTGTGGCGTTTTATTTATTTTTTAATATTATGTTATTTATTATTTCTATAGAAATGGGTGAGTGAGCAAGGAGAGAGATCCTGAGAGAAAAATTAAGAATACAAGCTAGATATGGTGAGTACTCTCAAAGGGGGAGCGATTCTTGTATTTGAGACAATTCTACGCGCGATGCTACAACATTGCGAAAACTCGTATTCTCTTGATCATTTAATACAATTCGCTGCTGAAATTTTGTACCCTATACGTAAGACAATTTTGTAAGAACTACATAAATTTGTGTTCTTGATTTTTTTTCTTTATTTTTGTTGATTAATTCTCGCGGTTTGTTTTATCGCAACAAAACCAGTTCAATGTTTTCTAACGCTTTATCTGAGTGGTTTGAACTGAGCTGAAAAGCAAAGCCATTTTCAGCAACGACAGAGTCCTTTCATTCAGGCATTATTGACTCCTAATCATTATTGAGTTTTCTTTTGACCTGGTTTCTTCCAAAATAGAGTGGATGGTAGAGTGGGGGGCTGATAAAATGCAGCTCTGCTGAAATAGGCTGACAATAATTGCAGACTTACTTCTCATCTTATCCTTCTGAACTGGAAGTTCTGAACTTTGTTTTTTGGGTTTTCAATCCAGTTAACCGTGATCTGAAATCTAGTTTAACAAATGATTTTCGAAGGATGAACATTAAAGAAAAGTAGAGAGCCACTTTTGATAGCCCAAAATTATGAAAGTAAAGAAAACTCAAGATTCTGTTGATTGTGAATGTTCGTACATATCAGTGGGGGTGCATAATTCTAAACGAGAGATTGTAAAGTGATCGAGAGCCGGTTGGTGACCTTGAAGGAAATTGTTATCAAAATTGTACCAAAAAAAACATTATTTGCAACTGGATTATTTTAATGTTAAGCCAAGCACAAGACGACCAAGAAGTGGTTGGAGACCATAGCTATTAACCATAGATCGGACATTAGAAGCGGTTGGATGAAACGTAATTAAAGAGTAGACCATCATGATGGTTTGCTTGGTCAAATAAGCGAACTTGACCATCTCGTTTCATGAGTTTTATCGTACGTGTCAAGTTTGACTGGTCATCCTTCATTCTCTCTCCTACTTCTCTCCCTTCGTATTTTCCATAAATGTTTCTTTATTGTTTTCAAAATCCATACCATAAAACACGTACAGCAATCTTCTATCGTGATGTTGATTGATCTAACAACCAATAAGAAGCAACCACCTGTATTGTCACATTTCAAAGCTTGGAGTAGGACTGAAAATGGAAATCATAACGGGGAGAAAACTTCTCACTCAACGGAGACGGTGGCTGCCAGGCGGCTGGTGGGTTACTACAGTCCACACGTACATACCACATTACCCACGATTTCCTCCAATGATAATAACTTAGATCTCTATAACAGACCACCATCGCGTAGATCGAATATGGTAGATATTGCAGAGGCACGTCTGTATCAAATACTGGTTAATTCAGCCTTAAAATTGGCCAGTGTGGTTCCATCGATCAAGATGGTGGGTTTTGAGGACGGTCGTGGTCGTATCCTGGTATGTTAGACCACTCGCTTGGGTTGAAGGAAGAAATACTAGAACTGATATTGTTGCTTCTGCTGCTACTATTAATGGCGGAGTTGCCGACTTCTGCTTCGGCAAATGGTGGAGGCCTGTTCTGCAGGGAAGCGTAAAACGACGGAATGACTCTCTCTCTCTCATCCATCTGGTAGAATTGAGTCGATTGAATTGGACGCTGCTTCTGCTGTTCTGATTGAAACAAATGATTGACACAAAACCCACCCTGCGAGAAGCTCAGGTTTGCAGAAGAACCCATTTCATGACCAAAACTAAAAGATTGATTGAAATAATCCCCGGAGGAAAAAAACGGCGAAGCTAAGTCGCCGGTTTCTATATTCTTCGGAGGTTGAAAAGAATTCTTGATAATTGGACTAGAAGATATGACATTTGATGGAATAATATTCTTCAAATCCTCGATGGAAGCCGAGGTTGAAGAAGTCGATATTTTTGGCCGCTTTCCCCTCCAGTATCCACCGCCTACGGGGACGTTTCGGAGGGTTCCTCCTTGAGTCCAGTACCTCCGACATCCTCTGCAGAAGTAACGAGGTTGTGAGAGACTGTAATTGTTGTAATAGCAAAACTTGGTATTGATAGATTCGCAGCGAGGGCATTTCTGAGGCTGGTCGTGCTCTTGATTTTCTCCTTGCAGAGACTTCAATCGGCGATCATGCAGCTGAAATTTCTCGTCTTCTTCGTCCCTTTCTCTACCTCGCTGCATCTTCTCTCTTTACACTCCGGCGGTTTCTCCTACGAGTGAGAGAGAGAGAGAGATTAGGTTTTGTCCATAATTTGGGACCGTTTACAGTACAACTTGTCGGATGTTAGCGAAAACTGCCGAATAAAAAGCCTCAGAAAAATTACAGTTTTTTCAGTAAATAAAATCTGCGAGAAAGAGTAAGAAAGACATGACAAACCTCCATTCATACCTCGAACCTACCAAAAACTTGAATCTTCCATCATCCCGGAAAAAGAAGATAGGAAGATGATCAGACGGGAGAGATGATAGATCTTAAGAAAGTGGTTCAGCCGGTCGCCGATGATGATGGCTTCCTGTCAGAAGGGACCATCTCTCCACTTCCGTTTCTCTCTCTTCCTTTCAGTTTTCATTTCATGTTTCTCAAATCATCTGTGATATCTTCTCATTCTCTTTTGATTCTACCTTTTAAATAGGAAATTACCAATTCCTCAAGTAGTAGGTTAATTTCAACTTACCCTTGAACTAAACATTATTTAAAATATAACAATTCAGACGAATCAATCACCCCATGTTCTGTATTTACGCCGAGAATTGGGGTACCCTCCCCAGAACGGCCCTGGTTCCCTGTCTTTTCTATTTCATGAGGTCTATCGGGAACGAGAGGTTCCCGCCTCGGAACGACCACCTGTTTTCTACCTCCTCATTTTAGAGGATAGTCGGAAGCGGGAGATCTCCGATCTAGATCAGAACCTCGTTCTCAAACGTAATGTAACACCCGGTTTTACGAGTTTTTGGATTTTTGATACGCTATGCCATTTTTGTAAATAAGTGAAATAAGTCTGTTTTGTGAACGGAAAGTTTTATTAGAGCCTTAGTAATTAATAAGGATTTTTAGTGAAATAAGAAATCTGGGAGGATCCAATTGATAGGCGAGATGATGAAATAGGAGGATATCGCGATGAGTGACAAACTTGTAATTATGGAAAAACTATTTTATATATAAATAACACAACCCTCTTCCTTCTCTTCTTTATTCCCACGCATTTCACTCTGGCAGAGAGGGGTTTCCCAAACCCTTAGGCAATTCTTCCTTTCCCCTCGACGGTTCCTTCAAGCGCCAACGATCCCTCTTCTAATTAACCGCTTTCCTTCCGGTTCATTCCTAAATTGACATCCTAGGTAAGATTCTACTGTTTTGAGACGATAGTTTCCGAGTTTTACAAATCATAGCAATTAGGGTTTGGATTAGGTTTACCGAATCAAAGTTTGATGGAAGATAGAGAGTTTTAATGGATTGTTGTGAACTGCTTAGGTGAACAAGCTCACGGACAGCACTCGGATTCGCTTAGGACCCGAGGTAAGTCTTCATGATTTGTTTGGCCGATTTGACCTACACCATAAGAGAGTTTATTGATCGAGAAAATTGATGATGTATGTAGATTGTTAGGTATATGGTTTATAGTTATGTGGTTGGGTAGGTTAGGTTGTTCAATTAGATGTTGATGGATAGATCTGTCTAGATAGTTATGTTATGTTTATGATTATGTAAAATTGAGGATATGTATTGTTTATGCATTCATGCATTTTGTTTTTATGAAAGCATAGAAAATGAATTTATGCATACGTTTTTATGTAAGAAAGATAATGAATGAAATGAAAGAAAGTACGTAAGTGTAATATGTGGGTGGAAAAGGAGTATGGCCGTCCCGTAAGGTTTGGACCAAAAGGTGTGCCTGCTTTATTTTCTTAAAGAGCGAGTATGGCCGTCCCGTAAGATTTGGACCAAAAGGTGTGTCTACTTTATTTTCTTAAAGAGCGAGTATGGCCGTCCCGTAAGGTTTGGACCACAAGGTGTGCCTACTCCCTCTACCATAGATCCCAGATGACTAGAGACAGAGATATAAAAGAAATTAAAGGCAGAAAGAAAACAACATGATTTTTATAAATAGCACATGTATTTTCATTTATGAAGCTTACTGAGCCTTAGCTCATAGAACGTTTTTATGGTGTAGGTGATCTTGAGCAAGGTGAGAATGTTGTTCTTCCACCTGAGGAACAAGTTGATTGAAGAAGAATGCCGTGGGAGTGCGTTGTGCAGTCGAGGCAATTTTGACCCGTGGGGACCCACGTGTAGGTATTTTGAGTAAGTTAGGTGAAGAATGTATAGATAGTATTTTAGGTTGATTAGAAAACTAGTTGATGATATTCTGTTGATAATATATTCCGGATAGTTTTATGGAAAAACGTATGCAAGGATAAGTCGTTTAACGTGAATGTCAGGATATTAGAATGTATAGAAAATGAGATTTTTAATTTGGTGATTGTTAGATTGAGAAATATAAGAAGGTAATAGTGTTTTATTATGAAAGTGTTTAGGTGTAATTTGATGAAGAAAAGAAGGGAGGGAGAGTGAAGTTATGAGGTGTGAAGGGTAAGGGATACAGGGAGAAAGAAAAGGCGCTCTCTGGAATTCGGATTCCAGAGAGGTTGCCGATCGATCGCTCGAAATGGCGATTGATCGGCTAGGTGAAGTTTCGCTAAGTGTTCTAATAAGAAAAACATCGACCGAAAACATCGACCCATCAATAAGTAGTTCGGTTGATGTCGGACAATAATTTGTGGCTATGCGGTTAAGTTTTCTTTGAGAAGTTTGGTCAATGATGTCGACCGATTAGAGAAGTGGTTTCTGTTAAGTTGATAAGTTTTAAAAGTGTTCGGTCGAGATCGACGACCATTTAGTAAAAGTGTTCGATCGAGGGCATAAGTCTGTTAAGTGTCCTGGCAAAGGAAACGTTGACTAAAAATGTCGACCGATCTCGTTACAGAGGCCATGTCGACCGATCTCGTTATCGAGGCCATGTCGACTAATTTTACCCGAGAGGCCATGGCGACTGATTTTACCCGAGAGACCATGTCGACTGATCTCGTTACAGAGGTCATGTCGACCGATTTTACCCGAGAGGAATTAAGTGTTGATCTATGTTATAACTGCTGACCGATTTTGTTGTGGTTTGTAACTCTTCAAGGGCTGTGTCTTTTCGACCGACACCCCCTATTATGCTAAAGTTTAACATTTGCAAGTAAGTTTAATTTAATAGAAATTTCCACGCGTGAATAGTCTTTCGTTGATTGAGGTTAATTACCCTTATGCATGTATAATTAAATTAATGAAGTTAGACCCTAAATGTCGATAGATATAGATTGAATACCCGAGTCCGTTCTCTAACAAATGAAAATGAATGAACGAAAAGGAAAGAAAATGAAAAATGAAATGAATGAAATAAAAGTTTAAAGCTTTCGTGATTTTTAAGAATAGTACAAGGGTAAATTTATGGGACGTTACACGTAATGTTTAAGAACAGAAGATTGTTTCGGGATTGGGACCCCTAGTTCTGTGCCCTAATTTTTTTGGGGTGAGAATGAGGTCATCGCCCGAGATCAGAGCTTCGTTTTCAGCTCTAATTTTGAGATGTTGCCCCTGAACGGAGGGTCGATCTCTAAAAATATATAAATTCAAAACAGAGGATAATTGGTCATGTCAGAATTTAATTTGTTACATTTTATATAATTTAAAGTTTTAGTTATTAGTATTTTTATTTCAAAGGATTTCAAATTAATAACCTAATTTAATATTCAAATTGTTAATTACCCTTTTAAATATTTGTTTCTACGGTTTTGTGCGTCTGACATCATTGCTTACATCATTGCTTCATCCATTTCCACATCTGTTCCTCGTTTGTGATCCAACTCCATTTGTAGACCAGCCTAACGACCGACCCCAGTTTCAAATGCTATGGATTTGATCGATTCCACTTTCCCCGATGCGATTCTATTGACCTAAAGAAGACCCGTTTTATTACCATTTTATGAGTATTGAAAAAAACAATAATAAGATCAAATGTAATTTAGACTCTGAATTTATAAGATCACGTCTTAAACTAGTTTTTATCTTTCAAGTGATAAATTCAAAGATTGGGAGCAATCTAATTCCCCTATATAGCGTCGGTTTCCGTGAAGTGGAGAGTGAAACCCACTATTCCAATATGAGTGGAGCCTCTCTTCTTCTCATAAATTACTGATTTTACAGTTTGAGGAAAGTCTCTTCTTCCATGGCTGAGACAGAAGAACACAGGGAGAAGAGAAACTATTTTGCAGACAGAGGCACTAGGGGGGTTATCTTCCCACCATTCCTATCATTCTCTCTCTCTCTCTCTCTCTCTCTCTCTCTCTCTCTCTCTCTATTTATGCTTTTAAAGGTTTGAGACTTGCATTTAATGGAACATGAAGAGGTAGATCGGAGGACAAAGATGGAAACCTCATAGGTAGGTGATTTGGGTTGTTCCTTTCTGAATTGATTCAAGTTCATAATTTTTGTTATTTGACGAGAAAAGTTCCTTTTGAAGGTCCAGAATCAGGTTGCTGGGCAGTAAAGAACCATGATTTTAGTTGCTGAAGCTTCAAGTTTTGGACGTGCGGTGTTATGAACCATGATTTTATGTCCAAAAGATTACATCTTTTGGACATAAAGTTCCTGGTTCATAGGTGAATTTTATGCCTTGTAATGAACCGGTAAAACGTGGATTAAAAGACGCTAAGTCGCTGCTCGGTCCTATAAGCCGTAGTCGGTTGAGTTGTCCACGATTCAGATGGGCCGTGGCCCATACCCTATTTTTGGGCCGATTTGGATTTTTTTAACTCAATTATTAACTGCTGCTTTAAACCTGATTTGAACTTCAACTTAGGGGTGAGCATGGTCCAGTCCGGTCCGGTTTCGAGCCGGAATCGGACCGGACCAAAGGATTCGGGATTTTTTTTCTTAATCTCATAACCAGACCAAAATTTTTGGTTCGGTCCCGGTTTCTCCCACCAATTTTTTTTTTTACAGTAAATTGCAATAAAAAAAATTAAAATTTCCTCTGAAGACAGGTTATATACAATCAAACAATTTCCTACAAAGAATTAAAAGACTATAAATGATAAATTACAGAGAGAAGAGAAATTGAAGGTTTGAAATTTGTAGAAAACTGAAACTCTGAACCTTCTTTCCCCTTAAGTCGAGCCTTAAATGACTATTGAGTTAAAGTTTCAGTCCGGTTTGGGATTTCGGGAAATTTTGGTTCTGGACCGAGAACCGGACCATTTCCCATGAAAATTCTATTTTTAAGACCGAAACCGACCAAAACTAGTGTCCGGTCCGGTTCTCGGTCCTCGTCCGATCCTGCTCACCCTACTTCAACTCAAATAATCTGAGTCACTTGTGGACCCAAAATTTAGATTTTTAAAATATGGAATTTATATTATATTTGAATAATTTGTTAGTTACCGAGATTTAACTTGGACCTAATATGTTAATGGATTTTTCTATGCTGCTTGAGCCTTGTAGCAAAGTGGACAAAAAAAAGGTAGAACGTTAATTTTCGAATCCTATTATATAGTTTTTCTGAATTTTAAATTTCGTAATATAGTCACCAAATATTTAAATTGAGCATACTCATTTAATTAAAATTCAATCATATTGTTGGTGAAAATAGGTAATATGACAACGAAAGTCGTGTTTTTCTGTTTCGAATCCCTAAATCTGATCAAGATTGTTATGGCTATTGCAATCGCCTGAGTATCGATGTTGTTTATTTCTTGTTGGTCCCTGACTTGTTGCCTGATTCCTTGATTGACTTCAATTTACACTGCTCCTATCTTTGTACAGCTAGATTTTTTTTTTTTTTTACAGTAAATTGCAATAACCAAAAGTAAAATTTCTCTGAAGACAGGTTATATACAATCAAACAATTTCCTACAAAGAATTAAAAGACTATAAATGATAAATTACAGAGAGAAGAGAAATTGAAGGTTTGAAATTTGTAGAAAACTGAAACTCTGAACCTTCTTTCCCCTTAAGTCGAGCCTTAAATGACTATTGAGTTAAAGTTTCAGTCCGGTTTGGGATTTCGGGAAATTTTGGTTCTGGACCGAGAACCGGACCATTTCCCATGAAAATTCTATTTTTAAGACCGAAACCGGACCAAAACTAGTGGTCCGGTCCGGTTCTCGGTCCTCGGTCCGATCCTGCTCACCCCTACTTCAACTCAAATAATCTTGAGTCACTTGTGGACCCAAAATTTAGATTTTTAAAATATGGAATTTATAATGATATTTGGAATATTATTTTGTTTAGTTACCGAGATTTAAACTTGGACCTAATATGTTAATGGATTTTTCTATGCTGCTTGAGCCTTGGTATGCAAAGTGGAGGTAGAAATTTAATTTTACGAACAATATTATATAGTTTTCTGAATTTTAAATTTCGTAATATAGTCACCAAATATTTTAAATTGAGCATACTCATTTAATTAAAATTCAATCATATTGTTGGTGAAAATAGGTAATATGACAACGAAAGTCGTGTTTTTCTGTTTCGAATCCCTAAATCTGATCAAGATTGTTATGGCTATTGCAATCGCCTGAGTATCGATGTTGTTTATTTCTTGTTGTGTCCATGACATTGTGTGCCTGGAGTCCTTGATTGACTTCAATTTACACTGCTCCTATCTTTGTACAGCTAGAGTTTATTTTCAGTACGTACCACATTATATTAGATTGTTTCGATAAGTTGTTCTATGTATGTTTCTCATTCCATTTAATTTTATTAAAAGTTTTAATCATAGTATGCTCATTCATTTATTTTAATTAATTACTTAATATAAAATTATTTTTTTGCTTAGTTTAGTCGACTCACCCCCAACGATTTTCACCTTTCAGGACTTGTTGAGAGAGATTTAGATCGACCAACGCAAAATTGTGCCCAACGATATTTTAGTTCATATTTTATTTGTCTAAAATGTTTTTGGATGAAATCTTATTTTCATTTTAGTTCATTACATTCTTTTGGAAATGAGTATATTACTTTTATTTAAATTTACATAGTTTATTGGACATATATTATTACACTATCATTAATGTCATTGTTTGACCTTATTTTTGTTCATTGGTAATTGAATCCTCACTGTTTAATAAATTTTGTAAGACTTTTGCTGCTACTGAAAATTAAGGGTCGGACGATCTAGTCTGTTTTGGGTCAGATCGTTCCTCATTCTATTTCGGGTCTCGGGTCTTTTTGGAGCGTGATACTTTTTATCGTCAAAAAAATATATTTAAATATTAGCAATTTGAGATCTAATAAGTTCGAGATTCGAATCGTACCTTGCCCTTATTAAACGGAGGCCATTTTTCTCGAGGAGAAAGATGGTATGATGTTAAAGCCCATATCCTCAGTTTCATCTCTAATCAGATCGTATTTGCATCAATATAGATCTTCTCCACGCTTTGACTTGTCCAAAATGACGTCGTCTGCTTTACCGCCCCCGCCGCCGCCGCACTAGTGGTCGTCAACATCTTATGACTGGTCTCCTTCGCCGCCCCTCGTTCATCTTCATCGTCTTCTTTGCCTTTTTCCCCATTTTTTGCATTGTGCCTAACACCTTAATAGCTCCATCCTTCACAGTCTGCCATTTTCTTCTCATTTCTCGCTGTATTCTCCGCCTTTTTTTTTTCCTCGTCCTTCTCGCTCTCTACGGTGATGTAGCTTCGTTAGCTTCCTCCCTCTATGGCTCTTTCCGTTGAGAAAATCAAGGAATATAATATTAACAACTATGGATAATTGTGAATTCTTATTTTACACTCGTCTTCCATTTTGAGCGTTTTCATTTGGTTTCGCTTTCTGGTTTGCGTTCTTCTTCTTCCTCCATCCATCTCCAATCCTGGTGGCCAGTCAACTCATAGTTTATACAGTGAAGATGGATGTAATTTTGGGCATCGTTATTGCCGTCCCGACCGAATAATATCCTGGAATTTAAATTCTGTGTTTTTTAAGGTTTTATCTTGTAATGGAAAAAGGAACACGTGTGGTCAACTGATGCCACGTAGAAGACAAACTCTATCGTCAACCACAAATGTCCTTCAAAAGCATTAAATCCAGATTGCTATCTTTTCAGAGGGTAGAAAGTCAGTCTCGAGCTCAATCTCAAACGGGGAACAGATAATCGTGAAAATAGATCCGCTTTAACAAGGTTTTTTTTCAAGGTTGATGGTATGGATGTGAAGCCATCAACAATATTTACAGAGCAATGATATAAATAATAAAGTTGATCAAATATTAGCATGGTGATGAGAGAGAGAGAGAGATCTTCATGAAACCAGAGCTTGCATGGTGTTCTGTGAAATGGTAAGCCCAAATCTGATGGATTTAAAATCATAAACAGCGCCAAGCTCTCTCTCTCTCTCTCTCTCTCTCTCTCTCTGATACGGTAGCACAGGTCAGATGAGTATCCCCACACCATCGGACTCCGGCCACTTGTCACCCTCTCCCTCCATCGGAAAACTCATCGACCAACCCCATCTCTTCTCTCTCCAACCTCTCTCCAATCCTCTTTTCTCTTTCTCTGCCTTAACTCGACGCGTTTCTCTCCCTTTTCCCTCACACTAATCTTCTCTTCACTTGCAGTCGCTTCTCCTTTCCCCATTTTTTCTCAGACCACCCTTGCTTCCAGCAAAACTCACCAAAGATTCTCCCAGAAACCACGCCTTTCCTTCCATTTCTTTCTCTTGATGGACAGCTTTCTTCCTCCATTTCCCATCCAAAAGAAAACTTCCTTCCCATTTTTTACCAACATTTCCGACGCCACCGATCCCGTTACCCCGACGCAATCTCAAATGACTGTCCCTCAAACTTCTATTTCTCGGTATCATTGCCCGACCGATTTTCCGTCCACTCTAGAAGATCCACAATTTAACCAATCGTTCGCAGCGTATATTTTTTCATCCAAAACTCAGCCGCAGTCGCCGTTTGATTTGCAAGAAAAGAAGCTTCTGGATGCATGGTCGACTAAAATTGCGAGGAACAAGAGGAGGATGGCCAGGCAAAGAAGCCTCAGTTTAAGCAAAGCTTCTTCTCCGGTAGCTTCTTTTTCCGGCGAGAATAATCCAAAGGGATCCACTGCTTCCGTTGGTGCAGATTCCTATGTGCAAAACAGTACTACCAACATCAATACAAATTCCTACACGTTTTACACTCCTGATAAAAAGGTAAATCTCTGTTGGTTTTTACGACTGATTTTCTTTTTATTACACGAGTTTATGAGATAATCTCTTATGTTAGAGACTGAGAGTTATGCTGAAAAAGGAGTTGAAAAACAGCGACGTTGGATCTCTAGGTAGAATCATTCTCCCGAAGGTGAGTTCTTGTTCGCCTGTTCATCTCCTCAGATCTTCCCCGTTTTGTCTTTGAGAAATTATGAAGGCAAACCATTGTTTTTCTCATTAATATGCGCAATTTCTGACATACAACGTTAAATCTTTCTAACTTCCGGCTTTGCAATAGAAAGAAGCAGAAGAAAACCTACCTGCTCTTTCTGATAAGGAAGGTATACAAATAGTAATCAGAGATGTATATTCTTACCAAGTATGGCACATGAAATTCAAGTAAGCAACAAATCCATGGCAACCCATTTGATTATTTTTCTATTTTTTCATTATTTCCTCTTCAACTCTTTTTCTGGGCATGTTTGAAAAAAAAAAAAAACAGGTACTGGTCTAACAACAGGAGTAGAATGTATGTCCTCGAAAATACAGGTAAACAGCAGTTCCCAGATTTTGATTAGGTTGTTTGTGTCATTTGCTGTAGTATGTTGTCTATTTATTTCAGTAGTTCTTTTCTGTCTCAGGTGATTTTGTTAGGCAAAATGGGCTCGGGATTGGAGATTCCATCACTCTTTACGAGGACGAATGCAAAAACCTCGTGAGTTGCTTTTGATCAAAATTTGTGAAACTTGAATTTCAAAACTAGGTTTAATCAGAAAAAGAAAAAAGAAGTTAAAATACAGACAAAATGGACGACCTTTTTGAACCTATACAAAGTGCTTTATTGGCCATTGAATTTGGCATTTTCTATTTTTTTTTTCCTTTTTTCAATATTATATAATTTGAATTACATACAAACACCTTTTCTATGAATTTAGAATTCTGGGTCGTGGGAACTTGTTCGTATAATTAATGTTTTTTTTTAAATATTTATAATTTATCTTAATTACTAAGCTCGTAAGATGTAGGATGAGAAGGTAGAAACTATAGTATTTATGTATTTATGCATAACTTGTTTGTCTCGTGTATTTCTTACAGTACATCTCGATTAAAAAAGATCAAAGCCCAGTATCTGAATCCTCGTACAAACAAGACAAGAACAACTTCCTAAACGACAACATCTGTACACCAGCTTGGGTTAAAGACGAAGAAGAAGCAGCCTTAGCACTGTTGATTGAAGAGCTTAAGCAAACAGAAAGAGTTGAAGAAGCAAGTAATCCTATGGCTTTGTACAGAGAGGGTAATACTCAGATGACAATGCCAGTCAATTCATCGTCATCATGGAGTCGAATAAACGGGATGGGCGATTATCATGTCAGCTTGGAGGATTGCTATGGAGGCCTTGAAATTCTGCCTGAAGTTAGTGGTTATAAGTATCCCCTTTTTGATCACGATCCTTGCCCATTTTGATGTCAGTGCTTCTGTAATTACATGCGCAGTTTCAACAGCAATATAGACATACTTCTGTAGTTCTGTAGATTTGGAACAAAAGAGGTTCAAAATATATGAAAATAGTAAAGTGAAAAGTTCATTTTCTTACTAAGATCTCAAGAGTTGTGGGACGGATCTATCGTATTTGTTTTCAGAGGAATGGGTTTACGTACTGGTCGAAAATGCGGCGAAGGAAATTGTTCATATTAATTTCCCATGTAATTAGGTCCTCTCAAAGTCGGATCTTGCTGGAACCGCCATTCTCTCTCTTTTAGATACTGCAGGAGTAGAACCTGCTCATTTCTTGCATCTGTTACAGCATCACGCCAGTAAGGGCCTGGCCTTCGGTAGTCAGGGAAGAGTGGCTGTGTCCGATTCTCAGTTGCACCGTATGCCGAAGGATTCAACCACTGCCCCAAATGATTGAATGGCCTGGAGGAAAGATCGTTGCTATGCAAAACTGGATGTAAATGTCTGTTAATCCTATCAATGTTTTGATTTTGTTGGTACTGGCGAAGCCATTCCGACGAGGTCAGTTGACGTGGAGAGGCGAAATCTGAAATATTAGGGCCATAATAAGCAGCAGAGAATGTATCACATTTTTTGGTGTACCCAGAGGTTGCAGAGTCAGGAAAGAGAGAATTAACACCGTTGTACCAAACAGCATCCTCGGGCAATAATGGGGCGGAAGGTTCCGGAACTGAATACAGACTAGAAGAACACGATCTGACAGTTTCCGATTCTTGTCTAGATCCATCACCCAGTGTAAGATCATCAAAAACTGTCGGGACCATTTCCTCAATTGGTCTCAAACCATGTTTGCTGAAGCTATTGATCCCCTTCTCTTTGTTATTACTCGAGCCAACTCGATTCACAACCCAAGCACTAAGTGATGGAGGCCCAGAGGGTATATAAGTCTCTGAAAAATGAGATCCACCAGCAGGGTCATTAATGAACTGCTCCTGATTCTTGTCAGACTTGTTTCCATGGAAATCATTGGAGTTTTGAGCTAAAAGCAATGATGTAGCGCGGCGGAGACATTCATCAGAAGTTGGAGTTTGAGTTTGATCTGAATTATTGGGACGACTATGGCCTTTTGCAGTATGTAAAGTATATGGTGGTGCAGAATTATACCTTGCGAGAGGCTTGAACAGAATGACTTCTTCTTCTTCAACAGCAGTTGAGTTTCGAGTCGAGCGAAAGGAACTCGGACTCTCACATTTGTCTCCCTTGATTTTCTGGTCATATTCTTCAGTGTCTTCATGAAGTTGATGGAGAAAAGAAACATTTGACTTCACTTTTTCCAATCCTTTCTTTTCTCGGGTTTTAATCATCTCGCCTGTGTAAAATTTTCTCTCTGATTCATCATATATGATCCATTTTCGTGAACCATTTGATCGTTTTGAGATCTTAACTGCAGCATTAATGATGCGAAAGGCTCGATCTTCAGCCCGTCCTTCGTAGCTGTCAATACAGTTCAAATGAGCTGAGAAATCTGGCGATTCATGAGCAGAGGCCAACGGAGAAAAGCCCCTCAACTCGTAATCTTCCCATAGAGGAATATCTCCGCACGAATCAGCTTCGAAAGTGTAGAATCGGAGACCCTCGAGAAGATTAACAAACAGGTCGAAAAAGTAAGACATACTGCTCTTGCTGTTCTCATCAATTCCTGAATTTTCTTGTTCAACCAACACTCCTCCAAACCACTCCACAAACACAACAATGGCTGGTAAAAGAGGGCAAGAATCAAGTTTATTACTTTTCAAACACCGGTCGACTATTCGTCCCATGCATACGAACGCCGCCGCCAATGCAAAATCTTTCAGTTCTTTCGATCTACTTACCTCCGGCCTATTGAACACATTCTGCAACATGAATATCAGTACAGAAACAAATTGAACTGCTCGAAAAGGCCCTGTTTTCACTGAATCTATGCGGCTGTATGATTCTAATGCGGCGATCAGTTTTCTATCATCTAGTTCCATCAAAGCTTCTAACCATCTCATGGCACAAGCAAAAGTCCAAAGAAATTCTTCCAAACTGCACCATTAAAAAACACAGAAAACATTCAGAGGTCAAAAATATTAAACAGAAGAAGGCAGCATTTCTCTCCAAAGAAGGTTAATAGTTTGATTCGAAGTAATTCAAGTTTTTGTAAAATTGAAGCTCAAGGAGAAGTACCTGAACTTCAGGAAAAAGAAGCTCATCATTCTGATGATAAGAGGCCATAAATTAGCTTCAAAAGAGTTTATATCCTCTGCTTCCATAATTCTATTTGAGGTAATCATCATCATCTAGATGTGATTTGAAAAGGAAAGAGCTTTTTTCTGAGGGTTTTAAGAAATCGAATCGAACCCGTCTTGAAAACAACTCCAAATGAGATGAAGAGTTCTGCAAAACTACAAATTGATGACACGCAGCTACAAATAATAAGATTAAACCATCGAAATGATGAACAAACAATGATCATTACCTTTTCAAATAGTAAAATCAGGTTATCCCAGGCATCAGGGAAAGGTTCTTTGACAGCCAAACTTCTTACACAGTGGTATAAAGCAAGAAATACATCTCCAACATACGTCGCCAGTACAGCTATCTGTGAAAAAACACGACCCAGAAGCTTAATATTCAGCATTTTCGATACAAAACTAGTTTTTTTAAACACAAAGTAGAGCTTAATTTAGTATACTCAGGCAAAGAAATATACCTGGTTATGAGGATTTCCACTATCTGGCCAAATGGTTGCCGCTTCCAGGTAATGAGAAGCCGAAACTGACCAATTCTGTAAATGAATATCAAGTATTACATATTGTTCCCTGTATCTGGAAATATCACCGAGACAAACTAAGAATCGATGACATAGAAACTGATATGTCTTCATCCTCTTCTTTTCAGATGAGGCCTCCTCATACTGTTTTCTCATGCTCTGTAGAAGTTTTTTATAGAACTCAGTTGCTTCCGACAGAAACGACTTAAATCTGGCTGTTTGATTTTCATTACTTTTCTGTAAATTGGGGGGATTCTTCGCCTTCCCCGCCAGCGTTCCCTCTCCATCTGCAGAAGTTTTCTTTACCCTTTTACGAAATTCATCAATATGCCTGTAGTGAAGCTTCCACAGAGAATACTCAGCATCGTACAGCTTTGCCAAGTCGTTATTATTTTGGAAAATCTTCTCATAAATTGCACAAACTTTTCGGTACAGATCTAGCGCATCAGAATGTAACAGGCCTTTAGTGTGATTGAGTGTCCACAACTGTTTTTCCACACCATCAACCTGCAGATCTCGAGGTCTCAAATCATCATTCCAAGTGAAATCCAAAATCTAAGAACATAATGAGTTTGTTCATTGTTGGCTGAATTACCTCAGAAAGAACATTTCTATCTTTTTGGATGGGAACGTCTAAATTATTAGCCATAAGTTGTGTAGAAATAAAATTATGGAGATGAGCGAAATTCTTGCATCTGCTCCAGATCAACTTCCGGGAACCTTGATCACTGGAAAAACACAGTTTGATCACGTATTTTCAACTCCTAAAGAACAGGAACACAACATCTATATATGTATATAGTTGATGAAAATCTCCCAAAAGCAAGGTGATCGTATACCATAGGGCTCTGTGAAATCGAGCAAGAACTTAGCAGTACGGTCCCTTTTAGAGTTATAAATTATCACTTTTTAAGATCACAGTAAAATTGCAATTGATCCCACTACGATGATGATATTGGCTTTTCCAAACCTAATGGACGCCAAAAGTTGTGAGGAATCCACGTTGTTAATAAGCTAACTCCGTTAAGAAATGAGAGTTACATTCATCAACGAAAATTTTGGAAAAGGGATAGAAATTCCAAAAATAGTGAAGCTGCTAAACCTACACGCGACTGATTTGTGAAATAAAAAAATCAAACGCACAGATAAGTCTCCACTGAGTGAGAGTGCGTAAGAAACTTGAATTAATCTACAAACAACGAAGAAAAATAGCAGAGATGGCGGAAGAAAATCATCAAAAGCAGAAAAGTGGGAGGAAGCAAAAGAGGAAGCACTACTTGGAAAGGAAATCGATAAACGTTAAATGATAAGTAAAAGAACCTGAAGAAGATGCATAATCAAGCACAGGGCAAGAAAAGGTAGACTGACTCAGAGCAGAAACGCCGAAGTAATTGTCTCAGCAAAACTAGCCACCCAGAGGTGAACAAATGGAGGGTAGAGAGAAAGCCAGAGAGAGAGAGATAGGCTGTACGAAGAGTATGGCCACCTGCTTTCACTGTTTCCGTTTGGAAAACGGACAAAAGTACAAAGTGGCTGATGATAATGAGGACCAAGACTCGGTCCTTCATCTCAAGCGACCGAGCTGGCGAGCCGATGGGAAAAATCAAGATCGATTCCCGAGTCAGCTCATTAAGCCAAAATTTCCAGACGGAACTGTGGATCGTTTGGACGAAGATAATTCTTTCAATTAAACAAAACAAAAGCATAGCGAGAGAAGAACATATTAAAGTGGTCATCTCATCCATTACTTTTGACTGAAAGAGAGGTTGCCTTGTACTTCAAGTTCTCTCTCTCTCTCTCTGATTTTTTATTAACAGTGGCGCCGCCGTGATTGGAGGCGGTGGATAATGGAGTACGGACGAGACGGAGAAGAAGATAAGACTCAACGAGACCATATTATTCAATGCAGAGCCGTTAGATCTTAACGAGGGAGTATCTCAGCCGCCCAAGGTGATTACGTGGAAATATCATCGGATAGAGCACATAGTCAAGAAAATCAATAAAGGTGGGGCCCAGAGCCTACGTGTTGGCTTATAGATGGGGGTCGGAGGAATGGTTTTCAACTTTCAAGTTTCAAGCCTTGTCTACTCAAACACCGAAAATAAATCAGGTAGGACGTTGACCAGGGCAGTCGCTGTGACAGCTGCCTTGATCGCCGTTCGCCAAATTGATCAGTCGGAGAAAATGGGAATGCAGTACATAAAAGTCTACGTCAGGGGGTTGGGAGATAATTAGATAAAACGACGCAGTTAAGTCGAAACATTCGATAGTGATAGTACATTAACATACGTGTCATCGCCAAAATTGTTATCCAGAAACTTATCATTAAATTATTGTTTATACGTGTTACATGTTCATAATATATGATGCATAGTACCATCTCCAGGGCCTACGCCTACCTAATATCTCATCGTCCAAACTAAGTTTACCCATTTTTTATTATTTTAATGATAAGTTCAACTTAGGAAACCTAATTATAAAAAAAAGACCCATTTGATCGATTTTTGTCTTCTTCTGCTGAAAAAAAGCACAAAAAAATGGACTTAAAGCTGTTGTTTGTTGGCTGCTGTGGCGGCTCAGTCGTCTTTTGGGTTTCTCCAGATTAGTCTTTCATGGCGAATGTAATGGAGAAGAAAAGGAATTTGTTCTCGATGTTTCTGAAGCTACCCGTAGAGTTGTTTATCAAAAAAGGAAATTCATTAGCTACGGGGGCTCTCAAGGCTGACCAAGTGCCCTGTGGCCGCAGAGGTAGTTCTTACTACAACTGCTAAAGGCGGCAACGAGCTAACCCTTATAGGCGCAGCCTAACCCTTAATAAGCGCGGCTGCAATGCCATCACCAGCTGCGCCAGATACACCGATTGATGCTATGTTTTTTTCCAAAACATGCAACTACTTAAACCTGGTATTGGACGTCGGCTTTTCTTTCCTTAATTCATAGAAGTGGCCGGGCTGGGCTGGGCTGCGCCATTAGATGCAGAATCAATGGTAGATTATGGGATAGAACCACTCAATACTTTGAATTAAGGTTGTCTGTTTGATATTAATTATCACTGGTTTCTGTGTTTCAGAAGTTGGGTGGGTAATAATACAAAAATAGAGTTTCTTCCTCGGCAAGTAGTAAGAAAGTATCATCGACGAGACCACAGATCTGCAGAGAAACCAGATATAGTTGTTCTTTATGATTCACACAACTCGAGGGAGGGAGAGAGAGACCAGAAGAAAATTTTCAAGTTTCCAATCAATGATGAATAATGCCCCACCAACAATTTGAGGCAAAGTCTAAAACCAGGACCCCAACACACTAACAAACAACCAACCAAGACAACGACCGCCTCCCACCATGTTTCCCCTCTCTCTCTCTCTCTCGCTCCTCTTTTCTTCTCTTTCATCATCACTGTCTCGACTTCTTCTTCCACCTTCACGCTCTGGCATCCCATTCTCCACTTTTTTTGGTTTCTTCCGAGTCAAAAAGGCAGCAATACACGAGACCGTGTTGGGTTAAACGAAAGAGGAAAGTAACTCCACCTTTTTTTCAATTTTTTTCTCAAAATATCCAAGGAAGTAAATAATTTTTCAAACATTCCGATGGGATCAGTCATCAAGAACATTTAATACACTCTCTAGTCGAAACCCATTCTGTCTTCACAAAACCAACGAAGAATAAAAAAAAAACAAAGACAAAATAGTCAATATCTGTTTGAATCCTCGAGAAAAATTGACTACTTGACCATCACAAACATCACAACAGTTCTCTCTTAGAATTGCTCCATTAACTACATCAAGACAGCAACTTTAGATCTACCCGACTTCAAAACTTGAATCAAGATCACAACCCACAACTCAATATAGTACAGTAATTAATTCCAGGAGTAGAATTTTAAGTAAATTAAAAATAAAATTACAAGTAGGATGAGAATACACTTCTGTTTTCGCATTTATTGAGATACAGAAAGCATGTATAGACAGATGGTCGTTGTAGAGTATAATTAATTAAGCAATTATCACCAAGGCAGGATTTAATAAGAGAACTGTAACGCACCATAAAGTTTCTGACTGTCAAACTAAGAGCAAGAGAAATCAAATAGTCTCTCTCCTTTCCTAAAGTTGCAAACTTCCTCTGCAACCAAACAGGTGGGAGATGGGGGAAGAGAAAATGACAAGATCAAAAGCATCAAATTTCTAAAGTTCAGTCACTTTCTTTCTATACTCTGCAAATAACCCAATATAAAGTTCTTCCCCTTTCATAGAATCAAATGCTGGAGATTACACAGGAAAAATAATTGAACAAAAGTTGAAATTTCTATCATCATTATTCAAGAAGAAGTCGTCTAAGAACCTGGTACTTTCGGCGACGTTGTCGGAAATAGCGGCAAGAGCTGGGGCTCTGTGTCCCTCGGTGTCGTTACCGGAGAGGGATGGAAGTAAAATCCTTTTTCTTTAATGGCTTTTTCCTCCGCCTCTGCGTGTAAATTCCCATTCACATTCTTCAAAGAGCTGAAATTTACCGAACCGGATCGGTCAAACGGGTCGTGTATCAGAGGGGAAACCGGGCTAAGAACGAGCGAAGGAAAATCGAGTATGCTGGGGGAAAGAATCTCGTGATTTCGAGGAGAATAACCGGAATTACTCGAAGCAAGAATAGGGATTAAAGGGCTGATCTTGAGGTTTTTCAGGGCATTTCGGCGCTCGTAGAGCTTGAACCCAGACTGTTGCCTTTTGGGTATGGATTTGATAGGCGGGATATGGGTTCTTGAAGGTGGGGTGGAGGTGGGGTTAGAAGAAACATTCTTCGCAGTTTCTGAGGATCCAGTGAGCATTTGAACTACTTGCTTAAAGGAACACGTATCCGCCTGAACAAAGGTGGTCGGATAAGGGTTACCAGTTTCGGATCTGGTGATGTGTTTAGGAGATTGTAGTTGTACCTGAGACAGCGACCCCGCCGCCACCGGCGATGAAGCGTGGAATGGAACTACTCTTCCATTACTGCTGCTGCTGCTACTGCTGGCTGTAGTTTGGCTGGTCGGAGATGGGCGTGGAGATGGGTTCGGAGATGTTTCCATCGTACGAGAGAGAGAGAGAGAGAGAGGAGGAGGAGGAGGAGAAGAGGCAGGGCGAGGCAGGGCGAGGCAGGCGAAGAAGATGAAATTTGTTACTTTTATCTGGTTTGGAAAAGAAATGTTCCGGTGGGACTTTTGGGTTCTACTTGTATGCAATCCCCACGCGTCATTCGGTGTGTGCCCAACAATTTCCTAACAAAATAATTTATTTTCTTCAATTGTAGAAAATTAATAGTTATTATAATATATTATTTATATATAAATAAATAAGTAATTATCGATTTTAACACTCTATTATGCACTTTATTTCGGTTTGCCCTCTGTACTAAATAAACTGGCAAATCAAACCATGTACTTTGATTCTGTTATCAGTTTTGACCTTCTATCACCAATTTTGTTAAACTCTCATTTAAAAAATTACTAAATGATATTAGATTCACTTGAAATTTTTACCACATGTTCACTACTTAATGAGAATATAATTTGAAAATTTTCATGATTTTTTAATACATATACTATTTATTTTAGTAATTTATAAAAATATTATAATAAATCATACAAGTTTTAGAAAATCACAAAATGTTTTCTATTATCTACCCATAATATGGTGAACATGTGAAAAAAGTTTCAAATAAATTCAATATTGTTTCGTATTTTTTAAAAAATTAATTTATAAAATAAAGAATAAACATAGATTATTTTTAAAAAAATACCAAAAGATATTATATTTATTTAAAAAAAAAATTCTATATGTTCTCCACATCATGAGTAGATAATAAAAGTCTTTTTGTGATTTTCTAAACCTTGTATGATTTATTATAATATTTTTATAAAATACTAAAATAAAATTACAATAAATCGTACATGTGTTAAAAAATCACGAAAATTTCCAATTATCTTTTCATTAAGTAGTAAACATGTGGTAAAAATTTCAAATGAATACAATATTATTTGGTAATTGTTTAAATGAAAGTTTATAAATTGTTGATGGAAGGTCAAAACTTATAACAAAATCAAAGTATAGAGTTTAGTTTGTCAGTTTATTTAGTACAGGAGACTAACTAAAATAAAGTGTATAGTACAATATTAAAATTAATAATTACCCTAAATGTAAAAAGTAATTGATACCTTCGATAGCTCTTTTTCATATTAGATTTTAAATTCTTTTTTTGTACACATTAAACTTTCATCTATCAATAATTTAAATTTTACTTTCAATTTTTCGTTAGATCCATAATAAGTATATTTCATTTTTCATTTAATCGGTGTTTTAATTTTATTTCTAATACCTCATGTAATTCATTACTTTATTTTGAAATCTATTGAACTATTTAACTTTCTTGTTTGATTTCTTTTTGGATTTTAAAATAATTAAAAATAATAGATCTAAAATTGGGAAAGAAGGGAGTTGGGGTAAGTGACACGCTCTCTGAAGAAGAGTGGGCTAAAGTTTGGGGGAAAAGTCCGAAGTGGTGCTATCCAATTGGTCTACATATAATTAATATGACAAAGGCAATAGAGACTGACGAGTGGGTCAAAAGGCCGTTAAATGTTTTCTTTGACTTAGATGGCCATGATGTTGACCGCACATTTCATATTAAACGTCCCCGTTTTGGGAAATTTATTTATTCATCAATTTATGTTTATTCTTTTTTAGTTATGCGTTTTCAAGGGCTTAGATCAACTCATAATTAACCTCCAACATTAAGAAAATGTTCTTGTCGGAAGACTCTCATTAAGGGGCGAGTAAAACCGGACCGGACCAGAACCGACAGATTTGGTCCGGTTCGGGTCGGTTTTGCACAAAAAATTAACAATATTCGGTTCTGTCTTCTTCAGAACCTAAGTTTGGCGGTTCGGTTTTGGGTCTAAAGACAGAAGACCACTAAAAACAGGACCGGACCGGACCGGACCATTATAATTTAAAACCCTAATTTACTAACCCTCCGCCGCTGGAGCTTTACGACGTACTCTCTCTTCCACCGTCGCACTCTCTCTTCCACCCCCCTTTTCTTTCCCTCCCCTTCTTCACTTCTTTGTGACCCTTTTCCCGATTTCCTGAGCTTGACGATTTCTTCTCCTTTCTGCGCTTATCTTCTTCCCGGGGAGGTAAAGTTTCCTCTTTTCTGTCTTAAAGGTTTCTCATATCTGTGCATTTCTCAGGAGTTCGCTTTGTGTTTTTCTAATTCTCTTAATTCTGTGGGTCTTTTTTTTTTTTTTTAATTCATGTAAGTTTCTCTGTGTTTACTGCTTAGCAGTATTAACGTTTTGTTATTGGAAATTAAAGCCATTTGGAAACTGGACTTTTTTGGTGCTTTTTCACTCATATTTTTGACCTGGGTAATTCAGATCCGACTCAAATCGAGCAGGGAACTTTGAGAGATGAAACTCTTTGCTCGGGTTTCAAATATGGGTCTTGGCTGTATGCTTGATTGTTCTATCGGTACATGGCTGTTTTATTGGTTCAATTTTTATTTTTTTACTGAACTACTGAAGTGTATTGGTTTTTTTACCAGAACCAAACATCGAAACGGCCAAACAGGGAATTCAGAATTGGGAAACAGGAAGCCAAACATCTTTCAATTTTGATTTTTTTTATTAAAAAAATTATTGCATAATGGGAAAAACCAGAACCGGACCAGAACTGGACCATGATTTCTGGTCTGGTTCTGTTCGGTCTTAAAAAATTTTTTATATAGGTCTTAAAAATTGAAAATCGAAATATATTGGTCCTGTCTTAAACTCTTTCAAAATCGGATCTAACCGGAGTATGATCACCATCTACGCACAACATTTTTGTTGAAAGACCAATCGACAGTGCCAACAGAATGAATCAATTTTTGAGATTTTCATTGGTGAAACTATCGACAGAATCAACAACAGAGTGCTGTATATTAGTCCATAGAGGAGAAAAAAAATCGATGTCTTTCACAAATCATTTAAAAAATCCTGGAAGCGAGAGTGTAACTACCAATGAAGGAGTTACCTAAAGAGAGACGTGAGCGTAAGCGCTGAAAGAGTACCAAAGGAAGCTTCAGTAGTGTTGTTGATTGCAATGGAGTCGACTTAGGTGCTGTAGAATCAGAGCAACTATCGGCAACAAAAAACGCGCCGGAAATGGTGTCGCGTTTGTTTGCCGCCAATTGTGAAGACACCTCAAACGGGTCTTTCTAGTGCATTTGGGCCCCAACATCCAATGACAGTGGCCGCTAAGTAGATGACGCATTGGCTGTTGTGCGTAGTCATTGATTGGTACTCGAATGATTTCTTTGGAAGATTTTCTTTGTTAGTATATATTCTGATGACCTACAGGCGACTTTTGGTGTATCGCTTCTTTCTTTATTTTGTTCCTAAATCTCTAGTCTTTCATTTATCAGTTAGCAATTCTTTCCTTTGTAGAAATGGAGAGTAATGATGAAGAGGGTGATGAGTTCGGATTCTCCAGGAACTATTTTTTGGCAAAAGAGCCGGGGGGCTCATCAAAGAAATCAACTCACACGCTCTCTGACATTGATATCGTCGATGAACAGGTTGCCCCCAATCCCTTCACAGCATTGTCAATAATTTGAAGTAATGAATAAAATTAAACACCAAGCAGGAACTGAGAGATGCAGCGGTCAATATAAAACCTAAGCACGAGAAAGAGATTCTAGCATTAATGATTGGCTACAAAAGTTTGTACTCCCAGTGGATTTTCATGCTAAGGCAAGTAAAATATTCTTCCTAGTCTATGTCCATTGTGGTACTGAGTGCTCTGGTTTGATTTACAGCAAGCAATTCTCATCCACCTATTATGTATAGTTTGATACCTAATCGAAATGAATTAACTAGCTTCACCTTCAAATCATGAAGAATGAGGTTTGGAAAATACTGTCTGAAGAAAGTTTTCTGCTTTAGGTCCCTTGCCTATTGCTATCGGATTTTCTGATCCATTCTCATGGTAATACGTACTGTTGTCACCATTATTAAACTTTTCAGGTGTGGTTTTGGCCTTTTGATGTATGGATATGGATCTAAGAAAGCGTTGATTGAAGATTTTGCTTCAACTGCTTTAAGTGAATATTCTGTTGTTGTAGTTAATGGTTATCTTCAACCTGTTAATATTAAACAGGTATGCAATTTTAATTCCTAAGTAACGTATGATGCTTTTTTTGTCATTTTCCATGCATTTGACCGTTATTTACGTGTAAACCAAATAGTAATGCAACTGGCTATTTCCTCTAAGTTCTTTTTTTCATTTGACTAAGTAATCAACTTTATAATTGGTCTTACTAGTTATAGCCATCAGCTTAGCGTAGAACTTTTGTCGTCATGCATTGACTCCTCATTGTCTTTGGCTACCAGTAACATTGCGTTTAGTGTAGGTTTTAGTAGCATTGGCTGAAGTTCTGTGGGATCAATTGAAAATCAGACGAACAGGCAATTTGCCTAAAGGCCAACATCCGTTTAATTCTCGATCGGTGGATGACCTTATTTCCTTTTTGGATGGACCAAATTTGGAGGAAAATGACCCTTTTATATGTGTTGTTATTCATAACATTGATGGTCCAGGATTAAGAGATTCTGACGTCCAACAATATTTGGGTCGACTCGCTGCTTGCTCCCATATTCGTATTATTGCCTCTATTGACCATATTAATGCACCACTATGTAAGAATAAAATCTGTCCTATTAATTTACACTTTTTGATTTGAATAATTGGCATTTCTTCCAATTATGCTTTGCAAACTGTTTACAGCATTTTCCTTTTTGTCTATTTTACGAGTTCAAATGTTATGATGATGAATATCTTTAGATATAGTTTCATCAACTAGGACAGAATGAAATCTGGGTTACAACGAGAGCTATTCTTTGAGTTTTCTGCAGGTGTTTCAATGAACATTTGTCATGTTGGCGTTTGATTTATTCTCCTTTTTGTGTTAGCTAGATGGAGGTTTATTCATCTAGATTACTGCAAGTTTGGATTTTTTTTTTCTTCGTCGTCATCATGCAATCTAAATCGGTTTCATTACCTCCATGTGCTTACATAGTTATGAAAATCATTTTGGAGAATTCAAATTATATGAAAAAAACTGGTTGCAATGTATGTTGATTGGAGTCTGATTATACACTTGGTGGTTTACAGTGTGGGACAAGAAGATGATTCACACCCAGTTTAACTGGTGTTGGTATCATGTTCCTACCTTTGCACCATATACAGTCGAAGGCACGTTTTTTCCATTGATTCTTGCGCAGGGAAGTTCAGGCCAAAGTGCAAAAACTGCAACAATCGTTTTGCAGAGTTTGACGCCCAATGCTCGAAGCGTTTTCAAAGTTCTGGCTAAACATCAACTCTCTCATCCTGATGAAGAAGGTAAAATTGCATATAAATCTTTCTAGTGAGACAGTTTTTAATTTGACATTGTGGCCCTCCCTCCTTGCATCTTGAAAATTTATATTCCCTCGTCCGCTCAAGCACACACATCTAACATTTTTGCACGACTAACTTGGCATATCAACAAATGACCCTGTATGTCGATTTGCTGAAGGTGGCCTCCTCCTATACGTCCTCCCAGACAACGTGGTTTTCTTGCTTTCACTCAACAGTAATTAGTTCAGACTATCGATTGTTTTTCATGAGTTGATTTTACGTGTAGGAATGCCAATGAGCGAGTTGTATGCGGTTTGTCGAGAGTTGTTCTTGGTGAGTAGTCAGGTTACGCTAAACTCCCACTTGACCGAGTTTAAAGACCATGAGTTGGTGAAGAGTAGAAGGCATGCCGCCGATGGGCAGGATTGCTTGTTCATTCCCCTCTCATCAGAAGCACTTGAAAAGCTATTGCTGGAGATCAGATAGCAATTCTTGCTCCCTGCAGTTTGAACCAACCAATCGGCTACTGATTCCCGGACCCACCGAGTAATTATCGATGATTTATCCAATAACTCCCATGATTGTAATAGAAAGGATTGAATTATATCACCAGATCACGTTATTTAATCATTGATACTTTTTAAGTAGGCGCATACCTACCTGTCACTACTTGGGGGCGGATTGGAGCAGAAAAGTCGAGTTGGGTGATCTGATTCTCGAGAAACGAATTTGATCACTCAATTCAAGTCTAGATTTGATAGCGAAAGTCTTTAGAGATAATTACATCAAGTCCTCGTAGTAAAATTTTCAATTAGATAGTATAATAAAGATAAATGCTTAAATAATATCCAATCGTGCATAAAATTAAAGGATATTCAATCTACAAATTATATCAGAGACCCAAATCAAATATTAAGTTCTTATCAAGAAAATACAAATGAAATATTAGCAGCCTTTTTCGATCTCAGCTGAAGCTATTTACTCTTCTCTTTACTTGAAATAGGACAGGATCGTTGGGGTGAGTGACTAGTTCAGTGAATATTTTATACTTAATACATCTTAGTTTAAAATGTGTTTTATCTTCATTCAAATTGTGATTCATTTTTAAATCTATGCATGAGTTTTTATAAAAATTATCAAGGAAATCTCTTTCCTTCTTTTTATCAAAATTGGCTCCAAGACTCCTCAGTGAGGTTGTTGTAAAAACTTGTCATAAACATAAGTTACTATAACACTAAAAACAACCCCTACCGTTTTCCACAGAAAACATCCCTTGTTAAAATAGAGTGTTACACAATGACCACTCTGACACACTCACAGAAAGACAGTGATCCAAAAACCAAACAAAGTCTCATGAGACTGTAGAAAACTGTGACGGCGATCCGGAGATCCAGCCCATCACCCGAGTGACGGACGACCAATAATCAGCCATGACACCAACTCGAACCATAAATAACCTGATCAGTTTTGAGGATACGAAACTCAAAGTGAGTGTCAAGCAACAGAAGATGTACGAGATAGCTCTATAATACTTTGACACCAGAACTGCTCAAAATATCAAGATGATTCATCCTCTCAACACATCACAACAAAACCTAAATCATGCAATGATAAAAGTAAACATAAGAAAATCATACATACATTTACATATAAAAATCGACGTGCTGGCGGGTAACAGTATAAATAGAGAGTAAAAAATTAGGAGAGAGACTCTAACCTCTCGAAATTCTCGAGGAGAGGTTCAATGCAATTACTTGAAAAAGTACTCTTTGTAAATACCTTTCTAAAAAATATAAATAATAAACGTTAGATTTCTATTACACTATCATCCACGTAGTATATAAGCATAATTACTGAAATTATAAACAAACATTGAACTATTGGATTTGGAGGCAATAAAACCTTAATAAACTAGAGTTGAGTTTCAAATGTCATGCTCTCGAAGATTGCTTAAATTCGTAGAGCGATTTGTGGGAAAGACTAACATGAGAAGGAATAGGTGAATCAATAAAATCAGGAGGCAGCGACATGTATATGGTGACGAATGAGGGCATGTTGGTAGGAAATGTATCAAATCTAATATTGAGCACTGGAAATAGTAAGTTTAGGTTAATCGATTGTGAAGGTAACTGATGAGATGAGAGAAGCTGGTGAGGATGATGTGGTAATTTATAGTACCTTCGTTTGCACTCATAGACTTAGTATAGGACTCCCATCTTATTTCCTTGGGATTGAATAAGTCATTCATGACATTGATATTGTTTTAGGTTACGACGACTTTGAGAATTTCGACTCAGTTGTTGATGTTGTCGCTCCTGCACATAAGAGGAACGGTAATCATTGAGGTATAAATTTTATATTATTTGCACTGAATTTGCATCATCGTTCTACAAAAAAACCTACTTTGGTGATTTGTCATTTGTATAAAGCCTAACGGGGCCTGGTCGTTGGCACGTCTGTTTCTATGTATATGTATGTATGATTGTACATGTTTACCATCGATGCATAATATTTTTATATTGTTGTGATATATATTTGTGAGAATCAATCCTGGTGATACTTTGAACGGTCTCGATATCAAATTATCAGGAGGACATCTTAGTACACCTTCATTTGCATGAAGATTGTCTTGTTTGTACGTTACGAAATAGGTAAGAATACAGTGATGACGCTAACCTTGGGTTTAGAATCTCTAAACCTGATCAAAATATGGTTGATTATTGTTGTATGAGTTGCATCGTAGATAACCATTGTTCACTGACAACTCGGGTAATTTGGCTGGATTTTCGGATCGCACGTTGCTTGTTTTTCTTCTTTCTGGCTCACGAGGTGCTGTTGAACTTCGTCACAGCCTTTTTATATTTATGTGCTAGATGTGTTCTTAAGTAACCCTCATTTTTTACTAAGGTGATTTCGATGTGAAAATTACTATGATGACATATTTTCGTAAAGGCGTCTATGTATACAATAATATTTGATTGATTGACTCATCGGTGGCTCGTGGAGCATGTTTTTTTAAACGATGAAAATGAGTTTTCTTGAAAGATATTTTGAAAACCATTTGCTATTTAAATCATATTTTTGAAAAGAAAGGTAAGAGAAGTTTTACATGCATGCATTTAGTATAACACTTTTACTAAGTTAGTCACTCATTTTAAAGGACCTCTCCTTTTCCAAGCAAGGATAAGAGCGAGCAATAGTTGAGCTCGTTGAAGGCGACCCCCTTTATTTATTTCCTACTTGAATGTTATTTATTTTCTTAGTGAGGAATTCTATCATTTTGGATCCGTAAGATTAACTGAACTGAATTGAATGTTTGGAACTTTGAACTGTTATTTGATTATCACACTATTACATCTGTAACACAGTGTGAATTTTTAGTCTTTGATCTATGTTCGAGTTTTATGCTGCGAACCAAGACTTGGGCTAGGCAATCGGGTCATCTCCGAAAATCGGATAGTCTGATCCGACGTTCTGTTAAGTCCGCCTCTGAGTCGTGACAATTTTAAATATGATTCTTCCAAATGAGATAGTTGTTGGTGTCAAGCGATACCATCAAGGTTTGGTTTACAGAGAGGAAATGATAGAAGCACTTAAGTAGGAGCACTGAGTATCATTGGCTAATTTTGTTGGAGTAGATATGGGGAAGAGGAGAGGGATTAACGACGTTGCTAGAGAATGTCATTGCTAACGAATTATTTGACTCCAATGGATAATTTGATCATAATGTACAAGTTTAAGTTTATTTTATTTAAAAATAAAAATAAATAAAATTTAAGGTCTAAGAGACTCGTATGAGAAGAGATGGTTAAAAATAGCTTCTTTTTGGAGCTCACCCACATTCTCGTCTCCTTTTATATGGCAAAAATGTGGTTTAAGCATGAGCCATGAGGCAACGTCATTATTTATTTTTTTGGTTTGGAACTTGGGCTTTCTCGGGTTTTACTTCATTTTAGAAAATTGGACTTGTTAAATATACAATAAATTTAATGAACTACTGCTTTTGATAAAATACCACATAAATTACGTAAAATATGAATTTACACTAGTTAAAAAAGAGTGTAATATTAATGGGATAGGCTTATGCGGGCTGTAATGGCCTGGGCGAAATCAACCAAGGGTTGGCTTGGGCGGGTTGAGTGAACTAGGCTCGGTCGGACTCATTCTCTCTTTGGAAGTAAAATAGCCATTTATAATTGCGTGTAAATGCGGATTTCTTCAGAAACAATTGGTTCTCCGCTGATGCCATTTTCCATTGCTGGAAAAGTAAAGCTGAGAGACGTCTCTCTGCTCGACGACAGCAATTAATGGTTGAAACTCATGCATGGCCTAGGTTTGAGCATTGTCCCTGCAAGTCCCCTCTTCAAGTTTCGTTGATTCCAACTTGCAGAATGCATGCAAATTTCAAATTCCATCAAATACAATGCATGCATTATTTGAGAATCTAACAGTAATTTGCGGAATGCATATATAAAAAGTAAACTTTTATTTAAATCCAAAGGTTTCATGGTGATGTAAAGAAAAGGCTCGATGATGGAAATCGAAACAACAATGCCATGAAAACATGAAAATATTCTAAGAGCTAAGTCCGAGGTCCGATCGATGGCTGCATCAACGTGGGCATGTAGGTTCGAACGCGAAGGGACCAACGGAGTACAGAACATAAGGGTGTTTTCGAGCGTCAAAGTACCATTTCTCAGGCCTCAGTGCCCCACCCATTAAACCGCCATTTAAAGCAGAAGGTTTTTTGCAGAAAGCCAACGTAGAAGAAGCAATAAAAACCCTGCACCTATGAAAGGCGTAGCTGGTAATGGTTTTAGGCGCTGTCACAAAAAAGTAACCCTTCTTGTCAGTGATCGCTGTCTGCACAAATGGACGGTACTTTGTGTTTTTGCAGACCAGTTTGACAGTAGCACCTGTTGAAGAAAGAGACAAAAACCCATTAATTTTTCTGAAGGAAGAAAAGGGTAAGAGTGAAAAAGCTGACTCTGGTGTCGGGTCTTGGTGGGCAAAAAGTATGCGTGACTCCTTGAAAGGGGCAAAGAAATAGAGCCCCCGTTCAAATTTGAACAGAAAAGTGATGAGGATATCGAGAACCCAACGGAATATTTGGGAAACATGTTACAGTGTAAGTGGGATGAGGCTGATCAATAGCTTGTTGTGCAGCAAAGACGAGACAGACAATAAGAAAATAACTCATTGATTATTTTTATTTAATACTTGCTTAAATAGAAATTCAGTGAAAAAGTAGATTTGCATCTATGATAACATATCCCATCAAGATATAAAAAAAAAAAAAAAGTAGAAAGACATTTTGAGCGAGGAGATAAGTATTTGCACTTCCAGTAGAAATCTAATATTCTCTGGTTAGGGTCGCAGAAGGCTGGACGGAAAAATCATCAGTCAAAAAGGATGAGCTTCGTTGCAAATAGTGATGTAAAGTTAGTATACTTCCAACCTAAATATGTGTTTTCGTCAAAAAAAAAATGCGAAAATGATAAAGAAATGTTGAAAGCTTTGAACTAACCAGCAATGGGAGTAGCTCCCAACAGAGTATCAACCCCCGGGTACTTGCAGGACTTGCAATAGACAACACCTTCAACTGCTATAAAACTTCTTGGGGCTAAAGACGTAGGTGGTATGGTCGGTGGATAAGCCACTGGAGGCTGTGAGTGGGAGTGTTGAGGCGGGTAGATGGGTGGATGATGAGGCGGAGGGAGTTGAGGAGGGTGGCTCGGTGGGTAAACCGGTGCATGGGTTGGAGGATGGTGGGGGTGGTGGTGGGTATGGTGATGGTGGTGGTGGTGCGGCGAGTGGGCTGGTGTGTGGTGAATAGGGTGGTCAAACGGCAGCGGAATGGGTGATTCAGAGATGGGATGAGCTTGGGTTGAAGAAAAGAAAGTGAAGCCGGTCAGTAGGAAGAGAAGCAATGCAGCTTTGGCTACCATGGCCATGGCGGTCGCCTTCTACTAGGAGCTGGAAAGTAATGCTCTGTAGCTGGGGGGTTTTAAAGAAGGTTTTCGAGCCGTTGGTGCAGGGATTGAAGAGGGTCACGTGCTTAAAGTGCCTTGAACTAGCAGCAAATGTTTTGGTATTATTAGTTTATCGATTATAATACGTGATCTGTCACATCACCTTGTATTCGTCGTTTAGGGCAGAGATCGCAACACAAGTGATTTGATCGTCGTCCCAATTTTATTTTCCTCAAGTTAGGGCTCTGTTCTCTTCACCCAGTGGACAACACATGCATGAAGTAACGGTTTTTGGACAAAAATTATATATGTCGCTAACATGTGTAGCTACTAAGGTTAATGGTAGGGGTGGGCAATTATCGGTTCAGTTCGGTTTTGGACCGAACAGAATCAACCTTTTCGGTTTCGGGTTCCGGTGACAGAACTTATAAGTTCAGGGTATATATTGCTATTTACCATAATCTTTATTTCCTTTGCTCCAATACAAACAAAGCAAATGTGATATGCTTAGAAATATTATTATACAAGTTATTGTGATTTTAATTTCAATACTTCTTTTGTATTTGTAATATTAAGATTTGGGGTAAAAAGCAATTTTACCCCTAAAATATATGATAATGTGCCCATAAAACTTGGAACTTTTGTTTTGTACCCATACCGCCCTAAAGTATCGGTTGTGAACGATTTGTACAGTTTTTTTGATATTCCTCTCTCCGGTTTATGCTCTCATTTTTGCAACTTTACGTGAACATCCTGATGCCGCATATACATTAGATAGCTCAATGAGAGAGCCTTTTATGGAATAGCAACGATGCATGCGCATTGCAACTGTGCATTTTAACCGAGAAATTGAATGAAAATTTTAAATTGCTCAGAGTCGATACGTTAAGGTATTTTGGGTACAAAAATAAACGTTAAAATGTTATGGGCACATTACCCTATATGTCAAGGGTAAAATTACATTATACCATAAATTTACTAAAAGAATATAATTGACAATTTATAGTTTAGATTATATTATTTTTGTTTGAAAATATTATATCGCTTTCGGGCCTAATTCTAAAACTTGATTGGTCGGGGATCTTTAGACATCACTCTTTTTATTTTCTCTGTCAAAAAATGAATTATAAAAATACAACTAATAATTCTCTAATTTTTTTTTCTGTTCCTCGATATATATATATATGTAGAGAGATTTTATTAGAGTAGGGTTTCCCTACTCTGTGATCAATATCATAATAAACACGTTGAAATTCACATCCACGGACAATCTGATCAAATAGGATCATCTTCATCAACTTCCCGAAGATCAGCCACCTCTATTCGGTCATTTCCATGAGTGGGATCGCCATGATGCTCTACACAATGGAAATTTGCACCATTGAACACAAGATCGATATAGAAGCCAAGCTGATGATATCCATGCCTCACGATTCAAACTTTTTATTCATATTTCGAATTGTGTATGTCCTTGATACATGAATCATACATAGACGACGAATTAAAATATTAATAAATTATTGACAATCTAAAAATTAATAAATTAATCATTTATACATATAGATTTTTATAAACGAGGTTAACTTAAACTATGCCCAAATTCGAGTTCGGAATCTAATAATTTTACTGAGAATTAATTTTGTGGGTCGAGAATAATTGAATATTTTTTAACGAATATAAGATTATATTATAAAAATATTTAGATATGCTCTTTTTTTTTTTGTGGACCATTATATATGGGCTTGCCACAAACTAGGCCCATTATAACATGAACATTTACCCTCCGAATTGTAGTTTATTACATATGTGCCCTTTTATATTAAACAATTAATTTTTTGAAGCCTGCTAAGAATTCACTGGATCAGCCATGGAAATTCTGTAGAGTGCGCATCGTTTTCCTCTATCCATTCATCTTAACCTCTCTCGGTTTATCTGAATCTATCTACTTTCCTCTCACAACAACAATAACCAGTATCAGTCGCTCTTTCTGCGTGCGGCTTATTTTGTTCGAAACGAGGCGACACTACTGGACGGGCAATGCGGCTGCGAGCTTTGTATGGTAAAAAGTTTGTTTAGTGACACGACTGTCAATGTTTCCATGATGGATCTAACTGAGCATAGCTCCTTTGACCTGATGTTAAATTCTGATTTATTTGGAGTTGAGTCTGAAGTTACTCTTCCTGAGTTAGCTTTAATTCGAACAGAATGATGTGTTTTAGCCCAACTTAATGTTTGTTCATTATCATGATCTTCAACTTTCTAATTTATATTATAGTATCTACGACAGCCTAGTTCCCACTACTTTCTTATGAAGACATGCTTCGCAATTTTAGACTGTAGAGGACAGTGGATTTGATGCGCGGGGGATATTTTTAGCAGTTTAGTTCATTTTCGAAATTGTGAATTCTAATTTGGAAAACTTTCTCTAAACTGATTCTATTAGTACAAAAATAATGGGATTTGTATCATACTTTTTCCTTTAAGTTCTGAAGCTATGGATTTGTATCACGCTAACAAGTCTCACTTGCGATAGTGATACATTGGATGATGTTTAAAACAAAACGTGTCAATATCCTTTTGAAAATTTGTCGAAATGGAGTCATGAATTTGACAATTAGCATGGATGGCTTTATTGAACTTTATAAAGTATTTTAGGCTCTTTGAAAAGTTACTGCTATGTTCTGTTTTTTGCTGTCTTTGTGTAAAGTAGCAGTTTGCTTCTGAATGTTTTATGGGATCCTGAAGAATCTTCTTTACTACATATAATTTGCCAGGAGGGATTAACTTAGACCAATTAGCCAGTGAAAGTGTTTGCAACTTGCATGGCATACTGTAGCCAAGCTAAAACTTGGTAAAAGCTCCAACATGGATTTGATTTAGTTTAGTTGGACTCAATAGAAATTCATTCTAATCCGAGTCATTGGAAAAAAAAAATTGGAAACAGATTGGTAATGACAATGACGAGGGCATTAATCTCCACCATCTCCTACTACAACAGTAAGAAGTCTCATCCAAGTCCACTTTCATCAATGGACTTCAAATAGTAACACACATGATATCTCTTTAGTTGACTCTCAAGTAAGATTAGGATGATTTTTTTTTTTTTTTTTTTCATTTTCAGCGTTGATCATATCTTGTTTGGTCTTTCTCTTCCTCACTTTCCACTTCATGGGTTTGGTCCTACAACTACACCACATTATCAAATGCTTTTGTTTTTCTACCAAAACCATGTACCCAATCAGTGGAGCAGCTCTTTCTCTTTCTATACTGGACTTATTTCCAGTTTATGTTGTGACTGTTTTAAAGTTTTGATTTTTTCATGGTACCACTCCTTTGGTACTCCTTTTAATATTGAAGTCGGTATATGTTGTACTGAATTAATTCGTTTGAGAATATCCTATTCCATGAAAAAAGTGCTCTTAGGTGTCCTCGTTTGCTTGGCTGCCCTATAACTCTTTTTTCTATTGCCAAACTATACCAAACCACTTAATGTTTTTCCACTTTCATTATAAATATGATTATGTTAATGGAATTCTGTGTCATAATAGTCTTTCCACTTCTTTTTTGGCCATACTGACTCTCCATTCTCATCTAACAGTCAAATTAAAAATTAAATATTCATGTATGCCTCTCACTATTCTACATGAATTGAAAAAAATTAATAATAGTGACACTGCTATCAAGTTATAAATAATGCTACGTTTATTCTTTTATTCTACTCTTTTAAAATATTCGCTGACGTGCCAAACAATTATCGATACAATTAATGTAATAAATTAACTATTTATAATTTGTTACATTAATTGTATTAATTATTGTTTGATATATCAACGAGTATTTTAAGATAATAGAATAAGAGAGTAAACGTAGTATTACTCTCGAGTTATTAATCTCGTCTCTCACCTTCCTTTAGTTCCCATCATATCACCATCAATAAATACACTTACATTAGCCAATTTTTTTCACTTCACTATTTACGGCCTGAAGACTGTGATTTTGTGCTACTGTTTCCAGATTTTTATTTTGCTTCTTAGGAAACTGAATTTGATGATTAAGAAATTGAAGGGAAGGATGATGCCTAAGAGTCGTCCAACAACTCTGGTTTTATAACACTTGACAATTCTATCTTATGGTGTTCATCGAACACATGTTTTAAGGTTTAAAATTTGTATTGATAAGCAACGAGTTGAAAAAATAATCATTTCTAATGCCAAAACAATTTAAATAGTGCTTGTCTCTTGTATTCATTGTTTATTGATATGGAATTTGTCATTCGAAAAGCTATATGCTTTAGTATTTTTTTCTTTAAAAAATTAATTTCAAACATTGTTTGAGAAAGGAATTGTGTAGTAGTCCATCATATTATTTTATACTTATCACTACTGTATACAAAGCATTATCTGATTATCATGTCTAAATTTGAGATCCACCGAATATAGGACAACCTTTCTGTCTTGTCCTATTAAAAATAATTGTAAATCTGGTGGTATTATTGTGTCTGATTTATTTTACATCTTTCATTAATTGATAATGGATCCTCAAGAAAATTCAAAGGAACAGTTACTTTACTATGTGGACTCATTATTGAACTATGAATTCGATTCACCATTGTTATGGAATTAGAATAGTGAAAAGGCTCAGCATTGTTTTATATACTCTGGTTTAAATATTGCTAATTACGTTTTGAGTGGATGTGAGTTTTGAATTTGTACAAAGTTGGGTTTTTTTTGTACATACAACCTCATGCAGGATGATGAGAAAGAATTACAGCAGTAAGTGAAAATGGAGTGAGATTCAAGCAAAGGTTGACTCTGGTTAATTGACCTGGTATGTTCATTTTGAAGGTCTTAGGTTCAAATATCTTTGACTGTAAATTTTGGGAACTTGATCTTGATCGTAAAATATTAATGAATCGACTTGTATATAGAAGCTCCAGAAAAAAGTTTCATGAGATTAGTCGAAGTCCGTGTAAGCTATTTTGAATATTGAACAATATAAAAACTATGGTATGAGATATCATTTTGTTAGTCATGAATATGCTCATCATGGTAAATCCTTGTGAGATTATAAGATGATTTATAATTTGTAAGATTCAGCATTTGTGCAGGAAAGGAGGTCAAAAAGTGCTTGTTTTATAGTGCAACTTTTAAATAATTTAATGCAAAAGATAATGGCGGTGCCGCATGCAATATATGGCCCTTTGGTACCACCATGGATCAAACGAATTTGGAGGCAATTTCTGGGCACACAAGCACCAACAGAAGTGCCAAACTTGGAAAAAAACTGATGGAGAAAAAATAATGATATTATCAGAAGTGGTGGAAAAAGACAGGTTAGGAATCAGTCATTTTCATTGCTAATGTATATATAGGGCTATTCTTCAACTTTGTTCCTTCCCATCCACACCTTTATTTACTGGTGTCACGCAGTTGGAACATCATTTCTAAAGTTAGATTTATATATTTTACATTAAACTTCTCTCAAATCCAAATTTGATGCTTAGCCCATTGTTGTTCTTTCTTGTTCCAGATTAAAAAAATGTGTTAAATTGAAAGTTGATGATAGAGTGAGCTGCTTTAAAGTATGAATGAAAAAGCTGAATATGATTCTAGCTGGAAGTGAAGCTACTGTCATTGGTGATGAGTGATGACAGCCATAAAAATCATATTTTTATAGATCATTTGTGCAATACAATCCTTAAAATTAGCCATTTTATGGATGATGCAACTAAAATGCTCTAATTTTATAGTACGATGGGTCATTTATTTATTAATCTGTTAATTATGACGTATTATAATAATTAAAATAAAATCAATACTAAGACTAGGTTGGTCTCTCTTTTATTTGTATAAGCTATGAATACGAACGAAGAAATGATCATTGGGGTTTTTCTTTCGTGGCTAATCCGAAGAAGTTTGCTAGTTCAATCGGTTTATGCTTTGTCGAGTCTCGAGCTTGTGATCTTCCTTTTAATGTGGGTTCAGTTGGATTGGATGAATCTCTCGAGTTTGGGTCGATCGATCGGATGAATAACTCGAGTCAGGGTCAATGCACGTAGCCAAAATGTATAATTAATCCAGATGTAAAATTATAATATAAAATAAAAATGAAGTGTTACTCCTATTTTAAAAGAGAAATTAGTATATTCTCTTCTACAACCATTCCGTACAGTGTCTATCTAAATGGACGCCCCACCCCCTCGGCCTCCTCAACGTCTCTCAAAGCTGAAGAAGAAGGCTGTGCTACGGAGAGAGAGAACTGAGAAGGAGAGGGGGAGATTCCTGTGTTATGGTTCCCAGCCGCCTTGGAAATGGTGTGAAGAGCGGATCCAGAGAGGAAACAGAATTGACTAAGCCTCTCTGAATAGCCGCCTTTTCTCTGACGACTGCCTCTCTTCTTTTTTCCGCCGAAATCATTCTCAATAAAGCGACGCGAAATCATTTGCGACGCCATTTTCGTCTCGGCTTGAGCTTCCTTTATTGAGTTGCGAAGGTTTTCATTCTCTATCTAGGATGTCTGTCCTCGTTTCGATTGTTGACTTGTCCAATAAAATTTCGGACACTCTAATGGTATAGTTTCTTCCCATCAGTTTCTGTTATTCTCATTTTTATTCTTCTCAAAACGCTACTGTTTTAACTCAGACTAATGAAAAATTTTTCCTTCTGAAATTAGTCGAGTATGACTTGTTCATAGTGAAGAAGAGATTTGTGGTAGTCAGTCATTGTTTTCTGATTACTATTCAATACTCTGACTTAACAATTTCTTGATTGGAGTTCAGCAACTCCAGGCTCTTCATTACGGTAGCTTGCTCATGTATTTCAGGTTTTCGAGTTAGGATCTTGTGCTCGATGTAGGTCGACTTATGTAAAATTCGCAAAAAAGCCAAACGATTGAGTTTGATTGGCTTTGCGTGAAATTGTGAAACGTCATCGCTCCCTCTCTCTATCTCGCATACTGACTATAGTGACAATTTTATACGTTCTTAAATAATTTGTATAACTTCACGGGAAGCACTTTTGACAAGGAGTTGTGATTAGATACTAATTATTACTGCTTACTATCATTTTTTCTTTTACTTCTCCTTTAGTTTAAGAAATCTGATTAATGGCATGATCCTCTCTCCAATATTTTAGTTTCATCCCTGCGTTTTTTCACTTCATAGTCCCAAAACGAAAAATTCCCCCTAAAGCTACAAAAGGAGAGGTAAGTTGGTTCATCAATTGATAGGGCTGAAAAGGACGAGACATGAGCTAATACTGCCAAGTTCGAATTCTAAGTATTGAAAAAGAATAACACTTTAACATCTTTGTATAGTTTGACTGTGGTGGTGATGTTTTCTGTCAGCTCAAACATATTTTACTGTTTCTTCTCTAGCTTACATCTTTGAAAGATATAAACATATTTTATTAAGGGATTAATTTTTTTTCCTTATGTAATTCTTTAATTGATTATGGTGAGATTTTGCAGATTTTATGGAAAATTCAATGATTGGGAGGCTCTTGATGGTATGAAAGGTGGTGATTCTCATAGTTCTGTTGAAGCGATCACACGATATGCAGCTGCTCTGCTCTTATCAAAATGCAAAATCTACATTCCAGATTGCTGATCTCAAGGAGCATGAATGTTCCGTACTTCAATTACGAAAGCTTGGTCTTTAATTAAGGTCTTCTTGTGGCAAATCTTCTTTCGTAGTGACCAAAGCAAGCAAGTATAGGCTTCCTTTGGGGAAAATTGGCTACATTATTCATGAAGAAAGTGAATTTCTTCTGTGACTTATCTTTTGTTTATATGTGTTTGTGAACACTTCTCTATTGGGCAAATCTCCTTTGGCAAATTCAGTGAAGTTTCCTGTATTCAGTGGTCAATCTTCGTTGAAACTTCACCATTCTATACAGTTTCCCTTGTCCTCATTTACAATCTATTCTGGGAGCTGACTTAGACTTACTGAGAAAAATCTGACGAGGTGCTTGCAGCTCGTTGATACTCAGTCTGGAAAATTTCCTTTAGAAGCTTCCTTGTACGGGAACTTCTTGGGCAAATCTCCTTTGGCATTTGGGGTCTTTGACTCCTGATACACCTGCTGGGCAATTTTTCCTTTTGGAAGTTTTAGATCGCTGGTTTTAGCAATCTGACTTCCTTCCGGAGAATATTGTGTAATTTTGTTTTTCAATTACGAATATTTACTTATAGTGGTCATATTATTCGAAAATACATCAGTACAATTGACCACAATCTCCAGTCCTTTATGCAACACATTTGAAGTTTCATCACGACTCAGACAGGAGTTTGGTGTGGTACTTCATTGGAAGAAGTGAAAAGCACACGGTACGGTACGTTTTTCTATCCTTAATCTATCCTATTCCTTCAAGACCTTAATTTATGTTATTCCTTCAATACATTTTCCCCATAATGGATAGGCCATCAATTTTGGGAATCAAGGGTAGTTCCTGCCTAATGGATGCTCTAGAGTTTTCATTTTCCTTAATTTCTATGTTATTTTTGGGTTGAAATTCTGGTATTTACATTGGTGTTAAATATTCTAACAGCATTTGAATGATGGACGCCTTCATTAGCGATTCAGATTGGGAGAGTTCTAGCGAGAGTGGTTGCAGTGATGATCAAGAAGAGTTAGAATACTTGTATGGGGGTCAGGCTAGTTTGATTTTAACGAGTCTCGAAGAGACTATTGGGAAGATAGATGAGTTCCTCTCTTTTCAAAAAGGATTCATGCATGGCGACATCGTTCGCTTTGTGACAGATCCATCTGGACAAATGGGCAAGGTTGTTGGCAGTGATATGGTTGTTGATTTGGAAAACAGTCATGGAACATTATTAAAAGATGTAAATTCTAAGAAACTTCTAAAGATTTGTTCCATTTCTGCTGGAGATCTTGTTATTGGTGGCTCATGGGTTGGCAGGGTAGATAAAATAATTTATTGTGTCACTGTCATTTTTGATGATGGGGCAAAATGTGAAATCACTGTCATGGACCGAGAAAAACTCATACCTATCTCTACCAAAATTCTTGACGATTCACAGTATCCATATTATCCAGGACAGAGGGTAAAAGTCAAACTCTCTACTCTTTCTACATCAGCTAAGTGGTTATGTGGTACTTGGAAAGATAAACGAGATGAAGGAACCATTTTTGCTATTGATGCTGGATTGGTATATGTTGATTGGCTGGCGTCTGCTCTCACAACCTGTAGTTCCAGCGTACCTGCTCCCCCATGCTTGCAAAATGCGAAAAACTTGACCTTGCTTTCCTGCTTCTCACAGGGACATTGGCAAATTGGTGACTGGTGTTTGCTTCCAGTTGAAGTGAAAAATAATATAATGGACGGTGATTTTTTTAATGCATCTACTCATAAGCTTGTGAATGAGATCAAGAAGTTAGAATTTGAGGAAAAAAACCAGTGTGCTGGCTCTGGGGAAATCTTTGCAATTGTACAAACCAAGACCAAAGTTGATGTTTTGTGGCAAGATGGTAGCCGCACATTGGGATTGGACTCAAAAGCTTTACTTCCAACAAGTGCTGTCAACGCCCATGAATTTTGGCCTGAACAATTTGTTCTTGAGAAGAGTATATGTGATGATCCACTGATGTCTAGCAGTCAGAAATGGGGTATTGTGCAGTCAGTTGATGCCAAGGAACAAACAGTGAAGGTTCAGTGGAAAAATCTTAATCTATCTGGAATCAGCAATGTGCATGAATATGAGACAGAAGAAATAATGAGTGCTTACGAATTGATCGAGCACCCAGATTTTTCATTTTGTTTCGGGGATGTTGTGTTTCTGTCCCAAAACAAGTTAATGGGACAATTTGATGCAGGTTATGTGAAAGACAGTAGCAAGGGTGAGCAGGGGCTTGATATGAAAGAGAATAATTTTCACTTGGATCTGAATAAACACGTGAATATTTACCTATCATGTATTGGGATTGTTACCGGGTTCACAAATGGTGCTGTAGAAGTTAAATGGGCTACTTGCTCTACAACTAAGGTGTAAATTTTCAATCTTCCTAATTGTTTATTTAGTTCTCAATAAAATTGATTTGTAGATGATACTAGAATCTGAATTTTCGAAGTTTATGGTCTAGATGAGTCCATTGGTATTTGAGCCCTAGTATCCGAGAAAAGCAAAATATTTGATGGAATAACTGGAAATCCTATAAATGAATAGTTATTGTTTTCTTGTCATTTTAATGTTATTGTTTAAGATTCATTCAGATTACCACGAAGACACTTCTTTTGTTGAGCATTTCACGAAACCTTCATCTACAGATTGTTAAAATGTTATGGTTGAACTCCAGATAAAAATTCCAGTTGTGGAGCATTTAGTTTTTTCAGAATTTACTAGCAACTAGCAATTTTAGTGCTTGAATCTTCAGAATATGAGCTCGGAGTATTTTCTTAGAAGGGATTCACTGCACTTGAATAGGTTAAGTATTCAATCCTTTTGTCATTTCCAATTGTCATATGAGAAACACACTTTCAGATAAATCACATCAAGTTCTCCTACCTTCTGGTACTTTAACTACAAAGTCCTTTTCTTAACACAGCCTTGCTTCTACTAATGAATTTGAGCCTTTTCATTTGGGAAAAGCTTTACAAAACATCGAGGTTTTGTGGTAGGATTACAATGGGAGAATTTTGTTGGACAAATTTTTAGAATGTCTTTCTTTGTGGGTGACTTATTGATTATATATACCTAAATTTACTTGCGCTTTCAATTGCTTTAGAGTGTAAAGTTGAACAAGATTCTTTAATTTCGGAATCCTTTGCTCAATTTCAATGTATTATTATTGCAAGGAGTATGCCTTGTTCAGACAGTGTTAAAATAAGAAGATAATCTTGTTTGATCCAACTTTTTTCACGGTTGATTCTCTTTTTTCTTTCTTTCATGGTAGATTGTTATGTAATGGTATGCTGCATTTTTTTCTTTTATTTGAGAATCATTCTAATTTCTTTTTATTCGTGATGACAGGTGGCACCTTATGAGATATACCGTGTTGACAATTACAAATATGAAGGTTCTACCACCACTTCCATAGCCTATGAAGAAAATCTTGTGGGATTGGGTCAAGAACTAAACGATGGCGAAAACCAAGGCAGCAAGAGAACAGTAAGTTCGATTCTCTCCCACTTTGTCTCTTGCTTTTGTGCAATAGTACCTTGGATAACTATATTGCTCTTCTTTGAGAAGGTAACAATCATTTTCTGTATGTAACCATGATTATTGTAACGTGCCCCGGTGTTCTCAGTACAATATTGTCTGTTTTGGGTCAGATCCCACACAAATTTGTTCTTGGGGTCAGTCCCAAAATGCGTTGTACTAGGTAGGAGGGAAACTTTACTTATAAACCATACATTTTTCACTCTTTCAAGCAATGTGGGATTGTGCATATCCCCACTAGTATGGGCTGGACCCTCTTTGCCTTCACATGACGGGCTGTCACAATCTCTCCTCCTTTGAGGCCCGACGCCCTCGTCGGCCACACTTCTGGTTGGGCAGTGACTCTGATACTATTTATAACATCCTCTGGTGCTCGCAGTATAATATTGTTCGCTTTGCGCCGGAGCCTGCATAAATTTGTTCTTGGGGTCAGTCACAAAACGCGTTGTACTAGGTAGGAAAGAGAACTCTACTTATAAACCATGCATTTTTTACTATCTCAAGCAATGTGAGATTGTGTACCCTCACTGATATGAGCTGGATTTCACCGGACTCTTCTTGTTTTCACATGGCGGACTGTCACAATTATTATTTTTAACTTTGAAAGTGTCAAGAATTCGTCCTATTAGATAAATTGTTTTCGTAACTTAAGAAATTCACAAGTTTTGAGATTGTATATAACTCGACACTTTAGCCAAATTCAATACTTTATTGTAGAACCATTTTCTTATCCAATCTGCCCAACTTCACAATTTGCCTCCTTTGTATTCTAATTATAATTAGCAAAACAGAGTCTGAAAAAGGTTTCTCCTACACTACGGCCACAGTATTCACGTATGTGCTAACTAGTGGCTTTTAAATATAAAGTTGTCAAATCTACCTGATTAGGACTTTTACCTCCATATTTTATTAATTTGTGAGTCCTGGTACAGAATTTATGGGACCCTAGTACATCCTTCCTTCCTCGAGCTGCCATTGGATTTTTCTCAAGCATTGCAAGTCTTTTTGGATCGCTTGGTGCAACTTTGCCATCAACAACTGTGTCTTCTTGCCATTTTTCTGAGGATTGCAATGAACCCAGAATATTTCATGATGTGGTGCCCGAAACCTGTGACTACTTTGTTGCTGAGACAAATGAACTAGATGAACTGCATGAAACAAGCTCAAAGTGGGAAGAAGAAATATCGAAGAATAAAGATCCTACTCTGGCAACATTCACTGAGAATTGTGATCATTTTAAGCAGTTTGAAATGCTCCTAAATTGCCCACAAGACCACCACTTCATCAATTCTGGCAAAGGCTCATCAGTTTCTCAGGTCAGAAACATGCCTAAGAACATGAAGTTTTAGGTAATACGATTAAAAAGCAAAAATAGTTCGTAATTATTCCCTTTTGTTTTTCAGAGGCGGAGAAGTTGGCTAAAGAAGGTCCACCAAGAATGGAGCATCCTTGAGAAAAATCATTCTGGTAAGAAATTTTTTATTACTGATATATGTGTGTGTTTTCTTTGATTATGCTTCATATAATAAGTTGTTGGATAATATATGTATTGATTTTTTTTTCATCTTTTGATAAATATTTAAACAGAAACTATATATGTTCGAGTCTTTGAGGAGCGCATGGATCTTATTCGGGCAGTGATTGTTGGGGCACCCGGAACTCCCTATCATGATGGTCTTTTCTTCTTTGACATTTACCTTCCTCCAGCATATCCTCATGAGCCACCCGTAAGCTTTTTAACTATGAAACTAAAACTTTCCAAGTAACTGAGTATGACTGCTGCAGATCTGAATTTCCCAGTTCTTAGTGAAAGAGAACTTTATGTCTTGCTCATTGCCTCGTTATAAAAAACGTGACACTCAAATGATTTGTCCTTCTTTATATAATTGCCCAAATTTAGCTATTTATGATATACTCTTATTACTCTGCGGTTTATACCTGCAACGAAATTTGGAAATTTATGATATCTAAATTGGATCATATTTATCAGCAACTTTATTACTTTTTTGCAGTTATTCCACTACATTTCTGGAGGGTTTCGTGTGAACCCAAACTTGTATGAATCTGGAAACGTTTGTCTAAGTCTGTTAAATACATGGACGGGTGGTAGCACAGAGGTATGGAATCCAGAGAGCTCAACTATTCTCCAAGTTCTTCTGTCTCTCCAGGCTCTTGTGCTTAACGAGAAGCCTTATTTTAATGAGGCTGGGTACGATGCCCTCGTGGGAAGAGCTGAAGGAGAGAAAAACTCCGTCAGCTACAATGAAAATGCATTCCTCGTCACATGCAAAACAATGTTGTACTTGCTTCGCAAAACTCCCGAGGTATTATTGTTGACTTTGAAATATTCTTCCTCTGCATCAGTGGTGACCTGTTGGTTGATGATGAACACTAGTACCTTACTATTTATCTCATCTAACCCATGCAATTAATTGTGACTGAAAATCAAATTTTGCTGAATTTCATTATTTAACATGACGTATAAATATATTGTTCCAATCTATTAGGCAAGGATTCTTAGCTGCAATAACATCTGAGTACCCCCATCTAGAGCTTGTGCAAAAACTACTGAAATCTCATAGCATAGAACCTTCATTTCTGATCTTTCCAAACGAGCATTATAAAAATTCATACCTGATTATTTTTCTGACGCAGCATTTCGAGGAACTTGTGAAGGAGCACTTCAGCCAGCGCTCCCAGTATATTCTAATGGCTTGTAAAGCATACATGGATGGAGCTCCAATAGGACATCCTTGTGGTGTCAGTGTAAAAGATAATGAAAACCGTTGTGCGCCTTCGACTGGTTTCAAAATCATGCTCGCCAAACTCCATCCAAAGCTCGTGGATGCATTTTCGGGCCTGAACAACGAACAAACTGCAAGTTCAGAGTGATTCAGAACGAAAAATTCTGCAAGATAAGACATTCCTGTCAATAAATAATGTAAAATACAACTCTTTGCTTGGTGTTGGTTCTCGTTGTTGTTTGATTGGTGTTGGTTCTCGTTGTTGTTTGATTGGTGTGTATGACTTAAATTAAGGCTTGATATGTTTGTAGTGTGGAATTGATATGTTTGTAGTGTGGAATTGATATGTTTGAGGACAACGGCTGAAATAAATTGTTCTTTCTTTTGAGCCCTTTTATTTTCCTATACTCAGGTTTAAGATCATTGCATCTCAACTCAGTTCTTTTTTTTTGGAGTTACAAAAATAAAATGAGAATTGGTAAATCACCTTGTGATTGGCAACTTCCTCAGACGGCTCTTCCTCCAATTCCCGTTGATGAAAACATTGCGAATCCGATCAAGTTCATCACCAGTAGTCTGCACAAGAACACAAACCTTCCTTGAAGTGATGAAACCGAAGCTTGTCTCGTACAACGATTTCCCTATTAGCCACGACGGATATGAATTTGATTGCGGAATGGCAGTCCTCGCACATCCTAAGGTTTTTTATGACTCTGATTGTCTCGTCACGATTCGTCTTCATCAACCCAAACGCTATTGCGAGCTTCTCACTATGATATCTAAGTGCATATTCTCGTTCCTCGTCGACCAATTCATGCATCACGTACTCCGATGCCGGCACATAACCTACTTCCGAACAATGACCCATCAAGTCGTCTAGATACTGGTAGATTTCACGTGTCTCGCGATGAGACTTGTCACCCATGCTAAACAAATAGGTTTTACGATCAATCTCTATCGTACTATACCCGACATGCTTCTTTAATTGCTTTTCCGATCATCTTGTTTCGAATTGTTTCCACTCGATCCATCTGACCGGCCAATGCATACATATTAGAAAGCATGACATAGTGCCCTGGATTTTTGGGTTCCAGAGCTAAGAGGTGTTCTGCAACTTTGACTCCGAGATCAAAATCTTTGTGCATCTTGCAGGCTCCAAGCATGGCAGTCCAAATTGCAGGATTGGACACCCCAGTGACAAGTTTTTGGATAAACTGATAGGCCTCTCCAAGCCGCCCTGCACGTCCTAACATGTCCACCATCGAAACATGGTGCTCGACTCCAGGAACCAGCCCATAATCTCGACTCATTATCTGTAAAAGCCCATTGCCCTTCTTCGACTAGCCCTGCGTGGGCGCATGCAGATAAGACTGCAACAAAAGTAATGGTGTTGGGACAAAACCCTGTGATCAATCATTTGCCGAAAGAGTTTCATTGATTGATCACCATATCCGTTGATTCCGTACCCAGAATCATAGCAGTCCAAGTAACCACATTTCTTTCGTGCATGGAATCGAAAACTTCTCGAGCTTTGCTTGCACTTCCACATCTTGCATACATGTTGATTAATGAAGTTCCAAGAACTACGTTGACTTTGAAATTTTTGTTAATAATAAGATCATGCACCCAGCAGCCGAGAGCAAGTGCTCCCAGCTGTGAACTTGCAGACAAGACACTCACTAAAGTTGCCGAATCGGGTTCGAAACCCGACTCCTGCATTTGATCAAACAACCCGATTGCTTCTGTTGGAAAACCATTTTGATCGTACCCTGATATCATAGCGTTCCAAGCTACAACGGTTCTGTGCGGCATTTTATCAAACACGTTCCTGGCCAAATCCAAAGCACCCGACTTTGCGTAGAACGCGACGAGAGCTGCCTGAACAAATGAATCCAATCCGTAGCCGCAAATCAAAACATGTGAATGTATACTTCTACCGACTCTCAGAGCCGATATATCAGCACACGCTTTAATGACAGACGTGAAAGTGTAATTAGACTGTAGAATACCTGAAAGAAGCATTTGACGATAGAAGAAGATGGTGTCCACGGAGAAACCAAACTGGGAGGTTGATTTGATTACGGAGTTGAAGAAGAAGGAATCAGGATTCGGAACTGAGGGGAAGAGGCGACGAGTGTAGGAGATCGAACCTGCGGCGCAAGCAAGAGTTATAAGTTTAGTGAGAAGAGCTCGGCTTCGGTGGGATCCAGAAACGATAATGCGAGCGTGAACTTGCAGTAGGGGTCTTAAACGTGGGCCTGCCTGAAGAAGCGCTTCGCAAGCAGCAGAGCGCGGGGGCGAATGCCGCTGAAATTGTTTGACTTCCATGGACAAATTCCATGAAAAGAATCGAGCTTTCTTCCCCCTCACAATGGCAATTGAAGCAACCGGGTAGAAGCCAATTCAATGATTTTGACACTCGTCAAGTGAATGTAATACTTGACACTTGTTTTGTACTAAACAACCAAACTTTCTTTTAATTAATAATAAATTTACATTCTAAATTAGATACTTTAATTACCACTGATTGATAAGTTATTATGTTATAAAATGCATATTTAAAATAATAAATTTCATGAATCAACGATGGAATGATGTGCAAACGTCAATGTCGTGGTGTGAAATGAAAATGTTAACGTAACATTATTTTTTTAATAACAGTGCTAGGTTTATTTTCTAATTTTATAATATAATATTATATTTTGATGTAACCCTTACGTATCACAAGTTAATTTGTGAAATAATTCAGATAAAATTAACTGTACAAATTAATGTGTTTCACATCAAAAGTTAATATTAATTTGAGAAATTATATATTTTAACCATGTACTATACCCATAATTTTAAGTAGCCCATTGTATTAAACAAGCCGGCAAACCGAACCCTGTACTATGATTCCGTTATCTGTCTTGACCTTCCGTCAACAATTTCGTTAAGTTTCTATTTACAAAAATGAGAGGTATTTTAAAACAATACCAAACGATATTCAATTTATTTGAAATTTTTACCACATGTGCAATACATCATGGGAAGATTATGCAAAAAAATTCGTAATTTTAAAATATTTTTACGATTTATTGTAATTTTATTTACTTATTTTATAAAACACTTATAATAAATCATATAAATTTTAGAAAATCACGCAAATTTTTCAATTATCTCTTTATGTTGTGCTGTACATGTGGTAAAATTTTCAAGTAAATTAGATATTGTTTGCAATTTTTTTAAAATTAATTTATAAAATAAAAAAGGCACTGAGATTAATTTTTAAAAAATATAAAAAAATTAGACCGTAACATTTGAGGGTAAAATTAAACTACCAAAGTTGGCAAGTTTCACATTGGGTAATACCAAATTCCTAAATTATATACCATTACAACATTTATATATAATTTAATAATCAATTTAAATTTAGGTAAAATTATGAAATCTTGAAGGCTAGCAGCTGAAAGGTAATCAAGAGCTCACCTGGACTGGTGTGGGCTGGTTTCATTTAGCATCGATGAGTCGCAGGGTCTATAGACCCGCCTAACTTTCCTGCACCGCCTCTCGTGTTACTTAAGTTGTCTTGTGCGCCATTTGTTGCATTTTGTTTCTCAAGTTCCCTGAGTCGCGCTTTCCTCTCCGATAAGGGTCACAGTTCTTCCAACTCGTACAGGGACTCGCCATCGCCATTCTTAATTACTGACTAGATTAGAACTTGGGCAACAAACCCTAACACATGGAGGACGACGTAGAGTTTGATCAGATTATGAACGACGATGAGGAAGAAGAGATTACGCAGGAGGATGCTTGGGCTGTGATATCCGCTTATTTCGAAGAGAAGGGATTGGTCCGCCAGCAGCTCGATTCCTTCGACGAGTTCATTCAGAATACGATGCAGGAGATCGTGGATGAGTCTGCTGACATTGAAATTCGTCCTGAGTCGCAGCATAACCCCGGACACCAGCCTGATTTTGCGGAGGTGCGCTTTGTAGTTATTTATTGTTTCTTACGGGGGAATGATGAAATTTGCTGAGGAATTCTTTGTTATGTGGACGACCTCGTTATTCAGCTTTACTCTTTTAGTTTATAAATTGACTACTTTTGTTCTCCTTTACTCCTTGAAAACAAACATGAATGAGTCATGGACATAATAGTCTGTTCCAAGACTTTTGTTTAGTTGTTGTTGGGCTTCAAGCTTGAAAACTGGTCGATGAGGGGGTTAAAGGTTTCGTAAATTTCTGCGGGTACAATCACTTGCAGTAAGGAATGGACGTGTTAGGATTCTCTTATGAATTATCTATGTGATCAACAATTTTTTGAAGTTGCTAATTTCATTGCTCGCCAAAACTTGATGTTACTTCTATAAAAAAAAATGCTATTTTGCTAAATGGAAATCGATACTAAAACACTACCTACTTTTGTTTCTATGGATTATGCAGACTATATACAAGATCAGCTTTGGTCAGATATATTTAAGCAAGCCTATGATGACTGAATCAGATGGAGAAACGGCAACGTTGTTTCCCAAGGCTGCAAGATTGAGGAATCTAACATATTCAGCACCTTTATATGTTGATGTCTCTAAAAGAGTGATAAAGAAAGGCCATGATGGTGAAGAAGTCACTGAAACTCAGGATTTTACCAAAGTCTTCATTGGGAAGGTTTATTTTTACCTTTTCTTTCTGTTCTTGTAGCAGAGAATGATTTTGATTATATGTCTGCATTTATTACTGTCAGGTTCCTATTATGCTCCGGTCAAGTTATTGCACACTGTATCAGAACTCAGAGAAGGATTTAACTGAGCTTGGTGAGTGCCCATATGACCAAGGGGGATACTTTATCATTAATGGCAGCGAAAAGGTCCTTATAGCTCAAGAGAAGATGAGCACTAATCATGTCTATGTTTTTAAGAAGAGACAACCCAATAAGTATGCATATGTGGCAGAAGTTAGATCTATGGCTGAATCCCAAAACAGGCCGCCTAGTACAATGTTTGTGCGAATGCTTTCTCGAACTAGTGCAAAAGGGGTAATGGCTTATGTAGTACCAATAGCTGCTTTCTTGGAGGATTCACCTGCACATTTTCTGTAACAAAGAAACGATATTATATATTATTTTTTGATGTTTTCGTTGATTCATTTACAACAGGGATCCTCAGGGCAATATATCCGTGCTACTCTTCCATATATTCGAACTGAGATTCCCATTATTATTGTATTTCGAGCATTGGGCTTCGTTGCTGACAAAGATATTCTAGAACATATTTGTTATGAGTTCTCGGATTCTCAAATGATGGAGTTGCTTCGGCCCTCCCTTGAAGAAGCATTTGTAATTCAAAATCAGCAGGTACCTATGTTTATGTAATCGCCTCAGAATTGCATAGTTTACAGAGCTGGTGTAATTTCTGCTATCCTTGTTAGTATTTTGTTTGCTTATTTTTTTTTTAGCTTCAAGTTGTTTCTTACTCTGGAATGGATTTTTTTTTTTGACATTTGTTTTTTCTGATCTCTTATGTCTGATAGGTAGATTATTCTGTTTTCAGGTTGCTTTGGATTACATTGGAAAAAGAGGAGCAACTGTTGGTGTAACTAGAGAAAAGAGGATCAAGTATATATTTTTTTACAACTGTGGGTTTTCCCCAACAGCTTTTACATAAATTTCTCCTGTGCTTATAGAGAGTATTCGATGTGTCTATCTTGCAGATATGCTAAAGAGATCCTTCAGAAGGAAATGCTTCCTCATGTTGGCGTAGGAGAGTTTTGTGAGACAAAGAAAGCATTTTATTTTGGGTTAGCCCCTCCTACTCTGTTTGGTTTTCCATTTTCATCGTTGTTTCAGATTATTAACATAAATCTTTTGTACCTACCAGATATATTATTCATAGGCTCCTGTTATGTGCTATTGGTCGGAGAGCAGAAGATGATAGGGATCATTATGGCAACAAGAGATTGGATCTTGCTGGTCCATTACTTGGAGGCTTGTTTAGAATGGTACGCTTCGTGTTTGAGAAATCGTTTTACTTTACTCGAGCGTAATTATTTACTATAAAACTTTTCTCGCATCGTAACTATTATTTTATATGAATACAGCTATTCAGAAAGTTAACTAGAGATGTGAGGGCTTACGTGCAGAAGGTTTGTTCTCTTGAAATTTTTTTGTTGTTTCATTAAAGTGATAACTTCATTTATGATTATGTACCTATCTATTTGATACATGTAAAGTGTGAGGTCTCACGGTTCTCTTGAAAATTTATTGTGTTTCATTAAAATGATAACTTCATTTATGTTTAGTACCAATCTATTTGATACATGGTACAGTGTGTTGATAATGGAAAGGATGTTAACTTACAATTTGCCATCAAAGCAAAAACTATAACCAGTGGGCTTAAGTACTCACTTGCCACTGGTAATTGGGGACAAGCAAATGCAGCTGGCACGAGAGCTGGAGTGTCACAGGTGAGAGAAAACCTCTCCGTGTTTAAGGAAATACTGCTCGCTTTTAATTCCCTTACTTAATTGCAATCTCTTTTTACCTCTTCCCCCTACTTTTTGCTATTTATTGTGCAATGTGTCATAAGCTTTTTCTATAGTTATTAGTGTGAATGATTCCATAGCTACAAATTTTTTTCTGAACAGGTGTTAAATCGTTTGACATATGCATCTACTTTGTCGCACTTACGAAGACTGAATTCTCCAATAGGACGAGAAGGTAAGACCTTTCCTGGATCTGCTAGGATTTGTTTTCATTTTGGAACAAAATCTTTGTTAAAGGGTCAATTTACCTTTGGCAATGTTTGTATTTGTGCTGTTCTTCACTAAAGATAAATCTTTTACCAGGAAAATTGGCCAAGCCACGGCAGTTGCATAATTCCCAATGGGGAATGATGTGTCCTGCTGAAACACCTGAAGGACAAGTACAATCCTAACTGAACTTCTATGTGAAAATTTGCTTGTTAGCAATACTTAACATATATATCTCATGTATATGCAAATTTTTACTATTTTATCAGGCATGTGGACTGGTAAAAAATCTGGCGCTGATGGTTTACATTACTGTTGGATCAGCAGCATATCCCATTTTGGAATTTCTTGAAGAGTGGGGAACAGAAAACTTTGAGGTAGATCTTTATGACTTTCAAGTACTTAAATGTGGCCTGTATATTTCTTTATTTTATTATATCCTTAGCACTCACTTGAACATTTTTTGTTTGTTGTAGGAAATATCTCCTGCAGGTATCCCTCAAGCAACTAAAATATTTGTCAATGGTTGTTGGGTTGGTATCCATCGCAACCCTGACATGTTGGTGAATACATTGAGACGGCTGAGACGGCGGGTCATTTACTGCTCCTATTTTCTTGCACTTTGTTTGATTTCTCTTTCTATGACCTTTTATTTACATTCTGTTTTTAATTTTGCCTGTTGGTTAGATAAAGATTTGGTTAAAGATGATAATCTGTTTGTTGATCTATCCTATGTCAATGTGATATCACAAAGTTGGCACCAACTTCATAATTTATTTGATTTCCATTGTCCTTTTATGTATCATTTTCTTAATTCTTCTTGGAAGGGAATGTGATTTTGTGACCAGGAATATGGGATTTTGGAATTCTAAAATAACAGCTGTTATGTTAAAAGTTACTCTCCTCTTTTGGCATTCATTTCTCAGTATCTTTCTGTTTCTTGATTTGATTCTATAATGATGAAGATATATCTTTTTGCTAAGCAATTCTTCATTTAAAAGAACTATTGAATTGTGCTCTAAAGGGTAATGTCGTTAATTGTTCATGCTTTTTTTCTAGCTTAGCTGTATGGTTTTGTGATTGCTGATTGGGCTAGCTTTTCTGGAGATTATTATTCATCCAAGTCTTTTTTCTATTGTCTTCTGATATACATATGACCTTTACTTTGGCTAGGTGGATGTCAACACTGAAGTTGGTGTTGTCAGAGATATCAGCTTGAAAGAATTGCGGATATATACTGACTATGGGCGTTGTAGTCGTCCTTTATTCATTGTTGAGAAACAAAGGCTTCTAATAAAGAAGAAAGACATACAAGCTCTACAGCAGAGGGTTAGTGAAGTTTAATCGAAATTGATCTTTGAAATAAATGTGTTACTTCGTTTTTTTTTTAATCTTAGTTAATAATTAATATGATAGGAATCACCAGAAGATGGGGGCTGGCATGATCTTGTGGAGAAGGGATTTATAGAGTATATAGACACTGAAGAGGAGGAGACTACTATGATTTCCATGACAATAAATGTGAGTAAGGAGTAGGGGACCACATCCTTACGCTATTTGGTTAAATGTGTAGAAGCTATTGAGAACTTACCTGGCGTTAAACTTCATGCCAGGATCTTGTTCAAGGAAGACTTAATCCAGAGGAGGTTTATTCTGCCACTTACACCCATTGTGAAATCCACCCATCATTGATTTTGGGTGTTTGTGCTTCAATTATACCATTTCCCGACCATAATCAGGTCAGTATATTTCTTTGGAGAATCATTTTTTGCTCTTGAAATTTCTGCTTATTGAGTTTTTTCTGCACTTAGTCTCCACGTAATACATATCAATCTGCTATGGGCAAGCAAGCTATGGGAATTTATGTCACTAACTACCAATTTCGAATGGTATGTCTTGTTTTCCATCACTGAAGAATTATTCATTTTTATGTTCCATTTAGCCAACAACACATTGGTTTCCTTTTGTCCGTGGTCTCCAGGATACATTGGCTTATGTTCTGTACTATCCACAAAAGCCTCTTGTCACAACACGAGCTATGGAGCACCTCCATTTCAGGCAGCTACCAGCTGGGATTGTAAGTACATTGCCATATAAGTACCCCTCCCCTGTTTTTATCTTGCATGATGATGCGATTGACATGTTGCTTTGTTTAGAATGCTATTGTTGCCATCGCCTGCTATTCCGGTTATAATCAGGAGGATTCTGTGATCATGAATCAATCCTCAATTGACCGTGGATTCTTCCGATCGCTTTTCTTCCGGTCATATAGGTGAAATTGCTGCTACATCTTCTATCGTTTTAGCACATTAAATATTTGTTTACTCTTTCACTGTTAATCTCTAGCCATCCAATAAATGCTTGACACAACTTTTTAGGGACGAGGAGAAAAAAATGGGAACACTGGTTAAAGAAGATTTTGGTCGTCCAGACAGGTCTAATACAATGGTGAGAATGGGTTTATGATATTTCCTGCATACTAGACATTTGGTAATTGGTCGTTTTTCTTTACAGGGTATGAGGCATGGGTCTTACGATAAATTAGATGATGATGGTCTCGCACCTCCTGTAAGCTAATATTTCCTGTTATTTATAGATAGCTGTGCGTATGTGGCCATTAAATTGTAATGATTGATCAATGGTTGGGTTAATCTTCCAGGGAACCAGAGTTTCAGGTGAGGATGTTATCATTGGAAAGACTACTCCTCTTTCTCAGGATGAAGCGCAGGGACAAGCTGCTTCTCGTTACTCGCGGCGTGATCATAGCATAAGTTTACGCCACAGCGAGACAGGCATTGTAGATCAAGTAAGATTAGCTTTAATTTGAAGAATATATTTCTATAATAGTTTCTGTATTTGTATTTGCCTTAATGACTTTGCACTTTCTTATCTTTATTTTTTTAAATAGCTTAATGGCTTCTGCTTCTAGGTTCTATTGACAACAAATGCAGATGGATTGAGATTTGTCAAAGTGAGAGTCAGATCTGTTCGAATACCTCAAATAGGGGATAAATTCAGTAGTCGGCATGGTCAGAAAGGGACGATTGGGATGACGTACACGCAAGAGGATATGCCGTGGACAGTGGAAGGGATCACCCCTGATATCATTGTGAATCCTCACGCTATCCCCTCACGCATGACTATTGGCCAGCTCATTGAATGTATTATGGGGAAGGTTGCAGCTCACATGGGAAAGGAAGGCGATGCCACTCCATTTACAGATGTCACTGTAAGTAGTGATTAATTGTGAAATTTAATTCTTAGAATGATTGCGACAAGTGTTTGGATTCTTCAATTAGATTTTTTTTTCTCATTTATCTTGATATGCTTTGTTTCTTTTAGGTGGACAATATTAGCAAGGCTCTGCACAAGTGTGGATATCAAATGCGTGGATTTGAGACTATGTACAATGGTCATACAGGTCGACGTCTCACTGCCATGATTTTCCTTGGGCCCACATATTACCAAAGACTTAAGCATATGGTTGACGACAAAATTCATTCTCGGGGAAGGGGTCCAGTGCAGATACTTACTAGGCAACCCGCTGAGGGTCGATCCCGTGATGGAGGCCTCAGGTTTGGAGAAATGGAGCGGGATTGCATGATTGCACATGGCGCTGCTCATTTTCTCAAGGAGAGGTTGTTTGACCAAAGCGATGCATATAGAGTTCATGTTTGTGAGCGTTGTGGGTTGATAGCCATTGCAAATCTCAAAAAGAATTCTTTTGAGTGCAGAGGATGCAAAAACAAAACTGACATCGTTCAGGTACATGTTCCTTCCTCTTTCGAGCGAATAAATGTCCTCTTATTCTCTTTGGGAGATGCTCGACAAATTATTTTTATTTAGTTTTTAATTGCGATGAAATATAAAATTCTCCCGTTGGGTAATGGTGGGCTTATGCAGGTACATATTCCCTATGCTTGTAAGCTACTATTCCAGGAGCTTATGGCCATGGCAATAGCCCCAAGAATGCTCACTAAAGATGTAAAACCCTTAAAAGACCAAAAGAAGAAAGGATCGTAAGACTCCAAAGATTTTGAGTACAAAATGGTACCAAAATGAGGAGGGTTTTTCCATGTGATCAATCAGCATAAGTCGGGGACACGTCCACGGAGACATACGTTCATTAGAAGCCTTTTTGTGGCGATTAGATCAACAAGAACAGGAGATTGCCTGGTGTTTTAGCCGAAACTGTCTTGTTTTTGTGAGAATCAATACCATATGTAATCAATACCATATTAAATATTTGATCCTTAACGAAGAAAGAGTGAGTGAGAGAGAGAGAGAGAGGGATAATAGTCATATGTAATTGTTTTATTGTACACTAGTTGAGCATCCAACTTCTGCTTTAATCAATGGAATTGGTTTCTGTTCTTATTCAGCCGCTAAGGAATTTAGATGCCTTGTTTAACGAACTGTAATTTCCAATTTTTATTTGAAAACAAGTAGTGACTTGTTAAATTTAGAGTTATTGAAATTATTCTTAATTAGGCTCTTTAAGTAGCAAAAGACAGTTCATTTTCATTAAAAATAACAATTTTGAAAATTATATTTGGTCGGTAGATGATACTAAGTGTCCATGAGTATTATTTTGGCATGGAAATGCATGAAATTTATACACTTGTAAAGAGTGTAACTTATTATGGTAGTGACAAAATCTAACTTGCAGGGGTGTTCAAAACCATACCAGAGTCTATTGAAAACCAACATTAATCGAACCAAACTTAATCGAGTGTTTGATTTGTTGGACCTGTGACTTCGTAATCAGATTTCCCGAATCATTGGATTACTTTTGAGTTTTGAATTGATTTATTTTATAATTTAAAATTTTAATATTTAGTGAAAAATATTTAGATTTATTTCAATCAAAATAAAAACGTTTGTTTTAGTTTTTTTTCTCTCTTGTTCGTGAATAAAATTCATATTTTGAACTAGGAGTGATATTAATTATGCAAAAAATAATAATAAAATTGAAAAAGCATATTGACTTTTATAATATTGATTTTCCTTTATAGTTATTTTTGGTAAATTTATATTAGTAACAATTAAATTTATATTAATATATAAAATTAAAAAATATTATTTTATATTGCGATTATAATCGGAACCTAAGCAAAATTTTTGGTTCCATTTAGGTTTTATTTCCAATCAAAAATTCTGATTTCGGTTCAAAAATTACTAGAACCGAACCGTGAACACCGTTGCTAACAGCCAAACCAGATAGACTGAGTTTAAATCGCACTTGGAAATCCTAATGAGCGATCATATGAATCTAATTATAATATAATATTTGCTTGCAAGTTCTCCTACACTGAATTTGGTGAGATTTGAAAGATAGAATGGGAAGCGAAGAAGTCGACGATGAAGGACCGCCCCCTGGATGGCCATCAATCGCTCCTCCCCAGTCGACGCCGTCCTCCGGTGAGTCCTCCTTTGGTATTCAGATTCGTCCTCTCTTTAGTTTAATAGATGTTGCGTTTGGGTTTGGTATAAATCGAAAATCACTAGATCACTGCCCCAATTTTGGTAATATAGCCCAGTCACTATTTTCTGTGTTACTCTCAGTACTGATCATCGATATAACGAAAGGGGTTTTATTTTGTTTTAGTTAGATGCAGCAACAGTCTCGAATCCTTCTGGATACTACCCACTTCAAATATTTGAAGTAATGTATTGACAATACTCGTTTAAAAGTAATATTGATAGAAAGTAACAGGGTAGAACTCACTCCAAAAACTAACTCCTAGGGAATTCCCTCGTATTATATATAGGATCTTTAGCATTCTCTCTGTCGACGTGGGACGACAGTATCCATGGCTGAATGAAAGTAATTGAATGTGAATATGCAGTATGTAGTGCCTATAATATTTATCTACTTTCTCGTTTAATCCTGATTGTAGTATGCGCTGCAAAGTTTTACGCTTGATTGACAAAGTAAGGATGAGATGCAGACCTCATGGGAACCATTCTAGTCTTTCTTGGCGGTTTTATTGTCGGATTGTGCGGGTGAAGAAATAGAGGCTCTAATTTATGATTTGGGTGAAGCTCAACTATGACATTACTAGAAAGGCACTTGTAGACATTAGCGAAATGTTTTAGAAGATTTACTCGATCTTGCGTAAAGACTATAACTTTGATTTTGTGTTGGACAATTATGTTTGTTGAACGTTTTCTCACCTGGAATCGCTTGTGTGTGGCTTAGAAATGGCTCAAATGGTTTGTGGTACTTGCCGCCGCCTGCTTAAATATCCAAAGGGATCTAGACATGTTCAATGCTCATGCTGCTCAACAGTCAACTTTGTGTTAGAAGGTTAATAAAGAGTTCTATTTACTTATAATTTGTGTTATTTTTCTTGTTACCTACTAGACTCACTCTAACGTCGAAGTAACAATACTACTTCCCGTTTCAGGGTAAATAGCTTTGTAGTATGCTCAAAAGCATTATGTATAATCACATTATTCTCGAATCATGAAACTTTAGAACGACCTCGTTTCCTACATTAAACACGACTCGGCCTGATTTAAGATTAACGACTGTTGCATCTTACTTGCCTCTCTGTACTAACAGAGTACCCGGACTACACTATCAATTATCTGATGATTATTAATAGACTTTGATTTTGTTAGTTTGTCTTGCATTGCTCCATCATTAATGCTATTATAATATCAAGATCTGTCTTTTTCAGGTCATGAGGTTGGGATTGTTAAGTGCGACGGTTGTGCAGTGTTACTGATGTACCCATATAGTGCACCATCAGTCAAGTGTTCCTCTTGTCACGCTGTCACAAAAGTTGGGGTGCGTGAATTCTTACTTTTTTATTATGTTACTCGTACATTTACTAATATTGTACGGAGAAGAAGACCGTAATTGCAGTTCGAACAAGAATCGTGGAGTCGGTCTCAGTTCAGTTTATTTCCTACCCTTGTGAGAACCATGACCAATTCTTAATATAGAAGAACCGCCTTTCATGGTTCAGTTCACGGTTTTGAATCCAAAAAATCGATAGAACCATAGATAACAAAATCCAGCCCAATCTCAGTCAAACCTAAAATTAATCTGTGATTCGTCCCAAACTTGGTGAAACCTACCCAAACACGACCCTAAACTTATTATATTTTAATAAAATTAATTTTAGTTTTTATTTTGTAACTGAATCCCATATCATGGTTCGGTTCTTATTATCCATGTGGTTATGGTTCCGGTTCTAAAACCTAGAAGTCGTTAGCATTCAGTTTGGTCGGCTTCACCATCAGATTCTGTGATATTTGATTAGCTGAAGAGTAAGACTTGTTGCACCTTTTCTTAAAAACTCATAATGACAAGAATACTAAGGAAAAATAGCTAGTTGAAGTTATTGATGAGTCACATAAAATGATAGATTCTCTGTATGAGTGGGAAGATTACACTTACATGTTTCTGATAATGTGAAATTTGTGAAGGACCACAACAGGCGCGCTCCTTGGTCGGTTCAACAAGGTCAACCACCGCCTCCTCTCAACCCTGTTCATTAAAAGTAATCATCTTATGTGCCATCCATGATGTGTTTCATTTCAGTACTGCAAACTATTTCTCTTGTAAATATCAATCATGTAGCTAACACATTGAATAGAAAGCTGATTGCATTTATTAATTTGATTGATCGTGCTATATTTCAGAAATATGTATGATCGTTCCCCCGTTTCTGTCTGTGTCCTTTAAACAAAATGGGCTTCATTTGTTATTCTTGTGCATATATGCCCGTCCAATCTAAAATTTCAATTTAGTGGGACGAAAATCAGCGTATACTATTACTCTAATAGTTGTTCGCTTATGTTATTCTGGACTTCTTGAAAAGAATGTGATAATTTGCTTATCAGATGAATGAAAGTAAACGTGCAGAAAATTGAGAGAATCGCATTTACATGAAAATTCTGCATCGTAGTAGGAAATTACGGCGCAATAGTCCAAGGGCGCCTTGGGTTATAGACTTAATAGGAAATTCCAAAAAGCATCTAGTTGGGTAAAGTAGTGTAAACATTGTTGTACGACAATTTCTAACCGTTAGTCATCATCAGGAGGGAAATCCTCGTCAGAAGCAGGCTCCAAAAATGACCCCAGAGTTTTCCTCAAAATGCTGAAAGTTTTATCATCCTGTTTTCAATGGAAATGAATTGCATAAGAAATTAGAGAAGGGGGAAAAGATTGAATTAGTAACTTAACAACTTACCTGTTTTTTCTTTTTCAACGACTCTTCTAGCTGGGTAATTTTATCCGCACAATCTTTCTCATGTTCAGATATCACATTCCTTTCTCTCTTCCCTGATTGTATAGTTCAGAAAGTTAGTGTGTCATTGCTACAACTATATAACGGACTATAGATTCTTACTTAATTGTTCATATTTTGTGAATAATCTTTCCTTCTCTTCTTCGAATTTTGAAATTGTATCTGTCAAAAAACTCCTAGCTATTAGATTTGTAACATGAAAGGCCTAGATTATACTGTGTAGAATATGAAAATAAATCTTGATGTTTGCCTATCTTAGTTTCATCAAGAAGTTAGGAGGCATTCTCAATGAGACCTATGAATGCTGGTAGCCTGGTAGTTATAATTAAATGTAGAAATCATGGAAATTTGGAACACCTTTTAAAGAATGGAGGTGCGCCGCTTTTTCCTTGCAGAACTTCTCATAAAGTGCTTGGAACTTGGAAGTTTCATTCCTCAAGGAATTTTCGCACTACAGAAAATTAACCAGAAAATATCACCATACACGCATCAGTCAAAAGAAAATACCAATTGCTGTGTTTCATTGTTGGTTATTTGTCCATGGTGTCCCAATCACGACCTCTTTTGAGCTTTTCGAAAGGGCTCTGGCAAAACTTTGCCTGCCAATTAAAAATGAAATGATTCTTAAAATAATCTCAATAACAATAACGGCAAACATCAAAATCGTCCTGGAAATGTCATTCCATGACAAAAGAAAAAAAAAAATAAGACGTAATCGTTGAAGTGAGTTATTTGTCCTAAATTACCTCTCCTTCTCAAATTTAGACTTCAAGTCATCAATCATAGTCCTTATCTCACCAGCCACACTGTCACGACAGGGTAATTAAAGGTCACAAAAACACCCTGGGAATATTCGGACGTAGACCTAAAGCGAAAAACGAGGACCAGAAAAGGAAAGCGAACTTCACTACACAATTTTGTTTTCCTTCCCTCATCAGAAAGAAAAATACGGTTGGCATAGAAGCATGAAACTGACAAATAATGTTACAATTTAACAATTAATCAGCATAAGCAACTCTAATGCACGCTTAAATTCAAACTCTGATCCAATCTTTAATAGACTGGTAAAACGACAACGAGAATAGTTGATTTCCATCAATGCTAACAAGATTCTAGTCAGATTTTAGACACCACTTCAAAAATATTAAACCTCGAAATAGTCTCATCTTTCTTCTTCTGGCCATCCTTTTCTGTCTTCTCCTTGATCTGTTGCAGCGCCGACATAATGCCTTTGATATTGCTGTAATTGCCACAAATTTCACTCATACTTCATCGCGATGCTAAAGTTAATTAAAAAAACACTAAAGAAACGTAAACGACTACGTACCTTGAAAGCTCGACATCGAAATCAAGATCTAAATCTTCCTCTCTTCGTTTCCTCTTGTCCGAGTTGGAAAGCTCTGGCTCCGAAACTTTCTTTCTGGTGTTTGGTTTGGAGCTGGACATAGTAGCCTCACTTCCTAATTCGAGACGCTGAAATTAAAACTATTGAGCTTTCTCCGAGTATGTTAAGAAACTCGCAGTTACCTTTGGCTCTTTCCGGCGATGTGAAACAGGCGGGAAAGTATTGAACAGAATTCGCGGATCCTCTCAGAAGAAGCCTCTTACTATTTATATGAAAAACTCAAATTTCCTAACAATTTTTCAAATTTTATTTTCAGAAAAATCCCTAAATAGTGACCATTTTATATTTTGATCCTTTACTATACTTATTTCGTTATCCCATAAAAAGCCTTTAATTATGGCATCTACCAACATGTTGCTGCCCGGGATCGAACTGGAGACCTTTAGTGTGTAAGACTAGCGTGATAACCACTACACCACAGCAACTGGCTTGAGAGCAGGGTCCATCGTTTTGCGGCCTTTTTTCCACGACGTCAGTCTTACTTCCATCAACCGGTTCATTTCTTTCCTTCAAAATACAGATATCCACCTACTTTCTAACAGTGGAAACCATGCATCGCTACAACTTCTGCAAAATGCTGGTGGAAAATGCGATTAATGGCAGACACTATTATACTAATTGCCTGAAAATGACGTCTCTTTACTCCATAATCAGTCCGCTCGGCAATCCTGGCACAAGTGTTGTGCCTGAGCTCGATGACTGGGTCCACAGGGTGAAAAAGTTGGGAGTCGCTGAGCTTCAGATCATCATTCACGATCTTCGCAAGCGCAAACGATTCGATCAAGCTCTCGAGGTTTGGAATTTACATTTTTCAAGCTATCTTTTGTTCATTTGTGGAACTTTAACGAGATGGAAGCTTATTTGTTCGATGAATACCAACGAGAGTAGACCTCTTTTTATCGTCATTCGCTTGTGTGACTCTATGCTCAGGTTTTGGAACGGATGAAGGAAAAGGGAATCTGCGTATTTTCACCGAGTGAGCATGCCGTGGAGTGGGATGTAATTGGGAAAGTTCGAGGGTTTCTTTCAGCTGAAAATCATTTCGCCAAGTTGAACGATCAGAACAAGACTGATAAAACATATGGAGCTCTCCTTAATTGTTATGTCCGGCAGCGCCAAACCGATAAAGCCGAAGATGAAGGAGATGGGTTTTGCTTCATCCCCCATTACTTCTTCATCCCCCATTACTTACAATGACATCATGTGCCTATACACAAACACTGGTCAGCACGAAAAGGTTGCAGAGGTGCTATCGGAGATGAAGAACAATGGAGTTCGCCCTGACAATTTCAGTTACAGAATCTGCATCAATTCCTATGGTGCGAGATCTGATCTTGAGGGAGTGGAGAAACTACTGCGAGAGATGGAGAGCCAATCTCACATTCCCATGGACTGGAACAATTTTCCGTGGCTGCCAATTTTTTCATTCAAGCTGGTCAAACTGAAATGGCTCTTGACCCCCTAAAAAAGTCAGAGGAGAGACTGGATAAAAAAGATGGATAACTTTCTAATTACACCATACACAAGTCTTGGGAGACAAAGAGGAGTTGTTACGATTGTGGGATTTGGAGAAGACAGCTTGTAAGAGGTACATAAACCGGGATTATAATCACCATGCCTGCAGTCTTTGATAAAGCTCGATGAATTTGAGGAAGCCGAAAAAGTACTCAAGGATTGGGAATCATCTGGGAACTTTTATGATTTTCGAGTGCCGAATACTGTTATTATCGGGTATTTGAACAAAGCAATGCCGAGAAAGGCCGAATCTTTACTTCTCGACTGTAAATCGAAAGGAAAACCGACCGCGCTGAACAGTTGGGGGAAAGTGTCGGCTGGGTATGTGAATGAAGAGAAGATTGGAGGAATCCATATATCATGAGTCAAAATATACGGAAGAAAAAACCTAACATCAATATAGTAAAAATGAAATGAAAAGACAGCATTTTTCTTTGCAATATTACCAAGTTTGCAGTACTGAAAAGTAAAACAGATTAAGTTTATGAAGCAAACTATGGAAAATGTAAAATGATTGAGGACCAAATGTTCAGACAAACAAGTCTTACTTACTCAGATAAAGCAGATTTAAGCTCCCCATTTTGTTGCAGCTCCATCACAATATCACAACCACCAATCAGCTCACCTAGGTAATATAGCTGAGGAAATGTTGGCCAATTCGAGAAGGCTTTCAATCCTTGCCTCACTTCTTCATCAGTCAGAATATCGAACGACCCAAACGAAATGCCTTCCTTCCGAAGGGCGCCCACAACTTTGGAACTGAAACCACATTTGGGAGCTTCTGGTGTGCCTTTCATGAAAAGCATGACTGGTGAAGAGGCAACCAGCTTCCTCAGGCGATCTTCGGGCTTCTCTTCCCGAACGGCCCCTTTCTCTGTTAAAACCTTTTTAAGTTCTCCACTTCTCTGCATCTTCAAGACAATGTCTGACCCACCAACCAGCTTACCTCCAATGTACAGCTGAGGATAACTAGACCAATTTGAGTAAACTTTCAGGCCTTGGCGGACTTCGTCATCGGAAAGAATATCAAAGCTCTTAAAATCGACTTTTTCTTGTTGAAGAATTTCCACAACCTTGTGGCTGAACCCACATTTGGGTTCCTCAGGTTTTCCTTTCATAAAAAGCATAACTAGGCTCGAATTTATCAGGTTTCCGAGCCGGGACGACAAGTTGTACTCAACCCAGTAGACTCAGAGATAACACCCTTTCCAATTTCAGTGTCGGTTTCCTTGTCCTCCTCGATAACAATGGTTTCAATCCCATTATCTCTGAAAACTTCCTTTAGCTCACCACTATCATGCATTGCAATTACTATGTCACAGCCTCCAAGAAGCTCCCCTTTACAATATAGTTGAGGATATGTTGGCCAGTTAGAAAACTTCTTCAATCCTTCACGAACCTCGTCATCTACGAGAATATCAAAACTACCAAACTTGACATTTTCATCCTTCAAAATTTCGACAACCTTTCTGCTAAACCCACACTTCGGTTCTTCTGGACTTCCTTTCATGAATAACATGAGATGATGCTTTTCGATCAGCTGCTGCAGCCGTTTATTCAGTGCATCACCAGAGACCAGTGGTATTCTGTTTTCCACTCCGAGAGAGTCATTTTCTTTCGTTAACTCTTTCATGGTTTCAAGAACAGTGGCTCCGGCGGCCATACCAAGGCTTGCTGGAGCTGCAGGTTGTCCAGGACTAATTCCCCCAGCAACCTTAGCAACTTTATTGGCCAAGCTGGATGGATCTGCGCCCTCCAATGTGCTAACAACCTTGCCATTCTGAAGCACAAGATAAGCTTTAGTAATTAGTAACTACTTTGATAAGTAGAAAATGCCTGGAAACATGAGAAAAAGATAAAAGTAATTACAGTAAGTCCCCATTTTTTCATTTCATAAGCAAGAAATTCATGGTCTAGACTACACATTTTACAGTTTATCAAATCGCAAATTATGTCTTATGCACACAACCCGTGACCTCCTTTCACTACCCAGAAAGAAGACATGAAAAGGAACCAAAAAGAATTGGAGAGAAAAACTTGACCAAAAGTATGGAAGGTCAAGAATGAAATCAAACTCAAGCACAACAAACTGTCTCAAGTTACCAATTAGTGGTATGGAAGGTCAAGAATGAAATCAAACTCAAGCACAACAAACTGTCTCAAATTACCAATTAGTGTCACTAGTCAGTCCAATCATGTCAGTGAAAATAATGCCAAGTGTTTGTATACCCTAACATTTTTTGTGTAGCAATAGAATTACAGAAATCAGATTTAATCCAAAAGATTCAGCACAGTCTTTTCAATAAATTTGATATTTTAACAACAATCAGTTCAGCAACAAAAACAACTTATAAGTAGTAATGGGTGATAGGAAAGAAAAAAAAGAATCATGGTTGTGCCTCATGTAGGCAATAAAACAACACTAATGACCGTTACCGAATGTATACAAGGACGTACAATTTAACAAACTCTTTGAATTATGTCCCCACTTCCTATTGTCCTAAATCATCTTTCCAAACTGTTACTAAAGGAGACGCTGGACAAAGAATGGTGACAAAAAATAAGCTCCATCCTCGTCTTTAGCCTTCCTCCTATACAGTGAACAGTAATTTTCTTTGGCTACTCGGTCTACTAAAAGATGGTTTAATGGAATTTCATCAATCATAGCATAAGTTGATTTCCATTTAAAATTCTTCAATGAGCATAGTTTACTAGTCTTTTATTGAAAACCCTCTTGTCCCAATCTTCTACAAGCCTCTAAAATTCTTTTAATGCAATTTTAAGATGTATAACAGTTGAATTCAAATTCCGATGCTCTTTGATGACATATCAATAATATGGTAACAATCATTGACCAAATACAAATAGAAAGCTCGATATCAGGTCCATAACAATGATATCCAAATATATAACCTCTACAACTGCTTCAAGACCAAAGAGGTAAGTATAGAAATCTATAATACAGTATAATTAAAAAAAAATAAGATTCCTAAAACTATAACATTCTTAAACACTCTATTCAATCAATCAGGAAAGAAATCGCAATTCAAAACAAAAAATAGACCAATCCTTTTCACCAGTAAACCAAAAAAAAAAAAAAAACTAAATAGAATAAAAACGACTGAAAATGGGGAAAATACGACAGCAGCGAAAGCCGCACTTAACAGACCTTGAAGAAAACAAAGTAAGGGACAGCAGAAACTGAGTAAGCCTCCGATATTTCAGGTTGCTCTTCAGCTTCAACCTACAAAATCCATAGGCAGTAAAGAAATGAATCACAAAAAAAAAAAAAAAAAAGTAGAAGGAATATCAAGTGCAGAGAATAAATCCGTGAGGGAAAATCTGAGAAAGGAGAGAAGAAAAGAAACAAACTCTGAGAAAATGGGCGTAAGGGATATCGGTAGAGAGTTGAGAAAAGACGAGGTCCATGTGCTTGGAAGCCTCGCACCAGGAAGCCCAAAAGTGGAGAATAACGGTGGCATCGCTTCCCAGGAGCTTATCGAGCTCCGACTTCGATTGCACGTCCTTCACAGACCCACCCATCGAGAGAGAGAGAGAGAGAGAGAGAGAACCTTGTTCTTCTGAAACGAATAGGCAGAAACCTAGAGCACAAGTGGGAAGGAGCAGATTCGACAGACAAGCAGCTGCCTGTAATTGTAAATACTTGTGACTACGAGGACATTTAAAGTAATTTTGGGTTTTTTTAATTTAAACCCTAAATTTTCGGTTTTTTTAAAAAACAAACCCTCAAAATTTACTATTAAATTAGCTTAGTTTTAAAAAAATAGCTTATTAGATAAATAAAACAGTTGTTATACGACTTTTTCTGTTAAATTTAACGATGAAATTATTTAGAAGACTAATTAAAAATTAAATTGAAAATACTTGAATTATAAAATTAAAAGTGTAAGAACTAAATTAAAATGACCTCAAAATTAGGACCAAAACCGACCAGAACCTTCGGTACAGTTTTATTCGGTTTTAAAAGTCAATCGAACCGACATTTGGTTTAAAATTTTGAAAACCGATAAATTTGTTTTGGTTACCGGTTTCAGTTTAGAAGTTTCCGGAACCAATCTTAACCGGTTCTGTTAGGTTCGGGTCTACCACAAACGACCATGAACACCCTTACTCAAAACTATAAAGATTACAATCAAATTTCATCATCTAAAAAATTTATGCAGCTGCCACAGGAATCAGGAACGTGATACTAATTTCCATAGCAGCTACATTCACTGTATTATTCAAAAGCAGTAATGGGTCAGGTACAAAATCTCAAATTCTTCAAAACATGGAATCCCAAAGCTGTTTATCTTCCGTTGAATGGAGTAATTGAACAACAGAAATCTCTACTACTTTAAAAACACATAAACCAACTTGATTTCATAATGCAACCTCTTTCTTTTTAAAGCTCAAAAGTTTCCGATTTATGACATCCATCCGAATAAGAATCGACCCGGCATCTCCTCCTTCAGTCCACTTGATGGACGCCCTCTCTAAAAGCTTCAAAATCTGTCAAAAGAAAGCCCTCGTTACTCAAAGATTAATCACCATATGTAGCAGAGTAATAACAGTTTGATATATTAGAAATCTATTTCATCAAAACAGAACTCAAAGCTATGTATAAATATGCTGGCTTATAACACATCAACCTCATTAAAACTATATTGAAGCAAATATTACACTCTCTTTGGGGCACCCTTCACACCTCAACTAGAAAAAATAAAAAGGAAACAGGACTAGGAGAAAAAATTTCAAGCTAAATATTTTACCAGTCGCCTGCGAGACCCTTTTGAGGTATCTTCATTGTTTGTCTCGATTATGACTTTAAGATACTTGATTGCTGATAGAAAAGAGGGTGTTGTTGTTTAAATCAGTTTGAAATAATTATAATCAAAATAAAGAATGAAACTAAAAGCAAGGACCCACAGGGTATGCCAGAAAGAGAAGAAAGATGACCCTTCAGAAGTCTTATGGCCTCCTTGACTTCAAGGTCGTGTAAATCAAGTAACAATTCATCTTGAGTCTCTGAATTGCTGCTAAAGAACAGAGACACAGATGATAGAGATCCTCAGAGTTTCAACATTTATTGATTGTAAGTGTATGGTGTGTGTGTGTGTATAAGAGAGAGAGAGAGAGAGAGAGAGAGAGAGAGAGACATAGAGATTAACAATAATGCCACTGACCTAGTTTCCACAATAGTTTGACAGGATTCTTCATCAGCTTCGCATGCCTTTTGATAAAAAAACTGTCCCTGTCCAACGAAACATCCAAAATATTCCTAATAATTGAATGAGGAAAGAGTTTGAATACGAGACCAAGATCCTACTTTATTTCCAAGTAATTCCATGACAAGCCCTTGTAATCTTTCATAGCAGAATCAGAACGCCTTTTATTCAGTTATTTTTTATAATGTCCTTTCAAGTTTGCAGATGAGAGCTAATCAATAATTAAAAGCCTCGTTTATTTCCAAGTAATTCCATAACCAAAGCCTTGTTTAAAAACTCAAAAACATTTTTAGATGAAAAAGTACCTGTTCCAAAAGTTTTCCAGCAAGAACATGATCATCCTTAGCGTATGCATCGATGGCCTAACACACAAAATTTTCCTCGCTTCAAACTCTTGTATATGATGATAGAAAATAAATTTGCTTTTTCAAATATAACAAACATTAGTGAAAGGCCTCCTACAGCTTTATAATATTCCTTCATTGTGGCTCGATATTCCCTAACTGCTTGTCGAAGAAGCTGATATTTATCCTCTTCATTTTTAGCTGCAATATACCATACACATATGTATAACAATTATTGAACATAATGACTATCAGATGGACACATTCATCAGAACACGACCTTGTTACAAATTTGAAGCAGTGAACACAGACATATTTTTCACGACCTTGTTACAAATTTGAAGCAGTGAACACAGACATATTTTTCAGGAATCTTTAATAAATGAACATGGCAGGAGTAGTGTGTTAGGAATACCTGCACCGCACTTCACTCGGCCAATCCGCCGAATCGGTCAGAACTTCGGTTAGAACCCTCTGCCGAACCCTCGGCCGAGTATTCCCAACATGGTGGGTCCCATTCCCCACCAGCAACAGAGTTTAATCCCCAATAATTATTAAGAATAACTAAGTGTTCCCACCAATAATCACTTGGAATAACCAAGTGTTCCAGGCACACTTGGTTAAAGGACCTCTACCCCAAAGGTAGAGGCGCAGGGTTCAAATCCTCCCATAGTGAAATTATTGGGGATTAAACCCTGTTGCTGGTGGGGAATGAGACCCACCATGTTGGGAATACTCGGTCGAGGGTTCTGACCGGTGGAGGGTTCTAATCGGAGTTCCGACCGATTCGGCGGATTGGCCGAGTGAAGTGCCACCGGTGCGGGTATTCCTAACATAGTGCTCTGTTGTTGATTTCCTAGAATGACGTGTAACACTAAATCACATTTTGTGGCATATCAATTAAAAGCAGTCAACCAATGAACATCAGAGAATCTAAAAAAATTAAAGCATTGTCTTGAGTAAGATGTCCAGTGGCTTTAGCAAATTTTTACCCAGACAGCACTCGCTCTAAGGATCTCGATCTCCTAAATATTGATTAACAACAAAATCTAGAAACCTAAAAAATAGTGCGGCTCTTTCTCCCAGAAGGTTTTTCCAAATATTAAATCTCATAAGCATTATCAAAGTACTGAGAAACTCAAATTTCTATGTCTTACCATCCTCATTACCATGCTGTGTATGTACAAGAATCTTATCATCTATATCAATGTCCTTTGGGGGTTCTATCTCAACCCGTCTTGATACTGCAGACCTCTGAACAGATTTAAAAATTTTCTTCGGTGACTCCTCAATCCTCTTAGAAGTATCAAACAAAGCAGCTAAAACTTCCTTTTGAAGATCGTATGTTGTCTTCTCGTGTTCTGTTGATTCTATGCCATTTGTCTTTAAAGTGTTATTTGCATTACTGAAGTAAAGAAAGCTAAGATCAATAACTGACACTCCTCTCTTGAGAAGAATTCAAATAATAGCCAAAATTTTCAAAAGTCAACATAAAGGAAAAAGTTTTAGAGAAAATTAAATAAAAAAAAAAACAAAAACAAAACTAATGGGTCGACAACAAAGGAAAGAAATATACCCTCTATAACCATTAGTCTTTTGCGATTCTGATCTTGAAATAGGTTCAGACTGTAAAACAACATAAATATAGAAAAAGATATATTAATGAAAAAAAAAAAAATTGCTACAATTAAAATCTTAAGGATACATTTTATGCTCAAATATTTCATACATAAGTAATAGTCAGAGTCTAACTTATAAGAAAACCAATTTTTATGAGATTGATTTTAAATTTTACCAGTATGCAGATCCTCTCATATCTCTCTTCAACATCAACACATTAAATTAAACTGAGTGATATTCTTATCTACTACTTCACTATAAAGTATTAATCATACATGCCAACTGATTGCAATAAACATACTAACCATGCCAGAGGACTTAAAGACAGAATCCTTCCTTTGATCGAAGGTAATTGCTGATAGATCAAGCAATTTATCCATGCTCTGAACGCTCATAACAAAAAATACACAAGTAAACAGCTATAAAATTTCTTGCAGAAAAGATAACAAAAAGGCAAGACATACTCCTTCATACTATAATAAAAGGTAAACTGTCAAGCATTACGTGAACAAGTAAATGACATGAAATAAGATGTATTACCCGAAGGTTCAAAGAGAATTCTTTTCTTACACAAAGAATTAAGGGTCACAGACAAAAAGATGAAACTGAAAGTCAACTTAGGTAAATTTACATACACGCGAAAAATTGGCTCTAAATTCCTCTAGAGAAAAACCAAACTTTTATTTCCTGTAACTTGCGACATTTTAATGCAAATGTGAATGGGTGCAGACTCCATTTGATCACCACTGGACAGACTATTGGAAGGCAGTTTTATAAGCGTTTGAATGCAAGAAAATTTTGAATTTACAGGGTAAAAAATTCTAGAAACATTGGTGAGCTAATTTTTTTTCCGTGTGTAAATCCTATACACTCTAGGACAGATTAGTTTCTAGTTCAAAGTGGCATTTTTTTAAATAATGTGAAAAATAAAATTACAACCTGGAAATGAAAGATTAATAAAAGACCAAAACAGGCTATTCTATAAAGCACAATCTCGTTATACCTTTTGAATGTCATATCCAGAGCTACCTGCATAATTAAGTTGACATAACTCATTACTTTCCCATGATCTAAAGCATAAAATATGAAACTCAAGTGAATGTAAACCTAAGTTTTACGAAGTAGTCACTGAACTAAAAAACAATGTAAAAGAGTTGCTGTAGACTGCAGCATATTTCAAATTAATGCCTGCCGACTATCAAATTTCCCTAGATCTATTTCTAATTGTAACAGAATAAATAGATAATCTGGCAGATATTCTCAACCTTCAATTCTTTTAATTCCTCAGTAGTCACTTTTTGCAACATAATATAATTAAGATTTAGAAAGACTTTCAGAAACATTGGTAAACATTGGCACGTATCTCCTATTACTCAAAGTCACCAATCATTTACTGTTGACTCAAAGAATGCTTTAAATTGCCTATGTCCTGAAAATCCACACCATGTGAATTTTAGTTACAAGCCAAAGCCTATAACTACCAACAACTAGTTACACAGGTACAAAGGAACCCAAAGAAAGAGTTCATGATTGATAGCCTCAACATCAACACCATGATGGTATACTTGCCAGGACTATAAACCTGGAAATTAAATAACATGGCTAGAAGGCTGAGAAAACACAAAGGTTTGGACTTTAAAATATTAGACCACCAAATTTGCCTCTCCCTCATTGCCCTGTGTGATTTCCATCAACTCCTTTGTTTATTATAAACATCCAGATTTTCAAACAAATAAGGAATTTGGAAAGAGATACGCATCGAACTTGCAAGGCCAAAAAGGGAAATTTCGAATCTCAGAAAAAAAAATATATTCTTGAGTGGCTCAAATAAACATGTATGTATGTTGGAATGAAAAAACGGTTAATGCGCCCAATAGAGTCATTTAGTAGGTGGATTTCAAGGAGTGAATACCAGCTGGCAAATTTCTCCTAAACCACGTTGGAAACATATTTTTCAAAAGAAAAAACAATACTTTAAGAGACATTGTAATGAAACAGGCATTTCTTTCTATTTCAATTAGGAAAAAAATTATCATATCAAAATAGTGAAATCACCATTAGTTTGCAATGGGAGAGATCTATATAATCACTTACAAAGAACTTCGCGGATTACATCTCTCTCCAGCTTGAACCCATGCCCGAGCATTTGGAAGAGAAAATCTTCCATATCCTGGTGCAAGTCATGATCCTTCGTGGAGTTTACATTAACTTCTTCGTCCTTCATGGGCAACACTCTATACTCTATTTTTACTGGTTTGGATACCCTGCCAGACTCATCTGTGTATGGTTTAGATTTAGAATAATCTTTACCAATAACGCTAGAAACACAGCCAACTGAAAATGAACGATTTTTAGGCTTCCACTGCTTGGAACTCCCGTTGGCTAGACGAGACTTCTCCAAAACAGTACACTCCGATGTGTCGAATGGCTTCTGGATGGAAACCTCGAAACCACCACACACATTTGAGTTTGAATTGCTTCCCTGGATTTTGCATAGGATTTCGCTGGCCAATTCTGCATTGCGACCTGCCTTGCAAAAAGCAGAAGCAATATCATCAATTGAAAACGCCTGACCAAATGTTTCTACCAAGCCCTTGAGATTTTTTTCCTCTTCATCGCTGATAAGCAACCTTGATCCAGATCCTTCCTTTCCATCCATTCTTGCCCGTCACATGTACATGCAATTAGAATCGGAATTAACGAATCTGTTGAACATGGAAAATTCAGAAACCAAGGCAAATACAAACAAACTCAAACGATTAAAATGCGCAAAAATAATATTGATTAGATGTTTAACCAAAATGCAGGAAGACGACCAACAAAATTGCACACAACAGCAATCAAGCTTGACTAAATTGGACTGCAAGTCCAGACTGACGAACTCATAATTCAAAATCGAAACAGCGTAAAACCAATCGAAATGAAGAATCAACATACCAATTCCAATAACACGACAGTGGCGCTCCCTCCAGAAGTAATGGCATTGATTATTCAAGTAAAGAAAGAGCAAGTGAGCGAGGTGGGGTCGTTCTAGGCAATAAAGGGAGTGTGTGTGTGTGTGTGTGTGTGTGAGAGAGAGAGAGACGAAGATGGGTTTGATTCCCCACCCTCGCGTCGTCGTCTGCTTCAATTCTCACTTCCGCGGAGTTTCCTACGTTTTTCCTCCTTTTCATTTGTACTTTCCAACCTTTTATTTCTGTCAATTTCTTTGTTAAATTCTTTAATTTTTTTTCAAGAGTAATTACCAATTTGAAACCCCAATTACATAGTTAATATGAAATACCCTGGAGTTAAAAAATAATAACATCTAAAATTTTATTATTCAAAAAAGTAACAAATCAAGTTTCGATGGGGCCGATCATCCCTTATTTTGTCCAATACTTACGTAAAACTGGACATACTGAGTCGGGAAGTCGATGGAGAAAGTGGAGACTCTCTGTTTAACGTGCACTGCACGTGATTCGAGAACAAAGTGTCCTTGCCTTAGAACGCCCCTCGTTTCTTGCACCCCAATTTTATGGGTGCATGAGAATCCTCCCCGGAACGGCCCATCGTTCCCTACCTCTCCCATTTCAAGGGATTATCGAGAACGACCACATGTTTCATGTCTCCCCATTTTAGAGGGTAGTCGAGAACGGGAGGTCACCGTCTCGGATAGGGACCTCATTCTCAAGTGTAATGTTCAAGACGTGGGTCATTTCGAGGCAGAGTCCCCCTATTTTTTGCCTGTTCTAGGTATAAATTTAGAACGAGGTGTGATCGGTCCCAGTCAGGATTTGATTTTTTACATTTTAGATAGTTAAAAGTTTTAGTTGTTAGGATTTTTAATTTATGAGGTGTTTCAAATTAACCGCATACTTTAGAGTTCAAATTGGTAATTACTATTTTTTTAATAATTTATTATAAATAATTTGTTAATAAATAAACAAAATTGAAATGAAATCTTAACTAGCAAGTTATAACTTTTCTCTTTTACCTTTAAACAAGTATTTTTTTGGATGAATTAGTTGGGTTAGTAATTCTTTTTATGAACTTTTCATCAACTTAGGTCTTTTGGTCATCTTTTTACCCGTTCTTGAATTTCATCCTTCTTCTAAACATTGTCTTGATCAAATTAAAGCTTATTATTACTATACAAAACGAATTTTGGTCATTTATTTGGAATTTCGTCCATCGTATAATATTTTAATTAAATTTATGTTTTTGGAACCATATGAATGTATTCAAAATAATATAGTATCAATTAACAATATGAAAAAGTTATAAATTTAAGGAGTAAAGCATTAAATTGTTTATATACATTAATGGCTTTTCTATTAAAAGTTCAAACTTACTATACTTTCTAATACAATTTTACCCACTTTTATGATCTTTACGTTGTTGTGTTAAATTGCACGACGATAGCAATTATCAGCAAAATAACACGAATATGCATCGCACGTTATGAAACTCAGTAACTTTAAAACAACTAAATCGATCGTTTTACTACAATTCAGTATTTTGGCTTACATACAATAATAAGACTCAAAAATTACTTTGTATAGCTCATTTTGACGAAAATAAATTGAAAAATGATTTGAAAACGAAATTGAAATGACGAGAACCTTAATAAGATAAATAAAATTGTAAAGACTGTATTGAAATGACCTACAAATTATAAAGACTAAAAAATATTTTACACTAAAATAATTTCCATGTCGAGTATTTTAATACGTAGCTGTAACACGTAAATCTCGTTTGTAAAATAATTATCGAGTTATAATTAGTATAAAATGATTAATATTTTAATCTAAACTTATTATTGAGAAAGTTACTCTAATGCATAGGGAAGACATTTTTATTCATAATTAATAATGTTGTTCAAGTCTAGGGTTAGTGATAACGCGGTGTTTTTCACCCAAAATAGAAGGAATGGAAATGACATAAATACCCTCGTTGTTTAAGGTCTATGCTTCAGTTCCAGTCCAGAAGAGAGAGAGAGGAGGATCAGCAAAGGAGAGGGAAGAAGAAGACGATAGATAATAAAAGATGATACCGCAGCAATGGGCGTCACCATGTGGTAATCAGTGCACTCACAAATACGCAGCGCTTACTCAGATTCCCTGTACGAACCTCTCTCTCCCTTTCTCTCTCTCTATCTGTATCTCTCCTTGTTTTGTTGACTTATTTAGATTGGAAAGTATGAATTTTTTTGGATTCGATGGGCGCATCCGCTGCGACTGTCCTTCTATTGCTTCCTGTTTCCATTCAATTTAGAAGGATTTCTGCAATGTTTTGCCTCGTTATTGTCATGGTTATATTAGAGTTGAAAATCTTGGCTGCAACATACGTGACTGAGTAAATGAGATGAGCTTGTTCTCCGTTGTTTATTTTAATTACCATTGGCTCCCAGCAATGAGACGATTGTTTTACGATTATGGTTAGACAAGCTCTAGTCTAGCTCCTGATACGGTGGCTAACTCTTCTTCAGTTTATTACTTTTTGCCACACTGGTTTTCATTCAGCTTCTTTTTCGAGTTATAGCTCATCCATAGGAAAGGTCTTTTTCTGACATTATGTGATATGTGAATAACTGTGCTATTTCTTGTGTTATATATACTATCGAGTCTCATATGTATAGTGTTACACATTTTGGATGATAATTTGTTACTTAATCGTTATTTATATCTATGGTATGAATTTGGGATCACGAGAAAACCGATTTATGATCTTATTGGATCTATTAAGTGTCACTTTTCACTTGATGATCATCTGGGATTATATAAGACTTATAAATTACCAGCACTTCCAAAATTTTAAGTTTGTAGGTTGAGAATGACTTAATTAATATTTTTCTTAACATTTGTCCTCACATATAGACTAATTTCTTTTTATTGATACTTACATGTGATTCCTTTTAAATGTGGTTATTTGGCTCTGCAGAGATTCAAATTTGTGACGCTGATATCATGATAAATTACTTACAATTTTAAAAGTTTAAGTTTATGTGTTGAGAATAATTTAATCATTTTATATTTTTTTAAACAAAACTTATTTATTAGATCTCCCAATAGTGTTGTTACAATCTATATCTGTGGAGTTAATAGTCCTTAGTCTTAAATTCAATTATCCCTCTTAAGTGAAATCATAAAACGAGCTGTACATCTAATCAACCTATGCTTTTTATAGGGAGAGTATTTTGCAAAAAGGGCTGTGATGCTGATGGAGAGACTTGGGAAGAATGTAAGTAATATTTTGCTTATTTATTCATCCATTTTCCATGGTACTTTTCTTTCAATTGCTAAGCCCAGTTTGAACTCATCTAATAACTTGTTTATTGTTATATTCTATTTGTATCTTTTTCGACAATAAACATGAACTGACCATCAGATATAGTTGTGCTTTTTCACATATATAAACATCAGAAACACAGTCAATTTATGGGATAATGCTGACCTCTTTTAAATGGAGAGAATTTTTGGACAGCCCTTGCTTGAGTTCTATTTTCACGGGAGTGGAGAGACATCTTATTTGGGAAGGCCAGCAGCTAAGTTCACAAGTTGTATTTAGGCAAACCGTGTGTCTAGATCTGGAACTTGATTCCAATTCTGTGTATTTTCCCAGTCGATGTTTTCATGAATATTTTGGAAGGGCATCAAATCTCAGTTTGAACTGTGCAATTTTATTCCATAGCCTGTTTGTTCTTGAGGTGTCGTTAAATTGACAGGTTTGGAAGAGTGTAACGAAATATGTTATAAGGACCCAGTTTTGAAGGATCGTCAGTGGAGCGCTTACATTGACAGATCTCCTGGAGCTGCCACTCATTCAGAGGTAAATGGATGTTTCTATGCTTATGTTGATGTGTTTGAATGGAACAATCGCTGACCAGCCTCCTTCAATCAATCCCACAGATACCGAAAATAGAATTTAAAACTACGATCCGTCATGAGGCTTAGAATTTACGTTATTTATTTTATCCGTCCAGGAATGTTTTCATGCTTGCGTCTCTGGCTGCGGTTATAAGGTTAGATTTATACTTCTGTTTATCAAAAGCTTAATAGATTGAACACGACATATTCTGCAAAAATAGACATAAAAACTGCTATTGTGTTGCAAAGATTCCGTATTATGTTGAAACTAAATGATTCATTACGATTGTGCAGTTTGATATTGATGCAGAAAAAGTTGTCAAAATCCAACCAAACAGACCAACTAAACCTCCTCCAGATCCAAAACCAACTCGACCGGCCCCATCGACTGCAAAATCCAATACTACTCCTGAAGATATGCCAAGTACTTCAGCATGAAGGGAGCTTAGCTCATCATTTTTGCAGGTTCTTTGTAACCTCAGAGTATGGTCTCTGGTTTTCCTCAATTTTCCATAAATTTTGACATATAAACTTTTAATACTTATTATTGCCTATAAAAAGCTGTCCTTGTTTATCAAAGTTGGTAGACCGTAGTTTCTCTTCCTTGACGTTAATTTTAGCAGATAAATATGATCTGTTTTTGGACCACCCTTTTCCTTTCCAAGTATGATAATACCAAGTGTTGATACATAAACTTATGAACAAATTTGACATCGACTCCTCGTCGAAGCTTTCCTTCGAATCTGCATAATTCAGTTTCGATTTTGTCACGACGAATGGACGATTGCAAATTAGTCTATTACTTTTTAGCATTTGACTGTAGGAGAAAAGCAAGAAGAACAAATGTAATTATTGAGACTATAATTCTACTAGCATAATGAAGTTAACTTAGAAAATTTTAGTTGGAATTTATTTTAGTAAATAATAAATAAATAAATTTTATAAGAACAGTCAACTCAATTATTTCTCTAAATTTAATTAACAAAAAAAAAATTAAATTAAATTTATAAAATGTTAGTTTTCAAAAGCAAAGACCATTATTTTCTTCGCAGTCCTTCGCTGCCTTCTTTTCTTTGCTCCACTTCCTCTCTGTCTCTGTACGCTGTGTAACCATTTCGTTCTCCCGTATCGTTCTTCGAATCGAAGTGGGTCTCTATTGTTTAGTTTCTGGAAGAACGAAAGCGCAGGGCGAGTGGGGAAAGAACTGATTTTTTCGACTGATTTGTGTGGTGGTTTCATTTGCATTTCCGAATTGTACGCCTAGGATGAGTATTGACACGTAAAAGTCGTCTTTTATCCCGTATGTTTGCGGAAGATTTGGAAGATCACAGTTTAATTTGATTTTGAAGTCGCGGTCTAGAAATGCCTCAGGTAAAGATTATTGCGAAGAATTTCATGGACATGGTGGCTTCCTTGCCCACTCTAAAGCTCGACAAGCTCTATGATAATGCATTCATCTGCGAAGCGATTCTGAGGTTATGGTTCTACTGACTTAATTGATAGTCGCGGTAAACTGTAACAGGAGTAGAAACTTCGGCGCTTGGGAAGTAGCAGCCGTCTGAAAATTGGAACTCACCAATCCATTGATTAGGAAGGAAGAACACTACTTCTAGAAATGCCTCAGGTAAAGATTATTGCGAAGAATTTCATGGACATGGTGGCTTCCTTGCCCACTCTAAAGCTCGACAAGCTCTATGATAATGCATTCATCTGCGAAGGCGATTCTGAGGTTATGGTTCTACTGACTTAATTGATTAAAGTTCTTCCTTTGCTTGTATTTCGCTTAATTTAGTAATATGCATGCAAAATTGTGGGTCGATGATATGATCTAACGTGGATTCGTTTACTACAGCTTGTTTGATGTAAATTTTATTCTCTCATTAAAGTGTTTAGAACTTGAAATTTCCTGGTAAAATTTTATTTCGGGTCACACTTGAAATTCCTATTGGAAAGTTGCGGTTCAGAATGCTCTAATTTGTGGAGTATCTTAATCCTTTGCCGCAAATTTTCCTTCATTTTTAAAGTAGATTTTTGTGCCAACTGATTTTGGCTTACTGTTGTAAATCAAGCTTACGTTGTCTATTTATAAATTATAATCAGGTCACTTCCACCACTTGCTAAGAAGTATGTCCTACAAATGTTATATATTGATTCTTCAGTGACAGCCAAGTCCATGGAGGAGTGGGTCCTGGCAGATGGTTTCTCAAAGCATAAAGTTGCCATTGATCGATTGATTCAATTGCGAGTATTCATTGAAACAGTGGACAGGCATGATTTCTTACTGATTATAGAGATGCAAAATTCTTGTTGTTGGTTGATTTTTTATATGTTATATGGCTGCGATCTCAGCAATATACTCTCAGTGATGCAGTTGATTCTTTTTTTTTTTCCTAGGAAAAGAGATTCAACCTACAGATTAAATCCAACCTTCCAAGCTAACCTCCGTAAGATCTTAATACACGGGTATGTTCTCAAATGCAATTCAACATTTAATGCCAGGCAAAGCTGATCTCTTTTATGATGTTTGGTTCAAACATAGTTAAGCTCTTATACTTTATTTCTTATTTTGTTAATGTACAATCATGAATTTGGGTTGCACAGTGAAGTGCTTCCAAGAAAGCCGATGCCGTCTAATATCACAGTTAGGCTTCCAAGTTTGGAGGAGCTGGAGTCTTATGCCTTAACCAATGGGAGGTGTGAGTGACATTCATCTGCATCTTTATTGTCTTTTCATCTTTCCATCCTGTTTAGAATGGTAGTCGTGCATTTATTTTCTGTCGTATTATTATACATAAGTAAAGTTACATAATCAATCTTAGTTGTAGCAGGGTGACAATTTTCATAGTCTTACATCTTCTTGTTTAATCAAAATAGAGCTTCTTACTACAACTGATAAGTTCAGCCCAGGCTGAGGGGCCATCGAGCATTAGCCCTTCTATGATGAAGGTTTTCCAGAAAGGCCTTTTGAGTCAAAGGTTTGTCTCTTCATTTTCAACAGTCTGATTCACATATAATCACCAATACATGGCTACAATTTCTGAAACTGTGTTTGCTATTGTATGTTTACCATTTTTATAGGGACAAAGAAGCTCCACGACTAACCGAAAGTGGCTTCCAATTTTTGGTGTGAACTAGTAATCAGAACAGACATAAGCATTTGAACTTCTTATATATGTATAAATATTTATTATATATGCATATCTTACTTCAAGTATTTTGTGATGTCGTTGAGCTACAGTTGATGGATACAAATGCACAGCTTTGGTACATTGTTAGAGAATATATCTCCAATTCTGAGGTATCATCACACTAGTTTCGGTCATTCTAGGAGATTTTATCATGTTAAATGAAGTTCCATCTACATGTGAGTGTTTGGAAGACTCAGTAGTTGTGAAATGGTTACCTTTATTAATATTTCTTGTATTGTAGGAACGAAGTGTGGATCCTGCAGACTTAATCTCATTTCTCCTAGAACTTAGTTTTCATGTCACAGGCGAGGTATAGCTGATGTTCTTAAATTTTGAATTCTTTTTTTGCTCTGCATGGCTCTGTATAACGCTTTTTCCTCAAGCCTTTTTCAAATAATAGGGCATTATTTTTCTATAGATCTTTCCTGTTTAGAAAGTTTCTTCCCAGTCACAAATCTCAACCTTTTCATATTGGTTACTTCTTTGTATCCCAGGCATATGATATCAGCACGTTGACAGATGTTCAGAGACATACAATCAAGGATCTTACAGATTTGGGTTTAGTCAAACTTCAGCAGGTTTGCTATAGGCTTTTTTCTTTCTTTATTTTTTATTTTTATGTATGTAGAACATGTTCATTAACTGCAGCTTCTCGAGAATTTGATTCTACTTCTTGAATGGGGTTGGGATAATTCATCAGGGCAGGAAGGAGAGTTGGTTCATTCCTACAAAATTAGCTACAAATCTTTCAGTGAGTTTGGCAGAATCATCTTCACGGAAACAGGTGTGCTTTTCTACTTAATTTGTTTATGAGCCAGTGTCGCAGTAGGCAAAAGTTGTGACTGTAAAGTTCATATTTTGAACCAGGGATTTGTGGTCGTGGAAACAAATTTCAGGATGTATGCATATTCAACTTCCAAACTGCACTGTGAAATATTACGACTTTTTTCTCGGTATGCAACCAATTATGCTTACAATATTTTGTGTAACGTGCGAAATTGTAAATTTCATAATTAATAGATAAGGTATAAATTTAAAAACCATTCATTGCGCAATAATTGTTGACAAACAGTAAATAAACACAGTAATGAGCATATGGATCATTTATTGTAAAGGTCACCTATGCAGTTCAAGTAATGGACTGTATTTTAGATAAACACATCATTCAACAAGTGATTTTTATGTAACGAGCTGCTACTACTGATCGTCTCTATCAAAATTGAAACATGCAATTGAGAGTTAACTTTCATCTGCAATTTTTAGTCATTTATCTGCCCGTTTTCTAAAAATAACTATCTCATATCCAGGATAGAGTATCAACTTCCGAATCTTATAGTTGGAGCAATTATGAAAGAAAGCTTGTATAATGCTTTTGAAAATGGAATAACGGCGGAACAGGCAAGTTAATTTTCTTGGCATGACTTTTTCTTTTATGGCAAATTCATCATAAACTTGTTATTATCTGTAGCCATCGCAAGATTGAATACTCTTATGCAGTTGATAGTTGGATTTTCTTTTGACATATCCTAACGCTTAGACCTTAAAATGGCAGATAATTACTTTTCTTCAGCAGAATGCACATCCTCGTGTTGCTGATAAAATACCTTCAGTACCTGAAAATGTACAGATCAGGTATTTTCAGTCTTACCTCCTTGCTCTCCTTTTTTGTAGTTGAATGAGTAAATTGCAGATTTCTATGAAAGGTGAATTTGGCTGCTCATTTGCAATGCGCACGAATTATCTTCCAACTGTCGGAATTGTGTTCTCATGCTTTCGATGCTCTCTATCCTGACAGATTAGGCTGTGGGAATCAGATTTGAATAGAATTGAATCGAATCAAGCATACTTTTATGATGAATTTCCTTCGAGGGTAAACAAACAATTTTCCATCAAATCGAATCGACATTTTTGTTAGTTTTTTCTCAATTACATTGAAAAAACGTGTTTTCTCGAGACAGGATGTGTTCGAGGCAGCTTGTGACTATGCTCGAGAATGGTCGGGCCTGCTATGGGAGGATTCAAAGAAGATGCATTTAGTTGTCAAGGCAGACATACATGTGCATATGAGAGAGAATCTTCGGCGGCAAAAATAGAACATTTATTATTCTGGCACCGAGAAGGTATGCGAAGAATGACACTGTCCCGAGGTCTGAAGTTCAAGTTTTGCTAAGTTAGTGTAAACCCAGATATCAAAATCACTTTAATCACATATCCTTTTGGTTATACTTTTTGGGTAAGATTGTAGAAGTGGATTCAAGGTTGTTGAAATGTAGCATGAAAATGTGGGAGCGAGAAGCGTTGCGAGTTAGATTTGAAACATTTCTTGGTACATAACTACATATTGGTATCCAGTCAAGAACAAGAGATTGAATTTCTTTTGAACATTTTTTTGAAAAAGGAAATTAAGAAGTAGGAAAAGATACAATATAAATTCAATTTTTTTGAGTCACATGCAATTTAACTTTAACTTATTTTCTTGACAATAGGAACCTTTACGTATCAATCGTTAACTATTTAGATTTTACTGTTACTCTCCTCGTTAACGAGTGTCCAGATTTTCACAAGGCTCTCCGTCTAGCATTGGGTAGACCTTATACAATAATTGTCCTAGCTTTGGACGTTTGCAATTTGAAGTTCGAATTTTGTGGGAGTTCGCTCTTCAGGTGCAGGTTCGGCCGTCGGCAAGTTAAATTTGATGAATATTGCCTCGAGTTCGTGCTTCCGAAATCCACCTAACTTATGTTGCGGGTGTTTGTGACGATTTTCAACGAAAATTCTAACGGTATGGGTTAAATTGCTAACGATTGATACGTCAAGATTTGTTTTATTGAAAATAAAAAGTTAAAAGTATAAATTGTTAGAGGTCGTGTGTAAGACTAACTTGATAACCACTACACCACAGCAACTACGTTTACTGTAATCTTAATTGAGTGTTAACATAGGTCACATTAATAATTGACTGTTGTTTCTTTTTTACTTGCAGAGTTTGAAACGATCGGAGACAGACAAAACCCATCATCTGCTGGACATGTAGTTTTCAGAGAACAAATGGCTGGCTCTTCATTTTGAACTATTCAATCTAAAACTACAATAATAATTGTAAACTCAAAAACACACGATCAAAAGTATCAAAACCATATCATCAGGGGACGCAATGAGTGAAAGAATGAGGCATAAAATAAAAAAATCTTAGTCGCTTTTCTTCGCCTTCCTTTTCATCCGACTAAAGGGTCCGACTGCTCTGTCGAAAATATACATGTAAATCACCTGACTCCATGATTTATACGAGTCGAGTTCATTGTAATACTCCGGTGCAATCTCCTTCACCTTGTAGAGCTTGCTCCCGGAATTCTCGGAAAATCATGGTGTTCATTGTGATATCCTACGCTCCAAGTGACGAGATTAAGAGGTCCGTAGTAAGAATACGTCTCTTGATTCGGATTAAACACGTAATGTTCCGAAATAAAATGCCCGGCCATTGGGTGCATGCCCCCTCCAACAAAAGTGGAAAGTATCAAGTAGGCAAAAGATTTCCAGCCCCAAAGGTAAACAATGGCCAGCATCAAGAGCAATTTGAATAAAAAAGTTGATGAACTCCCACCAACCGGGGGGCTTGGGTTTGAGAAAAAGCGGCCGAAGGGCGTAGAAGAAGAGTTGCAAGATGACCCAGATGGATTTCGAGACCACATTTTTGACGACATTGGCCTCAGCATGGCTAGGGACGTCCATGTCGATGCCGTCAACACCTTGGAACCGATGATGCTCAAGGTGATATTTTTGGAAGGTGACGGACATGGGTACGCCGATGGGGAGGTTGGCGAAAATTCCGAGCCAGCGATTAGTAGACTGGAGTTGAGAAAGCGAGGTTGTGACTGAGCTCGTGGATGGCTAGAAAGAGATTGTGGTTGAGAAAAGATCCGAAGAAATATGCGACTCCGATGATCTTCAACCAGCCTGCATCTTGAAGAGAAGTGGCAGTCCATAGCTGAAGTAGGACAACAGCTGAAATCTGCAAAACATGATTTTCAATATTTTGCACTCCTCAAGATGAAACCACTTAGCAACAACAACATTTACGTTGGAGAGGTCAATCCTTAGAGAAAAAAAAGCACAAACTAAAGAATCAAAGATCTTTATGGATAAAATCACTAGCAAATTTTCTCAACCAACAAAAGATGATCAAGTATTTCAAGTTTTCAAGCAACCAAGATCAAAGATGAAGGCAGCTCATCTAACAGAAGATCATAAAAAAGAACAAATCATTGAAATACCAAGAGAATAGGCACTTGGATGAATCTAGTAGAAATAAACAATCGAAACAATGAAGAATATCACGACATGAACAACAAAATAAGGGATATGCATTGAACCCAAAACAAAAAACAATGGCACCAAATGTGCAGGAAGAAAAGAAAAATGGGTATCTTCCCGCTTCGTGATTTAGTCTAGTAATTGGGCAACAGCATGATAAAAAAATGGCGACGAACAAATGCCATAACAGAGTAATTCATACATTTGCAATAAACAACCAAAGCCATTACACATGTAGAGATTTAAAAACAAAAACCCAGAAGCGAGCAAAATGTAGATTCAGATATAATTACAACGCGGCAGATTAGAAAATGCTGTAACGTTAAACAGAAAAGAAATGTAGACAGACGAAGATTTCAAAGTGAAACAGAAATGGGATCGACGAACATTTCTAGATCTGAACCGTGTGGATATGGAAAACTTGATAAACAATGACAATGGCGGAGAGGATAGAAAGAGAGAAGACCTTAAGGAAAGCCCAGGGATCAGGGCCAAAGAGCTCTTTGATTTGAGGGTAACGAGAGAGAATCTGACGTCTCCTTGAAGCGTGAGGCTCGTCAGTGTAAGACCAGAAAAAGTCCGACGCCATCGGTCACTCCCTCGGCCACCACTTCTCTCTCTTCCCCTTTACCCATTTACCCGGAAAATGTGATCGGTTCTCTCGTCTTCCGATCTGCCTTTTCTGGGTGTAGGAATCCAACCAGAGCCGTTAACTACAGTAGTTTTAACAGCCAAAAATAGAAACGACCAAATTATGAAAATGGATGTATTCTGTGAGTGGACTCGCTTCGTCTCTTTCATCCTCCCTCCTGTTTACAGGCTGTGATTACATTTTTCCCACACTTTCATTTCATTTTATCTTTTTTTTTTTCTGGCCATTAAAAAAAATCTCAGCTTTCCTATTTTAACCTTTTCGCCGTCTCGACCCATCATAGACGAGCTTGATCATATGGCTCTGCTGCGGCCGCCATTTTACCTCCTCTGTCAAGCTGATATTTTTAGAAACTCAAAATTAATACTTTGATTCAGCTCATCACCCATCACCAATCACCATTGCCCAGCACATGAAAATAAGAACTACCATCTCTTTTTTTTTTTTTTTATGGAAAATTCTAAGATTTCAAACAACAATCAAGTCTAGAACATTGATCAGACAACTAAAATAAATCAGCTGATTTCCTACAACTAACACAACTAAGATTCATCCCCACGTTTAATCCAAATATGAGATTAGTGCAAGATAGAGAAAAAGATGAAGATAATGACGAGTAAGTGAAGAGATAACAAAGGTTGGAAGCACTCTTTTATGATAAAGATTTGGGATGTACAAGCATGTACACAAATGAGATAAATACAATTTAGAAGCCTCTATCAACTTCACCCACCAGCCAACAACAATTCAAAGACTGGATTCTTCTGATCAGAAGCGGGAAGAAAGCATTGGACCGAGTTCTAACTCATCTACCGTTTATTCCCACATAACTTTCAGTCACCATTGGATAGAGATAGTCACTTTAAGTGGGAATCATAAGAGTCAACGAGAGAATCAGGAACAATCAAAGGCAACTTATCTATATACAAGAACAGCCTCCTCAGATTCTCTCTGCCAATCGTAGCCATGTCTACTATGTCTTTACTCTCGGTTAATACCCAGAGATCTCCCGAGCTTACTCTCTTAAGACTGTTTCGACAGAAGGGGCACGACTGTGATCGTATTCTCCTGCGATTTATGATATATGCTGTTGTAATTAGTAAATACAAATATCTACGAGAGAGTTGGAGAAAGAGAGTAACATAGGATTTTTAGAACATAACAATCTAATGAACAAAAAATAACTTTTCTATGGACTCTACCATATTAACAAGAGTGATTCTATGTTCATATTAATGATTCTCACCCTACTAACTTACAAGTAGATCTAGGCTTTTTATTTGCTCAATATACAATTCAATGTTTTATGAAAAAGATAACTTGAGAGGATAAGAATCAAAGCCTGCACTAAGTCATATTCTTCAATTAGTCTCAAACTGCAGCTGGGGACAGATTTAGAAAATGTACGAGAGAGTGAAGAGAGGGAAATACCACTCATGGTAACATTTCAAGCACATCGCATGGCTGCAGTTCGGCAAGACAATTTTTCCATTGGTCTCCATACAAATTCCACATTCTTCTTCTCTTTCGATTTCAGCATCCGTAATATGGGTTCGTACCTCAATATCTCTTCTTCTGTATCTTTCCATGCATACTGCTTTCTGCTTTCTATCCTCTGTATCAGTAACCCCGCTTTGAAGTTGCAACAAAGAAGGATAAATAAGCGCTGCCAAAACACAAGATCATAACTTAAATAAAACACCATTGCAATACAATTACCAATAAGCTTAATAATAACTAAGAGACTAGTGGTAATTTACCATAAAACTCTCTGATACTTGCTTTTCGTTCGTGGGTAGACATGGTGGTTGTGCCATCCACATAAACCTACAGCATATAATTAATAACAACCAACCATGCACATTATCGATTATGGATAATGTTACATTTACATTCTAATTTTATATTTAAATCTCTTTACATCCACATAAACCTACAGCATATAATTCATTCATTCTGGCGTAACATTTACATGTCATTTATTCATTGATAGACCTATCATGATATAATATAAATATTTAAAATAAGAAACTACATGAATGAATGAATGACATGTCGTCAAAGTGTGATATTAGAATGTTAAATTAAAGGGGAAACGTAATATTACTCTATTTGTTATAAAACATGTAATCATTAAGTTGGTAAAAACGAACCTTATAAATTAAGATTCTAAGCAATCCTAGAGCTCCTGCAAGATGGCAATCCGTCCACTGAACGAGAAAGAGGAACAAATGTGCTGCAGGACTGTACGACATTCTCATCTGAAGACAAGCACCATCGTAGTCCCTAGGAAAATCTGATGCCCTGTAATTCCCATGGCAAGCTAAAAGGTCAGCAAAAACAATCTGTCAACATAACTCATGACCAAACTGGGTCTTAAATACACCAAAACAGTATCTCCAGTATTTAATTTCTTGTAGCAGTCGTATACATCCAAAAGAATGAGCGAGTATCCAAATAATGGTGGATCCCATTGGCCACGTGACCTTGAAACGATTTTGTGGAGATAAGAATATGCAAAATATGCACCCACTAGAGAATTCCTCAATCAAAAGATCAAAAAAGTGACGTATATTTTTGGAAACGAAAAAAGAAAATGGAAATTTTTCCCGAAATAAAAGTAAGGAAAAGGGTAGAGTTGAATCGAGAGTAAAGCACATCAAAAAAACCACGGACAGTTCATAATTAAAAATATTAAGAACTATTCCATGATCTTGTATGCACTCTGAAAATAAAACAAAGAAGTTAAGGCTGCCGAATTGAGAAAAATCAAACAAATAATGGTATAGATATCGATGTTCGTGTGAGTGCGAGAGAGAAAAAGGAGAGCAGTGAAAATGTTCCTCATCTGAACAGTAAAATACAGAGGAAATCATTCAGCTCAAAAGAGCAGGATGTAAAAACCACAAGCAGCCAGAAATGGAAGGAAATCAAAAGTTAATTACCAAACAAGTAAAACAAATGCTAGAAAGGAACTGCCCAGAAATTTTAAGCGTTAAACTACTGCATTCAAAATTTCACATTTAAAAAAATCCCAAATTGGAACCCGAAAAGCTACTTCAAATCACCCGATTAAAACCAATGCTAACATTCAAACCAGAGGCAAACGTAAACCCGTAAAAAATAAAATCAAGCAAACAAAAAAAAAAAAGGATCACTCACAGAGTATTCGCGTGCTGAATATCAGCCTCGAGCACCTTCAAAGAATCCTTGAATGACTTTCCCATCGAAGTTACATACATCATCGCAGGAAAAAGAAGACCAAAAAAAACAAAAGCAAAAAATTACAATCCGGAAACCCTAATTTCAGAAACTAGAATCGTCTCGCTTTTCTCCGGAAGTGGGTGGAAACTGAAAGTCTCCAGTCTGCACATCCCGTGCTTCTTGAAGGTGAAGAGAAGAGGGAAGACTGAGAGAAATGGAGGACACGTGGAGGTTGAACAGTCTAGTCGTGTAACAACGAAGGCAACAAATTAATCTCATGAGAAACGGCACCGTTTTGGATGAAATAAACACGAATCTGAGTGAACCTTATCCACTAATTGTCGTCCTTCTGGCGCGGGGCCCACTTCATACATTAAACCGCGGTCTCCGTAGCTTTCCTTTCACGCACTCATAATCATAATTCATATCTCCTTCCTGTCTCGTATTTGCCCCTACTTTTGCACTTTTCAACAAAGACGCCATTCACTATTTTCTCTATTAATTTCTTTTCTTTATGGTAAGTGTTTGAAAAATAATGACCATAGATTAATTTATCACGTGACCTTTATGTTTCACCTATTAATTAATATAATAATTAAAATAAATGTACATTAAATATTTTTTTAAAAAAAATACTACTATCACCAAGGTTCATCTTTGTAGTAGATCAGATTGAACTACGAAAATCAAGGTCAAGTTCAATTTAATCTCAAACCAACTTAGATGAAACATGATGGTCAAACGCCGATGATCAAATTTTGGACATCAAAATGTTAGACTAAACCAGGCGCGAACCATGGACTGGCTTTGTGATCATGGACTTAAATAAACCTTAAATTTTAGCAAATTAGACTCGATGAATTAGATTAATGGTATCGTATTACCCATAGTAATGATTTATTTGACTTCTTGAAAAAAGAGTATAAATAGGGAAGGTCAAGAAATGTAATTTGAGAAGGTCAAAAGGGTTACAATAGTCAAAAAAAGGAGGAATTTTAGTTAGATGAAGATGGGAATGTTTTGATTAAAAAAAGTTCTCGAGGCAAAGATAATGTAAGATTATTTAGGAAAGTGGGTGTGGTGGTACCAACCAAAATGCAAATGCTTGATTTGAGCTAATTGCTAACATTATATTTAACGTGGGCCCTCCATAAATATTCATTGCATTACGTCTACCTCCATTTCCTAATATTAAATTTTTACATTTATAATATTTATTATTTTTTTAAATTAAAAACTAAACGCCTTGCTCTATTGTAATTTATATTTACCTTATTTTTAGATTAAATAAAAAATAATACTCTATTTTATTATATTAATTGTACCAATCATTGTTAGACACATCAGCGAAATAAATATAATAATAAATAAATAAATTAAAAGTAAATAAAAATGGGTATAAAAAGAAGTTAAAAAAGCTGTAAAGCAGGGGGGTGATGAATTAATATGAATGAGGAGCTGGGAGCCATCTACCAGCGGGCCCCATCAAGAATAGGACAATCGAAAAAATCCACTTTGTGGGCCCAATTCTCAAACACCGGCGTCGCTTGTCATAAAGTTTCACGATGGAGGTACGACATGTCGCCATATGTGGCCGACAATGCGTTGTTGCGAGAGATTTGTCCTACACTTTGGGAAGTTTGTGGATGTAATCGGTAATCCTAAGTCCTACTATTTGTGGAAATATCACTCAATTTTCGGAAAAATGCAATTTAGACCCTACCAAACGAGTCATTTGCAATTTTAACCTTAACTCCATTGTTTTGACAAACCCCGTCTGACGTATCCACCATTTCTCGCTCTGCACAAACTTTCTTGAGAACATGTCCACATAAAATTGAGATTTTTCTCCTGCTCCGACGATGGCTCTCTATCTTTCTGATGGAGACCAGGTATCGCCCCAACTTGTTTGATCTATTGCCTCGGAGTTTTTGACTGAGGGCTTTCTTATTGGCCCTTTTTTGTTTGATAGTGTCGTCTTCTATTTTTGGTACTTTGTTTGTTGGTCGGAGCTTTGTTGGATTCCGGTTTGGATATTTGATTTTGCGTCTGTTATATGGGCTGGAGATTCAGTGCCATGCTCTACACATGCAATAACATAACTTACATAGTCCTAAACAGATTCCCGCCTTCATCTTCATTCGCATATGAAATCCCTAATTTCCAGTGATTTTCTCCATATACAACACTCGCAACTTACTTTAAGGTATCGCTTCCCGCTGCTTGCTCGGAAAAATCGAAGATTCTTTGTATCTCATCGGAGGAAGTGGCTTCTTCATTCTACGGCATCCCGATTTTGCTATGCCGGAGCTCTTCAAGCTGCCGTTTCGGAAGATTTCGGGGGATGGGATGATAGTGGATTTGTGAGTGAATCGGACCGGTCTGGACAGTCGGATCAGATTAGTAATTTTTTGGCATCCATTGGAATCAGTGACCGGCATGTTTTGGCTTTTTTTCTTGGGATTGTATGCGCCTCGGCCATTTATAGGGTCAGAATTTCTTCTTTTCTTTTGTTTCCTGCATCTGTTTTGGTTTTTGCTGTTGGATTTTCGTTTGGGTTCATTCGGGGTGGAAGCATTGGGGAGCTGATTGTGAATGGAAATAAAAGAAGAGGGAGAGAAGAAGGTTTTGGGGTTGATGCTGAAAAATTGAGAATCTTGGCAGAGTTTTTGGATGATTTTGATCGTCAGATTGGTGGTTTGACTCGTGATATACAAAGAGCTATTGTATCTAGAAAAATTTCGAAGAATGATCTAGAGAATTATAATAATGTTTTAGAAGCAAATAGTTTATCAAACTCAAATGCTCGAAAAATTTTGGGGGCCTTGATTGATTATGGGGACAACCCCATTTCTCCTATGGTTGAAAACCAGAAGCATCGGAGAAAAAACAATCTTGGTGCAATAGGGTCTGAAATTCTCCAATCTGTTGGCCAATTGTTTGGAGAAAGGCATGTTGATCCTAAGCCTACTAAAGTGAAAAATCATGCTAAGAGAGAAACTGGAGAGAGTAGAGTTAGCGAAAAAACTGAGAGGAATGGCTTGAGCACCACCCAAGCTGTTGATGAGACTTGTTCAAGTCCAGTTAGTTCCATTACTGACGAAAAACAAGACAAGAACACCAACTTATTTCAGGATTCAAGGAATAAGTATGATATGAACCAGGATGACTTTTCAAGATCAAGTAAATTTCCAGAAATTGGAAAAATGAATTTTGAGACATTTGAGAATCACAAAAGATACAGCAAAGAGTATGGATACCCAAGTAATAGATTGCAGTTCACCAGTAATGATCGGATTTTTTCGAACAATGATCTGAACCAGGGGACAGAGCGATTGCCATTTTCTAGTGATCAATCTGATCCTGTTAAACCAAATCCCAGAATGAAACCCAAGAAAATTAAAGCCTCGTTTGTAGAAGAGCATGTTCTGGAGAAAAGTAGACATTCTTACAGGTCCTCTAGAAGCATGGAGGATTGTGACGGTGAAATTTTTGGCTCCCAATTTGGGGATAAGAGAATGAATCAAGTAAACGATTCCACTTTGGATGACGAGGTTTCATCATCTTCAACCAATTATGATGACGAGGTTTTCAATAGTTATCTTACAGAAGCTAATGATCTTCTAAAACAAGCCAAAGGGTTTATGAGGAACAGAAACAAAGAAGAGCTTGCAGAGATCACTTTGCACCGCACAGCCAATATACTTTCAAAAGCCACAGCCATGAAACCTACAAGTTTATTGGCAGTGGGCCAGTTGGGAAACACTTACCTTCTGCATGGAGAAATGAAATTGAGAATTACTCGGGAATTGAGAAATTTCCTATCTGAAACTGATCATTTGTCTGATGAGAAATGGAGCAGAACAACCAAGGAACGAAGCGATAAAAGGGCTCCCAATGATGATTTGACATCTTTTCTCATCAATGTATGCGAAGAGTGTGAAGAACTCCTGATGGAAGCAGGAAGAAAGTATAGATTGGCATTGTCGATTGATAGCAATGACTCGAGGGCCCTGTATAACTGGGGTCTTGCTCTCTCATTTCGTGCACAATTGATTGCTGATATTGGACCTGTAAGTATTTGCAGCACTTTCTATAGAATGTATAATTGTGTGATTTGTCGCAACCTCGATACAAAAAATACACAACGTCGCTAATTTGGGATAAATTATTAACAACATCAAAAGTTTAAGTTTGTAAGTTGAGAATTTAATGATTTAAATATTTCTTGACATTTTGCTACAATTTTTTCTCAAACTATTGCTTTTCTTTTTTATTATATATTGCAATGGAATTTAATGTGCTCAGTTGGTGATAAACTATTAATCTTCTGAATTTCAAATTTTAGGATGCAGCTGCTGATGCTGACAAAATATTCATGGCTGCAATCGATAAGTTCGATTCGATGTTGTCGATAGGCAATGTCTATGCACCTGATGGTATTTTTCTGACGCCTAATGGATCTCAGTTGCTAAACAATATGCACATGGTGCATTTACCAAAAACAAAAATGATGCTTTTGTTCTTAAAAATGCAGCTTTGTTCAGATGGGGTGTGGCATTGCAGCAAAGATCTCAGTTACGACCAAGTGATAGCAAAGAGAAAACGAAGTTGTTGCAACAGGCAAAGAGACTGTATGAAGATGCCCTTGATTTAGACCGTGACAACCTCCAGGTAAGAGAGGCATTATTATCTTGCATTTCTGAGCTCAAACTTGACAGAATTAACAAATTCTAGGACAAGAGTCCCAAAGGAGATGTGATGACCAAGCAAGCTTTCCTATTTTTATGAAAAATTATTCATTCTGCTCAACAATCATTTGCTTATATGGTCTGAGTTAGATGGATTGATCCATTTTTTTATACTTAGAATAAAACAATCGTGGTTCTTCATCACCATGTTCTGTATCTGTGAATTAGTTCAACATTCTTTATCAGTAGAATTACATGAAATGGGCTTCAAAATTGCAAGAGAAAATTAAGAATTAAGGCAGGTATGCATTGTTATGCCATGGAGTTCAAACGCTCTCGGAAAACTTTCAAAATGGCGGTGAAGTTTACGATCCCGACCAAACTTCCATCTTCTTCGATAACCCAAACAGAGGACACGCGATGGGCCAGCGCCTGAATCATTACCGCCACCAACGAGCTTCGTGGGTAGCAATAGCATACTATTGCTTCTGATCTCCTCGCGTGCTTCCCCGAGTTCCATCCGGCTCTGACTCTCCTTCCACAACCAGAGCCGAGCTCGTCGTCTGACGATGACGAGCAGAATGAAGAAGAAGAAGAAGAAAATGATATCGTTGATTCTTCTTCAATCCAATGCAACAAAGTACTCAAATTTCGCTCCTCCAATCTGTCTCTCACGAGCCGCACTAAATCCTCTGGGGGATCGCCGCAGTTAATATAGGCCATAAATTCGCCGGCGGAAAGTGTTGCCATCGCCGCCACTACTGTTTCGTCGCAGCAATTCAACGTGAATGGGGAGATTTCGCCGATCAACTTGCCCTCTGAATCGACGATGGCGACAGAGGATTGATGGGTTTGAGCTTGACGGATGAGGGGCAGGACAGACAGCATGGGGTCGTCGAAATGCACCGCGAAGATGTTCAGGTCTTCAATGGCATTGAGGGTATTGATGGGACTGATCGGAGTGGGACTGAAGAGTCCGATGGAATTGAGAAGAAACCGAATTATGTCCTCTTGGGTAAGCCAACAGTATTCTCGATTATCGTGCAAGGTAGCATAAAATGGTGGAGTTTTGTCCAGGAATTTGTTCCTTAAATTAGAGGACAACCTAGATCGAATTGGGATGACAATGTTTTGGGCGCCATCCAGGATGAGATCCATGGCCTCCAGCAAGCTGAAAATCATAACAACGAAGAAATTAGTCGAACCGAAAAGCCCTTCTATCAATGATTTGACAGACCGGAATCGTAGAAAAACAAAACTGAAGAAATAAACTTTTTTTTTTTTGCTAAAATGTTAACGAATCAATCTCTCGGAAACCATAATTCAGGTTTCCGATCTGTAAATAAATAAAGAAAAGCCGATGAACACAAACCTTGCGTGAGGCTCGAGATGCTTGACGAGCAAGGGAGCCTCCGGAATCAAAACGGAGACGGGAGACCTAAGCGCGATTGCAGGTTGCAGAAGGTTCTCTTCTTTGCAGAGAAAAGCGATGACATCCACCAAACACACCTTACCAACACACTTACATGTCTCGGAACCGTTTTTCAGCGAGTGATCAAAGCAGCTCCAGACGCTGACGTAGCTATCGCCGAGCCTCTTCAAGGCCGACAATGCGTCGCCGACTGTGGCGGAAATGGAGATGGACCTAAGCACAGGCTTTCCAAGGCATAGGTCGGACACCTCATGCACCAACAAGCTTACTGCCATGCACAGATTAGCAGATCTCTTAGAGAGAGAGAATAGAGAGGTTGAAGACGATGAAGAGGGTTCTCGAGATAAACGAAGGAAACAGAAGATACAGAGAGACTCCAAAGATACACAGCGGGATGTTCTTGCCATTTATGGGGAGCCATGCTATGTATAGTAGACTGTTGCGGAACTAGACGGTAGCCGGTTGTTCCGTACAACGACGTAAGGATTGACATAAATGTACGTCGTGTTAAAGTATAAAAATTTCTGGTTTGTATTTTGAAAACACCCCATCATGAATTATGCATGGCCTTTTTTGTTTTTAATGCTTCGCTGTCGGTCTCCACTCAGACAAATCCAAAAATTGCTTATGTAAGCAATGACGTGGCATGTCATTATTCGTCTTTTCAAAAGAGAAAAAGAATCTAGCCTTAATGATTATGAAACAAATATTGATAAATTAAATGAGAAAAGGACAAATGAAATTAAGAGTATGGTAACAAACGAGTGGGTGTTCTTGGTTGACATGTCACGCTATAAACGTGACAAGAAAATAAAAAAGTGAGTCAATTTTGATGGCTCTTCAATCTCTTTTGGGTCATCTTTCACTATGAAATTGATCATAGATTAGATGGCTTCTTTAATTATAAAAATTAAGTTAATAACATATATTTTAATGTAAGAGTTTGTTGGAACCATCGTGGGATCATGCACGCTCTTACACAACAAAATAATAATAATTGAGTTGTTGGGTCATTATAAATTCGTTATTAAATTATTTCGTCAACAAATTCGTTCTTAAATCATGCTTTGTTAATAAAATAAATTTATACAGAATTCTGCTATTGACTAGTAGGCTCCCGATGTCTATTTTTCTATTGCTGGAGCTGGGTCTTGACAAACGAGATTTCGGTTCATCCAGATCGTGATTATCTCTACTTTAGATCAAGATCAAAATTTCTCGTTCTAATTATAATCATTTTGAAATTTTGTTACACCTTGTAGTTTAGTGACTAAAATTATTAGAACATGTCAATTTCATTAGGGGCAATTGTAGATAACCACAACAATTATGTCCATTTAGAATTTATTCATAATTTATTTTTAATTTTCACTTGTAATTTCTCGCATGATATAACTCAATTTCTATATATAATTTCTTGTGTTTATTCCAAAAATCTTAATCTAGATCACTATACCAAGAATTTAATAACTCTCTTTTGTCTACTATAATCTTTAGAAGAACAATTTTTGGATTATTGATAATCTTCCGGGTCAATATAATATGACTCTAGAAAAAATTAGTAATCTAAAATAAATAATAATTAATTTTTATAATTTTTAATATTAAACTAGATTGACCTTAAAATTAATTGATCTCTTAATTAGATTTAATTTTACGATGTCAATTAAAATATTTGCGGCCAATAATTATTAAATAATATCCACTAGGTAAAGCCAATAATCATGTTGTTTTGTGTTAATTAATAGCACCGCATCATTTTCTTATTAGAATACGTTACACCTCGTCAAAAACTATACTCTATCCCGTGACCTTTTAATTTATTATTATTAATTTCTGGTTCAGTTCGTTTTTTTTTTGTCCCGTCAAAACGCGTATTCTAGAAAGCCACCCCACTCACACTAGTGACCAAGATGAATTAGAATGACTTATTAATATTTAAAACAAAATATCGAAACAACATTATCTCTTCACGTGACATATAAAAAGATTAAGCTTTAATTATGTTAGTAATCAATAATTGGAACATGACTCGCATTGTTGTGACAACAAAAATATTGTCCATCATGACTTGTCTTTCGTAGGTTGAGCCGACAAATGTTGCCGAGTAAGGAACTTGATCTATTTGTTTGCATTTCAAATTATTAGTGTACATGTTATTATGCGAGCCGAGTTTAACGTGCTAAGATTTGGTCCAAATATTTGTTTGGAACAATTGAACGAAGCGCCAACTTAGTCAGGGTCGCAACCGGGGCCGAACTTTTAATTTACAAAGCCTGGTCGAGGCTCGCTAGCAGGCCTTATTCGACAGGCTGGTCAGCAGACTGGCTTTTTTCCTTCAATGCCTCTGTGCTACAGGGCCCAAAAAGCCGGCCCGGGATGAGGCTGACCACTTAATCGTAGACACTAGACAGCAAGAGTTGCCCAATTCCAATGTCATCTTCATGGAGGACCAAACCAGCAACTGTAATTCATTGCCTACAGTGCTCTGTTTTCCTCAGTAATTTCGCTTTGGTGTCGCAATTTAGTGATGCGATTCGAGAGGTCTCTGCGGAGAAAGAGACGCTATCAATCAATTAGGGCTCTTCGTCCAGTAAATATCTACGTGACCCAGATTGTAAACACAAGGTCTTTCTCGTTAGACCTTTACTTCCAGAACAGTAGTTTTTTCCCTCTACTCTTGAATGTGATTCTTGATCTGATAACGATTCAGAGTCATCATCTGGTGCTTATTAGACAATTGCTTGGAAATATGGGGTTGGAAAAGTGCGTGCTTTGCCTTCCATGGTTTGTTGAGTCATTTAATTCATCTATCATAGCTCCCACATCATTTTTTTTTTCCAGATAGTCGTGATAATTGCTGGGAAATATAGGTTTTGATTTTTTTTCTTGTTCATCAACATAACATTTGTGCATATGCTAATCAAGAATATTTAAGTGCTGATATTTGTGTATGTATTGCTATGATAATTCTGCATTCTCTGTACATTTCATATACCCACTTAAGAATTGAGAAAACAAACCATGATGTAAATTGCAAAATGTGAATAAGACATCATCATTGAACGAATCGGATTTCTGTGGGATAATAGATTATGGTTTCTCTAAAGTGCATATATCAATAGATAATAGTTTCATACATTATTAACTTTAAAACTGAAGACACCTTTTCTTCATCTTTTATTATTCCTGCCTTCTGGTATCACAATGTGAGACTTGCATCAAAGTTTTATCCCATGAAGTAGAGTACTCATCAGAAATTCTGCTGGTTAAGTCATTGGCTGCCATAAAACACAGTATGGTTCTCATGGACCAGAACTAGAAAAATCGAAGAAGAAGAAGGAACGCAATATAAAGAGGGAAAAGCATCATGACCATTAACAGGATGCTTTAATGCCCATTTTCCACGTACATCTTGATTTGTGCAGACTGTATTTGGCGTTCATGTGTGATGATAAAATATATAAATGGTTAATTTATTCACAGCTGACAAGTTTAAATTTTTTAGATTGTTGATAATTTATTATAGTATTAAAGGCAAGGATCCCAAACAATGACTGATAAAAAGGTTGACCTATGTTGGCAAATTTAGCTTTTGAGATTGTTGCGTACTTATCAATTTTGTGTTAGGAATAATGTGCCAAACAAGCAAATGTTTGAACATTTTTATTGCTGTAATTAATAAATAATTTTTATGATTAATTTTTATGTTTGCATTATTCGATATGCTTTATAAATTCAAAAAAAAATCCTTGATTATTTATGCAATTTTAAATTTACATATATGCTGATATATATGAGATTAAATTTAAAAAGAAATAATCACAATAGTCCATAACTTATATTTGAAGTAAAAGATCTTCAAATTAATAAAGCCATAAATACAGTTCACTTCGTTGAGAACGTGTAGTCATATCCCGACTATATATGTAGTGACATAAAGTGATTGTATTTTATATAATATGATTATATATGACTGGACCAGATGAAATTATATTGTTCTTATAATATCCGTTGAATGAAGAACAATTAATTTTATCATAATGATGGTCATATATGTATGATCTTAATTCATTGTATTTAGTAGACTCCTATTTCATTATAATGTATTCTTTGATTTACTTGGTACAGTTTTGTATGAGTTACATTACATAAACCTTGTATTTTGGGAATAAATTAAATGAATAGCTGAGAATGCTAACATTGATACAATGAAATCCATAATACAAGATTCCCTTGTTTGTTAGTTCATGGATTGAATAATTAGCGCGCAAATTCATAAATGTTATGAATTAATTATTCAATCAAGAACTAATGGTAGTCAAGGATAAAGATGTAATATGAGAGGTTAACGGATTTTATACCTAGCTCTATTACGAATCTTAATGAAGGATTAATACATATGTAATGACTATATCAATGGACATTACTTTGAGTAAATATACTCTATAGTTCTAAGAGTGCAACTCTAGGTATTTAGTGGAATTACTCTAGAGTTAATAATTGTGTTATTTAATATAAAGAGTTTATATTAATTAACAAATATTATTGGAGCTTAGGACTATAGGTGTAACGCCCCGAGTTGTCTGAACTCGGTTCGTCACACCATACCCGTACATGACTAAAAATTTCAACCGTATTATATTTTTTTTTAAACTTGCAGCGGAAATTATCTAAGTAAAAATAGAGTTAAACAAAATTATTGTACAATGCTTGAATACTCAGTTAGAATTTTGGGGAATAATCGGCAAAAGGAATAAAGGATTAAATCGCAAAACACTCCATAAGTTTCAAAAGTCAAACGCATCGCCCGCTGAACAAAGTCCACAAAAAGGGGCTGAAGCAGAAAATGGAAGACATCATCTGGTGGCAAAACGACAAAATGCACTCTACATCTTCCGATGACGTCAGCCAGATGATTTCCTTCATCCGATCGACTTTGTTCTACATCCACCGGTGACTAAACGACAAAATACTCTCTACATCTTCCGATGACGTCAGCACGCATCTGCCGATGAGTTTACTGAGACATCATCCGATAGACTTAAACCTACACCTTCCGATGACGTCAGCACGCATCTACCGATGAGTTTACTGAGACATCATCCATTAGACTTAAACCTACACCTTCCGATAAAACAAGGTACATATACCGATCACTAAACGACAAAGTTTGTTCTATAGCATCTGATAGCTTCCACTGAAGACATCTTCCGATAGACACAGAAACACAACTAACCTACAGAAAAAGAATTTGTAACGCCCCGATTATCTGAACCCGGTCGTCACACCATGCCGTACATGACTAAATTTCAACCGTATTATATTTTTTTTTAAAACTTGCAGCGGAAATTATTTAAGTAAAATGGAGTTAAACAAAAACTGTTGTACAATGCTTGAATACTCAGTTAGAATTTTGGGAATAATCGGCGAAAGGAATAAGGATTAAATCGCAGGACACTTCATAAGTTGCAAAAGTCAAACGCATCGCCCGCTTAAACAAAGGCAACAAAAAGGGCTGAAGCAGAAAATGGGAAAACATCATCCGGTAGCAAAACGACAAAGTATTCTCTACAATCATCCGGTGGATTTACCACGACATCCACGGGTCCTAAACGACAAAAAGTCCGTTCCTACCTCAGCTGGGGATTTTACCACACGCATCCACCGGTCACTAACACGATAAAGACTTTCTACATCATCCGGTGGATTTAACACAACGACCATCCACCGGTCAATTAAACGACATCTGAACCCGGTTCGTCACACCATGCCGTACATGACTAAATTTTCAACCGTATTATATATTTTTTTTTAAAACTTGCAGCGGAAATTATTTAAGTAAAATGGAGTTAAACAAAACTGTTGTACAATGCTTGAATACTCAGTTAGAATTTTTGGGAATAATCGGCGAAAGGAATAAAGGATTAAATCGCAGGACACTTCATAAGTTTCAAAAGTCAAACGCATCGCCCGCTGAACAAAGTCAACAAAAAGGGCTGAAGCAGAAAATGGAAAACATCATCCGGTAGCAAAACGACAAAGTATTCTCTACATCATCCGGTGGATTTACACACGACATCCACGGGTCACTAAACGACAAAAAGTCTTTCTACATCATCTGGTGGATTTACACACGACATCCACCGGTCACTAAACGATAAAAGACTTTCTACATCATCCGGTGGATTTACACACGACATCCACCGGTCATTAAACGACAAAATGTACTCTACATCTTCCGACGACGTCAGCCGGATGATTTCCTTCATCCGATCGACTTTGTTCTACATCCACCGGTGACGTCAGCACGCATCTGCCGATGAGTTTACTGAGACATCATCCGATAGACAACAGAACAACAACTTAACCCACAGAAAAGAATTTACTCAATTTACTCAAAAACATTTCAAACCATTACATTACTAAAATTCCAGTGAGTGCCAACCTTAAATCCCAACAGAACACTATTATCAGAAAAGGAAACTCAAAACGTATTCAAAACATCGAAATCACTACTGTCATGAAAACTCAGCAAATTTAAATTGAACACTGTCAACTAAACTTTTAGATTATTGACACCAGTTAACCCGCCTCATCAGTTTACTAGGCCGAAACATGAATGTGCTCCTCCAACCAGCCTATCCCTCAGTGAACTCAGAGAATTCACCTGCAGTGTCCTCAACACCTACATCACAAAACTCATCTATTAGCCTATTGCTAAGTAAGTAAAGCAGTAATGAAATGAATTGCTGAAACATAGATTCCTAAACATGCAGTTTCTACTTTCTCATCTCAGTTGCATACACATATGTTCATAAACTGATCTGATCCCTCGGTTCCCTTGGGAGTGGGATCAATTCTCCCAATGTCAAACATCCTCTACTCGATTAAGGGGCGGATGAATTCCCTTAATAGCTGATCTGATCCCTTGGTTCCTTTGGGAGTGGGATTAGTTCTCCCAATGTCATACATCCTCTACTCGATTAAGAGGCGGATGAATTCCCTTAATAGCTGATCTGTCACATTCAGTTCATGCCTTACCATTCTTACATGGAAATTCATTTTCGTAATCTTTCAAAAACATGATGCATGACATACAAAATTATTCACAAGATGCATAACCCTACTGTTTTGTGATGTAGGCCCGAAGGCACATGCATACTTTACTTACCTGGATTCTTGGAAATTGTTCAGTTACCACTACTCGGGAAGCTCTGTACACCTAATGTCATAAGCAGGATACCGATTAGATCATCACTAACCTTAACCTTATATCGTTCGGAAACCTAAGGAGCTAGTTTGGAAAACTTTGGTTATCGAACATTCTCAACACTAAACCCGAACTCAACACACTCGCAGCCTTATAAAAAATACACGCATTGTACTTTCTCTGCTATATAGCCACTAAAATCTCAAGATAACGAAAGGAAAACTTATTTAGTTTGAAGGAGAATCGGGCGAGGGAAAACCGAAAGAGGAAAATGGGAATAGTGGCGGCTACTCTCACTGGACTTTTCCTTAAATGTGTTATCCACTATATAAAATCCTAATTACCATCATGCCCTCACCTGATCATTTATTAACCTAATCAATAACTCTCCCCAACCCTTCTATAAAAGTTCATCACTAATAATAGATTAAATTTTTGGTTCAATGGAACCGGGTGCTACAATAGGTCCATCGGTCCCTCTGTCATCTTATATCACTATTTAATTTTCATGTTATAAGAATAAATATATAAATTATTAATTATGATTAATCATTTATAGACACTCTGATAAATATTTTGTAATTCAAAATATATAAATAGTTTTTATATTTTGAATTCAAAATAAAATATCTCATTAGATGAGAATGTTTTAAAAGATTTGAATTAGATTTGAAGAATTTTATCAGATGAGATTTGATCTTCAAATTTAAATTAGTTATTTAACAAACTATCAAATCAGATTTTTTGAAGTTTGAATAAAAGTAGATCTGGAAAATCTGATTAGATTAGATTTGATCTACAATTGACTTATAGTTTGTTTAATATTTAAAAGTAGATCTGAATAATCTCATAAGATGAGATTATCTTGAAAAGTAGTTTTCATAAATATATTCTAAAAACTGTTTTTAGATTATATGATTAATTGATAAATTGATTTATTAGATAAATCAACTGCTAATCAAATTAGATTTGATTAGATAAGATTTATTTTTTAAAAATTAGTTTTTATTAAAATAAATCTAAAAATTAATTTTAAAACAGATCTATAAAAATTGTCAAATGTGTTTTGACAAGAAAAATGAACCAAAAAAAGAATGACAACGAACAACTGAAAAACAAATCCCTAGAGAGAAAATGTGTGACCTTTCCGTATTCGATTTTAGAAAAACTTTTTCTAAGATCAAAGAGAGACGTCTCATGTGTTGAGAACACGTCTATTTAGAAATATAAGAGTGTATTGTTCTTGTAAGAGAGACGCCCAAACGTCAGGAGATTTAAGTGTAAAGATCTTCAGAGAAGACTCGACAGTTTCAAAGTCTTCGGAAAAATACTTGATCCTGAGTTAAAGCTGTTAAGATCAGACGAGAGTACCTGAGTAAAAGCGTTGCTCCATAAAGGTATTTCCTTTTATTATTTCCCAATCTAAATTCTAATAATTTTTCTCAATGTAAATTGTTTACATTTTGAAAAATTACATATTTCTCAAAAATAATTTCTTTTAGACTAACGATCCAATTTATGGTTTTTTTTTTTATGATTTTAAAATAGTTTTAAAGTCACAGAATAACGCATGTCACTATTATTTTGAATAATAGTGAATTCCGCCATGCGTAGGGACCTCGAAAACCAACAAATGGTATCAGAGACATTGGTTTTATTAGTTTAAAAATATTTTTGATGATACAATTTAGTGTAAATTGTGATATGTGTTAGAATTAAATTTTTATGCGTTATATATATTTATGAATATATATTGTGGATGAATGTTCGCATGGCATGAAATAGTGATCGAAATTAAGTCGGTTGTTTGGGTTAGGATTTATTTAAATTATGCATTTTTATCATATATGTAATATTGCGATGGAGATCTGAGACTTCAAGGCCGTGGATGGAGTTTTCGTCAAAGATTTGATCTATTGACGAAAACTGATGATGTTGCCCAATCGGATGCAAATTCACAAATTTGATTTGTGAATTTTTGAAACTGATCATTTGGATGAAGCGATTACGAAAAGACGAAGATTAGGAATCTTAGTTTTATTTTTTATTTTTTAATTTTGCACTTGTAATTTTAGAAATACCCAAAGGTCAACCCGGTCACTATTTCATTTAATTTTATGTTGATATAATTTGTTATATTGTCATGCATTCACATGTCATATAGATTATGCATGTTTAGGTTTATTTTAAATTCTCACATGTAATGTATTTAAACATATATTAAATTGCATATTGATTTAATAAAGAGTTTATTAAATAAATTAGTTTTAATTTGATTAAAACTAATATTAATTCATTTCATTGAATGATGTGAGAATGAAAAATAAAATAATTTTTAATTTGTTAAAAAATTTATTTTATTCAAATAATTTGATTATTTAAAATTATTAATTTTATAATATGATTATAAGATTAATAATTAAGTATTGATAAATTAATATGATTAATTTATCGATATCAGAGAGTATTTGATATTCCATAATCACTAATTCAAAAGAATGAGTGGGAGCGGGAAGTTAGGCGTAACATCCCATGGTCTCCACTGTTGGCACAACACCGTGAGATCTAAGTGGGGCTCCAAGATGACTTTGATTTTCATCCTCCCTAAGGAGAGTGTTCACTTAGGTCAATACCAAGGTTGGTCTCCTAGTGATAGGATATGTGAAATGTATTTTATAGTTGTCCGACCCTAAGGCGGCGACTATAAGTTAAGTTTCATAAATCCAAAACAGTGGGTCACACTCATGAAAATATAATTAAACGTGTTAGTTATATTTTGACCAAAATTTTCGGTAAGTTAATAAATTTCGAAAATATGAGATATTTTGAGCAAATTTATTAATTGATAATATTTCTACCCTAAGGTGATTTATTATGTTATCGAGGCTATAGTAGCATTTACATATTTTTGTGATTAGCATGTTCATGCATCATACTAGCATGCCATAACATTTTGAATTTTATAGCATAAAATTGATTATAATTTTATTTATTTTTTACAGCATCATGTCTCAATTAATGATAAATTTTCTTGCGACTGAAAAGCTTGACGGCGACAATTTTGTAAAGTGGAAAAAGAATTTGAATCTCATTCTCGTGCATGACAACTTGAAATTCGTACTGACGGATGAATGTCCTCCTACTCCTGCGACTAATGCTCAACGGGCTCTGAAAGATGCTTATGATACATGGATCAAAGCAAATGTCAAAGCCCGTTGTTATTTGCTTGCAACCATGTCTGATGTTCTCAGTGCAAAATTTGAGAACTTTGAGACTGCTTATGAGATAATGGAGTCTCTTCAAGGCATGTTTGGCAGACCGTCTGACCAAGCCCGACATGAAGCAATAAAGAGAGTTATGAACTCTAAGATGAAAGCAGGAGTCCCCGTGCGTCAACATGTTCTGATGATGATCAGTACAATTCATGAAGCTGAAATTAATGGAGCTCATATTGATGTGGCAACCCAAGTGGGCATGATTTTAGAAAGCCTTAGCCCACAATTCCTCCAGTTCAAAAGCAATTATTTTATGAATAAATTGAGTTATGATTTAACTCAATTGTTGAATGAGCTGACCATTTTTGAGTCTATTTCTGTGGATAAGAAGAGTGAAGCAAATGTTGTGGAACCATCTTCATCCAATTCTTCTCTTAAGAAGAGAAAGAAATTCCAGAAACAGACCAAGGGTCAAAAGGGCCAACAACAGGAAGCCCAGAAGCTCAAGAAAAAGAACAAGTCAAACAAGAGAAGCTCAGACCATCTAAAGCCCAAAGGAAAATGTTTTCATTGTGGGGTAGATGACCATTGGAAGAGAAACTGCAAGCAGTATCTTGACGAGCTTAAAAAGAAAAAGAGTAAATTTGATTTACTAGTTACTGAATCTTGTTTGGTAGAAAGTGATTTATCACCCTGGATAATTGATTCAGGAGCGACTAATCATGTTTGTTGTTCTTTGCATATGCTAAACTCCTACAGGAGACTAGCTGATGGAGAGTTCAGTCTCAGAGTTGGCAACGGGGTGGTTGTTTCAGCTTCAGCAGTGGGAGAAGCCAAAATTTATTTTGAGAACAATAAATATTTGTTTTTAGAAAACATTTATTTTATTCCGGGGTTTACTAGAAACCTCATTTCTGTTTCTCGAATAATTGGACAATTATATGCTATTTCTTTTGATAATAATGCAGTTATTATTTCTCGAAATGGTTTAAATATTTGTTCAGGCTCAATGGAAAATGGGCTTTATATGATAAGACCCATCATAAGTTCATCACTGTTGAATACTGAAATGTTCAAAGTTGAATTGTCGAAATCCAAGAAGCAAAAGATTTCTTATACTGATGATACATATCTTTGGCACCTAAGACTTGGTCATATTAATCTTGATAGAATTAACAGACTTGTTAAGGATGGTCCTTTAAAAGATCTAACCGTTGGATCTTTACCTGTCTGTGAATCATGTCTAGAAGGTAAAATGACCAAGAGGTCCTTTATTGGAAAGGGCCAAAGGGCTCAAGAAACACTTGAGCTGATACATTCAGTGTAATATCCGGTTCGTACGGACTTTTGGATTTAATATATTATATTCATATATAGATATTATATGAGGCATTTTTATTAAATATGTCAAATCAAGTCAGTTTCGCAAATGGAAAGCGTCATTACGATTCTAACGATTAAAAAGGATTTTAAGGAAGTTTTGGGAATTTTCGGAATAGTAACGCTATATTCCGAGTAATTACCACTATCGTAAATTAAATGACGTTTTAGTAAAAATAGTGAATGAAGTCCAAATTTCGAACGGACAGTTTTAATAAAGCCCTGGTGATGAATATGAGTTATTGGCAAAATATGGAGTTTTCGAGAATCCGAATCGTTGGACGATTAATGAAACGAAGGACGAAACAAGAGCTAAGGGCAAAATGGTAATTTGCAAATCCATTTTATAAAACATCACAAAACATTTCTTTTCCCTCACTTTCTCTCTTTCTCTCTTTTCTCTCTGGATCGCACGAACAGAGAAGGCTTTCTTCTCTCGGCCGCCGGCGACTCCTCACAATCCGACCTCCGTTCTTCCTCCGTCCTTCACGTTTTCTTCCTCTCTCGCTACCCTCGGTATGTGCCTTTAATCTTATAGCTTTATTTCGACGTTTGTAGCATTTCGGCAAACTAGGGTTTCGATAAAATGTCGAAATTAGGACTCGTAATTAATAGGTTAGCCGTGATTACGTGTAAATTGAACGTATTGGACGTTATTGGACGAAGAGAAATTTATTTGCGAAAAAGTTATAAATCGTTATATTTTCGAGTTTTCGGAAATAACTCGTAATATGGAATTCCAGATTTATCGAGCGTTGTGTCGTTGTTTAAAAGCTTCGATTTGTTGAATTAAGGATTTTATTAGTTTGGACATTTAATCGTTTAAATTGGGTTTAACGACAAATATCGTGTTTTGTCTCAGACACGCGACTCCAGTGGACGAAGTTGAGATCCAGCGCGCTCCAGGTAAGTTTTCGTGACTTACTTTGACCCAAAGGTCTGCACCATACTTCGTCGTCGTCTCGAGAATACTCGAGGAACTGTTTGTTTTATGTTACTCTGGTTGGGTAGTTAGGTTAGTTGTTTATAGGTTCTGCTTTACTGCCATGAATGTATGCACGTTGTTTGTTTACTTTCCGCTGATATGAACTGTTCATGCATCACGGTTTTCGAAAGTCATGAAAAGGAATTTCTGCACGTGTTTTTTAAGAAAAGGAACGTATATCTGAAATGAAATCTGTAACGAAATCTGAATGAATAAACGTAATCTGTCTGTTTCTGGTCATGCGAGATGGGGCTCAGGCACGACTGTGCGTGTTGCAAGCGTGTACCCCCCCTCTCTAACCCCACGGGGTAGTCCAACCGCCGGACGGGCCCCCTTGGGTTAGTGGGTCGAGGTTTCGGTGACAATTCTGTCTGTCTGTGACGTAATGAATCTGTAATCTGTAATTCTGTATCTGTAATCTGAATGGGACGTATATCTGAAATGAAATCTGTAACGTAATCTGAATGAATAAACGTAATCTGTCTGTTTCTGGTCATGCGAGATGGGGCTCAGGCACGGCTGTGCGTGTTGCAAGCGTGTACCCCCCCTCTCTAACCCCACGAGGTAGTCCAACCGCCGGACGGGCCCCCTTGGGTTAGTGGGTCGAGGTTTCGGTGACAATTCTGTCTGTCTGTGACGTAATGAATCTGTAATCTGTAATTCTGTATCTGTAATCTGAATGGGACGTATATCTGAAATGAAATCTGTAACGTAATCTGAATGAATAAACGTAATCTGTCTGTTTCTGGTCATGCGAGATGGGGCTCAGGCACGGCTGTGCGTGTTGCAAGCATGTACCCCCCCTCTCTAACCCCACGGGGTAGTCCAACCGCCGGACGGGCCCCCTTGGGTTAGTGGGTCGAGGTTTCGGTGACAATTCTATCTGTCTGTGACGTAATGAATCTGTAATCTGTAATTCTGAATCTGTAATCTGAATCTGTATCTGTATCTGTTTCTGTATCTGAAAGGAATGAAAATGAATCTGTAATCTGTAATTCTGCATCTGTAATCTGAATCTGTATCTGTATCTGTTTCTGTATCTGAAAGGAATGAAAATGAATCTGTAATCTGTAATTCTGTATCTGTAATCTGAATCTGAGCATGATTTCTGAATGGCATACGCACGCATGCATCTGCATTTACGTAGCTTACTGAGATTTCAATATCTCATATGTGTCTGTATGGTGTAGGTAACCTCTTAGGTGATATCGAACCAGGTGAGGACGGCGTTCCTCCGTCTGATGCAGTTGATGGATGACGGCCGTGGGAGTGCGCTATGTAGTCGAGGCGCTTTCTGACCCGTGGGGATGTATGTCTGGACTCTGGGGTTATTTTGGGATGTTTTGAGTTGATAATTGTATAGAATATTTAGGTTGTTTGGATCTGGATAGGGATTAGATAACGTTTTGATAATTGTATGTAAAACGTTTTGGTTTAAACTGTTTAATGAATGTTATGGAAATGTTCTGATTGGTTTTAGGTTGATACGGTTATGCTCGATGTTTAGATGCATCCACGCAGTCGGATTTCGCAAAGTCCGCTGTAAAGTTGGTCGATGTTATTGGAAGAAATTGGTGTTAAATTAAGTAATGTTTGCTCTCTGGAATCAGGTTCCAGAGAGTTTCCAGTAGCATGAATCGCTCTCTGGAATTGGAATTCCAGAGAGTATTGTTAAGTGTTTGCTCTCTGGAATTCCAGAGAGCAGTGTAAAGAAAAGTGAAGGCGATTGAAGTAGGAGGTGGTCGCTGAAGTGGTCGCTGAAGTTTTCACTGATCGTTGCACTGAAAGTGTGCGGCGATCGATCTCTGCAGCAATGCAGAGATCGGTCGCTGCTTGTGAAATGCGAAGTGTTAGAGGTTTGAAGTCTGAAAGGGAGAAGGGATCGCTGCATGCTTGCAGCGATCGGATTGCTGCACAGCTAGCAGCGATCGATCTCTGCTCTGCAGCAGAGATCGATCGCCCCTGCTGTAATGCATGGCAGCGATCGATCTCTGCTGCAGTGCAGAGATCGGTCGCCTGTTTCATTTTGAGGACAGAGTTCCAATTCTGCCCTCCCACTTGTTTAATTTAATTTAAAGTTTTCTTTTAAAGGTTTTCTTTTAAGTTTTAATAAAGATTTGTTTTAAATGCATTTAAGGTTCAGTTTTAATTCCGATTCAGTTCCGATTTCAACCATAGTTTAAATTCCGCATAAGGTTTTAATTAAAGTAGAGGAAAGAAATAAGTACAAAAATGAAAATGAAAAATTTATACGGGTAAAATAAGGGTACAGTATTAGGGGTGTTACATTCAGATGTATGTGGCCCAATATCTACACGGGCTAGAGGTGGCTATGAGTACTTTGTGACATTCATAGATGATTACTCAAGATATGGATATACTTACCTGATTCAGCTTAAGTCTGAAACTTTTAGAAAGTTTCAAGATTTTAAAGCTGAAGTTGAGAACAAATTAGGTAAGACAATCAAGTGTCTTCGATCAGATCGAGGTGGTGAGTACCTTGACAGTGAATTCAAGGATTATCTGTTAGAAAATGGGATAGTATCCCAACTAACAGCACCAGGCACACCTCAGTAAAATGGTGTTGCTGAAAGAAGAAATCGAACATTGCTTAATATGGTAAGATCCATGATGAGCTATTCCTCTCTTCCAAAATTGTTTTGGGGATATGCTATACAAACAGCAACCTACATACTTAATGTAGTTCCATCTAAGTCTATACCTAAAACACCCTTAGAGTTGTGGAGTGGTCACAAACCTAGTTTGAGACACTTTCACATATGGGGTTGTCCAGCACATGTGCTAGTAGGTAAGACCGGGAAGTTGGAACCAAGAACTGAGGTTTGTTTGTTTGTTGGATATTTGGTAGGCACGAGAGGAGGTTTGTTTTATAGTCCTCAGGATAACAAGGTATTTGTATCGACAAATGCCACATTTCTTGAACATGACTATATAACAAATTACAAACCTCATAGTAAGATTGTCTTAGAAGAGATTCAATCTGACCAGGTTAGACCGGTTACAACAACAGTTGTTGATCCACAAGTTACAAGAAACACCACTCTTTCTAGTCAACCTATCATTACACTTCGTCATAGCGATAGGGTAGTACGACTACCATCTCGATATCGACACGATGGTGAAGCACAAGTTGCTATCACCGATGATGGGAAGGATGATCCATTGACATATAGATGTGCAATGGAAGACTTTGATAAAGATGCATGGCTTGAAGCTATGAAACTTGAAATGGAATCTATGTATTCCAACTCAGTCTGGGATCTGGTAGATTTACCTGAAGGGGTAAAACCCATTGGGTGTAAATGGATCTACAAGAGAAAACTTGGAATAGACGGGAATGTAGAGACATTCAAAGCTAGACTGGTGGCTAAGGGTTATACCCAAAAGGAATGGATTGACTATGAAGAAACCTTCTCACCAGTAGCAATGCTTAAGTCTATTCGTATTCTGCTTTCCATAGCTGCTCATTATGATTATGAGATTTGGCAGATGGACGTCAAGACGGCTTTTTTGAATGGCCATCTTGAGGAGACTATCTACATGGAGCAACCAGAAGGTTTCATAGTACATGATGCAAAACAAAAGATTTGTAAATTGCATAGGTCTATTTATGGACTCAAGCAAGCATCCAGGTCATGGAATATGAGATTTGATGATGCGATCAAATCTTATGGATTTGTGCAGTGTCTTGATGAGTCTTGTGTATACAAACTCTTCAAGGAGAAGCAAGTGGTTTTTCTGATTCTTTATGTCGATGACATTCTATTTATTGGGAATAATGTAGGATTATTATCAGACATAAAAGCTTGGTTGGCTAAGCAATTCCAAATGAAAGATTTGGGAGAAGCGAGCTATTGTAACACCCCTAATACTGTACCCGTATTTCCCGTATAATTTTTCATTTTATACTTTTTACTTTTCTATGCTTTAAATAAAACTTAATGCGAAATCTAAACCGAAGTTGAAATCAGAATTTAAGTCGGAATTAAAACTGAACTTTAAAAGCATTTAAAACAAAACCTTTAATAAATAATTAAAACTAAAACATTTAATAAAACTTAAATAAAACAATTAAAAGAAGGGAGGGCAGAATCGGAATTCTGCACTCGTGAATGGAGCAGCGCTCGGTCGCTGCAGCATGCAGCGACTGAGCGCTGCATGCGCTGCAGTGTGCAGCGACCAGTCGCTGCACCACTGCAGCGACTGATCGCTGCATGCAGTGATCAACTGATCACTGCATGCAGCGATCGATCTCTGCACCAAGCAGAGATCGATCGCTGCACACAAAGTGCAGCGATCCCTTACAGAAATCGATCGGTGCACACTGAGTGCAGCGATCCATGCCTTCTTTTTTTTTTCTTTCTATTCCTTCATTCTGCCTTTCCTTTTTCTTCACTATTGCTCTCTGGAATTCCAGAGAGCATACACTTAAAACACAAATCACAGGATCCGATTTCAGAGACTAACAACATATTCTTTTTATCAATTTTTCATCAATAACCTAATATACTTATACTTATAACTTATGCTCAATGCTCAATCGACTGGCAGCGGACTTTGCGAAATCCAACTGCGTGGATAACTCTAAAAACTGAGCTATCCGTAACAACCTACAAACAACATTTCAAACATTTTCATTTTAACTTAACATTTAAACCAAAGCGTTTTACATACAATTACCAAAACGTTATCTAACCCCTATCCAGATCCAAACAACCTAAATATGTTCTATACAGTTCATCATCAATCCAAAATATCACGAAGAACCCCCAAAACCTTTACATACACCCACCACGGGTCAAAACGCGTCTCGACTGTTCAGCGCACTCCCATGGCCATCATCCATCAGCTGCTCCTACGTCAGGAGGAGGAATATCATCCTCACCTGGATCTACGTCACCTACACCATAAATATAAGTCGTGAGCTTAAGGCTCAGTAAGTCTACGTGAATGCTTATGCATGAATATGTTTATGCAGTTTTTATAACACCGTCACTCATGCATTTCATTCTTTCATTCATTCATTCTCATTCATTCATTCTCACCATGACATTCTTTTGGTTACCGAAGTCTATTCACTCGGCAGATGGTTAGGGCCCGTCAAGCGGTTAGACAGCCCACACCATCTGAAGGGAGGAAAACCCGCTCACCACGGAACGCCGGGTCTGAACCTCACCCCGATAACCACATACAGAGGGTTGTTTACATGATACTTTACTTGCCTTTACGTGCATTTCTTTTTCATGAAAACTATGCTCAAATTCATTTTCATGACGTTTTTAAAACTATGATGCATGAACAGATATAAACATAACATATCAATTATCATACGTACCATCAAGACACTCAGGCATAACCTACAAAAGAACCAATCCTAACTACCCAACCAAAGCATTTAAACAAACAATTCTCCAATTTCCTCGAACAACAAAAGATCCTATGGTGTAGGCCAATCGGCCAAACAAGTCGCGGAGACTTACCTGAAGTCCTTAGCAAATCGAGAGCCGTCAGGGAGTTTTGTTCACCTAAGCCAATTTACAACAGTTTTCGTTAAAATTAGTTTAAACTCCTAAACGTCCAATTTAACAAAACCTTAACTAAAGAATTTTCCTAAAATCTTAACTTAACTAATCGAAGCATAGAAACCAACAATTAATGCTCGATAGTCCGTAATCCAAATTAACGAGTTTTGCCCTAAAACCCGAAAATTAACCAATTTATAATATTTTCACAAATTGATTTAACTTCGTCCCATAACGTCCAATACGTTCAATATGTACCTAATCACGGCTAACCTATTAATTACGAGCCCTAATTCGCATTTTTAAAGGATTTAAATCGAAACCCTAACTTTCTAAAACATCGTAAAACTTGAAATAAAGGCTCTAAGATTATAGACACATACCTAGGGTAGCGAGAGAAGGAAGAAACGCGAAGGACGGAGGAGAAACGGAGGTCGGATTGCCGGATTTCGTCGCAGGCAGAGGTCTTCTTCTTCTCTGGTTTTGGCGCGGCAGAGGTGAAATGAAAATGTGATGAATATTAGATTTTTAGGTTTTAGTTTTTGTTATTTATAATTTAATTTAATAAATTACATTTTTGCCCTTAGTACTTGTTTCGTCTTTCGTTTCATTAATCGTCTATCGATTTGATTTCCCCAAACTTCCATACTTCACCAATAAGTCCAATTCACCGATAGGGTTTATTCAAAACTGTCTGTTCGCAATTCGGACCTCGTTTACTATTTTTACTAAAACGTCAATTACTTTACGAAAGACGTAATTACTCGGAATATAACGTTTAAACTCCGAAAATTCTCATAATTTCCTTAAAATTCTTATTATTCGTTAGGGTCATAATGACGCTTTCTTTTCGTGAAATGGACCTTATTTGACATATTTACAAAAATGCCATCTAATAATATAATATATCAATATAATATATTAAATCCAAAAATCCGTACAAGCCGGATATTACATTCTACCCTCCTTATTCAGAATTTTGTCCACAAAATTTGAACCAGCTTATGGTCCTTGATATTAACGTCTCACGTCTTGAGGCAGTACACTTCGATTTATTGTCGGTACTCACGGCCATCCTTTGTGGTTCTAAACCAAAACTCTTCACTATACTTCCCCATATTGGCCTTAAATTCATTTTCCCCCACTTTCGATTTGATCTTACGCAACCTCACTCAAGTATGGAACATAATCAAATTTCAAATTCTCAAATCAAATGACTCATCGACATATTTGTCACTTCAATATTTGCACCTGCATCAACTTTTGACTCTCCCTGAATCACTCACCGATTACATCTCCTAATATTACAAACCTCAAAGTTCTCTTTTTCCTTGGCGTCCTTCCTCTGCCGTTCACTCAGGTCAGAGCTACGTCCAAGCTTCCTAACGCCAGCCAAATTGAATGCCTACACTTCATCAAACTTCTGGGTCGTAACCCAAATTTCAACATAATCCCAATGACTCTATCTACAGTCGGGATGAACACCAACTAAACTTTTACATTAACCTCATAACCATACTCCTTACTTTCAACGGGTCTAACACATTAATTGCCTTCGTATCCAAATCTTACCAACTTTCCTAATCCTACAATCAAACATTCTCTAACAGTGTACTTGTCACCAACTGACCCAAGCACACGTTGATCTATATTTAGTCACCCAAAACGTTAAACTTTCAAACTTATTAATTGGTCTCCACTAAAATTGTCTCTAGTCTCAATCCTTGAATTAAACTTCCAATCTTACTCTTTATTGAGTCTAACAATCCCCCTAAGTCACATACCTTCCTGGACCACTTACTAATTCCGCCAGTTCTTTCAGGGAGGATTTCACATTTAATTTAACACGTGTTGTACTCCTCGAACTATGTCACCAGAATTTCTTATTAACATCGCTTCCATTCTAAGCTTCGTCCTTGAATTCTGGACTGTATTTTTAACTAAAAGTCTCATACTACTTACTTTACACTCTTTTGTCCATCTTCGATCTCTATTAACTCTGAGTGCCATAAATTCCAAAATTTCCACCCTTGATGTGCTCTAATCTGCACGTTCTAACCTAAGATTATTCGCGTAATTATTGGTCGTGACTTGCCAAACACACGTTGAACACTAGAACTCTGCCAACTTAGCCTCACTTCTATGCTTACTTAGAGGTTTTTAGTGAAAACTCTCGTTCTCTTTATTCTAAAATTCACAAATTCCACAATTTGCAGGCCTTTAAACGCCAACCTATACTTCCAATCTTAACATCTCATTTAATCCCAACAATCTCTTTTACTTCTTTCCTAATTTCACACGAGGACTACATTGAATCTACTAACTAATCTTACCACTTGTCGCTCCTCCTCGTCAGGTTCTAACTATTCTTCTCAACAATTATCCTAAGTTTAGCTCTTGTATTCTATCTTCATCTAGAAGGTATCCCTTAATAGGTTCATATCTAAACCTTCATCTTTCGTGGTTAGTCATATCCTAATACTCCAAGGGGGTTTGCCAAATAAATCCAGTTTCTACCTATTTGAAAGCCATATCTCTTAGGGCGCATTCCTCTAATTGTTACTAAACTCTAGGTGTGCAAACTCCGTTGATTAAATTAAACTAATTATACTAATGTATAATTATACTTCTATTTAGTCTTTATTGTCCTATATGTAGTCTATGGTTTTCTCTTCGAGGTTCAACTAATAATCCTTCTTACCCACTTTCTATTTTCTTACTTTTCTATTTTTAAGTCTATATATTTATTTATCATATGCATATTTGTCATACAGGTAATTAAAACAATACCTGCAATTGCAGAAGGCTGGGCCCCACCGTCGACGTCACCAGGCTCAATAAAAGCAAATATTCTTGGGGTAACTTTCTTCTGGTCAGTAGTAGTCCTCGGACAATGTAGGGCATAGTGGCCCACCTCTCCGCATCTGTAGCACTTGTCCGTACCCAATCTACAGGCACCAAAATGAGGTCTCGAGCACTTCGGGCATATAGGCTTCTGAGTAGATTCTTGGACTTGCTTTCCCTTTCCTTGATTGCCTGTTCCGTCGTAGGGCCTCTTCGCTCCCCGTGGCTGCGTTTGCTGTTGTCCTCTCGGTTGCCAGCCTTGATTCTGGGCCTGAGGATGGAGCTCACGAAAGAAGCCCTTAGCTGGCTCATTTGTCCTAACACAAGTCGCCCTGGCAGCCTCAATGTCCAGAGCTCTAGCTGCGACGTCAGAATACGGCACATCAATAATACCTGATACAATAACGTGCATCCGAATCTCTGGGTCTAGTCCCTCCATAAACTGGTGTACCTTCTCCTCGTTATCGCTGACAAGACGTGGTGCAAATCGTGACAAAGCCTCGAACTTCCTTATATACTCTGCAACCGAACCTGTCTGCTTTAGCTGTGTGAACTCGTTCCTCTTAGCCACCCTCACTGTGCGGCTAAAATACTTGTCGAAGAATATGGTCTTAAACCGCTCCCAGGTCATAATCGATACGTCTGTCGTCGCCTTGATTGAATCCCACCAGAAACGGGCATCCATCGCCAAGTGAAAGGCAACAAAAGCAACCTTCTTTCCATTCTCCACTTCCGCATACTCTAACATATCCTCCATAGTGCGGATCCACTCTTCTGCAACTGTTGGATCCGATGAGCGGCCGTCAAATACTGGAGGCCGTAAACTTTGGAATTTCTGCATACCCTGATTACTGGGGACTACCAGCTCCTGAGCTCTCTGATTCTCTCGCTGGTTCTCTCGATTCACTAAGTCTGTAATTTGTTGCGCTTGCCGGTCCATATGCTGAGACTGGCGATCTAACAATTCCGTAAGACGATCCATCGCGTCGTCTCTCGGATCCCTTCCTCGAGTCATACTTATAAACTCCTATAAAATTTAAAACAAGTAATCCTAAGAAACTGAAATCAAACAAAGCAGTAAACAGACTTACAGTTGATGAAGGATGTCCGCGTAGTGGCTGTGCAGTCGAGCAGTCTACAGAATCGATTTTAAAACCCGGGGGCTCTGATACCATAACTATAACACCCCTAATACTGTACCCGTATTTCCCGTATAATTTTTCATTTTATACTTTTTACTTTTCTATGCTTTAAATAAAACTTAATGCGAAATCTAAACCGAAGTTGAAATCAGAATTTAAGTCGGAATTAAAACTGAACTTTAAAAGCATTTAAAACAAAACCTTTAATAAATAATTAAAACTAAAACATTTAATAAAACTTAAATAAAACAATTAAAAGAAGGGAGGGCAGAATCGGAATTCTGCCCTCGTGAATGGAGCAGCGCTCGGTCGCTGCAGCATGCAGCGACTGAGCGCTGCATGCGCTGCAGTGTGCAGCGACCAGTCGCTGCACCACTGCAGCGACTGATCGCTGCATGCAGTGATCAACTGATCACTGCATGCAGCGATCGATCTCTGCACCAAGCAGAGATCGATCGCTGCACACAAAGTGCAGCGATCCCTTACAGAAATCGATCGCTGCACACTGAGTGCAGCGATCCATGCCTTCTTTTTTTTTTTCTTTCTATTCCTTCATTCTGCCTTTCCTTTTTCTTCACTATTGCTCTCTGGAATTCCAGAGAGCATACACTTAAAACACAAATCACAGGATCCGATTTCAGAGACTAACAACATATTCTTTTTACCAATTTTTCATCAATAACCTAATATACTTATACTTATAACTTATGCTCAATGCTCAATCGACTGGCAGCGGACTTTGCGAAATCCAACTGCGTGGATAACTCTAAAAACTGAGCTATCCGTAACAACCTACAAACAACATTTCAAAACATTTTCATTTTAACTTAACATTTAAACCAAAGCGTTTTACATACAATTACCAAAACGTTATCTAACCCCTATCCAGATCCAAACAACCTAAATATGTTCTATACAGTTCATCATCAATCCAAAATATCACGAAGAACCCCCAAAACCTTTACATACACCCACCACGGGTCAAAACGCGCCTCGACTGTTCAGCGCACTCCCACGGCCATCATCCATCAGCTGCTCCTACGTCAGGAGGAGGAATATCATCCTCACCTGGATCTGCGTCACCTACACCATAAATATAAGTCGTGAGCTTAAGGCTCAGTAAGTCTACGTGAATGCTTATGCATGAATATGTTTATGCAGTTTTTATAACACCGTCACTCATGCATTTCATTCTTTCATTCATTCATTCTCATTCATTCATTCTCACCATGACATTCTTTTGGTTACCGAAGTCTATTCACTCGGCAGATGGTTAGGGCCCGTCAAGCGGTTAGACAGCCCACACCATCTGAAGGGAGGAAAACCCGCTCACCACGGAACGCCGGGTCTGAACCTCACCCCGATAACCACATACAGAGGGTTGTTTACATGATACTTTACTTGCCTTTACGTGCATTTCTTTTTCATGAAAACTATGCTCAAATTCATTTTCATGACGTTTTTAAAACTATGATGCATGAACAGATATAAACATAACATATCAATTATCATACGTACCATCAAGACACTCAGGCATAACCTACAAAAGAACCAATCCTAACTACCCAACCAAAGCATTTAAACAAACAATTCTCCAATTTCCTCGAACAACAAAAGATCCTATGGTGTAGGCCAATCGGCCAAACAAGTCGCGGAGACTTACCTGAAGTCCTTAGCAAATCGAGAGCCGTCAGGGAGTTTTGTTCACCTAAGCCAATTTACAACAGTTTTCGTTAAAATTAGTTTAAACTCCTAAACGTCCAATTTAACAAAACCTTAACTAAAGAATTTTCCTAAAATCTTAACTTAACTAATCGAAGCATAGAAACCAACAATTAATGCTCGATAGTCCGTAATCCAAATTAACGAGTTTTGCCCTAAAACCCGAAAATTAACCAATTTATAATATTTTCACAAATTGATTTAACTTCGTCCCATAACGTCCAATACGTTCAATATGTACCTAATCACGGCTAACCTATTAATTACGAGCCCTAATTCGCATTTTTAAAGGATTTAAATCGAAACCCTAACTTTCTAAAACATCGTAAAACTTGAAATAAAGGCTCTAAGATTATAGACACATACCTAGGGTAGCGAGAGAAGGAAGAAACGCGAAGGACGGAGGAGAAACGGAGGTCGGATTGCCGGATTTCGTCGCAGGCAGAGGTCTTCTTCTTCTCTGGTTTTGGCGCGGCAGAGGTGAAATGAAAATGTGATGAATATTAGATTTTTAGGTTTTAGTTTTTGTTATTTATAATTTAATTTAATAAATTACATTTTTGCCCTTAGTACTTGTTTCGTCTTTCGTTTCATTAATCGTCTATCGATTTGATTTCCCCAAACTTCCATACTTCACCAATAAGTCCAATTCACCGATAGGGTTTATTCAAAACTGTCTGTTCGCAATTCGGACCTCGTTTACTATTTTTACTAAAACGTCAATTACTTTACGAAAGACGTAATTACTCGGAATATAACGTTTAAACTCCGAAAATTCTCATAATTTCCTTAAAATTCTTATTATTCGTTAGGGTCATAATGACGCTTTCTTTTCGTGAAATGGACCTTATTTGACATATTTACAAAAATGCCATCTAATAATATAATATATCAATATAATATATTAAATCCAAAAATCCGTACAAGCCGTATATTACAGCTATATTCTTGGGATTCGTCTATTTAGAGATCGCAAGAATAAGTTGTTAGCCTTGTCTCAAGCATTGTATATTGACAAGATGCTCGTCAGATATTCAATGCAGAACTCTAAGAAGGGTAATTTACCTTCTCGTCATGGAGTTACTCTTTCTAAGAAGCAGTGTCCTGACACGCCTCAAAAAGAAGAGGATATGAGACGCTATCTATATGCATCAGTAGTTGGTAGCTTGATGTATGCTATGTTATGCACAAGACCTGACATTTGCTATGCAGTAGGGATAGTTAGCCGTTTTCAGTCTAATCCAGGATTAGATCACTGGATAGCAGTCAAGCACATTCTTAAGTATCTTAGGAGAACGAGAAATTATATGCTTGTATATTCTGGTAGGGATTTGATTCCTACAGGATATACAGATTCTGATTTTCAATCTGATATAGATGATCGAAAGTCGATATCTGGATCAGTATTTACTCTTGGTGGTGGAGCTATTGTTTGGAGACGTACCAAACAAGGAGGAGTTTTTGACTCGACTATGGAAGCCGAGTACATAGCTGCTTCAGAAGCAGCTAAAGAAGCTGTTTGGCTCTGCAAGTTCTTTAGTGATCTGGAAGTTGTTCCAGATATAAATAAACCACTCACACTTTATTGTGATAATAGTGGTGCAGTGACGAATTCTAAAGAACCGAGAAGCCACAAAAGATCAAAGCATATAGAAAGAAAATATCATCTGATTAGAGAGATCGTGCAACGTGGAGACGTCGCCGTTTTGAAGATTCCAACCACTGAGAATCTTGCAGATCCCTTCACCAAGACATTGCCTGCAAAGAGTTTTGATAAACATCTTGAAGGACTAGGGATTAGAGACATGTCTCATTTGCTTTAGGGCAAGTGAGAGATTGTTGGGAATAATGTGCCCAACAAGCAAATGTTTGAACATTTTTATTGCTGTAATTAATAAATAATTTTTATGATTAATTTTTATGTTTGCATTATTCGATATGCTTTATAAATTCAAAGAAAAATCATTGATTATTTATGCAATTTTAAATTTACATATATGCTGATATATGTGGGATTAAATTTAAAAAGAAATAATCACAATAGTCCATGACTTATATTTGAAGTAAAGGATCTTCAAATTAATAAAGCCATAAATACAGTTCACTTCGTTGAGAACGTGTAGTCATATCCCGACTATATATGTAGTGACATAAAGTGATTGTATTTTATATAATATGATTATATAGGACTGGACCAGATGAAATTATATTGTTCTTATAATATCCGTTGACTGAAGAACAATTAATTTTATCATAATGATAGTCATATATGTATGATCTTAATTCATTGTATTTAGTAGACTCCTATTTCATTATAATTTATTCTTTGATTTACTCGGTACAGTTTTGTATGAGTTACATTACATAAACCTTGTATTTTGGGAATAAATTAAATAAATAGCTGGGAATGCTAACATTGATACAATGAAATCCATAATACAAGATTCCCTTGTTTGTTAGTTCAGGGATTGAATAATTAGCGCGCAAATTCATAAATGTTATGAATTAATTATTCAATCAAGAACTAATGGTAGTCGAGGATAAAGATGTAATATGAGAGGTTAACGGATTTTATACCTAGCTCTATTACGAATCTTAATGGAGGATTAATACATATGTAATGACTATATCAATGGACATTACTTTGAGTAAATATACTCTATAGTTCTAAGAGTGCAACTCTAGGTATTTAGTGGAATTACTCTAGAGTTAATAATTGTGTTATTTAATATAAAAAGTTTATATTAATTAACAAATATTATTGGAGCTTAGGACTATAGGTCCATCGGTCCCTCTGTCAACTCTAGGTATTTAGTGGAATTACTCTAGAGTTAATAATTGTGTTATTTAATATAAAAAGTTTATATTAATTAACAAATATTATTGGAGCTTAGGACTATAGGTCCATCGGTCCCTCTGTCATTTTATATCACTATTTAATTTCCATGTTATAAGAATAAATATAATTATGATTAATCATTTATAGACACTCTGATAAATATTTTGTAATTCAAAATATATAAATAGTTTTTATATTTTGAATTCAAAATAAAATATCACATTAGATGAGACTGTTTTAAAAGATTTAAATTAGATTTGAAGAATCTTATCAGATGAGAATTGATCTTCAAATTTAAATTAGTTATTTAACAAACTATCAAATCAGATTTTTTGAAGTTTGAATAAAAGTAGATCTGGAAAATCTGATTAGATTAGATTTGATCTACAATTGACTTATAGTTTGTTTAATATTTAAAAGTAGATCTGAATAATCTCATAAGATGAGATTATCTTGAAAAGTAGTTTTCATAAATATATTCTAAAAACTGTTTTTAGATTATATGATTAATTGATAAATTGATTTATTAGATAAATCAACTGCTAATCAAATTAGATTTGATTAGATAAGATTTATTTTTTAAAAATTAGTTTTTATTAAAATAAATCTAAAAATTAATTTTAAAACAGATCTATAAAAATTGTCAAATGTGTTTTGACAAGAAAAATGAACCAAAAAAAGAATGACAACGAACAACTGAAAAACAAATCCCTAGAGAGAGAAGGTGTGACCTTTCCGTATTCGATTTTAGAAAAACGTTTTCTAAGATCAAAGAGAGACGTCTCATGTGTTGAGAACACGTCTCTTTAGAAATATAAGAGTGTATTGTTCTTGTAAGAGAGACGCCCACACGTCAGGAGATTTAAGTGTAAAGATCTTCAGAGAAGACTCGACGGTTTCAAAGTCTTCGGAAAAATACCTGATCCTGAGTTAAAGCTGTTAAGATCAGACGGGAGTACCTGAGTAAAAGCGTTGCTCCATAAAGGTATTTCCTTTTATTATTTCCCAATCTAAATTCTAATAATTTTTCTCAATGTAAATTGATTACATTTTGAAAAATTACATATTTTTTAAAAATAATTTCTTTTAGACTAACGATCCAATTTATGGTTTTTTTTATGATTTTAAAATAGTTTTAAAGTCACATGGTAACGCATGTCACTATTATTATGAATAATATTGAATTCCGCCATGCGTAGGGACCTCGAAAACCAACATTTTGACGGATATAGGAAGAAGGGTAAATATAAATGATATTATCTGATGTTTTTTCCTCTCTTTTCTTATGCAATTACTTAATAATTCAGTATTTGTTCTATCTTAGCTGATAAAAGTATGCACATGTTGCTGTTTATATTCTTTAGCAGACAGAAGTATACGCATGCGCAGAGAGTAATTTTTTGTGTAGGATCAGACGATCTGCGTATAAGACATGAGAAGTTTTAGTGTAGTTTTGGCCATAACATTTCAAGTTACTCAAACTTTTTATGCTTGAATGATTTGGAATTGCCCTCAAATAGTCCGTGGTATTGAACATTGATGGAAATTGCTCTGTTAAACCCATTTATGAACGAAAGTTCCAATCATCAATGCTTCGGACTAAATCTCGGCTTCATTTGCAGGTGTTCTTAGAGTAAGTATGCTGAAACTGTGGAATGTTCTTATGCAAAGAATGAAAGGAAGACGCTGAAAATGGTTGGTGGGTGCTATCCGGAAGACAAATATCACTGTAGAGAGGCTAAGGTATTGAACTTTGAGCTCGTTCAACTCAATGGGTCAGACCATAGACGACTCGTTAGTTTAATGAATGTAGATTTTTATGAAGACCAGACAGATGAGTCTGTGGCAGAGAGCCGATGACTGAGTTTGCGAGTAATGCGTAGCCACGTAGGTTGGTAGTCATCATCACAGTGAAAGGTTCATCCTCTTTATCCAATTTCATCACCAACCGACGCCGACAGAATAATTTGCTGACTTCACTTTACTTTGGATAAGACTCTCTTCTTTCAACACATCTAAATCTCAAAGAAGACACGCGGCACTATCCCAGTGGATGTACCCGTTTGAGATTTTAAGAATTGATGTTTTGTTTTCATTATCCTAGACTAGATTAGACTTTTTTGTTTTCATTATCCTGTACTATTATTTTTCCCTTTAATTTTTAAATTTGAAATATTTTTTAATTACTTACTTTTCCTTTTTTTTATATTAATTCTGATGTATTTTTATATAATTAATAATTAAAATTAATAAATTCTTTTTAAGAGTTAATTTACTAAATATTTTTATCTATTTTTCAATTATTAAATAAATCAACGTCTTTATTTTTCCAATTTAATGATTCATATTTAAATTAAATACTAATAATCTGTATTTATCCTAAATATAAATAAGAAAAAGAGTTTTTATTTATTAGATTGATGTGAAATTTATAGCCACGTATTAATAGTTCTTATTTTATATTATTTGAATTAATATATTTAAAAGGAATAACTTTCCAACTGAAATTCCGAGTCAGAATGAGCGAGTTTGGATAAGCATGCCACGTAAGGTCTTCTTCTCCGCAGTAATATAAATAGCCCGCAAGCCTGCTTCATCTTCCTCCCATCGATTTCTAGATCTACGTTTGTTCGTTTGTAATTTCTATCGGAGAAATTTGTTCATTTGATTTGATTTGATTATTCGGATTCAAGATGATTTCCATTTTCAACAAGGAGTTGGTGCATCCTCCTCAGGAGCTGCATAGCCCTGCTTCGTTGAGTTCGCCATTGAAGCCCAAGCAACCTCAAGAGATTCTCAACCTTTTCAAATCGTTTCACTCCTCTGATTCCTTCTCCTTTTGCTTCGGAAATTCCGCATTGTTTGCTTACGCACCATCTGGCAATCCCTACTCTGTTCCTCGGAGGTATTTCTCTCTCTCCCGAAATTGTTTATGATCGCTACTCTTTATCGTTGAGTTTTTATTGATGTATTTGTGAATGATTCAGCTCTATTTATGGACATTTCAGGTTGTTTTGTTGTCTGGATGAGATATACTGCATTTTCCTGGGGAATTTGAACAACTTGAGTGCTCTAATCAAGCAGTATGGTCTATCGAAGGGCACAAACGAGGCCATGTTTGTGATCGAGGCATATCGAACTCTTCGTGATCGTGGACCCTACCCAGCCGATCAGGTCCTCAAAGACCTCGACGGAGATTTTGGATTCGTTGTTTATGATTACAAGGCTGGATCTGTCTTTGCTGCACTGGCAAGTTTTCTCAACACATCCCTTCACAATTCCTTGAAAAACACTTCCCAAATCAAATTGTTCGTGAATATCTTAAGAAACTTGCTGGATAAATACAATAAATAAGCTGAAATTTGTATTGATTTGTTTATGCAGGGTGGCAATGGAGGAGTAAATCTGTTTTGGGGCATTGCAGCAGATGGATCTGTGGTTATTTCAGATAACCTGGAGCTCATCAAAGCAAGCTGTGCTAAATCATTTGCTCCATTTCCAACCGGTATGCAAGCATCAACTCAAGTAGATTCAAATTGGAACGTACCTATAAATCCATGAATCAGAAGTTCAATAATTGGGATGAATATCACAAGTCTTAGACTGTAAAATAACCACGAACTGACCCATTTTCAATTTTAGCGCTCCAATTTTGACCTGTTTCGGTGTGAAAATTTGCAGGGTGTATGTTTCATAGTGTTCAAGGATTGAAGAGCTTTGAGCATCCAACGAAGCAGCTAAAGCCAATGCCTAGAATTGACAGTGAGGGCATGTTGTGTGGGGCAAATTTTAAGGTTGATATCCAATCAAGGGTCCCTACCATGCCCCGTGTCGGTAGCGAAGCCAATTGGGCAGCTTGGGGCTCACACGCCTGATCCCATTTCAACACACTCCACACTTGTCAGCTGCTCCCTTTTGCTTTCTTGTTCATACTCTTTTTTTTTTTTTGTCAACTCCCCATTTTTTAATTTGATTTGGGGTGCTTTGTGTATAATCATAAATAATGCAAATTTGATTTTCACGTACTGTGTATTTATAGGCCAAGGTAACCTTCCATGATTTCAATCTAACTATGATCCAACAGAAGTCTATGTTCGAAATCAAGACCCTTTATTTTGACAACACGAAATGTTATACCTTTGTGTAAATCTAGCATTTTTGTGGCAATTTTTTTCAATATTTTTTAGTTGATATCTCTCATCAAACGTAAAAATGGAAACAAAATAGAAAGTCAAGAAGCTCAATCATCAGGGCAGTGATGTTTATTGGCTCGAAAAAATGACTACTTCTACAATTTCCAGAAAAAAGGGGAGTGCTACTATAAAATAATATAAATTTTGGGCAATACCATCTGTCAGCTGTAGGCCATGGGCAACAGATCTTACAGAGAAAGTGAAGCAAATCCATCCCAGATTGAAGGTGGGGATTGGAAATTTGGTGAATGCTTAAAATCAGGATCTGCTAGCTGGTTGAAGCACAACGATGACATGATTCGATACTCGTTTAGCTCAACCGTTGCGTTGGAAGGTCCTCCGCCACGGGAAGAGCTCCGGTAAGCAAAATCAGGCTTCAAACTCATTGCAACTCCACAAATATCTGCAAATAAGGAGTTTCTTCCACATTACAGATTGTAGAGATGATCCAATGGAAATTCAAGATGTTTAATTTCAAGTTTAAAACGTCATGCACAAGGTTTCACTACGAGCATTTCAACTCCATCCTTTCAAATGTCCAGTTCAGTATTTCAGCAACTAACATCCAGGCATAGAACTTGTAAAAGATGGCCAAATTTAGAATTGTCACAATATCCAGAATTAGAACGCCTAAATTCAGACGATAGGAAACTGACCTCCAAATCCAGTAAAGGATCGTGGTATTTATCGTCTCTCGAGTCGAAAACTGTGATGCCCGTGATTTTTTGAACTCCGAGTTTAGTAGCAATGAGGTTCTGTTGAACAGAACAACAAATGGATTTATTACATCAAGATAATATACAACAGGGAAATATTAACTGGATGTGGAGCAGGCATTCTCAAATAATGAAGATGAAGAAATTATTATACCATGATGAAAAATTATGTAAAAATAGACATATTCTCTGAATGAGAACTCACTAACTTCAACAACAATTTAGAGATTTCCAAAGAAGTCTTCTTCGAGAATGATCAGATCATGGAAATGGATAACATTCGTGTTTAAGATGCATGCAGAATTCACAAGTCTAAAGGATTCACGACAAATACACTCCGAGCCTACCAGGTGGAAATCCGCAAAGCCTAATGCCTCGATCTTTGGTAAAACCTGCATATTAATTCAATTTCACGGTCAGTCACTGTGGCTTTCGTAAATCTAAGAAATAAACCAAGTAAATTATGGTGAACAAAGCCACAATGGTTCATTCAACAAATAAATTCTACTTAAAGACTATATAATTGGCTGCATGGTGAACTTTGACAATGAAAAAGAACAATAAAGTAAAGTAAAATTCATGAAAGATAAGAAGCCATCAGAGTGTATTTTACCAATTTTTGTAGACCATTTATCATGACAACCTTCTCTTCATGTGAACCCCTGTCCATCATCATAACCTCAAGAGGACCTATCTCTCTCTCTGACTGGTTTTTAAGCCGTAACTGTAGCTGCAAGAAGAAATCACTTGTCTTCAAATCATTTCTTCCATCAATCCACATTAGCTTTAAGATAACACGTAAAAGCTGCAAATAATAGTGGACAATAGATTCAATAGCTTCTGAGAGTATTTGCCATTAGTGAACCACAAGAGTCATGCCAATGGATTTGTCACACTACTCATTGTCTATAATTACCAAAAAAGGTCTTTGCAAAACAATAGTAGATGGTATGTCGCGAACTTGTAGGTCAATCTCCTTGAGTGTGATTGGCTGCAAACAATGTTTCCACCACTGTCAGTAAACTATCTTACGCGAAGTGACCTTAGATGATATAATGATTATTTTTTATCTTCCAACGTTGTTAAGGAATTAATCACTCACAGTCCCAAGAATCTGTTGTGTCTGTAGGCGACCAGGTTCACCTAGATTTGTTCGCCATGTTATCTGCAACTTTCCAAGAATATTACTGCCCTCAACTTTGATTTGTGAAGAATCTTGTGATGACCGTTTTAGCTGATAAAGATAGTTGTGGATGCCCCCACCAGATCTGATTAGAGTTGGGAGCTTAAACATCCCTCTGTCAGTTTCAAGAAGCAAATAATAAAACATTAGCTTGGATATCGCAAAAAAAAAAAATGGAAATACAATTTAAAAGAATAACCAAAGCAGACTATCAGGAAATCAAGTGTACTGTCTTTTGAGAAGTACACATGATAGATACCTCGTGTGGGAGTTATTCTTTGCATGATGCTCATCAGCTTTTAATATTGTTGCAGTCCAATACGGAGCAGGCTCAAATTCAACTTGATCCATAAATAAATTTGATTTTGTATGATTTTCTATGCAGGCTTCCAAAAAATGTAGTTTCCTGAGAAATGAAAATGCAAATCCCATTCGAAAGATAAGTTACTGCGGGTAAGAAATTTGACTTCACAAATCAGAGAAGGTCAGCTCAATCAATCAAACAGAAACAAGAGCTGGTGGGTGTTCAGAAGTATGGCCAGGACGTGATTCACATGGAACTATAAAACTAGAAGGGTGATGACCCATTTCCAGCTGTACTTTCCTATACATGTAAAGATGCTCATATTCTTATCGCGACAACAACCAGAATAATGCTCCTAAATGTAAGTAAAAAGCAAAATTTGGGGATAGTTTGCCTAAGATTCGGTCCTCAAACAGCTTAACCGAACAGTTACATTGACTTAATGGTATTTAAGAGTAGTAGAGGCTGGGAAAATATATATAAATTCATGTTTCTTCTTCTTTTTTTTTTGATAAGAAACGATGTCTATCGAGAGGAAGAATTTACAAGAGAAGAGAAGGGAGGAACCCTTCTCAAAAAAGTGCCAAGAGTTTCACTTAGTTTACATCAATTTCCTTTGGTTGGAGAGAACCAAGTTAAAAGGAGTAAAAATTCCTGTTTTTGGCCATTGATATTAGCAAAATTATCACACCGAGCAATAGAAAAACTTACGCTACGTTCAAGAGGATTAGTCAACTGGAACATACCTTTACAACACGGACCTGAAAAGGAAAAAATTGGACAACTCTCAAATTCTAAGATAATATGAAGAATGAGCACATAACAGACTCCTGCAATGAATAACCAGGAATCAAGCATGCGCCTACTATAAAGAGCAAAAAAAGTTAATATTTTTATTTGTACTAAAGCTGCTTGTATATCTTGTAAAGCACACGGAAATCACCTTTGTTCTCACTGAAAGTGGATTGGCAACGACAAACTTAAAAAACTGTGGAAGATATTTACGCTCGCCATCGCCATCGGTGTACAATGCAGAGCAGACTAACCTATGAATTGAAAATTAACAGCGAAAACAAGACATAATAATGTCACCATCTCTATCTCTCCAATCTTGCATGCAGAAAGCAACTGGTAAGAATGCAACTCACGTGTGAGCTCCAAGTTCTTTAACATCATGTTCCACAATGAAATCATAGCGACCTCCTGCACGTATTGATTCAACGGGCGACTTTGAGGTATCCAAAAGCAGAATCCTCTGCCTCTCAGTTTGAATTTCTGCCTGTTATGTACCAGGTAAAAAAGAAATCAATGCAGTTTAGTTGACAGTATAAATGAGAAAAATGAATTCATTATCAGATATAAGCTTTAAGGGTGCGGAATCAACAAATAGGAGAAAGAAAAACCTTGATTACAACATCCCTAACTTCAAAATTGGAGCTGTTATTGACGCTAACATAGCTACAGAAAGTTTCTCCCAAATATATAGCCCTGGAAGACGAGTAAAATGCAAAATCGAACCAAAAAAGGAGAAATTGTAGTCACTTAGAGAGAGAAGAGAGGGAGGTACCCGAAGGCTTGAGGGAGGACGAGGAGGCCGGACAGGCCCATTGCGTCGGAGGATTCATGGAGAAGGAATCGGGTGCGATAGCTGAGATCGGAATCGGGCGGAGCTGAGACGCGGCAGTCGAGGAGTGAATGAAGTTGAGGCGCGGCAATTGGGTCGTCGAAAAGGTCTTCTCCGACGAGGAGATCGGAAGGGTGTAAGTCGGAGTGGAGGGTCTACTTGAAACGAGGGCCTGCACAATCTCATCACCCTGAAAGCCAGGGAGTGCGCACCCTGACCGCTACTCATCTCTCTCTCTCTCTCTCTCTCTCTCTCTCTGCTCTGTTCTGCTCTTAGATTTTATACTTCGTCCCGGAAAACTTCCACCGTTGGATGGTATATCAGATCAAGGAAAAACTCAATCATCTACCGTTCATAGTCTTCTTCTGATTTGATCTTCAAGCAAAACTCACCTATTCATCTGGGCAACGCTAAAACTGAAAAAACTAGAAAAACTCCAAAGGGTGTGAAAAGACAACAGCTGGACAGGGACGACGTATGATCGAGAAGGCTCACCCACCTCCACTCTAAGTTTTTATAGCCAATCAGTGTCGTCCATTTTTTCTTTCCTTTCCCCTTTCTATAATCAAAGAAGAAAAAAAAAAAGTAAACCAGGATGGTCTATTATTTGTGGCCTTCCTCTTCTCTCAGAAGACCTCCAGTGTGGAAGTTGGAAGGTGAACAAGAAATTGATCTGGGTTTTTTTTTCATTTTTCATGTCGAATAAGGAGGTACTCTTCATTTCCGAGTTTCCTTTTCCTGATTTTTTTTTTTTGAATTTCGATTGCATATTTCTTCCATCTCTGCGTCTGAATTTCAGTTTCTTTTGTTTGGTTACTCGTTTTTGTTTAATGTAGTTTATGAAAATTGATGAGGAAGAACCTGTAGAGATTGTTAGGAAAAATGACTCTCTCTCTCTCCTCTCTCTCGGATTTTCTTTGAACGAAGAAGAAGTTTACTGGACTAACCCATCTCGCCTCGATATGTTTGTAATATCACAGGCAATAATCATGAGTTGTAGCTGCTTTCGCCCATCATCTGTTGGGAAAAGGAGCTCTGCCCACGACGACATCGACAGTAAGCTCTTGAATTCGCAGTATTTTCTGGTATAATAACCTTTTACTGGTTAATTTCATTTGGTTTTCTCTTCTGTCTATTCCCCAGGCGATCTGCTTGAGAGTACTAAGCATTTTTCCTACGATGAATTAATATCAGCTACTGAAAATTTTCATTCCAGCAATAAGATAGGACGAGGAGGTTTTGGCGTTGTTTATAAGGTAATGAGAATTCTGGAACAAATTATAACTTTGAAATTTCTTCAGACGATGGTCATGTTTTGGGCCATACTTTTGCAGCTTCTTCTGGTAACTGACCCACAACGTACAAAGAGTTCTGCCATTAACTCGACTGCTACACACCAATCTACAGCCTTAAACTGTTAAATTTTTTGGTTAATCCCATGATTAAACTGCAATTATGCAATTGTGATGGACTTAAATATTTTGGAATTTGCCAGGGTACTCTAAGAAATGGGAGAACAATTGCAGTGAAGAAACTTTCTGCAGAGTCAAAGCAGGGAGTGCGTGAATTTTTAACAGAGATTAAAACTATTGCCAACGTCAAGCATCCAAGCCTTGTGGAGTTGATCGGATGCTGTGTTCAAGGAACTAACCGGATATTGGTCTATGAATATGTCGAAAATAGCAGTCTCGATCGTGCATTATTAGGTATACTATCTATGTATGAAACTACAGTAATCTTAACTAATCAATTTTTTGGGATTCTGAGGTAGATGCTGCTTTCCATTATGGTGATTTCATGTCATTTGTACCTTTTTTTTTTGCATGAAATGTTGAGAGTTTTGTACTTTGTCCCTTGAAATTGTAGGAAGAAATGCAAACATCAAACTGGACTGGGGAAAAAGATCTGGTATTTGCATTGGAACTGCAAAAGGACTTCAGTTCCTCCACGAAGAACTCAATCCGCGAATTGTGCATAGGGACATCAAATCTAGCAATATACTTCTTGACAAAGACTTCAATCCAAAAATTGGCGACTTTGGATTGGCTAAACTCTTCCCGGATAACGTCACGCACATCAGCACCAGAATAGCCGGGACCACGTATGTCGTCTTTCTAACTATCGAGCTAGTCGTTTAATATGTTCATCGTTGCTTCGATCAGATCAGTTTCTTTTCCTCAAATCTTAAGATTTCGTGCCTGCACGAAAAAGAAAAATGGAGTGAAATTAAAGACATATCCTCATCGCCTTCACTTTGTTGGTTTCAGAGGTTATTTAGCTCCAGAGTATGTGATGGGTGGTCAGCTGACGATGAAGGCTGATGTCTACAGCTTTGGAGTTCTTGTACTGGAAGTAATTTGTGGTAAAAGCAGTGGAAGAGCAAACTGGGGAGGGATGGACAAGTTCCTTCTGGAGTGGGTACGCTGATTTCTCTTTTTTCTTCTCTATATTGGTTTTCATTTTTATCTTTCTAGCAGCTTTGTGAGTGTCCTTATTCTGGTTTGGTTTTTCCGAATAGGTGTGGGAACTTCATGAAGACGGAAAGCTCTTGGAGGCGGTGGATTCGGATTGGTAGAATTTCCCGGGGATGAAGTCATCAGATTTATGAAGGTGGCTCTGTTCTGCACTCAAGGCGTTTCGAATCGAAGGCCGCTGATGACCCAAGTCGTCGATATGCTTACGAAGAACGTCCGTCTGAACGAGAAGCATGCTCACACCCCCTGGATTTTTCAAGAACTCGGGGGTGAGTGGGGTGCCATTGTTAAGTAAGAACTCCTCCATTGATGTTACTACTTACCAAACGAGTCATGTCCCTGCTACTCTTACTCAAATCACACCCAGATGAAGAATAGTTTGATTACTAATATGTCTTCTTTTCGACGATCTGGTCTTGAGCAGGGGACGCTTGTTCGTGAGTGCATGTAATATTAAGTGTACTCTCAATATTATTATTATTTTTTTAGCAATCTTAAAGGATAGAGATGAATGTTGATTCTGCAAAGTAGCTCACAAGAATTTCTGCTGATATTTTACAGCATTCGAATTCGTGTCTGTTCTTCGTTCTAACTATAACTAGAACTATGAACTTCATGAAAATTTGTTGGGTCTGAAGCTAGAGATTTGGTTTTAGAAAGGGGAGATGGATCTTGCAGAGTATGAAGCTACAAGAATTCTTTTTTAGAATCCCAATTGAGAATTTTTCCCTACGAAAGGAGAGTTCTTCTTCAAAACTCTTGTTTAGGTCAGAGAAACTGGTAAGACAAACAAATTTGGTGAAGAAATTTTGTGGGATGTCCTAAAATGGGAGTTAAAGAGTAGTGAAATATTACAAAAACTAGTAAGTAAAACTTCAAATCAACATCTATAATTGCATTAAAATTTCCTAGTTTCTTTTTGTCCTGAGTTTTTTCTTTGAGGTGATATGCTAAACTAGAAAGCGTGAGATCAAAGATTGCAGTTTTATCAGAGAGATGAAGGAATTGTGAAATGAATCAAGCATTCATAGTCTTCGTTTGTTGGTGGGTGCATTTGTAAAAAGACAGCAACTTCAGAACCAAATATCATAATTGATGTTTACTAACAACAGCAATATCAAAAAAGTAGCATGATTTTCACAACAATGAAAATTGAAATCTCAACCAAAAGGGTATACAAAAACCAACCAACTAATACCTGTTCTTACACGGCGAGAGGAAAGTACACACCAAAGCTGAAAGAGATGGATGGAAAAATATTGGGTAATCAAGAATGAGTATAAAATTGGCTTACACGGCGATCTGGTCTTGAGCAGGGGAAGCTTGTTCGTGGGGGCGTGATGAGCCATTGGAGGTGACATTTTTGGGCAAGGAAACGGGGACCCCTCCAGCTGCAGACTCGGGTCCCTTTGAAGCTGCATCTTTTCCATCCTTTTTGTCTTTACCATCTTTGGCAGGAGGTGGTGGTGGAGGTATCATGTGTGGTGGGGGTGTGTGCTTCAGCTTCATAAGAATATGCCTCATTCTCGAAAGATCGGTAGGCTTGCCAGGCTTGGGGCCCTGGATAACAGTGATTGAAGGCTTCTTGTCTTGATCCTTCTTGCTTCTCTTTTTCTCAATGTTGGGAACCTCATTAGGAATCAGTTCTGCAATCGCTTTCCAATATTGTTTATCAGCTTCTTTGTGAAACTTTTCCTGATTAGCAGCGAACAACTGCTCGAGATAAAAACAATAATTTGAGCAAGAGAAGAAAAGAAGACTGAGTTAGGTGAATGCAGAGCAGAATTTACCTTCTCCCTTTCTCTGTTGTTCGCCCTGTTAGTCTCAACGTTAAGCTTTTTCTTCTCATAGAAACCCCGTATATAATCCTCTGCTTCCTCAATGATACGGATTCTCATTTCTTTCTCCATCTTCTCCTTCTGCTCAAGATGAATGGCATTCTGACTGCACAACAATGAAAGAAAGTGAAATCATGATGAACAAAACAAGTTTTCGTCCCTTTATCTATAACCTAAATAACTTCATCATGTTCATCCTGTTCGTAAGAGAGTGGAACTCAGTCAACTCTTATGGAAATCCAAGGTGCAAGATCTGATACCACCCAAAATTGATGAGATCTAATAACGATAAATTTTAGCTTTAGCCTTGGGCATTTATTCTCCTCAACTTGGCATAAATCCGTAAAAGTAGGACTTGGCATTTGAATTAATGGATTTCAAAGAAAAAGTTATAATGACTGCAGTAGCTATACTCCCATCTAGCTAGCCTCATCAGCCCCCTCATAAAATGGCAAATAAAAAACTTCCTAGACCGATTGAGTTCGTTAATCTCGTCACTCCAAATTCATCAGCCACTCCAAATTCGACGTTGCATAATTACCTCAAACCAAAAATGATGAATTTGCAAAAAGTCAACCGATTACCCACAAAAAAACCAGCAACGAGTCCGAATGTCAACTTAGTTAATTAGTTGAAAGACTCAAACAATCAAATTCAGTACCTATAGATCTCGGCACATCTAAAGTAACCAGAAGATCTGATCGACCTTCGTGTCATCTTCAATCAATAACAGGAAAAAAAACCCCCAAGCTTAACCGAAACTACAATAACAATTAAAACCTCACCGACGCCATTCCCGAAGAGCAAAGCCTTCATCTACCATCATCTCGTTTGGCGGCGGGAGAATAGGACCATCCGACACGAAAACTCCATCGCCGATCCCATTTTCGCCAATTCCATAGCCGTTGATGTTTCCATTCTCAAGATGAATCGGATCAAACGGCGATGGGCGGTAGCTATGAGCCGGATCCTCAAACTCGAAAAGGCCCGGCGAAGCCGCTGCGTGCTCAACAGCAACTTCCTCATCAATAGGAAATCCCTCGGAAGCAGGAAGGTCGCCAGAGAAGTCGCCGCCGGAAAAATTGGAGTAGGATCCGTATCCGGAGTAGGTGTCCTCGCCTTCCATAGTGTAAGCATCAAACGAAGACATCCCTCTCTCTCTCTCTCTCACAAACAACGAAGATTCGTCCTCGCAGGCTTTCTTGTCTGTCCCCTTCTTCTCCGCGTCAAAACAGATGGTAAAGAAGCTTCTTTAGCTGCCTTATTTTATAACATTAGATTCTCGTTGGTGCACCAAGCAAGGTTGGAGAAACTGTTCATACGTTAATTTTCACTCGCCAAAATATTAAAATTTTAATCTTTTTTTAATCCACCCGACGTGACAATAATTTGATCGCACCGGATTAACGTAAAAATTCGTCAAATATCTAGTATTTTTTCTCCCGCACACTTGATATTATACACGATTTCAAGAACCGAAAGAGTCTCATTGATATCTTTATTTGAAAGCTAGTGTGAAGTTAAGCGTGCGCACAAATTAAGTGAGTCGAGATAAATAAAGTTAAAATTGTCATCACGTACGAAAATATGAATATTTAATAAAATTTATCGCGCAAAGGACCTAAAGAACAAAAGGTCTTTCTACTAAAAAAACCATGTTCGAGATATCTATTATCTTTTAAACGAAGGTCGAATTTATAATGCAGATTACCCTTCAAGTAATATGTTATTGTTCGACAACTCTACCCAACTAAGGTAAGAAAATAAGTAAATTACCCAACAAAATTGATTAATTATTTGTTTTAAAATATTAAATTAGCAAGCAAATGAAATGTTAAACTTCTTACACACTCCAAAATATTGTCCAAACTCGTAATTTCATAGCAAATTTGATCTTCTGGAGGAAGACTTTAGTAGACTCCTAGGCTTATGGCTCAAAACATAACAAGTCTACAGATACCATTACAGAAGAAATTAGTTTATTTTAAAATATTGAACAGCTTATGCACTCCAAATGTGTCTATAGCTCGTAATTTCATCATAGAGCACAAGTCTTGATTGTGAACAAAGGTATCAAAGATAAGAGCAAGAAAACTGCTTGTAATATATTGATTTGAATCATTAATACAGATTCTTTTCAGTAACAAGAGAGAAAGCCTATATGATTTACAGCCTCTTAGAGATGTACATTCACAGATCTCAATCAACGTATTTATGGCAAAATTCTTGAATGGCTTGATTACCTGTGAGAATAGATGCTCACCAGTCGGTATAGGCTGACGGTGAGATGATCTCGAGCCACAGAAACATCTCAGGGGATCATCTACAGGGCTCAGATTGAACCTTCTCCTCCTGCGATTCCAATCAGGCTTTTCGGCTTTTTGAGAATTTCGACCCACACCCAATAATTAGTTTTTTTCACTTTCAACACACTGGGCATCACGCTGATAAAGTCAGATTCTTCTTGCTTGTCTGCAAACAATGATCTAAGACGAGACTTGTGTTTGATAATGGACGCTTGATTAAGCAATTCTTAGACTTTCTCTTTGTTCCAGTGTGATAAATGAAGGGTATACCGACAGAATAATTGTGTTAACAAATGATATCCTTCAGGGAACTGCGGGAGTGTTCTTTGGCTGTCTGGCGGACGAGAACAGCTGCAAACCTCGAGAGAACTTTTCTAAACTTTGTGGAAACTCTCGCTTGAGACGTTTACCTGACATCACTCGCAAGGACCTTATTGCAAGGGGAAAACAATAATGTGAGTGACAAGAAATGGAAAAGGAAAATAAGAGACAAAAGACAATAATATCACAGCACAAGCGAATTCCAAAGATTGAAACGAAGTTAGATAGAAGAATGGGAAAGTTCAAAAGTCCTTAAAATGTGTGCTTCGCCCATCACTGAGAGCTCATATAATCAATCAATGTTACCAAACGCAAATATTTACCAAAGAGTCCAGCAAAATGTACCACAGCCCCACCTTTTACAAGATCACAAGAAGAAAATGTTAAAACCCAGGCAATTATAACAATATCATACCTTGGAGAACCTTGCCGTTTTGGGGTCACTTGAGCAAGCATTGATCTGAGACTTGCAAGAGCTTTTTCAGCAGCCTGAGTAAAAGTACATTCAGACCGTCCACACATTCAACAGCACGATAAATTCAATAGAGGATAAGAAGAATTACTTAAATGGAAGCAGAACATAGAAGAACACAACTGATGTCAAAAAATAAAAATAAAGGATAGACATACCTGGATTTTAGCTTCATCCCATGTCAATCCTATTCCCTTTCCTAAAATCCGTCCATCTATTTCCACCTGAACATAGAACAAATAAGAAATAAATTATTAAAAAGAGATACAATCACTCACAGAGACCTCATAAACTACAAGAAGATCAATTTGCTTGCACGTCTACAGACTGCATTTGATAGCAGAGAGAAAAAAAGATCTATAAGAACTATCAATGTTAAAAATCTCATTACAACTTCGAGGTGAAAGAGAGGCCCAAATGGATTACAACTTCAAGGTGAAAGAGAGTCTGTAGAGTACGTGCTTTAGACAATCATACTGATTCTCTTAAACTCAGTACCTCTTTCCTGGGTGTTCAATGAGAATTACGAACCATCTAACTGTTATAAGGTTAAGTCATTCTAAGAATGGCTGCCAAGCTAAATGTGCAGAAAATGCACATAAACAAACACAACCATTAACAAAAATCTAGGTCACTGACATGCTTGATAATGAATAAGATCCGAACCAAAAAATAACGTAGAAGCATGGACGAAATTACAAGTTCAGTAAATTCTCTTAATATTACAAAATCACCCATTGGGAAAAAGAGACAACGATTACAAGTATAAAACCGGTGCAAACCTGCGCATGTACTTCATCTTTCTGAAAGGCAACAGAAGATGATGGGTCAGTTTGGAAAACAACGCTAAGTCCTTCCGTCAAACACTAAGAAAGAAAATAAAATTCATCCCATATCAACCACGAGAATCTTAAAAGGTGAGGAGTCATTATCAGTGTAACAAAAATAGATAAGAAAGCCAAGACGACCAAGTTCTGCTTAACTTACTAATTCTTTAAGCGCAGAGACTGAACTTATTGATTTCGGATCAGAGACTCTAGATGGCTCTGATGTGGACACAATCTCCTCCTCTGTCATCAAATGATTCCCAGAATAACAACCACTCGCGCCTAACTCAGCATCATTAACATCTAGAAACTTCTTCACATCATGCGCAGACCCAGAATCAAGCTTACCCCGTGACACATATAAATCTGCACATGCATAGTTCAATCAGGAATAGAAGGAGGATATATAACAATCTTGAAGGGTTATGCAAATATCTTCATATCTGAGATGGTCATGTTAAAATGATGACCTAGACATGCACTACTTGATGCTATTCCGAAGTAGAAGAAAATTTTGCACAAGCGTTCTTTAAGTATAATAGAAAATCTTTAGTATGTGATCAAGCAGCTAATTTGAAACTTGGGATGTTCAAACCATTTTTAGGTGATATTTGCAAAATTTTCTGAAGTCTCACTTAAGAAATTAATTGCTTAATCCAGACGATGAATCGCCGAATCTTGAAAGTCAAGTCATAGTTCATGAACCGCAAGACAAGCTTCTCAATCTATTATTAAGGTAATATATGGTATTGGGCACTCTTTAAGTTCTCATTTTGCAGCTCTAAAACCTCTAAATGTCAATAATTGAGATCCAAATTTTCTAACAAGAATCGTAACTACTACTTTATTATTTAGTAACAAAACCATCATTCCATGACGCTGCAAACACGACATCTAGTGCGTAAAATACAACCGATCAAAAGAATTCTCTGAGAGGTTCTTATACGAGGAAAAAAGATCATACTAGCAAGATTCTTTATAGAATCCTCAGCAGCTTCTCGCTGTGCTGCCCTTCTAGTTCTACCTATTCCTTCACCAATTTTTCGCCCTGCAAACCACACCTATAAAGGAAACAAGCAGAATGTTTTAATCAATTAATTGAAAGAGAAAAGGATGTTGTAATCTGAAAAAGACCAAATTCCAACGTTTCTAAAAGAATAAGATGGTACCAATTCTTAAATAAAACAATAAATTTAGTATGGCAGGCAGGCAGGCAGGAGAATTATAGAACGAAACTAAAAATTCCCTAACCAATATCATGACTGCAACCAATAATTAATGTGTATTTATGTTTGCCCCTGAAAACAAACTTGTTTGGTTTACCGTTACCAAAACTTATAGAGTCAAATTGGTGATAGAGGATCTCATTAAAATCTGAGCAATATCAGAAGTATATATTCCAAAATATTTTTAAAACTCAACCAACAACTTTCAATGCAATACACAACCTTTCTGCTTACACACTTTCAACTAACAAACCTACTAGACATGGGGGAACCTCCACAAAGCATGTAAAAATAAAGCATATAATAAGGCATAATGTAACAATGGGTTATTACTCCCACGCAATTTCAGTAAAGCCAAAAGCTTCCAAACTATCAGTTACCTCATTGCAAAACTGAAGTTCTGAACTGGAAACCAATGCAGGCTTGAAATCCACCTAGAAGTCACAGCATGATTATCTTTAGGAAATAGACTTCGGTGTACATGGGAATAAAGTGCATGGGTAATTAAAGTTTACATTTTTACCACGTTACAAAAAAGCATTTCTGTACCTTTGCTCCACACTTCATTGCTATTTCCTGTAAAACTTCTACAGGAGTTTCTGCATGTGTAACAGATCGGCCTAAATCCATCACAGTATCTCTGTTGTAGGAAGATGATCTACTAAATGAATCGTCACCTTCAAAAAAAAGAACCATCACATTGAAAAAACCACCAACGCCATTAAATGAGGAATGGAAAGATAAACTGATAAAATCCATAGAACACATGCCCATGAAAGAATAATATTGGGAAGTACAAAATAACGATTTAATAAGGCTCTTCACTAAGAGCAAGATAGCAATTCAATAATCATTCTCTACAACTTGCACATTTGAATAAATAAAAAGAATTCAAGCCACACTATCAATCTTCATAAATAAAAAATTACTTCTAACAATGATTACAAGAAAGTAAACTAAATAAAACTGATCCAACCTGGCTTTCTGATGCAGCGGAAAATATTAAGAAAGAAGCTCGAGAGAGAATAGGGGATTGGAAAATAGGGTTTCAGAAAACCATTTCATTCAATAATCATCAACTACCAAACACATTACAATAAAAGCGTTTAAATAGACTAAACTTTGGGCTAACCCTAACGGGCCCATAATAACCCTAAAACACGAAAAATAATAATAACTAGAATAAATAATAAAATCACATAAATAATAAAAACGTCGATGATGTCCTCATCACTTTCTATACCAACCTACCCACCAAAAAAATTGTCTCAAAAATTATTTTCAATAATATCCACAGCCAAATAACATTGTAGAAAGCAATTATTTCTAGTATTCCAAATAGACTAACAGGACATGAAACAATGAGAGTATTTGGCCTGAATCCCTTCTTAGTCCCCCCAAGTCCAATGTATTATTTCACTGTAAGCTCGGAGTAAGATTCATTGTTGTACATAGCATTTCGAGGAATTGAGCATTTTTCGTTTCGTAACTCAATCCTCCTGTTCTCCATAAATTTGGTTCATCAATTTACCTTCTTACCAATAAAATAAGAGTAAGGTTTATATAGTTCACCCTGAACCTTCCAACAACTCAAGTCAAACTAGAAGGCTCTGTCATTGAATATTTTCCCCTAAAAAACTACAGATTCACCAACATATATACATTTGCCTGCCATTACTCACCTGAGAAAAAATGATGGCTAGGCGCTATATGATTTAATCTGAACCGCTCATCTCTATGAAACGGCTGCAAAGAAACATAATGTAAAACTCATCAAACATCAGTCATAAGAAAAAAAATTAAATTCTCAACTTTGCAGACCTTGCAGCACATTATGGTCTTTTAATTATTTTTTACTTTGAGTGGAAGGAGGAAGAGGGGTTAGAGGAACCCACACAGATTAATTCAAACCAAAAGCGACCTCTTTTTATCAGTAAACAACACCAAATTACCTCTTTTGACAATCTTTGATTGTCATGAAAAATTCTATCAGGTGGAATAGAACGTTCCACCTTAGGAAAGAAAGAGGGATGAAGAGGCCGATGTTTCTCAACACGCATTGCTCCTGAATCTATAGGGAATTCTTTAGATACACTCCGACCTAATTTCATCTCCTCATCTAACCAGCTTCCATGTGATTGTACTCTTGGAACCGAAACTTTTATCGGCGGAATTACTGGAAATGCTGATTCGCTGGATGCACAATCTCTAGTATCTTGCCCATGTTGCAATATGAGAAGCCTCCTTCTTGTATCAGGATCTAGTTCTGATTCTGGTACCTCCCCTTCCTCTCGACCCGGAGAACTTTGCAAGCTTGGTTCAGCAGAAGTAACACGATTAATTGATTTAATGGGAGGAATTGTGGGTGGGACTTGTAAATTTTGAAAAGCCATCAATGATGGCTGAGTTGGAATTGACATAGAAGGAGATGCCGTTACGAATGGAATAGAAGTGGCAAGCCTTTGATCTGAACTGACTGTTGAAGTAACCAATGATGTATCCTGAAAAAAAGTTCAAAGAGATATTAATATCAATAATAATTATTATTGTTATTATGAAAAAATAGTAACAAAAATAACAGTAAGAAGAAGAGAGTTAACAATAATAATAGGAAAAAAAAAACACGTCTAAGAAATGTATGTACAGTTAAAAATTAACAAGAAAGTTTTGTTGTCAGAAAGATAATCTAAAAAGGTGAATTGCAACATTCAGACAATTTTGAACACGAGTACTGAACAAGATATCTTACCGCAAAATACCTCAGTTGCTTAGTAATGTCTTCAATTGACTATGTCAAATCTAAGATCAGAAAAAGAAAAGAAAACATTCTGAAATCAGTAAAGTACCTTAAGTCTTCTTTCAACCTCCATGTCTGCCATGCCATCTAATAAAAGTGGATCTTTACTTCCGTTAGGAACACAAGAATCATCCTAAATCAAACAAAATAAACAAAAAACAAAGTACGTATGAGAAAAACGTGCAATATAGTATGCAGGATACATTGTGTCAATAACAAATAAAGGAACTTCCGGAAAGGCAATTTCGCATTGGCTTCTGAAAGGATCTGGAAATCACTTCCAAATGCTAAGAATCGCTCTGGACAAAGTTGATTAATTATTCTTTCTAAAAGGAACCAACCTTTTTTTTCACACACATCGTCAGACTAAATAGTCTTTCCAAAGAAACTTAACAAAAGAAAATAAAATAAAAATATTATAAATACTGTAAAATAAAATAAGAACATGAGTTCCCATGTTCTATAGCATGTGTTTCCGCAGTTATACACCACTCATGACAGTCTTCTTCGTAACTTTTGTGTTGTTTGGAGATTGCATCAATACCTTTATAGTCATAATTACAAGGAAACTATGCAAAGCAAGTAAAAACAAAAGCAACCTCTGATACTAGATAGTGGCTAACATCAGGAGGAGATGGAATGTCTTTGGCATCGTCCTCATTTGAAATTTCAGAAATTTTCTGTAAAAGTCCCTCGTCAAAGTCCCTGTCACCAAATAGCAAACATATACAAGTTACAATGATCTGGCTTTTTTAATAATAAAGTAGCATATTTATGTCCTTACTTGAAAAATCCGCCTCTAACATTGCACGCAACATTTCTTGCAACACATAAAACAGGGACACTATTATTCGCCTTCAATATAAACATCAGCCATGAGACACTTTAAAGACTAGCAAAGTCTGTGAGATACTCAACTGCAGATTTTTTAGATACTGCAGCTTCGAGCAGAAGTCAAAGTGAAATGAAAATATAATAACAATAATAATAATTACTTCAGCATGAGGAGCATAATACGGAGCGAATGCAGGAACAACGTGCACTCGAGATTGGTCTGTCTCATCCCATACTTTCAAGCGGTCATCGATCACTAATGCCATTTTAGGATGACAAAATCCATCTTGAAAAACATTGAACAATGACTTCCTAGAACCTATACACATGTTCACGGAATGGGTTACCATCGAAATAAAAATACTGCTTCATGCAATTGTAGATGTATTCACAAAAAATAGAAGTCATTTCAAAAGAAAAATAAAATCACTTGCCAGATTTGACGCACACAATTCGATCCAACAATTCCTTTGAAGTTATCAAATTTGAATCTGGATCAAGAAGCCTCCACATCTCTAAAGCGTAATCTCTTTCAGCCATTGTACAAACATAAACCTCAAAACGTTTGCGACCTTTTGCAATCAAATAGCTTCGGAGATCCTCCCATGCAGGCCTCATTCTCACAAGGACACTGGTATCACGTACCTAAGTAATGACAAAATTTCACTGAGATGGGCATATAGTTTCTGCTGTTGTAAGTAAAGTAAACTCACCAACCTTCTAAAAATAAAATAGAAAGGAAAACATGTGTCATACAATCAACAACTTAAAGTTCATATATCAGACTGCAATCCTATGTAAAAATATTGTCGACAAAAGGCATACTCAAAAATAGCATCAAAATGTACCATATCTAAGATCCATGGACTACGAAACAACAACGTTATAAGCTCACAATAGCATATGGCAATGACAAGAAGTATTAGATTTCAAGAACTCCTGTTTGCGTTTGCTCGTACATAATTTCTATTGATACAAATTTGGATAGCTAATCGAAAAATAATAAGAAATGGGAAGATTAACTAACTCTACGGCTGGATCATAATAACAACAACATCCAATCTAAAGGAATGTAAACATTTTTTTTAAAAGAACATGGATTGAACCTAGTTCTAGCCTGAAATTAAAAAAGTAAACCTGAGGGTTGATGCGAGTGAGTATGATGTTCTTCTCATGCAGGCGTATGAGTGGCCTAACTATTGGTTGACAATTGTCAGATAAGGCAGGAACTACCTCAGACTGAACTTTCATCACCTTTCCATTTTCAACAATCTGATCATTTTCAACATATTGTTTCAGTATATTTTTGTCATCTAGATACCGTTTAACTTCTGCCATCATGCCAGCAAGGCGCTGTGGATCCACCTCAGTAGTTATTTTACGTTGTAGGGCCTCAATTCTATCTTCAAATGAGCGCATAGTATTAGCCACTATAAGCGTCTCGTCTAGATCAAATACAATGCCAAGACATCTAAGATTCAGCATGACAAGACAAGAATTGTAAAGCCCTGCTGCAACAGTGAAACCCCAGAAACATGGATAGTTCTTGTCTTTATTCCTTGATGACATGGCTAACAGATGAATTTCCTCCTTTCCACGTGGCATCACTGCAGTCTGTCAACAGGCAGTAGTAACTTAATTGGAGCTTGAAAAACTAAATAAATTCACACATAAGAATGAAAAATGGACAAAATTGAAATCTGTCAGTGGCCTCCATGAAAATTCTATATCTGATACAATGAGAACTATACTTTGACCAATGAGATAACAAATGATGTGGGGCCATAAATACAAGATTGAACTCAAAAACAATAGATCATGAATCGATGAGGTTATGAATTCTTGAATCTCAGTTGTTCGTAATCTAATACGTGTTTCCTGCCTAAATTTATCAAAATTCAACTCACTATGTCTTTACAATTGCATATGCACATAAACAGAGGTTAAGAAAAAGTTATGGGAACTTGCTTTTTCATTTTCATTTCGATATCTAATAAAACTAAAAATTCCTAACATGCCATTTTTGTATCGTCAGCCAACACCACACATGTATATCAAAACATAGGCTGATGGCAATCAAGTTCAGTTATATAACCTCTTTGTTTAGAATCAAGCTTAGCTCACTGTGCTCCTATAAAAGCTCGTATAAACTTAACAAGATTCACATGCCAATAAGGTTTTAAAATGAAGTTTATCTCGTTCTGCAGCATTAACGAGTTTCACATTAATTTCAACGTGGGCATCTTCAATTTCCTGTCCAAGAATGATTGAAGTCCACACAGCAAGATTCCTGTACAACTAACGGAGTTCCTCCTTCCCGGGAGGATAGAGGGCAATGTTTGATTCGTGATCATTTTATGGTCTGCTATGTTGATTTGATTTATTCTAATACCTTGTTCTCCATGATACACGAGGAATGCAAAAGATTGAGCGGAGTGTCCTGAGGTTGCGAGGTCTTTGACTCCATTTTGAAACAAATGCCACAAGATGCAATGGTGTGGAGAACTGCTAGAGGTGGACATCTCTCACTTGGTTGGGAGAAGTGACTAATTCTGATTTCCTTCAAATTCAGGTTTTTGTTGTTGTAGTTGTTCTCTTCTGGATATATCTCTACATCTCCCAGTAACTCATTCCCCCAATATATCAAAGATTTATACATTTTCTTCTTCTCGTCCTCCTCCGTCTAAATCTCGCAGTTATAGACTTTTTGGCTCTGAAAAAATTACGTCAACTTTCAATATGAACTTGTAGGATTTTCTATGAATTCCTTTCAAGGATAACACGTGATCATCGTCAAGAAAGCTTAAATTTGGTCCGTTTTCGCAGATTAAAACACACAAAAACGCAGCGCGATAAAGAAAATGGGGGCGGGGTTCTTTTTGTCCGAGGGGAAATTATAGATCCAGATCGATGATGATCAACCACGCTAATGTTCTCGATCTCCGATAGCGAGGAAGACGATTAAGGAAAATTTATGCTGTGACAGTCAGAAGTGGAAGGACTGTGCTAGGGTTTCGTGTAGTAGCGATGATGATGTGAATTGTGATGATACAAGGATTCTCATCAACGACGCGGAACCCTAGATCCAGAAACTGAAAGGTCAAAAATCTCACAGCAACGCCTTCGCCTGAGGTGGATAATTACAACATTAATATAACACAACACGCGCACAAGTAGTTATGCGATACGTAGTGTAATGATTCGTGACATAATCATTTTAAAAATATAAGTCCTATAAAAATTAGGGCTGGGCAAAAGTCGGGTTCGGTTCGATTTTGGACCGAACTGACCCGACCTCTTCGGTTTCGGGTTCCGGTTTCCGAACCCGAACCCGAACCCGAACCTGAATATCTTAAAACAGACCCGAACCAAAAAGTTCGGTTCGGTTCGGTTCGGGTCAAGTCGGTTCCTGTATATTAAGTCCAGAGTTCAGACATTACGCAAATCTCAATCGCGATTTCCCTTCTACCCTTCCTTCCAAGTCCCAGCGACAGCAAGCCTCTGGTGTCGCCTCCGTGTGCCTCCGTCTACTCTAGCGAATCACCAGTCGCAACTCGCCTCTGCCAGCCTCGCGAACCTCCGGCTCCGGCTCTGTCTAGCTTCGCGAGTCACGAGTCGTCTCTGCCAACCTCTGCCGTCCCTATCGTCTCCGCTGTAAGCCTCTGCCGACTGCCTTCACTCTTCAGCGAAGAGTCTTCACGTTGACATGGCTGCTTCTTCAGCGCTCCGGCGAGTCCAATGCATTTTGTCCTGTCCTCTGCCGCGTCTGAATCGGTCTTCTTGACGAAAACGGCTTCATGCGAGAGCTCTGCTTGCGATTTCGAGTTTTCATCTAGATTCGCTTCTAATAGTGTGGTGGCTACCGGAGCGATGAGCTCTGTTGATGAGCTGTTTCTTAATGGCCAGATTAGGCCGATGAAGCTTTCGTCGCATTTGCAGAGGCCTCAGATCTTGGCTCCGTTGCGAGATCCAAGGGCTGAAAACCAAGAGAACGACGATTTAGAGATTGGGATTAGCGGAGAGGAAGTTCGCAGAGGGAGGGATCTAAAATTACGTAGTAGATCTCTCAGCACAGAAAAGCTAGATCTCTTTCGGTTTTTAGGTTCGGTTCGGGTTTGGCCTCCACCCGAACCTAACCCGAAAATTTATTAGTGAACCCGACCCGAACACCCAAAAAAATTCCTGCACCCGAACCGAACCCTCGGGTTGGTTCGGTTCCTCGGGTCGGTTTCGGGTCTGCCCACCCCTGATAAAAATATATAAGAAAAAGTTCAATTCAGACCCTATCGTATGAGTTCATTTGTTATTTGGTCTTTAATATTTTTTTTGTCTAATCAGACCTTATTATATACGTTGTTTACAATTCAACCCTTGTCGTTCAATTCCCCGTTAAATTTTGCACGTGCAGAGTGTCAAGGTCCGGGCTTGTCCAAGGCATGTTGCCTATGGCCGCCCATGCTGCTTGGTAGATTTATTTCCTTTTTTAGTAATTCTGTTGTACTCTTTTCTTTCTATTTTTAGCAAGTGACTCCTCGCCCACATAGCATGTATACTACTGCTATAGTGGAGATTGTCCAGATTGCTCTTTAGGGGGAGAGGCATGACTGCACGTAGACCCCCTACCAACTGATGTAATTTGCTGCCAATCAATGAACAAGCTTTTTACATACGCTCTCTTTATGCACACTATGCTCAATGATGCTCGTTTCGATTAATCTCGCTCGCTCGTTGCTTACTCGTTAGACACAAGCGCTCTAACGAAGTGGGCACTCGGTGCCGTTGGCACGCTCGTTGGCTGACCCAGTACAAATGCAATATTGGGTGCCGCACGGTCTCGTTAAGCCCCTCAAAAGTAGGACCGTGACAGTTGGTATCAGAGCCTAGGTTGGCTCAAGATCGTGAGAAATCATGCCGAAGAAAAGTTCGATGGAAAGGCCGAGTGGCCCATCGGATCAACTCGAGCGCCTCGTCGAGTTGGAAGAAGAACTACGGTATTTGCAAGACATACCAGATAACATTCGATTCATAGAAGAACGAATGAGGGAAATGTCTGAATTCCCTACTGAGATAGCGTCTATTCACAACAGGATAGATGCCATACCGATTACAGAGCTGCTGAATCAGGTGGAGACCCTCGAGTCCCGACAAGAAAAGGGAAAGGGAGTCTGCACAGGAGAAAGTTCTACAAGTGCAATGATCGGGGTCCTGGAGCGCGTCGATGAGATCGAGCTCGCTCATACCCGATTGTCAGAAACAGTTTCTCAAGTAACCATGGACTTCAGAACCATGTTTGATTCTCTCAGGGCGGAGATTGCCAAGATCACATTAAACTGAACCTTACCATGAGAGCCATGGGGAGTCAAACCCAGGCCACTACTGCTGCTAAATTCAGTCGGGTGAAAATCCCAGAGCCAAAGCCCTTTGGGGGAGCCCGGGATGCAAAAGAAATAGAGAATTTCATCTTCGACATGGAACAATATTTCAAGGCCACTAAAACGAATGAGGATTCGAAAGTGACCTTGGCCACAATGCATCTTACGGATGATGCAAAACTTTGGTGGAGATCAAAGTACCATGATATCAGTATCGGTGAATGTGTGATTGATACTTGGGAAGAATTAAAAAGACAACTGAAGGATCAATTCTTCCCAGAGAACGTTGAGTTCAACGCCCGCCGATTACTTCGAGAGCTGAAGCAGACTGCAAGCATCTGTGAATATGTCAAACAATTCTCGGGACTCATGCTGAATATTAGAGATATGTCAGAAAAAGATAAGATCTTTGCTTTTATCGAAGGTCTTAAACCGTGGGCCAGGACCAGATTATATGAACAAAGGGTGCAAAGTCTGTCAAGTGCACTTGTAGCCGCAGAACGATTGTTCGATTATAACATCGAGGACCTTGGGCCAAAGAAGAACACTCACAGTGACTCAAACGACAACAACTTTCAGAAACCGAACACAGGAACTGATGAAAGGAAACCGTTTGTCCAAAGAGAAGGTTGTGAAACATCTAGAAATGCTAACAACCAACGACAAACAAATAGGCCTATGTCATGTTTTATGTGCAAGGGACCCCATCGAGTAGCCGAGTGTCCACATAGATCGGCCTTAACTGCTTTGCAAGTTGCAATTCGGGATGACGATTCGACTAAAGAAGCTGTTGAAAAAGAATCTACCGAGATTGCTGCAGTTGGGACTATGACTTTCTTGTCAGCTATACAACATCAGATGGAAGAGCTGAGGAAGACCCCAGATAAAGGTCTCATGTATGTGGAGTCATTCATCAATAGCAGATCTGCTAAAAGTACGATGATTGACTTGGGAGCTACTCATAACTTCATTACAAAGAAAGAAGCTCTCCGTCTGGGTTTGAAGCTAGAAAAGAATGGTGGTAGGATGAAATCGGTGAATGCGAAAGTGGTGCCAGTGCTCGGGATTGTAAGGAGAGTCGAGTTGAAACTTGGCTCATGGACGGGACTCATTGACTTCGTCGTAGCACAGATGGATGACTTCGATATTATTTTGGGGATGGAGTTCTTGATAAAACATAAAGCCATCCCAATACCCTCAACGAAATGTTTAGTAATCACGAGTAACAACTCAACTGTTGTTCCAGCGAGTCTTAAACCACCAAGTGCTATCAACATGAAGATGATTTCTGCTATGCAATTCAAGAAAAGATTGAAGCACAATACAGAAACAGATCGCGCTTATTTGGAGCGAACTTCTAAGCACATGAAGAGGTGGGTAGCTAAGAAATCACAGCCAATGGAGCTAAAGGCCGGTGACTTAGTGCTGGTTAAGTCGTTACCCGAACAATTTTACTTGAGGAATGAGAAAGACAAGCGGCTCTTCAGAAAGTATGAAGGTCCTGTTGAAGTCATCGAGAAGGTCGGGAGAGTGTCCTACCAAGTTAATCTTCCAGCATGGCTTAGAGTTCACCCTGTCATCCATGTCAACAACTTAAAGCCCTATCATCCAGCCGACAAGAACAAGGAAAGAAACGACATATTTAGACCAAATATCTCCATCAGAAACCAGAAGAAGAAAGAAGTTGCAAGCAACAACCAAAAGAAGAAAGAAGTTGCCAGCAGCAACAAAAAGAAGAAAGAAGTTGCCAGCAGCAACCAAAAGAAGAAAGAAGTTAAAGAAGTCTTCGCAGATCGAAGCATCAGAATAAGCCGACAAAAGTGTCAGGAATGTCTCACCAAGTGGAAAGATCCAGAAGACGACAAAGTATCAGGGAGGAAGCAGAAAGACTTGAAGACCTCATCAAAAGAAGATCGAGGAACTCAAGCAGAAGCAGAGTTGACGTCAGGTCGACGAAAGTACCAGGATTATCTCATCAGGTGGAAAGGACCAGGAGCTGATGATGTATCTTGGAAGAAAGCAAAAGACTTGGAGAACTCATCACAGAGGATCGAGGAATTCAAGCAGAAGTAGAGTTGACGAGGTCGTCAACAGTTCAAATAGGGGAGAATGTCAAGGTCCGGGCTTGTCCAAGGCATGTTGCCTATGGCCGCCCATGCTGCTAGGTAGATTTATTTCCTTTTTTAGTAATTCTGTTGTACTCTTTTCTTTCTATTTTTAGCAAGTGACTCCTCGCCCACATAGCATGTATACTACTGCTATAGTGGAGATGGTCCAGATTGCTCTTTAGGGGGAGAGGCATGACTGCACGTAGACCCCACTACCAACTGATGTAATTTGCTGCCAATTAATGAACAAGCTTTTTACATACGCTCTCTTTATGCACACTATGCTCAATGATGCTCGTTTCGATTAATCTCGCTCGCTCGTTGCTTACTCGTTAGACACAAGCGCTCTAACGAAGTGGGCACTCGGTGCCGTTGGCACGCTCGTTGGCTGACCCAGTACAAGTGCAATATTGGGTGCCGCACGGTCTCGTTAAGCCCCTCAAAAGTAGGACCGCGACACAGAGCGTGTACCCTACTAAAACCCCAAATTACCCCTTCTTTTCCCTTCGATCTCCCCTATTCAGATCTCTCCCACAGTTCTCTCTCTCCTCTCTCTAAAGATCGGTCAAGCTTCGGAGCGGCGAGGGGGAAGAAGAAACTCGCCGGAGAGCTTCTCTGCCTCATCAAAGACGAAGAAGAAGAAGAAGAAGTTGAGGAGGAAGAAGAAGATCCACCTCCAATGCCGTTCAAATCTCCCAGCGCCATTGGATTATACTCCCTTTTTCGCGTTCTAAATCTGTGCTTAGGTTGCAATTGCTCATTAATATTAGGGGTGTGCAAACCGAACCGGAACCGATGAAATAGGTTCGGTTTTGACCATAGGTTCGGTTCGGTTCGGTTTCATTTTATAGAAACCGATGAATTAGGTTCGGTTTTCAGTTTGGATCGATCAAAACTGATACAAACCAAACTGAACCGGACCTAGAATTAAAAAAAAAAAAATTGAATATTGAACTGAAGTGTGAAGCCCTAAATCGTCGGGTCTTCACTCTTCAATCTTCATCTAACCTCTCCTTCAGAGACGACACACGCAGTCGCAGACGAATACGATCCGGAGACGGCGAGGAGACGACCAGAGACCCGGCAGACGACGACAGCTCACAGCAGCACCGACGACAGCAGCACCGAGCAGGCAACTGAATAACCGGGAGGCGGGTATGTTCTATTTTTTCATTCGTTACTTGATTTTGTGTTTGACAGAGAGCAAAATCATTGATTTTGCTCTCTGTGAACTGTGAAGTGTGAACAAACGACAGAGAGCAAAATAGTGTTGATTTTGCTCTCTGTCGTTTGTTCACAGAGAGCAAAATTACTGTAAATTACTGGTGTGTTAGATTTGAAAATTGTTGAGCGTGGCCTCGCTTTCATTGCAGAGAAGCTTTTCTTCCTTTCTACTTTTCGTCTTTTTCAAGATTCGTTCTCTCTCTCTCTCTCCAGTGGGTGTGGATTGGTCCAATTTTTACGAGATCAACTTGATCAATTGTGTATATATTCTTACACTTCGTTTTGTCTTTGCTTATCTAAATCGAAGTAAGGAATTTTGCGTGTTGACTCCACCAGCTCGGAGATTGTTCTTCTTCAGTTTCTTGTGAGTTTCTGAATTTTATGCAATTCTTCCTTTTTTAATTGAAAAACAAGAAAATTAGCTTGAAATTCACTCATTCGAATGTTTGATTTTCGATACTGTTTTCGTTTTTCTTGATGAATTCTGGGGTTTTTGTTTTGGGTAGTGTAACATAACAAAAACGTGCAGCAAACAAATTTTGACAAAAATGAAAGAAGAACTTCCTTCTAGCCCGAAAATCTTGACAAACCCTAAATTGGCCGACGAAATTTGACTATCGGCAGTGGGAGAAACGTGAAAAATTAGAAGTTCTAACCCTATAAATTGGGTAGCTCGGGAAGGGAGAAACTCACACCTAAAATCGGAGCTTACCTCGCCGGAAATCGCCATTCCGAACCTTGACCGAACTCTTCTTCGGCGAAACCCTCCTCGGCCGAACCTCGCTCGGCGTTCGACGCTCACCTGGCCGAACTCTCGCCAGCCGATCTCCGACCTCCGACCTCCCTCTCTCTCGGCCTCACTCCCTTCCTCTCGTTCTCTCCCTCCCTACAACTCTCTCTCTCTGTTCTTTCGCACGAAGAAGAAGAAGAAAAGCAGGAAGAGAGGGTTCAGTTTTTTTTAAAACACTGAACCGGTTCATTAAACCTAAACCGAACCAGCCAGACCGAACCCAACTCAACCCAATTGACTAACCAGACCAGAACAGTCCAAACCAAACCAAACCGGTACTATTCACTCGACCGGTACTTTCATCAGAGCCGACCCGAACCTGAACCAAACCGAATTTTGACCCGACTCGAATTTCGACTCGAACCGATCTAAGATTTTACCGGTAAGGAAATTCTGTCTAAATTATTATATAATTGGATTTATTTAAGTAGAATTTTAATACCTAAATATTTTTAGGCAGGAAATTATTTGGAATTTCAGAAAATCTCGATAACCCTATTCGCTCGGAATCAAGTAAGTAAAAATACTGTTTTTAATGTTTTGGCTATGGCCCTACATCACAAAAGATTATATTATTTTCTTATAAATGATTTCTTACACATTACTGATATTTGAGCACACATGTTTAAGCATTGACATAAGATAGTATAAAGATAAAATTTGTAAGACAATTTGTATGTGTATGAATACGATGGCTAAAGCCTAAGATTGAGAAAAAAAGTTCCATCCAGTCTGTTTGACTACGCCTGAACGACAATGAGATGGCTAAGTCTAAGGTTGGGAAATGAATTTCATCCAGTCTGTAATCAGAATTTGGTAAAAGTTAAATGTTAAATTTGACACTTACACGTATTTTTGCTTGCTGAGTTAAATCTCATATTTTGTGTAATTTTGTAATGTAAGTAAGTTTTTATCTGAGAAGGAACTAGCTGAAATCGAGAATTTTCCAGGAGCAAGCAAGCATACAGAAGAAGACCGTGAATTTTCGAGAAATGAATTTAAAGTATTTTAGTTTTAAAAGTATTTTAAATGTTATTAGAACTCTGAAAAACATGTGTTAAGTTTTGAAATTAAAGTTTTTATACATTATTTGATTATGCAATTATTTCAAAATTTTTGACAATTTTATTTAATATTTTAAATTTTGATTAAAGCTTCCGCGTATTTAATGAATTCATTTAAAATAAAATTTTTAACGCTCGAGATTTAACCTAAATTGATTTGGGGATAAATTTTAAGATTTTCAAATTAGGGTTTCCAATTGGGGAAATTAAATTTGGGATGTTATAAATTAGGGTTTACAATTGGGGATTTTAAAAACTTGGGGGCGTTACAGGTAGTTTCTCAATCCATGGTAATTCTGTTCTTTTTCGTTTGATTTGGATTTGAGATTAAAGTTTTAAATTCAATTTTTGTTCTCAAATGGGTAGTTTCTCAATCCATGACGAATTTTTGTTCTCAATTTTTGTTCTCGAATGTATATATTCTTACACTTCATTTTTTATTCTTCTAATATATTTTTTTTATTTGACTATATGTCTAATTGTTTTTTATCTCCCCCAATTTAAATTTATATTATTTAAATTTTTAAAAAATAAGTTGTAAAACCGAAACCGAGCCGAAACTTTTGGTTTGGTTTCGGTTCAGTTTTGGTATGTTGAAATACCGATTTCGGTTCGGTAAATCCGAAACCGAAAACCGATCGGTTCTGTTCGGTTTCTCTCCAAAACCGAACCGAAACCGATTTTGCATACCCCTAATAATATATGCAATTTGGCGATCGGTGAATTTGATGATTGAGGTTGGGGATTTCAATTTTTAAGGTTTGAAAAGAGAATTGGTGCACGATGGGAGGAGATCATGGACATGGCCATGGACATCCCAAGGGCAGGGATTTTAGGGCCCAGGTTTGGAGCATGTCTGACTGTCCATACTGCAGGCCTAAGCACTGGAAGCGGAACACTGCCATTGCAATGGCTGGAATTGTTCTAGTTTGCATCCCTATCGCCATGAAATCTGCTGAGCTTGAGGTATCTCTCCCTTTCTCACACTCTGTCAAGATTTCGCTCTTTTTTTTTTGTTGTTTTCTTGTCGGCTGCTGAAAGTTGCATAATTTGTGGGAACTGTATTATATATTTTTTTTCTAATGATTCTCCTAAATTGTAAGTCTGCTGAGCTTGAGGTGATTTTCAATCTGTTTTCTTTGTTCACGTTGACTTTTGGATTGTATTATTGACAAAATATATGTAAATGAAATTGTAAGTCTGTTTTCTCGTCGGCTGCTGAGCATGTCTGGCTTCTTCTAAGCCAGGAGCTGGCGCTTGGAGATTTAACCGGCATTGGAGGTGGATCTTCTTCTTCCTCCTCAACTTCTTTTTCTACTTCTTCTTCTTCTTCTTCTTCTTCGTCTTCGTCTTTGATGAGGCAGAGAAGCTCTCCGACGGGTTTCTTCTTCCACCTCGCCGATCCGAAGCTTGAGCGGTCTTTAAAGAGAGGAGAGAGAGAATTGCGGGAGAGATCTGAAGAAGGGAAGATCTGTAACACCCGGTTTTCGAAGGGTTTTCAATTTTTCGCATATGAATGGCATTTTATAATTATGTCAAATCAAGTCTATTTTGCGAAAAGAAAGCGTTACTACGATCCTAATAATTAACATGGATTTTTAGAAAATTTCGAGAATTTTAGGAGTTGTGACGCTAATTTTACGAGAATTACGTTTCTCGTAATTTAAAGGACTTTGTGGTAAAAATAGTAACCTAGGTCCGTTTTGCGAACGGACAATTTTAATGGAACCCTAGTAATAAGATGGATTTGTCGGTGAAATAAGGAAATTAGGAGAAACCGAATCGTTAGCTAATTAACGAAAGAAAGGACGAAACAAATAGAAAATCAAAGGAAGGGCAAAAAGGTAATTGCCAAGTCAAATTTTTAATTAAATCACACATTTTCTCTCCTCCTTCCCCATTTTCACGTGATTCCTCTCTGTGCTCTCTCCCTCCTCCCGTGACATTTCCTCCTCCCTCACGGCGTTCTCCTCTCCAACGGCGATTTGTCCTCCAATCGTTTCGTTTTCTTCGTGTTTTCTTCCCCAAACAACATTCTAGGTAAGGTTCTACGGTTTTGAAAAATTTATTCGTAGTATTCGGGTCGTTTAACGGTTAGGGTTTCGTTTAGGGTTTTGTGAAAAACGTTATTTAGGGCTTGAAATTAATAGGTTTATCGTAGTTGTGGATATAATGGACGTATTGAACGTTATTGGACGAAGTTAGGTCGATTGTGAGAAATGTTAAAGTTTGAGGATTTTAGGGGTTTTTTGAAAAACTCGTTAATGGAAGTTTTGAGGTGTCGAGCGCGAGTTACTCGATAAAATGCCTCGATTAATTAAATTAGGACACTAGGAAACTTCTTTAGTTAAGGTTTTGTTAGTTCGGACGTTCAATGATTTAAACTCGTATTAACGACAATTGTGGTGAATTTGCCTTAGGTGAACAACGCTCGTGGACGGAGCTAGAGTTGCAACGGACGACAGGTAAGTTCTCGTGACTTACTGTGGCCGATTGACCTACACCGTATGTCAGAATTTGTTGTTGAGGATTGTTGGAGCTTGCTTGTTTAATTGCCCTGCTTTGGTTGGGTAGATTAGGTTTGATTGTTTTATAGGATATGTGTTACGATGTTTGATGTATTGAGAGGTTTTGATGGTATGATCGTTGTGTATGTTTTATTGGATGTTAAATTGTTCATGCATCACAGTATTCAAAATGCCATGAAAATGAATTTGCGCATTGATTTTAAGAAAAAAGAATTGCATGCATGTGGCAAGTAAAGTATCATAGTAAATAACGCATGGTGGTCATTCGGGGAGAGGTTCAGACCTGGCGTTCCGTGGTGAGTTGGTCTCCCTCCTTTCAGATGGTATGGGCTGTCTACCCGCTTGATGTGCCATATCTATCTGACTGAGAAAGGCCCCGATAACCAAGACTGACACGTACTGAAATGAAATGACATGGACGGTTTTCTTAGCATTGCTCATACATGATCATACATTAGCATTTACGTAGAACTTGCTGAGATTTTTATCTCATAGGTGTCTTTATGGTGTAGGTGACATAAAGCAAGGTGATGAGGATTTCTCTCTACCAGATGATCGTACAGATTGAAGGAGAATGCCCGTGGTAGCGTGCTGGGCAGTCGACGCGTATTTGACCCGTGGGGAAATATGTAAAGGTATTTTGGGACACGATAGTTAGATCGTAGGAAAAATTGTATAGTTGAACATATTAGGATGTTTGGTTCTGGTTAGCTGATAGAATGATGTATAGATGTTTTGGGTAAACTGATTTTATAAAACGTTTTGTTAAGGCTTTGATCTAAGTTTTATGGAACTGCTTGATGATTTTTTAACAGAAGGAAATGTTTAGTTTTTAACGGATCCACGCAGTTCATTTTCGTGAAAATGTATTTCGTGTTAAATATGTTTTGAGTCGGTTTCGAGTGAGATTACTGAGGAGGTACGAGTAATGGTTAATTTTATGATAAAGCGTACGTTCGTGATATAGGTATAGTTGGTGTTATGAAATTGTGAAGAATGTTAAGGTATGTGATGTTGAAGTTGTATAGAATAAATGAAATGAAGTGTATGTTGTATGTAGGGGGAAGAAAGAAGGAAAGAAGAAGGGTGGCGCAAGTCCTCCGGAAATTTGGATTCCAGAGGACTTGGCGATCGATTGCCTAAGGAGGTGATTGATCGCCAAAATGATCGCCACTCTCTAGGAAAAATCCAGAGAGTGTGGCGATCGATCGCCACTGATGTTTTTTCATCAGGCGATCGATCGCCTGTTTTGGGCGATTGATCGCCCCTGATTTTCACGGGACAATTGTCTCTTCTACCATTTTGTTCTCTGCCGATTGTTTTTAAGTTTTAATTATGTTTTTCTTTTAATTGTTTTAAAATTTTATTAAGTGGTTTTCAAAATAGATTCGAACGTTTTTAACAATTTAGTTTCCAATTTAAATTCCGCTCAATTGTTGCAAGGTTATAAGGATAAAAAAAAAGTAATACGGGAAAATAAGGGTGTAGTGTTAGGGTCGCTACAAGATCGAAGGGAAAGGAAGGGGTAATTTGGGGTTTTAGCAGGGCGCGCCCTCTGCACGTGCAAAATTTAACGGGAAATTGAACGGCAATGGTTGAATTGCAAACGATGTATACGATAGGGTTTGATTGGGCAAAAAAACGTTAGAGATCAAATGACAACTGACCTCATACGATAAGGTCTAAATTGAACCTTTCCTAAATATATAGGTATAAACATTAATTCATATAATAAGATCCATTCAAGAAAAACTCAATATGACAATATAGATTTTAAATTATAAGGAAGCACAACTTTATTATGAATAAACTTTTCAAGTCCATAAATAATAAATACAACTTGTAAATTTAACAAAGTTTGACAAAAAAAAGGGTAAATTCTAAAATACCCCTTGAAGTATGGGTATTTATCGAAAAAAACCCTCAAACAAAAAGTTCTTGCAGTCAAAACTTTGAACTATCAAAAAATGTCTAGCAAATCTCTGGCAGAGAGCCGCAAACCTCCCAAATTGTAATTCAGGAGGTCGACTTGAAATCGCGGCTCCCCGCATTCCACGGGGGAAGATGCGAGGGGCTCTAACCCTCTCGCACGTGCGCTGCACGCGAAACCAATTCGAGGGGTCACGCCACGTCTTCAGTCCGCCGCATCACACAAGGTTTGAACGCGGAGGGACTGGATCACCCTAGCACGTGCAATGCACATGAACCGACCTCGAGGGGCCGTAAATCTGACTCAGCCGCCCGTGTTTTGCCGTAGTTCTAAACGCGGGGGGCTGAATTATTTACACAGGGGGCCAAATCGTCAGTTTATATTCAAAAACTCGGCCCCCTGTTCGCCCTCCGCATTTTGAAACTGAGAGGACTGCACGTGCAAAATTTAACGAAAAATTGAACGGCAAGGGTTGAATTGCAAACGATGTATACGATAGGGTTTAATTGGGAAAAAAAACGTTAGAGATCAAATGACAACTGACCTCATACGATAAGGTCTAAATTGAACTTTTCCCAAATATATAGGTATAAACATTAATTCATATAATAAGATCCATTCAAGAAAAACTCATATATGACAATATAGGTTTTAAATTATAAGGAAGCACAACTTTATTATGAATAAACTTTTCAAGTGCATAAACAATAAACACAACTTGTAAATTTAACAAAGTTTGACAAAAAAAAAGGTAAATTCCAAAATACCCCTTGAAGTATGGGTATTTATCGAAAAAACCCTCAAACAAAAAGTTCTTCACAGTCAAAACTTCGAACTATCGAAAACTGTCTAACAAATCTCCGGCGGAGAGCCGCAAGCCTCCCGAGTTGTAATTCGGGGGATCGACTTAAAATCGCGGCCCCCCGCATTCCACGGGGGAAGATATGGGGGGCTCTAGCCCTCTCGCACGTGCGCTGCACGCGAAACAAATTCGAGGGGTCACGCCACGTCTTTGGTCCGCCGCATCACACGAGATTTGAATGCGGAGGGACTGGATCACCCTAGCACATGCAATGCACATGAACCGACCTCGGGGGGCCGCAAATCTGACTCAGCCCCCGTGTTTTGCCCTAGTTCTAAACGCGGGGGGCCGAATTATTTACACAGGGGCCCAAATCATCGTTTGTATTAAAAAACTCGGCCCCCTGTTCGCCCTCCGCATTTTGAAACCGAGAGGATTGCACGTGCAAAATTTAACGGGAAATTGAACGGCAAGGGTTGAATTGCAAACAATGTATACGATAGGGTTTAATTGGGCAAAAAAAAAAAACGTTAGAGATCAAATGACAACTGACCTCATACGATAAGGTCTAAATTGAACTTTTCCCAAATATATAGGTATAAACATTAATTCATATAATAAGATCCATTCAAGAAAAACTCATATATAACAATATAGGTTTTAAATTATAAGGAAGCACAACTTTATTATGGATAAACTTTTCAAGTGCATAAATAATAAACACAACTTGTAAATTTAACAAAGTTTGACAAAAAAAGGGTAAATTCCAAAATACCCCTTGAAGTATGGGTATTTATCGAAAAAATCCTCAAACAAAAAGTTCTCGCAGTCAAAACCTCGAACTATCGAAAACTGTCTAACAAATCTCCGGCAGAGAGCTGCAAGCCCCCTGAATTGTAATTCGGGGGGTCGACTTAAAATCGCGGCCCCCCGCATTCCACGGGAGAAGATGCGGGGGGCTCTAGCCCTCTTGCACGTGCGCTGCACGCGAAACCAATTTGAGGGGTCATGCCACGTCTTCGGTCCACCGCATCACACGGGGTTTGAACGTGGAGGACTGGATCACCCTAGCACGTGCAATGCACATGAACCGACCTCGGGGGGCCGTAAATCTGACTCGGCCCCCCGTGTTTTGCCCTAGTTCTAAACGCGGGGGGCCGAATTATTTACACAGGGGGCCAAATCGTCGTTTGTATTCAAAAACTCGGCCCCCTGTTTGCCCTCCGCATTTTGAAACCGAGAGGAGAAAGGGCGAAGTTTTCGATTTTTTTTGAAAATCGTCAAAGGTGCGTCCTCGTTGCCGAAAATTGCAAAAAACGGAAGCCTTAGCGTCGAGAACTCCAAAATACACTGGCAAAAACCCTATCGCCGAAAATTTGAATCGCCTAAAATCGAGTCTTCTAATCGCTGAAAATCTTAAACCCAACCCTTCTAAAAGAAGAACATCCTAAAACCCAAGCCTGTAATTGCCGAAAATCCCAGAACCCGATCCTTTCCTCCCAAATCCAAAGCAATTTTTCTGAAAATTCGAGGCCACTTTGTGAAATTGGCCCCAAAATTTCGTTCAAACGTCTTCACCCCTCGACACAAGCTAGCCCATCAAACCGAGGACCACCATCAAACCGGCCAGCAGTAAATCAAGGATCTTCGTCACAAGGTCCTCCAGACGAAGTGCCGTGACTACCGCCCGGTTAGTTCTCGATCGATTTTCAAAGCAAGGAGTGTAAAAAGAGGTGTGATCGGGATATGTCAGTCCGACCAATTATTTATGGAAAGACTGTCAACTTCACTGGTTGGGAGTCTTTGTAGATATAGGAAATGTTTGATAGAATTGGCTTGCAAGGGAAGTACAACATGAGCGGAGACACCTGTGACCGAGTTGTTCGCTTATTTTACGCTAACTTGACCAACATTGGGAGGGAGGGGTATAAAGTCGTATGTATGTGGTAAGGATATTAGCTTTTTTGGAAGGCATGTGAATAAGTTGTTGGGATTTACTGACGAGAGGGCTGTACAATACTATCACGCTTCTCGAGAGTGTGATTTAGCTAGAACACCAGAGGAATTGCAATTTCTCAGACAGATTTACCGCAATTTAGACATTGAAAAATTCACCAATCGAAATCGAAGGAGTTGAATGCCAAAGTTTGGGTTGTTCACAACCTTATCAGCCACTGCCGAGGGATGGCCATAGAGATCTAGTCAACTGGATGGATCTCTATGTGATGGAGAAGATGTATAGCGGCACACTCTTCGACCCCAGGTTCATGATATTAGGGCACATGCATGAGATCGCGCGAACACGCAACAAAAATCTGTCATATGGTACATTGATTTGGAGGCTCGTGCAGCGATCACAGATTGAGCTGCCCGTGGGAGAGCAGTCGAGAGCTCCCTGAAGCTTGGATGTATTTGACAGACTTCATCTATCTAAGATGGGTCTAGTTGAGGTTGCCGGGTGTTAGATGCTTAAGGGGGAGCTCGGGGACGCTTCAGCTCAGGATGCTCCGATGGAGGAGGACTCCCCCCACCACCGCGATGGCGCCACCAATTGCCCCTCAGGTTGGCAGTAGCTGGGCAATGATGCCGCAGATGCATCTGGAGGAGCAACAGATGCATCAAGAGTAGCAGCAGATGCTTCGGCAGATGGAGCAGAGGATTGAATTCCTCATATGCAGGGTCGAGGAGCTGACCGTGGGCCAGAAGAAGGTGGTTGAGTCACAGAACTATCTCAGTGAGTCCATTAGAGATGCCACTGAGAAAATGGGGGATTTGATGGCGAGCATAGAGGACGACGACGACGATATACCACCGAAGTAGTTTAGTTTATATTTTGTATTTCATTTGATGTACTTTTATCTCAGTGTGATGTACTTTATTTTTTATACTTTACTGAAACTGTTTGGGTATATATATGTTATTTGAATTTGCAAGAATTATTTGAAGATAGCTATGCTATGAGGGAGTCATATAACAAACGAAACTCTGTCTAATTTTTCACTTTTTTTTTAATAAATTAAAATAATTAATTAATTATAATTGTATACAATTTAATTAATTTCAATAATATCATTAATGTATTCAAATAAATTAATGATTAATGTATAAAATATAAAATAAATTAATTACTTAATTAATCTATTCAAATTATTTTGTAGTAAAGTAATTAACTTATTAATGCATCCAAATTATCTTGTAATAAATAAATTAATAAAGTAATGTATCCAAATTAATTTGCAGTAAATAAATTTTAATTAATATAATTACTTTATTCACGTTATTAACTAATTAATGTATTCAAATAAAGTTATGAATTTCAATTAATTAATTTACAAAGTATAAAAAAATTAATTAATTAATTAATTACTTTATTCAAATTATTTATTGTATTTAAATTTTTATTTAAGTAAATAATTAATATTTATTTAAACTAATTTAAACAATTATAATTTGAAAAAATCTTTAAATTACATTAACATAGATGAAATCCAACACAAATTACAACAGTTAATTTATTCTGCTTCTTCCTCGACCGCACGTCGTAGATTCATGCACATAATGAAAACTATATTAAAAAAGAATGACAACGTGTTTATGAGCGAAATGTTTAGAACTGTACATGTGTCCCCTTATTTGTGTTGTAACCCATAAACGTGCCTTAGGAAGCAGCAGTGCTTGAAGTGTATCCTTGGTTAGGACAAATGTGACTATTATGCCCGTACTGCCGACAGATACCACACGACATCTTTGAGTTCCCCCTACTAGCTGCCGAACTTGACGGCTCATCGACATCTCACACTCTTGTCTTCTTGAGCCAACCAGGTTGGCGATATCTTTTGGACAGGAAGAGTTCCCCCTACCTAGCGCATCCGGCCACATTAATTGGTCGTTCGCCGGTTGAATAAAATTGGCGTACATCTGCAGGAAAGTCACACGGTGATAGTATGAATGCACGTAAATTTCTGGTTGCACTCTCAAGAAAAATATGCATGAAATGACATGGACACATGAGATTCCAGTACGCGTCCACCTGGTGCATTCTCACACCCACGTATTCATGTCAACAATGAATTGTTCGTTGTCGTTGCTTACCTGAAATTGTGAACCTCCCTCAAACGTAGGGCTCCAATTTTCAGCTGCATCTACTAGCTTGTCAAGCTTTTTATATATTTGGGGACACAGGAGGGTCGTTAATTAGGCTATCTTCTCAAATTTTTTAACGATGCGAGTTATCATGTATGTTTGGATCGTCTCGAATATGGTGAGGATCGTTTGGCCCTGGCAGGCAATATAAGTGCATTGAATGACTCGCAAAAATTGTTTAAGCCAATTTCGCACTTGGAAATCAGAGAGAATGCATGACTAACCCAATATCTAGGCTCTTCTCCTCGAAGCCATTCGTGGGTAGCCGGGCTGAGCTCATGTAATTTCCTCATTTCTAAATTGAAATGAGCTCTTGTGGGTGCCCTAGCTGCTTTCCACATCGCTACTCTATATGCTTTCCCTCGAAACAGCCTTTTAAAGTTTGCGTACATGTACTAGAGGCAGAAGCAGTGTTCGGCTTCATTAAATTCTTCATCCACAACATTCCTCAATCGCTGATATTAAAACAAAGTTAGTTACACATCTTAATTACACCACAACTAATTTAATTAAACAGCATACCTTTTGTCGATCCGAAACAATCGTCCATCCGGCTCCATCTCCAATGTACAGGTCTGCCTTCAAAAGTTTCAAAAATCACGTCCATGTTTCCTCGGTCTCTTTTTCGACGTTGTCAACAACAACGAGATATATTTCATCATTCGCGTCAATATTAATGACTGTGAGTAATTGTCCGAGACACAAAAGGTGACAGCCATCCAAACAGATAATTGGCGCGACCAAACTGCATCAAACTCGCCTTGCAAGCGGCCAAACACATATACACTCTTTGGCACACTAATGTGCTCCCCGTATCATAAGTATGCACTTTGAAAGTGTTCCGCAGATTTGTTCTATGTATTTCTAATTTGTACGACCATAATAACTTGTACTGTTCATCTCTCTTGCCTCCGTTAAGTGTGAGAGCTAAGCTTCTTGCTCTTCTGGCAAGACTAGGTGTAATGTGAGTTCTGCGATCCTTCCTAATGGAAGATAGGTCTCACCTAGGGTGACTTTTGAACCTAGGCAGATAACGGTGTGCCACCCATTTTGTAACACCCCTAATACTGTACCCATTTTTACCCGTATAAATTTTTCATTTTATTTTACACTTTGAGCGGAAATTAAATCAGAATTGAAGTCTACATTTTAAACCACTTAAAACAAAACCATTTATAAACTTAAAACTATTTAAAAAAAAACAATTAATAAAACCATTAAAACATTTATCAATCGGTGAAGGGTAAAATCGGAAAGCAGAGGCAGAAGAAAGGCAGCGACTAATCGCTGCAAACGCTGCACGCTGCATGCTGCAGCGACTGGTCGCTGCTCTGGTTATTAGCGGGCTGGACTGTTTTGCCCTCCCCATTAATTATTTGTTTTCTTTAATTGTTTTATAGTTTTAATTATTTTATTTAATTTGTTTTAAGTTGTAAATGTTTTAAAATATAGATTTCAATTCCGATTTCTATTCTAATTTCGATTTCGGTTTAGTTCTCGCTTAAAGTTTAATTAAGGATAAAATATATATATATATATATTTACAAGAAATTGGGTACAGTTCTAGGGATGTTACACATTTTGCACTAACGTGTATATTCTCAATTATTCTTGCATAACTGTGAGTATTGACCAAAGACTTTATTTGATAGGTTAGCTCATCTTGCTTCTGCGAGGCATGCAAACGCTACTTACACCCTTCTGAACACTTAGCCGTCAATCGGCTCTTTTCACTTTTAGTGAATACTATACCTAATCCATATTTTATAGAATAATCTTTTATTTCGTCATTTAGATCTCTTAAATATGCATATTCTCTAGTTATCATACGAGATAACTGGTGTTCGAAGCTGATCATCTAGAGTTCTGGATGTCGAACACACAAGTATTTGTACATTTTCATCTGAGTCATCATCACCATATGCAAGAGTCTTGTCCAAATATCAATTCACTTCGGCATCACTATATACTTCCCCGTCTAATTCAAACCATCTATTTGGATCAGAATCCATCGTCCTTTCTAAAACAGAGAAAATTTGCCTGTACAAAGAAAAAATTTGTGAGAAATTTCAGAGATTTCGAAGAGTAGATGGCGGAGCTCCTTAAATAATAAAGGAGTTCGGCCACCCAATTTATAGACGCGGCCCCCCGAGTCTCGTAAAATTATTAATGCGGGGAGCCACGAATCGGATAATTGATCTGTGGATGGGATATCGGGGGGCTGCGAATTTGATATGGCCCCTCGCGTCCCATCCACATATCAATAATTGATCTGTGTATGAGTTATTTGGGGTGTTAGTGATTTTCTATACCTAACGCAAGTGCACGTGTCGCTAACGAAGTAATAAAGTAAATAAAAGTCGATCACACAAGGATATTCTTAACTAAATCTAATTTGCTATAAAATTCTACAAAAATAAAATTGAGAATACTGAAAAAGCATTGGTTATGGTTGATTTTCTCATTACATGCAATTTACTATCGATGCTACAAGAATGCTACATCATTTTCTACGGAACAATAAGAATTAATAATTTCTAGGGTTATATCGAATTGCCTAGTTAAGTTCGTTTCAAAATTTCTTTTCGACTTTGAAAAGACAAAACTTAATCTGAACTTTCTTGTAATCCTATTCTCAATGCCAAATAAATTAATGTTAGCGACTTTGCAACAATTTTAATTTATTTAATCACTCATGCATCTTAAAATTCCTATCTACCTATCGATACAATAGGAACATGTGACATCAAATCTGCATATCGACACAATTCAAATTACGCAATCAGCATCATGAGAGATTGTTCGGTGAAAAATACGTAACATTCATAGATCAAAGTAAAAACATATAATGAGTACTCTCTCTTCTAACCAAGATGAAAAAAGTCTAGCCTAAAATCATGATAAAAAATCCAAAGTAACAATATTCATAAAAGAAAGAAAATAAAAAGTAGAAGGAGAGGAGTTGAAATTAAATCTGAAAACATGCAGAATCGCCCTCTAGGTCTTCGTCCAGAGGGTAGCGTCCTTCAAGTTCCGTCTTTGTCGTGAGTTTTCGTCCTCTAGCCCCTTTTGGTCTTTCCCTTAAGTCTTACGTGAGGTTTGCCTCTCCTGGTCTTTGTCCTAGGTTTGCTTCCCCCACCAAATCTTCCTCCTTTTCTAGGGTTACGTCTTCTTCCTCTGCCTCCTGCACACTCTTCCTTTCTTTTATCTCTTATTTTCTTTTCTTTTTATTTTTCATCAGCCCAAATTTTTCTCTTCTCCTTGATTCAAGTGATTTCTTCAAGATTTGCTCCTTCTCTTTTGGTCATTCAAATAATGCAATCCAATCTTTCCTAATTTTGTGGTCCAAGATAATAACAGCTATTCAAATTAATGCTAATAATCTGATTTATTCAAAAATATCCATAAAAATCATTAATTTCTTAAATTTTTTTCATGCTTAACAACCTATAGCAATTTTTATAATTTTTAACATATTCCTTTTATATTCACTCAAATCATACGAATTTTATTAAATAAAAATAGTATAAAATAACTCTAATTTAAGAGTTATTAAATACCCCTAAACTTGAATCATTACTCGTCCTCGAGTGATGCAAAATAAAATCAAAATTAAAAAATTCACAAGGTAACATTAATGAATTTCATGCAACTTCCAGGATATTTCGAAACTTGTAATCTTATGAAAAATTCCTCTATCACAATTATAAGCAATTAACATAGAGTTATTCTCAATAAAATAATTTTTCAAAGTGTGTGTGCTCAAACTCCTCTTCAACATGATAAGTTCAATCATTAAAACTAAAATTCACAATTAATATTAGATTGCTAACTTATCAATGCTTTTCCTCAGTTAATTAGATTTCAAATGTTCTCTTTTTATTTTTTTGTTTTTTGTTTTTTTTTAAATAATAAGTAAGGAGGATATATATTTTTTGTATCGACTTTCTCTTATAAGTCACACTACATTTTTACGCGATTGACAACATTGGTCATGAAGGCCTCCGGTTACTCAGTAGTGTCACTTAAAGATACATACTCATATAAAATTATAGAGGAGTATAGTCAATAATATTGCAACGAAGTTTCTCCCAAAGTTCCTCCATTTGAATTCTATACATCGAGTATCCAAAAGGCTCACTGAAGATTGAAAGTATATTAGGAAATTGCAATTATTCTGTTTTTCAAATATTTTTTTCTTTGTTTTTTCAATAACCCCCAAACTTATTATGTTATTATATTTTTAGAAGAACTTTCTAACTCTAATTTTCTTCAGTAAACATTAAATCGTTCTCATATAAATAAAACTATGAAATCTAATTAAGATAATTTCCCTAAGCAACTAAAAAAGAGTTTGTGTGTTATGAAGGAAATTTATACTAAAGGGAATAATTCTTAGTTAAATAATATTAATGTATGATAATGAAATATTTCAACAAGATTACAAAGTTAGGAAAATTTAATTTTTTTTATTAGCATCCATATTTTACAATGCACTTTTTTCCTACCCAACGCTAATACCATTACCCCCCAAACTTTAAATTAGCAGTGTCCCCACTGCCAAACAAAATAGAACGTAAACAAAAATTATGAGGCAAGTACTTCCCTGGATCATTATTCTTCTTTTTCAGCTTCAAACTCCAAGTCATTGAGTATAACATTTGGAAAGTGAGGAAAGACTAGTCGTGGCTCATTGAATGACATTTTAAAACTCTCATCTATTCCTATAGCAAACATTGCAGCATCAACATTATTTTTAGCAAAAATTTAAAACAAAAACAAAAGGATATCAGAAATTGGGTTGCCTTCTAATAAGCGCTTGATTTTTAAGTATCAGCTTGACTTTCCCATGCTTCACGCTGTTCTTCTGTCCTCTAGATAAATTGACGTAATTTCTATCAAATTTTCTCCAAGATAATGCTTCACTCTCTGGCCATTAACCTTAAAAGTTTGCTCACTTTTTTCATCTCGTAATTCCAAGGTGCCATATAGATAAACTTCTATTACTTTTTCAAAAACCCGCTGCTCTATCTTTCTGTCATGTCATCTCTTCACTTTTCCTTGTACATTCTAGCATTCTCATAAGCACTTATCCTCAGTTCTTCCAATTCTTAGAGCTGTAAAAACTGGTGTTTTCCTGCTCCCTGGAAATCCAGATTTGACGCCTTAATTGCCCAATATGCCTTATGCTCAAGTTCCACCGGTAAATGGCAAGTCTTTCCATAAATCAAATTGTAGGGAGTAGTGCCCAGGGGAGTTTTATAAGCTATTCTATATGCCCACAATGCATCATCCAGCTTTTGAGGCCAATCCTTCCTATTGGGATTCACTATTTTTTCAAGAATTCTCTTTATCTCTCTGTTGGAAACCTCCGCTTGGCCATTGCTTTGTGGATGATATGCTATGGTCACTTTATGTTTGATGTGAGAAGACAGTTGTTTAAGCTCCAGTGTTGGTGCGTCTTCAATAGATAGCTCAAGAAATTCTGTTTTGTCTTAAGTCATCAGTAATGCTTCAAACTGTTTTCTGTAGCTCCGAGAAATCTGCTTTGTTTCTTTTGGTTTTGTTCTTTCTGATATAATAAAACTGTAACACCCCGAGTCTTCTGAACCCAATTTGTTACACAAAACTTGCGCATGACCCGAAAACTCTGGTTCAAATTTGAAATTTTGCTCGAAGGTCGTAATTTGATATTTTCTAAAACCTCAACATTTAAGAACTTGCAGCGGAAATCATTTGAGTAAAAATAGAGTTAAATAAAACTTTTGAACAATGCTTGAATAATCAGTTGGAAAATTAAGGAATAATTGGCCGAGAAGGAATAAAAGTTTAAATCGCAAAAAAAAAGAAAAAAAATAATACTTCTTAAGATTCAAAAGTCAAACGCATCGCCCGTTGAACAAGGTCAACAAAAAAAGAGGCTGAAGCAGAAAATGGAAGACATCATCCGGTGGCAAAACGACAAAGTATTCTCTACATCATCCGGTGGATTCACACCCGACATCCACCGGTCACTAAACGACAAAAGACTTTCTACATCATCCGGTGGATTTACACACGACATCCACCGGTCACTAAACGACAAAAGACTTTCTACATCTTCCGATGACGTCAGCCAGATGATTTCCTTCATCCGATCGACTTTGTTCTACATCTACCGGTGACTAAACGACAAAATGCCCTCTACATCTTCCGATGACGTCAGCACGCGTCTGCCGATGAGTTTACTGAGACATCATCCGATAGACTTAAACCTACACCTTCCGATTGAGTAAACTGCATACGCCGATCACTAAACAACTACAAAAAAAGGACTTACTCACTTCACTGAAATCATTCAAAAACATTTCAAACCATTCATTACTAAATCCAGTGAGTACCAACATTAAATCCCAACAGAATTCTATTAATAGGAAAAATCTCGAAATCGTATTCAAAACATGAAATCACTACTGTAATGAAAATTTAACATACGTTAATTGAAGGCCTGTCAACTAAACTTTCACACCAACAGACATCAGTTAATCCGCCTCATCAGTATACCAGTTCGAGACAGAGAAGTGCTCCTCCAACCCGTCTATTCGTCAGGAAACTCAGGGAATTCACCTGCAGTATCCTCAACACCTACATCACAAAACTCATCTATTAGCCTAATGCTAAGAAAGTACAGATGATTTCCTTCATCCGATCGACTTTGTTCTACATCTTCCGATGACGTCAGCCAGATGATTTCCTTCATCCGATCGACTTTGTTCTACATCTACCGGTGACTAAACGACAAAAGACTTTCTACATCTTCCGATGACGTCAGCCAGATGATTTCCTTCATCCGATCGACTTTGTTCTACATCTTCCGATGACGTCAGCCAGATGATTTCCTTCATCCGATCGACTTTGTTCTACATCTTCCGATGACGTCAGCCAGATGATTTCCTTCATCCGATCGACTTTGTTCTACATCTTCCGATGACGTCAGCCAGATGATTTCCTTCATCCGATCGACTTTGTTCTACATCTACCGGTGACTAAACGACAAAAGACTTTCTACATCTTCCGATGACGTCAGCCAGATGATTTCCTTCATCCGATCGACTTTGTTCTACATCTACCGGTGACTAAACGACAAAAGACTTTCTACATCTTCCGATGACGTCAGCCAGATGATTTACTTTCGATAGACAAACAGCGCAACAACTCAACTTACAAAAAAGGACTTACTCACTTCACTGAAATCATTCAAAACATTTCAAACCCTTACATTACTAAAATCCAGTGAGTACCACCATTAAATCCCAACAGCATTCTATTAATAGGAAAATCTCGAAATCGTATTCAAACATTGAAATAATACTGTAATGAAAATTTAACATACTTAAATTGAAGCACTGTCAACTAAACTTCACACCAAGACATCAGTTAATCCGCCTCATCAGTATACCAGTTCGAGACAGAGAAGTGCTCTCCAACCCGTCTATTAGTCAGTAAAACTCAGGGAATTCACCTGCAGTATCCTCAACACCTACATCACAAAACTCATCTATTAGCCTAATGCTAAGTAAGTAAAGCAGTAATGAAATGAATTGCTGGAACAAATTCCTAAACATGCAATTTCTACTTTCTCATCTCAGTTGCATACACATATGTTCATAAACTGATCTGATCCCTTGGTTCCCTTGGGAGTGGGATCAATTCTCCCAATGTCATACATCATCTACTCGATTAAGGGGCAGATTAGTTCCCTTAATAGCTGATCTGATCCCTTGGTTCCCTTGGGAGTAGGATCAATTCTCCCAATGTCATACATCCTCTACTCGATTAAGGGGCGGATTAGTTCCTTTAATAGTTTGTCTGTCACATTCAGTTCATACCTTACCATTCTTACATGGAAATTCATTTTCGTAATCTTTCAAAAACATGATGCATGACATACAAAATCATTCACAAGATGTATAACCCTACTGCTTTGTGATGTAGGCCCGAAGACACATGCATACTTTACTTACCTGGCTCTCCTGGAAATGCTCGGTTACAACTACTCCAGAAGCTCGCTCACCTAAAGTCATGACAGTACATTAATCTAACTCTTACTAAACCTTACCAAAACTCAATAATATGTTTGAGGAAATCGATTTGAAACTCTGCTACCCGTGCATTCCCATTTATCACCAAGAACATGAACCCACCCTTAATCACAGAAACCTCGAAATCTTCACATTGTATTCTCTCAGTAAACTAATCGCTAAAATGCAAGAAAACAAGACTTACCTAGGTTGAAGGAGAATCGGGCGAGAGAATCGCCTCGAGAGTTCTATTGCTCGAGCTGAAAATCGAAAGAGGGAAATAGGGAATAGTGGCGGCTACTCTCACTGGACTTTTCCTTAAATAGGTTATCCACTATGTAAAATTCTAATTACCATCATGCCCTCGCCTGATCATTTATTAACCTAATCAATAACTCCCCCAACCCTTCTATAAAAGTACATAATTAATAATAAATTAAATTTTGGTTCAATGGAACCGGGTGCTACAAAAACAGTCTTCTTCGTCATAAGAACATTTTATGTGTAACGACCTCATTTCCCAGTAAGATATTGTCCGCTCTGGGGATTGGACCGTAACCCAATATCCTCCTCTCACGGCTTTGTTTGGCGATAACTTCCCGGAAGGTCACCCAACCTGGAATTGCTCTCGCCGAAGCACTTTTAACTTCGGAGTTCTTATGGGATCCGTTGCCAATTGTGCTCAAAAACGCGTCTTACTATGTTGGGAGGGTTTCTTTACATATGTTTCATTTCCACATACTTCCCCAAGCGATGTGGGATTGTGACGACCCTCTTTTTTACGAGCTGTCACCTTCCGGTTCGCCAGCGCGGACGTACCGCCATCCAGATTTCGGTTCGTGCAGCCATCGTACACATACTTGCACATTCGGGTCATCACAATCACCCCCCCTTGGGGGCCCAACGTCCTCGTTGGCCATATTTCCGGTTGGGTAGAGGATCTGGTATCATTTGCAACGACCCCTTTTCCCAGCAAGATATTGTCTGCTCTAGGGATTGGGTCGTAGCGCAATATCCTCCCCTCATGGCTTTGTTTGGCGAGAACTTCCCGGAAGGTCACCCAACCTGGGATTGCTCTCGCTGAAGCACTTTTAACTTCGGAGTTCTTATGGGATCCGTTGCCAATCGTGCTCCAAAACGCGTCTTGCTATGTTAGAAGGGTTACTTTACATATGTTTCATTTCCACATACTTCCCCAAGCGATGTGGGATTGTGAAGACTCTCTTTTTTACGACCTGTCACCTTCCGGTTCGCCCGCGCGGACGTACCGCCATCCGGGTTCCGGTTCGTGCAGCTATCGTACACATACTTGCACATTCGGGTCATCACATTATGGCTTTTAAAACGTTGAAAGTAACCTGTTGATCATTCACTCTCATTGTGAGTTCTCCTTTTTGAACATCGATCAACGTTCTCCTCGTGGCTAAAAAAGGTCTTCCCAAAATTATGGGTACTTCATGGTCTGCTTCATAATCAAGAATAATGAAGACTGCTAGGAAGATAAACTTATCCACCTTAACAAGTATGTCTTCTATCTTTTCTTGAGGATGAGTTAGAGAACGATCGGCTAATTGCAAAGTGACTGCAGTAGGCCGAGTTTCTCCTATTCCCAGTTGCTTGAAAATTGGCATGGGCATTAGGTTAATTCTTGCCCCTAGATCGCACAAAGCCTTCCCAAAATAATTATTACCAATCGTGCATGGATTGGTAAAACTACCTGGTCACTTCAATTTTGGCAGAATCTTATTCTGTAGGATGTAGCTCGTCTCTTCAGTCATGGCCACCAGTTCATATTCTCTCAATCTTCTTTTCTTGGATAGAATATCATTCATGAATTTCGTGTAGTTGGGCATCAATTCAAGTGCTTCTACTAGCGACACGTTAATATGGAGTTATTTAAGAACGTCCAAAAATCTTCTAAACTGTTTGTCCTAGTCATGTCTCTGCAGTCTTTGAGGAAATGGTGGTGGTGGCCTCTGGATTTTCAATTCACTTTGTTGTTGTGTTGGCTTTGCTACAACATCAATTTCTACAACACCAGTTTCTGGATTATCCTCTTCTGCTTCCTCCACATCCTCTTGTTCCACCAACTCTTCTTATTTTTTTAAATTTTAGAAAATTATTGATTTGAATCCTGTATTATACACGTGTTGACTTATAGAGTGTTTAAGTCATAATATGTTTTTGATGATGTATTTAAAGGATAAATAATGTAATTTGATTATGTGTATTTAATGAGAATAATGAATATGAGGTTATTTGGAAATACCCTTGAAAAGGGTATTTTAGTTATCTAATAAATTGTATTGAGTATACAGGGCTGAATAGTTAAACAGGGCTAAAATTAGTTGTTCCTTGTGCCGATCACAAGACGACAAAGAAATGAAGGCTTCTGCCGATTGCTAAAAGACAGAAGAAGAAGTCGTTCAGTGCGTGCTTGTGCCGATGACGTGTCAAGATGCAATCTGCCGATAGCATTTGAAGCTACTCTTGCCGACACTGTTCAAGGATTCTCATGCCGATAGTATTTACGGTTGTCTCTGCCGATGGAGTTCAAAGTTTACATCTGCCGATGGTGTTTGAGGATTCATATGCCGATGGCATTTTAAAGAAACTCGTGCCGATGGCGTTTAAAGAAACTCGTGCCGATGGCGTTTAAAGATGTTCATGCCGATTGCTTTGTAGCTGCATCTGCCGATGTCGTTCAAGGTTTCTCATGCCGATCACTAGACGACAAAACTCCAAGGACTCATCTGCCAATAGCTTACGAAGATTCAAATGCCGATGGCATTCAAAGACTCATCTGCCGATGGCCCTACAAGATGCAAATACCGATGGGGTCTTACACTTCAAATACCGATGAAGTTTTACACTCCAAATACCGATGGCATCCAAAGATTCTTATAACGATGACATATGAAGACTCTTTTGCCGATGGTATTCCTGCTGATGACATATTAAGTCAGCTGCCGATTACATTTGAAGCCTCATATGCCGATGGCTCTACAAGTTGCATTTACCGATGACGTGGCATTATTTTACAAGCTGCATCTGGTTATGATCTTCCGCCAGAATTTAAAGTTAGCCGCGAAGCTACAGTGATGTCGTTTTCAAGCATTAACTCCAGACCTTTAATGGCGACGACGAACAACATTTTCAGATGCAACGGATAGCTGCTTCAGTACGGATGCTTCCCAACGGTAACATTTTTTATTTGGAGTAAGAAGCATTCAATTCTATGAAGCAAGGATATACAGAGTATATAAGCAGAAGAAAAGGCTCGTAGACTAACTTTTGCCAATTTGAATTCTGAGCCCTAGCTGCGAAAGTCATTCTTCACTCTGTATTTTTCACTACATCACTAAACTCGAACTCGAGATTCAATTGTTGTAAGAGTGTAGTTTGTGCGTTATTTTTGCAAACTCAAATCTCTCTAAGGCAGTGGATTGACGCCCGTGAAAGTTCAATCCAGAATTGTAAAGGCAGTTGATCGGAGCCCGGAATCCCGATCTGTTTTCTCGTGAGGAGAAGGTTAAGGATCTTCAAGGGGTGAGCCTTGGAGCGTGGACGTAGGCAGCTTGGCCGAACCACGTAAAAAGCGTTGGTGTTCAATCTCTCTTACCCTCTCTGTCATTATTGTTATTAACTTAATTGCTGATAGAGTAAATTGAGAGAGTGATTAAATTGATCAATAAATTTAGTTTTAAAAGTCTAATTCACCCCCCTCTTAGACAATTCCGGTCCTACAACACGTTTTTTCAATTCGGCCCCTGTACTAAAAAAACAGGCAAACCGAACCATGTACTTTGATTCTGTTATCAGTTTTGACCTTCTATCAAAAATTTCATTAAACCCTCATTGAAAAAACTACCAAACAATCATAGATTCAGTTGAAATTTTTACCACATGTTCATTACGTAATGAGAAAATAATCTGGAAATTTTCGTGATGTTTTAACACATCTACGATTCATTGTAATTTTATTTTAGTATTTGTTAAAAATATTATAATAAATCATACAAGTTTTAAACAATTACGCAAATTTTTCTATTATCTACCCATAATATGGTGAACATCTGAAAAAAATTTCAAATAAATTCAATATTTTTTGGTATTTTTTTAAATTAATCTCAGTTTTTTCTTTACTTTATAAATTAATTTTTAAAAAACTACCAAACAATATTTGATTTATTTGAAAACTTTTCCACATGTTCAACCTATCATGGGTAGATAATAGAAAAAGTTTCGTGATTTACTAAAATAAAATTTCAATAAATCGTACATGTGTTAAAAAATTACGAAAATTTCCAGATTATCTTCTCATTAAGTAGTGAACATGTGGCAAAAATTTCAACTGAATTCAAGATCGTTTGTTAGTTTTTTCAATGAGGGTTTAATGAAATTGTTGATAGAAGGTCAAAACTAATAACAGAATCAAAGTACAGGGTTCGATTTGCCGATTTTTTTAGTACAGGGGCCGAATTGAAAAAACGTGTATAGTACAGGGTTCAAATCGATAATTATCCTTAAATTTTTTGCCTTCTTTTGCTTTTTTGGAATCTCAACTTCCCTTTCATTCCTCAATACAATGGTTTTACAATGCTCCTTTCCTGGCCTTTGTGGTACTTCTGTATCACTAGGTAATTGCCTCACGTTCATTGTGCTTAAAGATTGAGCCAATTGCCCCATTTGTGTCTCCATATTCTTCATTGATGCAGCCAAGTTCTGCAAGATCACATCTGTCTTAGCAGCATATTCTCTGGTGAAGCTTTTTGATTGCTCTTGATGCATTGAATTATGGATTGGCTGTGAGAAACTTTGCTTGTAGTTTTCTGCAGGTCTATTTGGTGCTGGAGCATTCTGCTGCTAAAAATTCCATTGAAAGTTTGGATGTTGTTTCCATCCAGGATTGTATGATTGAGAGTATGAATTGTTGTTCCTATTGTATCCAACATAATTTGTAGATTCCGAATTAGTATGACATGAATTTTCATCGTGATTTTCTCCACAAAAGATGCACGAAACTTCTCTTGTTATTGGCCTGGATGGTGTGTTCATCAATTTGATAGCATTCTCCAGTGTAGCAATCTTTGCATTCAAGGCTGACACCTCATCCAGATCGTAAACTCCAGGTACCCTCCTTGTAGGGTTAAATCTTTCTGAAGGTCATTGGTAGCTGTTCACTGTCATCCTTTCCAATAAATCATACGCTTCATTGAAGGATTTTGATAAAAGGGTTCCATTTGTTGCAGCATCAATGATAGATCTTGTCTGCCCATTTAATCCACTATAAAATGTCTTCAGCTGAATCCAGTGTGGTATTCCATGGTCAGGGCATTGCTTTAATAATTCCTTGAATCTGTACCAGACCTCATAAAGTGATTCACCATCCCTCTACCGAAAACTGATGATTTCATTTCTCATTCTGGCGTTTCTCACTGGTGGATGATATTTCATAATAAATTTCTTGGCTAAATCTCCTCATGTAGTGATAGTATTTGATGAGATGCTGTTCAACCAATCTCGTGCTCGATCTCTTAAAGAATACGGGAATAGTTTGAGCCTTAATGCCTCAGCTGAAACTCCAGGAAAGTGCAACGAGTCATGAGGATTTTCTGTGATCATTCCACTAAATTGTCCAACGGTTTAAAGCATTTGAAACATGACCGGTTTAAGCTCGAATCAGGTGGCATTTAATTCTGGTCTCACAATACCGGGATTCAGATCGTCGAGCGTGGGAATGGCGAAGTCCTGAATAGGTCGATCTCAGTCATCAATTATTCGATTTGGAATGATTCCTCTTTCTTTCTAGTTATCCATATTAGCTTCTTCAATGATTGGTCGCTGATGTAGCATTCTTCTCTCCCGAAACGTGCGTTCAATCTCTGGATCGAGTGCAATAAGATTCTTGTTGTCCTCGTCAGGCATAAAACGTACCTTAAGAAAAGAAACAAAAAATGAATATAAAAAATTATAGCAAAATAAAATAATTAAGAAATATTCCCGGCAACGGCGCCAAAAACTTGTTAGTGATTTTCTACACTTAACGCAAGTGCACGTGTCGCTAACGAAGTAATAAAGTAAGTAAAAGTCGATCCCACGAGAATATTCTTAACTAAATCTAATTTGCTATAAAATTCTATAAAAACAAAATTGAGAATACTGAAAATAGATGAGTGGCAAGAAATGATAAAATAAAATTACTCAGAATTAATAAAGACTCAATTTGAAATTAATTAAGAAGATAAATATAGTAAAAAACTTGGTTAGTGTTGATTTCTTCATTACATGCAATTTACTATCGATACTACAAGAATACTACATTATTTTTCACGGAACAGCAAGAATTAATAATTTCTAGGGTTATATCGAATTGCCTAGTTAAATTCGTTTCAGAATTTCTTTTCGACTTTAAAAAGACAAAACTTAATCTGAATTTTCTTGTAAACCTATTCTTAATGCCAAATAAATTAATGTTAACGACTTTGCAATAATTTTAATTCATTTAATCACTCATGCATTTTAAAATTCCTATCTACCTATCGATACAATAAGAACATGTGACATCAAATCTGCCTATCAACACAATTCAAATTACACAATTAGCATCATGAGAGATTGTTCGGTGAAAAATACGTAACATCCACAAATCAAAGTGAAAACATATAATAAGTATTTTCTCTCCTAACCAAGATAAAAAAAGTCTAGCCTAAAATAATGATAAAAAATCCAAAGTAATAATATTTATAAAAGAAAGAAAATAAAAAGTAGAAGGAGATGATTTGAAATTAAATCTGAAAGCATGTGGAATCGCCCTCTAGGTCTTCGTCCCCAGGGTGGCGTCCTTCAAGTTCCGTCTTCGTCGTGAGTTTTCGTCCTCTAGCCCCTTAAGTCTTGCGTGAGGTTTGTCTCCCCGGGTCTTTGTCCCAGGTTTGTTTCTCCCACCAAATCTTCCTCCTCGCCTAGGGTTACGTCTTCTTACTCTGTCTCCTGTGCACTCTTCCTTTCTTTTATCTCTTATTTTCTTTTCTTTTTATTTTTCATTGGCCCAAAATCTTCTCTTCTCTTTGATTCAAGTGATTTCTCCAATATTTGCTCATTCTCTTTTGGTCATTCAAATAATGCAATCCAATCTTTCCTAATTTTGTGGCTCAAGATAACAATAACTATTCAAATTAATACTAATAATATGATTTATTTGAAAATATCCATAAAAATTATTCATTTCTTAAATTTTTTTCATACTTAACAACCTATAACAATTTTTATAATTTTTACCACATTCTTTTTATATTCACTCAAATCATGCGAATTTTATTAAATAAAAATAGTATAAAATAACTCTAATTTAAGAGTTATCAGGGGGCCACGAATCTGATATGGCCCCCTGGGTCCCATCCACAAATCAATTATTGATCTGTGGATAGAAGTTCGGGGGGTCGCGAATCTCATGTTGTCCCTCGCATTCCCATTGATCTGTGGATGGAATTTCGGGGGGCCGAGTGAGAATATCGGCCCCCGTATTAAATTTTCTACGAAACATGGGGGGCTAAGTCAGATTTGCAGCCCCCCGAGGTCGGTTCATGTGCATTGCACGTGCTAGGGTGATCCAGTCCCTCCGCGTTCAACCCCGTGTGATGCGGCGAGCCAAAGACGTGGCGTGGCCCCCCGAATTGGATTCGCGTGCAGCGCACGTGCGAGAGGGCCACATCCCCCCGCATCTTCCCCTGTAGAATGCGGGGGGCCGCGATTTTAAGTCAGCCCCCTGAATTACAATTCGGGGGGCATACGGCTCTCTGTCGAAGTTTTTTTTTTTTACAGTTTTCGATAGTTCGAGGCTTTGATTGCGATGACTTTTTGTTTGAGGATTTTTTCCATAAATACCTACACTTCAGGGGTATTTTGGAATTTACCCCAAAAAAAATTATTCTCTTGATTTCAATTTACAACTGGTCTTAATTGTCAAAAAGGCTAAGTTATTGATTAACAAAACGTAGTCATTTCTTTTCGTAGTTGTATTTGTCATTTCTTTTCGTAGTTGTATTTATCTAGAGTCTTTAAATTACTATCACGGTTGATACACTGAAGTGACAAGCAAGCAACAAGAGAATGTTTTATTATACTGACCAACGAGGGTAATCAAGCATTATAATTTCTTGAACCTCTAGATTGGTAAAGAATTAGTATAACAATTTTCAAACATCCAATACAGGTACAGATACCATTACAGAAGAAATTAGTTTATCTTAAAATATCGAACAACTTATGCACTCCAAATGTTGTTTATAAATAACTATTTCATCATAGGGCACAAGTCTTGATTGTGAACAAAGGTATCAAAGATAAGAGTAAGAAAACTGCTTGTAATATATTGATTTGAATCATTAATACAGATTCTTTTCTGTAACGAGAGAGAAAAACTATATGATTTACAGCCTCTTAGAGATGTACATTCACAGATCTCAATCAACGTATTTTAGTAATCAAAGCCTCTTTATGGCAAAATTCTTGAATGGTTTGATTACCTGTGAGAATAGATGCTCGCCAGTCGGTATAGGCTGACGGTGAGATGATCTCGAGCCACAGAAACATCTCAGGGGTTCATCTGCAGGGCTCAGATTGAACCTTCTCCTCCTGCGATTCCAATCAGGCTTTTCGGCTTTTTTGAGAATTTCGACCCACACCCAATAATTAGTTTTTTTCACTTTCAACACACTGGGCATCACGCTGATAAAGTCAGATTCTTCTTGCTTGTCTGCAAACAATGATCTAAGATGAGACTTGTGTTTGATAATGGACCCTTGATTAAGCAATTCTTAGACTTTTTCTTTGTTCCAGTGTGATAAATGAAGGGTATACCGACAGAATAATTGTGTTAACAAATGATATCCTTCAGGGAACTGCGGGAGTGTTCTTTGGCTGTCTGGCGGATGAGAACAGCTCCAAACCTCGAGAGAACTTTTCTAAACTTTGTGGAAACTCTCGCTTGAGACGTTTACCTGACATCACTCGCAAGGACCTTATTGCAAGGGGAAAACAATAAAGTGAGTGACACAAGAAATGGAAAAGGAAAATAAGAGACAAAAGACAATAATATCACAGCACAAGCAAATTCCAAAGTTTGAAACGAAGTTAGATAGAAGAATGGGAAAGTTCAAAAGTCCTTAAAATGTGGGCTTCGCCTATCACTGAGAGCTCATATAATCAATCAATGTTAGCAAACGCAAATATTTACCAAAGAGTCCAGCAAAATGTACCACAGCCCCACCTTTTACAAGATCACAAGAAGAAAATGTTAAAACCCAGGCAATTATAACAATATCACACCTTGGAGAACCTTGCCGTTTTGGGGTCACTTGTGCAAGCATTGATCTGAGACTTGCAAGAGCTTTTTCAGCAGCCTGAGTAAAAGTACATTCAGACAGTCCACACGTTCAACAGCACGATAAATTCAATAGAGGATAAGAAGAATTACTTAAATGGAAGCAGAACATAGAAGAACACAACTGATGTCAAAAAATAAAAATAAAGGATAGACATACCTGGATTTTAGCTTCATCCCATGTCAATCCTATTCCCTTTCCTAAAATCCGTCCATCTATTTCCACCTGAACATAGAACAAATAAGAAATAAATTATTAAAAAGAGATACAATCACTCACAGAGACCTCATAAACTACAAGAAGAACAATTTGCTTCCACGTCTACAGACTGCATTTGATAGCAGAGAGAAAAAAAGATCTATAAGAACTATCAATGTTAAAAATCTCATTACAACTTCGAGATGAAAGAGAGTCCTAATGGATTACAACTTCAAGGTGAAAGAGAGTCCGTAGAGTTCGTGCTTTAGACAATAGTACCTCTTTCCTGGGTGTTCAATGAGAATTAAGAACCATCTAACTGTTATAAGGTTAAGTCATTCTAAGAATGGCTGCCAAGCTAAATGTGCAGAAAATGCATATAAACAAACACAACCATTAACAAAAATCTAGGTCACTGACATGCTTGATAATGTATAAGACCCGAACCAAAAAATAAAGTAGAAGCATGGACGAAATTACAAGTTCAGTCAATTCTCTTAATATTACAAAATCACCCATTGGGAAAAAGAGACAACTGGATTACAAGTATAAAACTGGTGCAAACCTGCGCATGCACTTCATCTTTCTGAAAGGCATTAACAGAAGATGATGGGTCAGTTTGGAAAACAACGGGGTCAGTTTGGAAAACAACGCCAAGTCCCTCCGTCAAACACTAAGAAAGAAAATGAAATTCATCCCATATCAACCACGAGAATCTTAAAAGGTGAGGAGTCATTATCAGTGTAACAAAAATAGATAAGAGAGCCAAGTCGACCGAGTTCTGCTTAACTTACTAATTCTTTAAGTGCAGAGACTGAACTTATTGATTTGGTAGGACATTCCAACCTCGGATCAGAGACTCTAGATTGCTCTGATGTGGACACAATATCCTCCTCTGTCATCAAATGATTCCCAGAATAACAACCACTCGCGCCTAACTCAGCATCATTAACATCTAGAAACTTCTTCACATCATGCGCAGACCCAGAATCAAGCTTAACCCGTGACACGTATAAATCTGCACATGCATAGTTCAATAAGAAATAGATGGAGGATATATAATAATCTTGAAGGGTTATGCAAATATCTTCATATCTGAGATGGTCATGTTAAAATGATGACCTAGGCATGCACTACTTGATGCTATTCCGAAATAGAAGAAAATTTTGCATAAGCGTTCTTTAAGTATAGTAATAGAAGACCTTTAGTACGTTATCAAGCAGCTCATTTGAAACTTGGGATGCTCAAACCATTTTTAGGTGATATTTACAAAATCTTCTGAAGTCTCACATAAGAAATTAATTGCTTAATCTAGACGATGAATCGCCGAATCTTGAAAGTCAAGTCATAGCTCATGAACCAATTGATGATCTGGCAAGACAAGCTTCTCAATCTATTATTAAGGTAATATATGGTTTTGGGCACTCTTTAAGTTCTCATTTTGCAGCTCTAAAACCTCTAAATGTCAATAATTGAGATCCAAATTTTCTAATAAAAATCGTACCTACTACTTTATTATTTAGTAATAAAGCCATCATTCCATGATGCTGACATCTAGTGCGTAAAATACAATCGATCAAAAAAAAATTCTGAGAGGTTCTTAGACAAGGAAAAAATATCATACTAGCAAGATTCTTTATAGAATCCTCAGCAGCTTCCCGCTGTGCTGCCTTTCTGGTTCTACCTATTCCTTCACCAATTTTTCGCCCTGCAAACCACACCTATAAAGGGAAACAAGCAGAATGTTTTAATCAATTAATTGAAAGAGAAAAAGATATTGTAATCTGAAAAAGACCAAATCCCAAAAGAATAAAATGGTACCAATCTTAAATAAAACAATAAATTTAGTATGGCAGGCAGGCAGCCAGCCAGCCAAGAGAATTACAGAATGAAACTAAAAATTCCCTAACCAAGATTATGACTGCAAGCAATAATTAATGTGTATTTATGTATGTCACTGAAAAAGAACTTGTTTGGTTTACCGTTACCAAAACTTATAAAGTCAAATAGGTGATAAAGGATCTCATCAAAATTTGAGCAATATCAGGAGTAAAAATTCCAAAATATTTTTAAAACTCAACCAACAACTTTCCATTCACTACACAACCTTTCTGCTTACACACTTTCAACTAACAAACCTACTAGACATGGGGGAACCTCCACAAAGCATGTAAAAATAAAGCATATAATAAGGCATAATGTAGCAATGGGTTATTACTCCCACGCAATTTCAGTAAAGCCAAAAGCTTCCAAACTATCAGTTACCTCATTGAAAAACTGAAGTTCTGAGCTGGAAACCAATGCAGGCTTGAAATCCACCTAGAAGTCACAGCATGATTGTCTTTAGGAAATAGACTTCAGTGAACATGGGAATAAAGTGCATGGGTAATTAAAGTTTACATTTTTACCACGTTACAACAAAGCATTTCTGTACCTTTGCTCCACACTTCATTGCTATTTCCTGTAAAACTTCTACAGGAGTTGCTGCATGTGTAACAGATCGGCCTAAATCCATCACAGTATCTCTGTTGTTGGAAGATGATCGACTAAATGAATCGTCACCTTCAAAAAAAGAACATCACATTGAAAAAACCAACAACGCCACTAAATGAGGAATGGAAAGATAAACTGATTAAAATCCATAGAACACATGCCCATGACAGAATAATATTGGGAAGTACAAAATAACCATTTAATAAGGCTCCTCACAAAGAGCAAGATAGCAATTCAATAATTCATTCTCTACAACTCGCACATTTGAATAAATAAAAAGAATTCAAGCCACACTATCAATCTTCATAAATAAATAAAAAATTACTTCTAACAATAATTACAAGAAAGTAAACTAAATAAAACTGATCCAACCTGGCTTTCTATACCAACCTACCCCACCAAAAAATTTGTCTCAAAAATTATTGTCAAGAATATCCACAGCCAAAATAACATTGTAGAAAGCAATTATTTCTAGTATTCCAAATAGTCTAACAGGACATGAAACAATGAGAAAGTATTTGGCCTGAATCCCTCCTTAGTCCCCCCAAGTCCAATGTATTATTTCACTGTAAGCTCCGAGTAAGATTCATTGTTGTACATAGCAGTTCGAGGACTTGAGCATTTTCAGTTTCGCAGCTCAATCCTCCTGTTCTCCATAAATTTGGGTCATCAATTTGCCTTCTTACCAATAAAATAAGAGTAATGTTTATATAGTTCACCCTGAACCTTCCAACAACTCAAGTCAAACTAGAAGGCTCTGTCATTGAATATTTTCCCCTAAAAAACTACAGATTCACCAACATATATACATTTGCCTGCCATTACTCACCTGAGAAAAAATGATGACTAGGCGCTATATGATTTAGTCTGAACCGCTCATCTCTATGAAACGGCTGCAAAGAAACATATCATGTAAAACACATCAAACATCAGTCATAAGAAAAAAAAATTAAATTCTCAACTTTGCAGACCTTTCAGCACATTATGGCTTTTCAATTATTTTTTACTTCGAGTGGAAGGAGGAAGAGAGGTTAGAGGAACCCACATAGATAAATTCAAACCAAAAGCGACCTCTTTTAATCAGTAAACAACACCAAATTACCTCTTTTGAGAATCTTTGATTGTCATGAAAAATTCTATCAGGTGGAATAGAACGTTCCACCTTAGCAAAGAAAGAGGGATGAAGAGGCCGATGTTTCTCAACACGCATTGGTCCCGAATCTAAAGGGAATTCTTTAGATACACTCCGACCTAATTTCATCTCCTCATCTAACCAGCTTCCATGTGATTGTACTCTTGGAGCCGAAACTTTTATCGGAGGAATTACTGGAAATGCTGACTCGCTGGATGCACAATCTCTAGTATCTTGCCCATGTTGCAATATGAGAAGCCTCCTTCTTGTATCAGGATCTAGTTCTGATTCTGGTACTTCCCCTTCCTCTCGACCCGGAGAACTTTGCAAGCTTGGTTCAGCAGAAGTAACACGATTAATTGATTTAATGGGAGGAATTGTGGGTGGGACTTGTAAATTTTGAAAAGCCATCAATGAAGGCTGAGTTGGAATTGACATAGAAGTAGATGCCGTTACGAATGGAATAGAAGTGGCAAGCCTTTGATCTGAACTGACTATTGAAGTAACCAATGATGTATCCTGAAAAAAAGTTCAAAGAGATATTAAAAACAATAATAATTATTATTGTTATTATGAAAAAATAGTAACAAAAATAACAGTAAGAATAAGAGAGTTAACAATAATAATAGAGAAAAAAAAACATGTCTCAAAAAGACGATTAAAAAAGTGAATTGCAGTATTCAAGTAGTTCTAAACACGAGTACTGAACAAAATATCCTAACACAAAATATATAAGTTGCTTAGTAATGTCTTCAATTATATCAGTTGCTTAGTAATGTCTTCAATTGACTATGTCAAATCTTTCATCACTTATTCTGAAATCAGTGAAGTACCTTAAGTCTTCTTTCAACCTCCATGTCTGTCATGCCATCTAGTATAAGTGGATCTTTACTTCCATTAGGAACACAAGAATCATCCTAAATCAAACAAAATAAACAAAAAAACAAAATACGTATGAGAAAAACGTGTAATATAGTATGCAGGATGCATGGTGTCAATAACAAATAAAGTAACTTCCAGGAAGGCAATTTCGCATTGGCTTCTGAAAGGATCTGGAAATCACTTCCAAATGTTTAGAATCGCTCTGGGTAAAGTTGATTAATTATTCTTTCTAAAAGAAACAAACTTTTTTTTTTCACACACATCGTCAGACTAAATAGTATTTCCAAAGAAACTTAACAAAAGAAAATAAAATAAAAATATTATAAATGCTGTAAAATAAAATAAACAGATTAGAACATGGGTTCCCACGTTCTATAGCATGTGTTTCAGCAGTTATACACCACTCATGACAGTCTTTTTCGTAACTTCTGTGTTGTTTGGAGATTGCATCAATACCTCTATAGTCATAATTATAAGGAAACTATGCAAAGCAAGTAAAAACCAAAGCAACCTCTGATACTAGATAGTGGCTAACATCAGGAGGAGATGGAATGTCTTTGGCATCGTCCTCATTTGAAATTTCAGAAATTTTCTGTAAAAGTCCCTCGTCACTAAAGTACCCTCGTCAAGTCTCTGTCACCAAATAGCAAACATATACAAGTTACAATGATAGGGCTTTTTTAATAATAAAGTAGCATATTTCTGTCCTTACTTGAAAAATCCGCCCCTGACATTGCATGCAACATTTCTTGCAACACATAAAACAGGGACACTATTATTCGCCTGCAATATAAACATCAGCCATGAGACACTTTAAAGACTAGAAAAGTCTATAAGATACTCATCTGCAGATTTTTTAGATACTGCAACTTTGAACAGAAGTCAAAGTGAAATGAAAATATAATAATAATTACTTCCGCATGAGGAGCATAATACGGAGCGAATGCAGGAACAACGTGCACTCGAGATTGGTCTGTCTCATCCCATACTTTCAAGCGGTCATCGATCACTAATGCCATTTTAGGATGACAAAATCCATCTTGAAAAACATTGAACAACGACTTCCTAGAACCTATACACATGTTCACAGAATGGGTTATCATCGAAATCAAAATACTGCTTTATGCAATTGCAGATATATTCACAAAAAATATAAGTTATTTCAAAAGAAAAATAAAATCACTTGCCAGATTTGACGCACACAATTCGATCCAACAATTCCTTTGAAGTTATCAAATTTGAATCTGGATCAAGAAGCCTCCACATCTCTAAAGCATAATCTCTTTCAGCCATTGTACAAACATAAACCTCAAAACGTTTGCGACCTTTTGCAATCAAATAGCTCCGGAGATCCTCCCATGCAGGCCTCATTCTCACAAGGACACTAGTATCACGTACCTAAGGAATGAAAAAATTTCACTGAGATGGATATATAGTTTCTACTGTTGTAAGTAAACTAAACTCACCAACCTTCTAAAAATAAAATAGAAAGGAAAACATGTGCCATACAATCAGCAACTTAAAGTTGATATATCATACTGCAATCCTATGTAAAAATACTGTCGACAAAAGGCATACTCAAAAATAGCATCAAAATGTACCATATCTAAGATCCATGGACTACGAAACAACAACATTATAAGCTCACAATAGCATATGGCAATGACCACAAGTATTAGATTTCCAAAACTCCTGTTTGCTCGTACATATTTTCTATTGATACAAATTTGGATAGCTAATCGAAAAATAATAAGAAATGGGAAGATTAACTAACTCTACGGCTGGATCATAATAGCAACAACATCTAATCTAAAGGAATATAAACATTTTTTTTTTAAAGAACATGGATTGAACCTAGTTCTAGCCTGAAATTAAAAAAGTAAACCTGAGGGTTGATGCGAGTGAGTATGATGTTCTTCTCATGCAGGCGTATGAGTGGCCTAACTATGGTTTGACAATCGTCAGATAAGGCAGGAACTACCTCAGACTGAACTTTCATCACCTTTCCATTTTCAACAATCTGATCATTTTCAACATATTGTTTCAGTATATTTTTGTCATCTAGATACCGTTTAACTTCTGCCATCATGCCAGCAAGGCGCTGTGGATCCACCTCAGTGGTTATTTTACGTTGTAGGGCCTCAATTCTATCTTCAAATGAGCGCATAGTATTAGCCACTATAAGCGTCTCGTCTAGATCAAATACAATGCCAAGACATCTAAGATTCAGCATGACAAGACAAGAATTGTAAAGCCCTGCTGCAACAGTGAAACCCCAGAAACATGGATAGTTCTTGTCTTTACTCCTTGATGACATGGCTAACAGATGAATTTCCTCCTTTCCACGTGGCATCACTGCAGTCTGTCAACAGACAGTAGTAACTTAATTGGAGCTTGAAAAACTAAATAAATTCACACATAAGAATGCAAAATGGACAAAATTGAAATCTGTCAGTGGCCTCCATGAAAATTCTATATCTGATACAATGAGAACTATACTTTAACCAATGAGATAACAAATGATGTGGGGGCCATAAATACAAGATTGAACTCAAAAACAATAGATCATGAATCGATGAGGTTATGAATTCTTGAATCTCAGTTGTTCGTAATCTAATCCGTGTTTCCTGCCTAAATTTATCAAAATGCAACTCACTATGTCTTTACAATTGCATATGCACATAAACAGAGGTTAAGAAAAAGTTATGGGAACTTGCTTTCTCATTTTCGTTTCGATATCTAATAAAACTAAAAATTCCTAACATGCTATTTTTGTATCCGTCAGCCAACACCACACATGTATATCAAAACAGAGGCTGATGGCCATCAAGTTCAGATATATAACCTCTTTGTTTAGAATCAAGCTTCAGCAAACTATGCTCCTATAAAAGCTCGTATAAACTTAACAAGATTCACATGCCAATAAGGTTTTAAAATGAAGTTTATCTCGTTCTGCAGCATTAACGAGTTTCACATTAATTTCAACGCGTGCATCTTCAATTTCCTGTCCAAGAATGATTGAAGTCCACACAGCAAGATTCCTGTACAACTAACGGAGTTCCTTCCCGGGAAGATAGAGGGCAATGTTTGATTCGTGATCATTTTATGGTCTGCTATGTTGATTTGATTTATTCTAATACCTTGTTCTCCATGATACACGAGGAATGCAAAAGATTGAGCGGAGTGTCCTGAGGTTGCGAGGTCTTTGACTCCATTTTGAAACAATTGCCACAAGATGCAATGGTGTGGAGAACTGCTAGAGGTGGACACCTCTCACTTGGTTGGGAGAAGTGACTAATTCTGATTTCCTTCAAATTCAGGTTTTTGTTGTTGTAGTTGTTCTCTTCTGGATATATCTCTACATCTCCCAGTAACTCATTCCCCCAATATATCAAAGATTTATACATTTTCTTCTTCTCGTCCTCCTCCGTCAAAATCTCGCAGTTATAGACTTTTTGGCTCTGAAAAAATTACGTCAACTTTCAATATGAACTTGTAGGATTTTCTATGAATTCCTTTCAAGGATAACACGTGATCATCGTCCAGAAAGCTTAAATTTGGTCCGTTTTCGCAGATTAAAACACACACAAAAACGCAGCGCGATAAAGAAAATAGGGGCGGGGGGGTTCTTTTTGTCCGAGGGAAAATTATAGATCCAGATCGATGATGATCAACCACGCTAATGTTCTCGATCTCCGATCACGAGCAAGACGATTAAAGAAAATTTATGCTGTGACAGTCAGAAGTGGGAGTACTGGTGCTAGGGTTTCGTGTGGTAGCGATGATGATGTGATGATACGAGGAGTCTCATCAACGACGCGGAAACCCTAGATCCAGAAACTGAAAGGTCAAAAATCTCACAGCAACGCCTTCGCCTGAGGTGGATAATTACAACATTAATATAACACATACACGCGTACAAGTAGTTATGCGATTTGTAAATTTAACAAAGTTTGACAAAAAAAAAAATTGTTCTCTTAGTTTCAATTTACATCTGGTCTTGATTGTCGAATGGAAAATTATCAATTAAAACTTTCAAAAATATATATATTATTTAATTCAAAATTTCAAATCTTAAACTATCAAAAACTTAACAAAACAAACCTTGGCGGACGTCTGTTCTCATTTTTTCTCGTAGAACGGATGCACTCGTGAACAGTGAACGTGCGCACGTTCACTGTTCACTCCATTTTTTATCGTAGAACGGACACACTCGTGAACAGTGAACGGACGCTTGTTCATTGTTCACTCATTTTTTTTTCATAGAACGGACGCGCACGTGAACAGTAAACGGACACACGTTCATTGTTCACGTGAACAGTGAACGTGCATTCTTTATTCGTTTTATAAATTAATTTTAAAAAAATACTAAACGATATTAGATTTACTTAAAAATTTTATCACATATTCACCACATCATGAGAAGATAATCTGAATATTTTTGTGATTTTATAACACTTGTACAATTTATTGTAATTTTAGTAAATTATTTTATAAAATATACGTAAAAAAATTATAATAAATCAAGTGTTATCAAATAATGAAAATTTACAGATTATCTTTGCATAATATAGTGAACATGTGATAAAATTTTCTATAAAATCACATATCGTTTGATATTTTTGTAAAATTAATTTATAAAACGGGGTTAAATAACTGGGGTCGTTCTGAAGGCTATTTAAAAAAAAAAATATCAAATGATATTGGATTTACTTGAAATTTTATCACATGTTCATCACATCATGGTAAGATAATCCGAAAATTTTCGTAATTTTCTAACACTTGTACATATAGTAAATCTAATTTTACAAAAATATCAAACGATATTAGCTTTAATGGAAACTTTTATCACATGTTCACTATATTATGGGAAGATAATCTGAAAATTTTCATGATTTCACTTGTATGATTTATTATAATTTTTTTACATATGTTTTATAAAATAATTCACTAAAATTACAATAAATCGTACAAGTGTTATAAAATCACAAAAATTTTCAGATTATCTTCTCATGATGTGGTGAACATGTGAAATTTTTTTTAAGTAAATCTAATATTGTAACACCTGGCAATTTTGCCATGTAAATATTCCTTGAATTATTAGACGAATTAACGGAAATATTTATACAATGTATGTTTTGTGAGTTTTCCGATAGTTTCAATTGAATGTGGTGATTCGTAAAGCCGATTTGAGAAAACTAAATAGTAAAATAGTTAAAAACCAATGGAAGAGCAAAATAGGGAAGGAATTAAGGTAAGTGGGTGGGAGCCAATGGATGGTTGTCAAATGTCCATAACTTGCTGAGAAACTTACCTATTGTCTCCCATTCTCTTCTCTTCTACGTAAACCTTCATTTTCATCCTCCTCTCTGTTCTCTCTTTCAGGCAATTGAGACAAACTTCCAAAAACCTTGTTTCACCTATTTATTCTGTTTCCTTCAGCAAAGGTAATCATTTAACCTAGTTAACGAGTTTGGACAAATTAAGATGTGAGTTTTTGTGGAAGTTAAATGTTACGATAGTTGGAGTGAACTCACTGTTTTTACTTGAAAACACATTGGTTTGTTTTCTAAAGGTCTGAATGGAGTTTGAAGCTTATTCTACTAAGTTATTAGTTAGCATTTGTAGCTCTGTTGATTTTCCTTACGTTCATGTTTTAGGTCCGTGTATAATCGAGACGTTCAAGACTTGCAACTCTACAGCAACAGGTAAGTTTATACGTATAGGTTTGGCCCTTAAGACCCTACAATACAGAGTTACTAGGTTTTATGTTGTCAGGATTTCTGTTGGGTAGTTAAACCATAGGTTATGTTTTAGGTTAAGTGTGTTCTATTTTATATCATGCCTATTATTATTCTGTCGCCTGTCTATGAATGTTCATGCATACACATTTTCTCTGAAAGTCATGAAAATATTTTCTGCACACGGTTGGAAGTTAAGCAAGATAAAACCCGTTATGAAATGTATGGTTAAGTGTGGACGAGGACTGACATCCTGTCATGTACTCCTGTTATGTCCTGTTGTGGCATGCACTCCTGTTGCACCAGCTCTTCTTCCCACTTATACCTTTCTGTCCAGTGAAATGTAATGTAATGTAATGTTCATGTATTTAAAAATGTTCATGCATAACACGTGTATCACTTTGCATTATATGTTCTTACTGAGCTCTAGGCTCATAGTTGAACTCTCTGTTATAGGTATAGAGATCCTCCAGAGTAGGACATTGTGCCTCAAGATGATGAGTTGATGTAGTTGGCGGGATGAGCTCACGGGGTGGTTGTTGCAGTCAGACAAGAGTTAACTCTGTGAGAATGTACTTTCTGAAGTTATGTCAAGTTCTGTAACATCTTTTGAAATTTTAAAAAAAAAATATTTAAAGTGTAGGTTCAGTTCTGTACGACTTTTAAGTTCTTTTAAAACAACGTATGGAATCTGTATTGATGTCTAAAACCTCTATATTTGACAGTTGTATCTATATATTTTGAAATATTCTAGAACTGTATTGAGTTTCCTCTGATTAGCTCAATCATGGGTGGTCTCTGGTTTTAGAGCTATCCATGCAGATTGATTTTCTTAAACTTATGTCATGTTTCTGTTATGTCCGAAAATCACGTTCAGAATCGTTTTTTTGAGAATTTGAAACTTTTATCCCATCTGTTTTTATGCTCCCTGTTCGTATGTCTTCCTGTTAAAAGCTGTCAAATTTTGTCTTTAAAACTACATCTTCCGATTACATCCACCGCTGCTTTTAAGTTCACATCCACCTTGTGACAGTAAATTTCTGTCTGTAGTTCACATCCACCTGTGAACAGTAAATTTCTGTTTGTAGTTCACGTCCACCTGTGAACAGTTGAATTTCTTTCTGTAGGTTCACATCCACCTGTGAACAGTAAATTCTGTTTGTAGTTCACCTCCCCTCGTGAACAGTATTTCTGTCTGTAGTTCACATCCACCTGTGAACAGTAAATTTCTGTTTGTAGTTCACATCCATCTGTGATACAGTAAATTTCTGTCTGTAGTTCACATCCACCGGTGAACAGTAAATTTCTGTTTGTAGTCCACATCCACCAGTGAACAGTAAATTTCTGTCTGTAGTTCACATCCACCGGTGAACAGTAAATTTCTGTTTGTAGTTCACATCCACCGGTGAACAGTAAATTTCTGTCTGTAGTTCACATCCACCGGTGAACAGTAAATTTCTGTCTGTAGTTCACATCCACCGGTGAACAGTAAATTTCTGTTTGTAGTTCACGTCCACCTGTGAACAGTAAATTTCTGTCTGTAGTTCACATCCACCTGTGAACAGTAAATTTCTGTTTGTAGTTCACATCCACCTGTGAACAGTAAATTTCTGTTTGTAGTTCACGTCCACCTGTGAACAGTGAATTTCTTTCTGTAGTTCACATCCACCGGTGAACAGTAAATTTCTGTTTGTAGTTCACGTCCACCTGTGAACAGTAAATTTCTGTCTGTAGTTCACATCCACCTGTGAACAGTAAATTTCTGTCTGTAGTTCACATCCACCGGTGAACAGTAAATTTCTGTCTGTAGTTCACATCCACCGGTGAACAGTAAATTTCTGTCTGTAGTTCACATCCACCTGTGAACAGTAAATTTCTGTTTGTAGTTCACATCCACCGGTGAACAGTAAATTTCTGTTTGTAGTTCACATCCACCGGTGAACAGTAAATTTCTGTTTGTAGTTCACGTCCACCTGTGAACAGTAAATTTCTGTCTGTAGTTCACATCCACCGGTGAACAGTAAATTTCTGTTTGTAGTTCACGTCCACCTGTGAACAGTAAATTTCTGTCTGTAGTTCACATCCACCTGTGAACAGTAAATTTCTGTCTGTAGTTCACATCCACCGGTGAACAGTAAATTTCTGTCTGTAGTTCACATCCACCGGTGAACAGTAAATTTCTGTTTGTATTTCACTGCATGTATTTTTATCACGTTTCCTCTGCATGCCCGTCGTCTATCTAGTCTTTTATTTAAATGTTCCAAGTAATTTGATTTCCTTCTGTAATTCATTCTGCAGCCCGGTTTAACTGTTTTACCGTTTTGACTTTAAATCCAGAGAAGGTTTTCTCTAGCTATAAAGTTTTAAGGGTTTGTTTTAAAGGTCCAGTCTGTTTGGTTAAAGTTCAAAAAAAAAAAAATATATAGTCCTCGTTTTGAATGTCCCGGAGTGATAGCTCCTCGGACCCCGATCGGGTCGGGGCTGTCACAAATATCGTTTACTATTTTTAAAAAATTAATTTATAAAACGAAGTAAAAATGCACGTTCACTGCTCACGTGAACAATGAACGTGTGTCCATTCACTGTTCAATTCGCATGTTCACTGTTCACGAATGCTTCCATTCTACAGCAAAAAATGGAGTGAATAGTGAACGAGTGTCTGTTCACTGTTTATGAGTGCGTCCGTTTTACGAAAAAAAATGGAGTGAACAGGTAACGTGCGCACGTTCACTGTTCACGAATGCGTCCATTCTATAGCAAAAAAATGAGAACTGACGTCCGCCAAAGGTTTGTTTTGTTAGGTTTTTAATAGTTTATGATTTGGAACGTTAGGGTTAATAGTTTAAGGTTTGAATTAAAAAAAATCTGTTCTTTAAGATTTTAATTGATAATTTCCCTTGTTGAAAAAGCTGAGTCATTGATTAACAAAACATGCCGTCATTTCTTTTCGTAGTTGTATTTATCTTGGGTCTTAATATTTTACTATCATGGTTGATTAGACGAGCAATCAATAAGAAAAAAAATTTGTTACCGGCCAACGAGGATAATCAAGCATTGTGATTTCTTGAATCTCTAGACTGGTAAAGAATTAGTATAACAGTTTTCGAACATCCATTTTTCGAAATGTGATAAAAATCCTTCAAAAATAAAGATAAAATTATGATAAATAAATTGAGACAACCGTATGGTATAAACAATATTAAAATCATACTTTACTTTAATGAAATATAAGAGCAAACCTCTTCGTGGGATTGCAGGAACACAATGCTTAGCAGCATGAGCTTCATTACTACTCAAAATAAACATGGAACAAAAAAATAGGAGGTGTGAAAAAGTTGAGAAAAGATAGGAGTTTTGAGTTGAAAATTGGCCCAACAAATTCTATAGGATCGACCACATTTTAGTGTTGTACAAAAAACTATATTGCACTGCAAAAAAGTTGAAGAAAATTGTGATGATTGAGTGCAGTCTTCTTTGTTATATATATTCACTATGCAACTATTGGGTATGGTATTGGCTGATACGATACGTAACTTAATCATCATTTTGATCGTCTTCTTAAATAAGAGAGTTACTTTTGATTATTTTTCTAATTTTATTATTATTTTGGAAAAATGAGAAAAATGAAAAATACGAAATCCACCCAATAAATTGAAATAACCATCCGTTGCCTCTGGGATTCGGTCACGATTGTCAGAACGGACGGCGGGCGTCAGAACCAGGGTATTCTGAGACCTTGCCCCCGACTTCATAAACTATTCATTTCATGACCCATTTTCTGAATCTCTTTCTCAAAAAAGTCCTCACGACCTTCCCCACACTAAATAGAAGATTGGAAGAAGAAACACTTTGAATAACACTAAAAGTAAAAATCTTAGAAGATTAGAACAACGTGTCTACTTATTACTGTAATGCCTCTTATTACTAGTCCTTTGCATGGATGTTCCAAGTATTCAATGCTTCATTTTCCATGTGGGTCAGGCATTTCATTTGACACCAAACGTGATATCGCCGGAGACTCATCGAGCCGTGAGCAAAGTGATTGAATCGTTTAGCATTCGACGACATAACCAGTATTGTCCTCAGATCGGGTCAGGAGGGAGTTGAGAACAACCCTCCTGTCATAGTAGTGGATATTTATTACGATATTATTGTGTCTAAAATAGGAAGTTGTTTAGCATATCTTTTGAGGAATAATTTTTCAGAATATTGTAGGATCAAGATTTGTCTAAGAGGGGGGGTGAATTAGACTTATTAAAATTTTCTGAATTACTAAACAAAAGCACTCAAACAATAACAGTAAGAGAAAGAGAGAGAGAGAAAAAATCAACACCAGATTTTTACGTGGTTCGGCCAAACCTTGCCTACATCCACGCTCCAAGGTTCACCCTTGAAGATCCTTAACCTTCTCCTCAGTGAGAAAACACAGATCGGAATTCCGGGCTCCGATCAACTGCCTTTACAATACCGGATTATACTTCACGGGCGATAATCCATAGCCTTTACAGATTTTGAATGAGTAAAAATATGCCACAGTCTAGACTCTCTCAAGGAGTAAATCTCAAGTTTTGAATCTGAGAGAAGAGTAGATAGAGTTACAGAGTATGAATAAATTTCACAAGTTAGGGCTCCGAAAGTTGATTTGCAAAAAGTTGTATCTTTGTGCTCTAACCTCGGCTTAAATACTCTGTCTTCAAAATCGGCTTGACTTCAATGCTCCTTATCCAATAATAGAAACTTTGTTACCATTGGTGAGCTTTCGTACAATTTTCAGGTAGCCGTTGCCGTCTGTAGTTGTAAGTCGTCGTCGCCATTAATGTTCTGGAGTTAAGGTTGAAAACGACGTCACTGTAGCTTCGCGGATATATTTAAATTTGGCGGAAGATCACCGGTTGAAGCCTTTAAAAAGCTATCGGCATGAGTGTCTTCAAACGCCATCGGTAGATGAGTCTTGATAATCTATCGGCAGATGTAATCTTGAAATTCATCGGCATATGTAACTTGAACTTCATCGGCATGAGCAACTTCATAACGCCATCGGTAGAAGCAACATGATAAGTCATCGGCATATGCAAGCTTTGAGTTATCGGCAGATGTAACTTGTAATGCTGTCGGCATGAGTATCTTGACCTTCCATCGGCAGATGTACCATTAGACTTATCGGCAGGTGAAGCTTGAAAGTTATCGGTAGAACCAGCTTGAAACTTCATCGGTAGAACCAACTTTAAACCGCCATCGGCATGTGTTGCTTTAACGCTATCGGCATGAGGAACTCTTCTTTGTCGTTTAGTGAATGCCATCGGTAGAAGCAGGCCTTGGAAAAAACTATCGGCAGATGCACGCCTTGTACTCTATCGGCAGATGCATGCCTTGTACACTTAACCAATATTATTAGAACTCTAAAATATCATTTTCAAGGGTATTTCCAAATGATTAAAATCAAATGCTTAATTCAATAATCTCATTTTATAAACATAATCAAATTACATATTTATCATTAAATACATCATCAAAAACAATATTTAGACTTAATCTCTATTTAAGTCAACAAATATGTTTCCTTAATTTAGGCTTTGTATTTTATGTAAATATATCTTTGTAATTAGGAAGTTTTTAGGAGATCAATCGAGCCTTGGATAACAAGGATTGGGGTTAACTTTTTGTAATATATATACATCATTATTATGAATGGAACCGGCAAAATTTCGGGGAGAATTTGTCATGGTATCAGAGCGATAGAGAAATTTTAGGGAACACACCTCTTTTCTCTCATACAATACTTTAGCCTCCACGAGAGATCATGGCTGGCAGAGAGGGAGAAACGAAAGGAGATTGTGACAAAAGGGTTGATATGGCGTATCATCTTGGATCGAGTGATGGCCCGGGAAACATCATTACCCCGATTCAATTACGTGGTGAAAATTATGATGAATGTGCGAGGGCAATTCGAACTTCGTTAAAGGCGAAGAGGAAATTTGGCTTTGTGGAAGGGACGGTCCCGAAGCCAACAACAGAGGAGAAACTTGAGGATTGGTATGCCGTTCATTCGATGTTGGTATCGTGGCTGACCAATACCATTGAGTCGTCTGTTCGGTCGACACTTGGAGAATATGATGATGCCCAACTCTCGTGGAACAATCTCAAAAACAGGTTTTGTGTGGTGAGCGGCACTCGTATATGCCAATTAAAAACGTCATTGGGGGAGTGCAAACAAGGAAAAATCGAGACTGTGGCAATTTATTTTGGTCGTTTATCAAAAATCTGGGACGAACTGATCACATATGTGCCAGTGCCGGTTTGTAAGTGTGGAGGTTGCAGATGTAACATAGTCACGCAGGTAGAAAAATTGAGAGAAGAGGACTGTCTTCATCACTTTCTTATCGGCCTCGATGGAGCGTATGCTTCAATTCGATCAAATCTGCTTGGACAAGAGCCATTGCCGACCTTTGATAGAGCTTATCAACAAGTAATTCAAGCAGAACGTCTGCGTGAAGGAGAGATGTTTTCATCCAAGGATGCACGAGATAATATCATGGCCTTCACAATTCAGCCTGATACTCGAGGTAAGTCTCGTCTTGTAGATAATACTGACAAGTTTTGCAATCATTGTCATAGAGAAGGCCACGACGAATCCTCTTGTTTTCAACTACACGGGTTCCCTGAATGGTGGGGGGACCGACCTCGTGGCGGAAGGGGACTGGGTCGTGGTGGAGGACGGACTGGAAGAGGCAGTGGACGTGCAGGTTCTGGCCGTGGAAGAGGGAATGGTACACCTCCTGTCCGCGCAAATAAAACTGGCGGAGCTGGAACTTCAGGGAACTCGCAGGGGCTGGCGAGTGAGACAGAAGCTACGGCTCTTGCGGGTGTTTCAGCAACGCAACTGCAGCAACTTCTTGAATTTTTGAATCTAGCCAAAACAAACGATCGACTGCATGGTAAGAATAGTGATTTCAGTTGGATTATTGATACAGGAGCATCGAATCATGTGAAGTGCGACTTATCTATTTTGAGAAATGTGAGAAAGGTGAAATACTGCCTGGTGGGATTGCCGGAGGGAAACACAGCAGAAGCAAACCAAGAAGGGAGTGTCGTGTTGCCAGGAGGATTGAAGCTTGACAATGTGCGTTACGTCCCACAATTAACATGCAATTTAATTTCTGTGACTCAATTAATCGATGAATCAAATTGCGTTGTACAATTCACTAATAATATGTGTGTTATACAGGACCAACCAACGAGGAAGGTGATTGGAGCGGGTGAAAGATTGGATGGACTTTATTTTTTCCGTGGGGTTCCTCACGTGAAGGTCTTGACAGTGGATGGTGATTCATCGTTCGAGTTATGGCATCAACGAATGGGGCATCCGTCGGAGAAAGTATTGAAGATGATTCCCGCTGTGAGTGATTATTGTAGGAACAATAATAAAGTTTGTGATGTGTGTCCGCGTGCAAAGCAACCTAGATCTAGTTTTCAAATTACTACGAATAAAGCTAGTAGAATTTTTAAACTTGTTCATTTGGATTTGTGGGGGCCTTACAAGACTCGTTCTTCGTGTGGTGCTACCTATTTTTTGACAATAGTAGATGATTTTTCCAGAGGAGTTTGGGTATATTTGCTATGCAATAAAATGAAAGTTGAGTCTATGTTTCTTAATTTTGTTGCTATGGTTAAATGCCAATTTGAACAAGTGATCAAACGTGTGAGAAGTGACAATGGGACCGAATTTAATTGTTTGCTGGCTTATTTTCAAAATAATGGGATTATTTTTTAGACTTCTTGTGTTGGGACTCCACAACAAAATGGGAGGGTTGAGAGAAAACACCAACACATTTTAAATGTGGCTAGAGCATTAAGATTTCAAGGGAACTTACCAATCAAGTTTTAGGGAGAGTGTGTGTTGGGAGCATCTCACTTGATTAATAGGACACCCTCTATTGTACTTCAGACTAAATCGCCATATGAAATGTTGTTTGGGAAATTACCTTCATATGATGCTATTCGTGTATTTGGTTGCCTTTGTTATGCTCATAACCAACGACACAAAGGTGATAAATTTGCAAGTAGGAGTCGTAAGTGTGTCTTTGTTGGGTACCCTTTTGGGAAGAAAGGTTGGAAATTGTATGATTTAGAAACACATGAGTACTTTGTATCGAGGGATGTGCAGTTCTTTGAGAAAGAATTTCCTTTTGCGACAAATCAATCATGTAATGTGATAACTCCTATGCTGGCAAACAATGAGGATGGTGCATGGAGTGAGGATGAGAGTGTCGATCAGTGCGCTGTGTGTGCTGAGGGGGGCTTGGAGGTAGCGTCCACCCTCGAGGGGGGGTCTGGTGATGCGGCGCAATCTGTGGAGCAGCCTGCACATGAGGACGTGTGTGATGAGGGGCTAGAGAATACGTTGGAGGAGCAAAGTGTGCAAGTTGACAGTGAGCTAGGGCGAGGAAAACGAGCCAAAACTCCCTCAACACGGTATCGTGATTTTGTTACCCATACTGTACGGAAAATAAGTCCATCTGAGAACAGCTATTTCATCTTCCTCAGGTACGCCCTATCTTATAACATATTTTGTGAATTGTGAACGTTTTTCTGTGAGACATAGGAATTTCCTTGCAGCAATAACAGCGGGACATGAGCCAAAACATTTTAAAGAAGCGATGAAATACTCAGGATGGCGAGATGCGATGGATAAGGAGATACGAGCCCTTGAAGACAATGAGACTTGGGTAATGGATACTCTCCCACCCGAAAAGAAAGCTCTAGGGAGCCAATGGATATACAAAATTAAGTATAGGTCAGATGGCAGCATAGAGCGACTCAAAGCAAGACTTGTGATCTTTGGCAATCATCAGGTAGAAGGAATTGACTATAACGAGACATTTGCTCCTGTGGCAAAATTGGTGACGGTTCGTATTTTTCTTGTAATTGCTACTGTTAAAAATTGGGAGGTACATCAAATGGATGTGCATAATGCTTTCCTTCACGGTGACTTAAGTGAGGAGGTTTATATGAAGGTTCCACCAGGTTTCAAAAATACAAATCCTAACATGGTTTGTAGGTTGAAGAAGTCATTATATGGCTTGAAACAAGCTCCACGATGTTGGTTTGCCAAACTGTCAACAACGTTAAAAAATTATGGATTTGTGCAATCTTATTCAGATTATTCCCTATTTGGGTTGTGCAGGGGAAGAACTCAGATCAACGTGTTAGTTTATGTTGATGACTTGATTATTGCAGGAAATGATAAGGTTACATTGACCAGTTTTAAAAATTACCTTGGCAGATGCTTTCATATGAAGGATTTGGGAGTTTTGAAATACTTCTTAGGCATAGAGGTAGCCCGTAATCGAGAAGGAATTTTTCTTTGCCAAAGAAAATACACACTTGATATAATCTCTGAAACAGGTTTATTGGGTGCAAAGCCTGCGATATTTCCTATGGAACAAAATCACAATTTGGCTCTTGCTAAGGGAGCATTCCTTGCGGATCCGGCACCGTATAGGCGACTTGTAGGGAGATTGATTTACTTGTCTGTGACGAGACCTGATCTAGCTTATTCGGTTCATATTTTGTCCCAATTTATGCAACAACCTCGTGATGATCATTGGGAGGCAGCTCTTAGGGTTGTGAGATATTTGAAGAAGAGTCCGGGGCAAGGGATTTTGCTTCGTACTGATAGTACCCTAAGTCTAGAAGGGTGGTGTGATTCAGATTGGGCTAGTTGTCCACTTACGCGGCGTTCATTAACAGGATGGTTCGTGTTACTTGGTTGTTCTCTTGTGTCCTGGAAAACCAAGAAGCAACAAACAGTGTCTAGATCGTCTGCAGAAGCTGAGTATAGATCAATGGCGGCAACAGTGTGTGAATTAAAGTGGCTTAAACAACTTTTAGGTGACTTGGGTGTGCGACATCCGAAAGGTATGAAGTTGTATTGTGATAGTCAGTCGGTGTTATACATTGCTCAAAATCCAGTTTTTCATGAAAGAACGAAGCATATAGAGGTTGACTGTCATTTTGTTCGAGATGCGGTGACTGAAGGGATAATTTGTCCATCATACGTTTCCACCAATGTTCAATTGGCAGACATATTTACAAAAGCATTGGGGAAAGCAAAATTTGAGTTTCTACTCCGCAAGTTGGGCATTCGAGATCTTCACGCTCCAACTTGAGGGGGGGTATTACGATATTATTGTGTCTAAAATAGGAAGTTATTTAGCATATCTTTTGAGGAATAATTTTTCAGAATATGTTTCCTTAATTTAGGCTTTGTATTTTATGTAAATATATCTTGGTAATTAGGAAGTTTTTAGGAGATCAATCGAGCCTTGGATAACAAGGATTAGGGTTAACTTTTTGTAATATATATACATCATTATTATGAATGGAACCGGCAGAATTTCGGGGAGAATTGGTCAATATTCTTTCATGTATTATTCATATAAAATACATACATAACTCATCTTTCAAATCTTCCAATAGTCTTATTTTTCACTCTTGTACAATCAAATATGCTTGTTAAGAAAATTGAGGATGAGCTGATTCACTTCTCCAGGCGATTGCTCTTGAACAAAATGGGTTCCTTCTGGTAAAAATATGATCTCCAGATCTGGAACAAACAGTTTGACCGTTTCACTTCTTACATAATCTTCCATTCCAGGAAATTTGAGGACATAATCCTTTTCGCCCATTATGAGAAGCGCAGGTGCTGTAACTTTCGGATTTGTTATGCCTGTGACTTCAGTGAATGATCTGTGATGCATAAAGATAAGTCGAAGATAGTTATGTATGAACTTGGCATTAGCAGGCGGTAAATTGATGAAGAAAAAGGGCATACATTTTGCAGGATCAGCACCATTACCTGTATGGAACCTGCAAGGCGGTTTGAAACCCAGATTTCTCGTACAGAGCTCCGTAAGTTGAGAGATCTTCTTCGGTCAACCACGGGGGAAGAGGCACTGATGAGTCCACTAAGTCCATTATCTCTTGGTTTTCTGCAGCCACTGGAACTTCGCTTTTGGAGAAGAGGATGTAAACGTTCCTAATTACAGTTTTAGCATCAAGGCGACCGAAATCAGCTTCGGCCCGGCCAGGTTCCTAAAATGGAGGGAGTTCGGATGAACTTTGAAGCAATCGAGAGAGAGAGAGAGAGAGAGAATCTTAATAAAGAAACAATGAAATGAGCAAACCATCCATCTAGAAATGTAAAACCCTTCCGGCAGGTGATTGCGGATTGCAGAAGGGCCAGGGGGCATGAATGGCACGCCCAATGTAAGAACTCCCAATACCCTATCGGTGTGTAAAAGGGCAAAGTCGAAAGCTGGCCTAGCCCCAAAATCTTTTGCAACGAGAAAAACCTGCGATTCCATGTACGAGATTGCAGCTTATCAAGTGAAGCTAATCCAAAAGACAGAAACAGAGGAGCGTAATCAATGCTTTCGCAGTTCATCCCTAATTTTCAGCGAAGAACAACATTTTGTTTACTTTCTATCAGAGAGAAAAACAACAAAAATGTTCAATACCAAGGTCAAATAAATATAGGATTTTTTTTAAAAAAAAAACCTTAAAGTTAAGGTTTTTTTAAAAAAAAAAAACCTTAAAAATTATTGTTCAACAAAAAAAAACCTCAAAGTTTCAGAAATAGTCATTTTAAACCTTTTAGTCCAGACTGAGTACTGGCCTGCACAGAGAGGCCGGCCTGTCCCTCCCTTTTTTTTTCGCTAAATAATAAATTGATTTTAAAAAAAATATCAAACAATATTCAATTTACTTGAAATTTTTACCACATATTCATCACATTATGAGAAGATAGTGTGAATATTTTTCGTGATTTTATAACACTTGTACGATTTATTATAAGTTTAGTTAATTATTTTATAAAACAATTATAATAAATCGTACAAGTGTTAGAAAATCACGAAAATTCTTCAATTATCTTCTCATGATTTGGTGAGCATGTAGTAAAAATCTCAACTAAATTGAATAATATTTGGTATTTGTTTTAAATTTATAAATTAATTTTTAAAAAATATCAAACGATATTCAATTTACTTAAATTAATTTTAAAAAAATAACAAACGTTATTCAATTTACTTGAAATTTTTAGCACATATTCACTACATCATGGGAAGATAATATGAGAATTTTCGTGATTGTCTAACATTTGTACGATTTATTATAATTTTTGTATTAAATAATTAACTAAAATTATACTAAATCGTATAATTGTTATAAAATCACGAAATTTTTCACACTATCTTCCCACAATGTGATGAACATGTGATAAAATTTTTAAGTAAATTGAATATCGTTTGATATTTTTTTAAAATTAATTTGTCATTTAGCGGACTAAAAGGTTTAGAATGTCTGTTTCCAAAAATTTGAGGTTTTTTTTTGTTGAACTTTTTTTTAAAAAAAACCTTATCTTTAAGCTTTTTTTTTTTTTTTTTTTATTAACCCATAAATATATTTAGGTAGTTCCAGACGTTTTCTCTGCAATCTCAGACCGAAAATCAAGTTACATAGTACCTTATCAATGCCGAGTTCATCGAGAATACCAAGAAGGTCGCGAACGAGATCACTGAACGACGCCTTCTGGGGATCCTGTGGCGCGTCGGAGAGTCCATACCCTCGGTAATCGGGAGCAATCGCTCGGAATCCGACTCCAGCCAGCGCGATCATCTGATGCCGCCAAGAATACCATATCTCCGGGAATCCGTGAAGAAAAACGACGACATTGGGACCTGGTAATCAGAGAGTAAAACATAAACATCAGAAAAAATTTCAGACATGAGTGGGAGGAGTAAAGAATCCATCAACATCAAAATCGGACTGTCAACCATTGCCAATCTCAGCTACGTGCAACTTTAGCCCTTGGACTTCAATAAACTTGTGCTGGATTTGATCCATTGAAGCTCTCAGTGAAGGGGAGAAAAGTGAGAGAGAGACGAAGCATAGGGGACCTTGACCAACCTCGTTATTTAAATAGCATTTTAAATTTTGTTTATTATAATTGCTTATTAATATCATAACCTTTACATTACTTGTAATTTTTATGACAACTGAAAACAAATAATGTGACAAAATATAAACTATTTAATTTTTCATTTTAAAATATGAAAAAAAAAATGGGTTGTTAGAACAAAACAATAAAGGAATCTACAACATTTTGGTTTTATAGGTGGGAGAACTTTGGTGCGTCGGAGAGGAATCTGAAAGTCAATAGCTACTTTCGTGTAAATTGTAATGGTGTAGTCAGCGTCGACAATCGGCCAAGGCTCGGTCATGGCCTTATCGGGCAGAGCCTCGTCTAGAATCCAATTCTTGCGGGCTCGATTCTAGACAACCCTATTTGGGGTGGACCTTACTTGAGCCTTGATTCAGCGGGTCAGGACACGTTGATGAGGTTGATAACACAATCGACTTTCGTAAAAACGATATATGTTAAAAGAAAGTTTGCATGATAGTTTTCAAATTTAAAATTGATTTTCAACTTTTGAATTGATAATTTTTATCATTTAGGTACGATAAACTAATCTAAATTAAATGAAATTCTTCTATTCGGTTCAATTGGTTTCATATACTGTGGTGAATATGTTTTAACATGTTGTTGGTTTTGTTACGACTCGAGATGAATTCGAGATAGAACGGACAACGACCCAACCTGAAATAAATTGAACCATCCGACCATTGACTTAAACATTTTCATAATAACTGACGATTTGATTAAAAAGAAAAGCTACAAACTAAAAACAATTAGGTTATATCAAGTCCAATGGATGACTTATTGACAAAGTGATAATGTAAATTAATAATATATGTGCTATAATAGATTTAATAAAATAAAAATATCTATCAAGATCTAGTATCATAGAAATTATATTTTTGAAGAAAAATAATTAAACTGAAAATTTAAATAGTCGAGACTACTCATGCATCGACAACTAATGGTGTCACGACGCGGGAGGAGGCCTAACAGAAACGTCAGGTTAAACGATCAATCTCGGAGAGATCTACCGTCTAACCTAAGACTTTGTGCAGAAGTTTTATGATTGATCCATGACCTCTGAGTAAAAATAAATGAGAGGATACAAACAATAGTATGACATGTTTTAGATTGTACTGTACATTGTGCAGTTAATTATTTTCATTTTTCTGTATTCCTACTATTGCTTGTATTCTCATATTTGTTTTTACTCAGAGGTCATGGATCGATCATAAAATTTCTGCACAAAGCTTTAGGTTAGCGGGTAGACTTCTCCGAGATTGATCGTTTAACCTGGCGTTTCTATTAGGCCTTCTCCCTGGTCGTGCAGATGGTTTCCTGACTAAGTCTTGAACTGGAAAGTCGTTTAAGTGAGTCGACTAAACTCAATAAATAAAAAAATTTATATTTTAAGTAGGAATTAAAAAAACATTAAGTGAGTATGCTATGCTAAGAATTAAAATTTTTTATTTATAATTGTTTTGAAAACAAGAGGTACAACCAATATTAAATCATCCAATCCTAGTTTGGTACATATGAAAAATATAACTTATTATATAATGTGAAAATATAGTTAGTCACATACTCTAAACACACATGTCATAGACATAAATAATAAAGATAATACTCGACGATCGCAAAAATCACGAAAGACTTTGATCTATTATAGAGTTTTGTGCAAAGGGACATGACACATTTAACTCTTTCATTACTCCAGTTAACAACAAACAAACACGTTATCAAACAGTTGAATGTGCTTAATAAAATACGTCCCTTACATAAGTCGATCAAACTTAATTCACACTATCAAAATGATCAATAAATTAAAATGTACATGTTCAAATAAAACCACATGCATTATAAAAAATATAAAATTTTATATAAAAAATGAATCTTAAAATATGTTTTAGAAAAAATTATGAAATACTAACGTGAAATTAAATTTCTATCTCAAACTGATTTATCATCTCAAATAATTGTAGTGCAAATCCAACACCCTAAATAAATTTAATTAATCTAACTCGTCAATCACAATACCTGACATTGTACAATTGTTAGAAGTTGTTGAAACTCATATTTGAGATAAAAAAACTAAGTAGGATATTTTACGAAAACAATCCCACAAATTTTTGTTTTTTAGAACTTGACATCAAAGCATGCCCCGGTCGACCCCAAAAGAATTTCTAGTCAACCCAGAAAATGTTCGGTCGAATGAACCGATCGACCATAAAAGCTTCCGATGTACCGCAAATGTCAGAATTACAATCAAATGCTTGATTCATTATTTGATAAAAAACATAGTAATAGAAAAAAAAATGAAATTATGGTTTTTAATATCAATTCAATTTCTTTTTATTTAAATAATTTAATACGAGCTTTTAAAAAGCATGAAAATTATTAGTTATAGAAATATAATATATATATTTTTTTAAATTAAACCCTAAAGTTTGGGATTTTTAAAAAAAAAATTTCAAAATTTACTATTCATCGAAAAAAACCTCAAAGTATCAAAAATAGTCAATTTGAACCTTTTAGTCCGGACTGGATACCTGGACCGGCCGGCCTCCCTTTTTTTTTTTCCGCTAAATGACAAATTAATTTTTAAAAAATATCAAACGATATTTAATTTACTTGAAATTTTTATCACATGTTCACTACATTGTAGGAAGATAACGTGAAAAGTTTCGTGATTGTATAATACTTGTACGATTTATTATAATTTTAGTTAACTATTTTATAAACAAATTATAATAAATCGTACCAAATATCAGAAAATCACGAAAATTCTCAGATTATCTTTTCATGATGTTGTGAACATGTGGTACAAATTTGAAGCAAATATAATAACCTTTGGTATTTTTTTTTTAAAATTAATTGAAGTAAATTGAATATAGTTTGGTATTTTTTTAAAATTAATTTATAAATTTTAAAAAAATACCAAACGTTATTCAATATACTTGAAATTTGTACCACATGTTCAGCACATCATAAGAAGATAATCTGAGAATTTGCGTGATTTTTTAACACTTGTACGATTTATTATAATTAGTTTATAAAATACTTAACTAAAATTATAATAAATCGTACCAGTGTTAGAAAATCAAGCAAATTTTCACATTATCTTCCTACAATGTGGTAAACATGTGATAAAAATTTCAAGTAAATTGAATATCGTTGATATTTTTTTAAAATTAATTTGTCATTTAGCAGAAAAAAAAGGAAGGTCGGCCGGTCCACTATGCAGACTGGTACCCAGTCCGGACTAAAAGGTTTAAATTACTTATTTTCGATACTTTAAGGTTTTTTTGATGAATAGTAAATTTTGAGATTTTTTTTTTAAAAAACCTAAACTTTGAGGTTTAAATTAAAAAAAAATCCTATATAATACTTTTAGAGGATTTAATCTCTTAGATTAATTATCAAAAATAATAGCAATCTCTTTCACGTGCGAAATCGAAACGTACGCGTGTGAATTGGCAATATATATCTTGTTCATCCACCCATTTTTCCTTGGCGCTTGCACTTCCAGCCTCTCTTACGCTCACTCTCAGATCCTGTTTCCGATTGTTCAGCCGGTTTGTTTGAAGCTCCTACGTCTACAATGACTGCAGAGATTCTTCTGCAGCAAAACGGTGCTTTGTCTAATGTTGACAGCGGCCTGAACCCTAACCCTAAGTCTGGCGCCGCCAAGAAGTCGCGGGAGGTCGAACGACGTCGCCGTCGGCGGAAGCAGAAGAAGAATCAGAAGGTTTATAAGGCGACTGATACCGGCACTGAGGACGACAGTGATGCCGGTGGTGATGATGAGAAGGAGAACGGTGATCCTCATCAGGTTTTTCCGTAGCTGATTTTCTTGTTTGACTGAACATGAATTTCGCTTTTTGCGCAAGAGTTTTGTATGGACGGTTGGAATTATGGTTATATTGATTTCTTTTCACGTTTAGACGACGTTATAGCTTTTGGGTGAGTAAACTCTGAATGGGAGCCAGAAGGAAAACCTAGAAGCTAATCAAAGAAGTAAAACTTGAGAAACACTACTTTATTTCGTCCTATTTTAACACGATCGAAATAAAGCCTTTAGGAATTTAGTTCAAGAATCGAACGTTCCCTTGTCTTCTGCAGTTTTGTGGTTCGTTTATTGATGATAGCCATATTATTATCCCTGATTCGTTTGTAGCTTTTTGAAAGCAAATGTACTACTCAAATTCTATAGTGACTGACAAATATTTTGTTAGTAGGTCGTTGAGAATGTAGAAGTGGAGTATGTTCCGGAGAAGGCCGAGTTAGATGAAGTGTTCGATGACGATCTCAGAAAAGTTTTTGAGAAATTTAGTTTCCTTGATTCTGCAGGTGTTGAGGTAATTAGGAATAAATGGCTCTTATTGTTTGACGAGTTATTTTTTTTTTATGTCCATCAATACTTGATAAGTTCTTACTTAATTTTGTTCTTATTAGAACGATGAAAATAAAGATGACTCTACCCAACAAACAACTGCAAAGAAGAAAGTCAACTCAGATTCAGAAGATGATGACCAGGACGATCGACAAAAAGAGAAAGGCGTATCTAATAAGAAGAAAAAGGTTTACTGGCTTGTGCTATTTTTTAATGATTTCCGTTGATATTATTTTCCAGGTAGATGGTAAAACAAATTTTTATCGTACTGCAGCTTCAACGTCGGATGAAAATTGCTGAATTGAAGCAGGTTTGCTCACGTCCTGATGTTGTTGAGGTATATTATCTTGAAAGTTTCTTTATAGCATCCAATTTTATTTGTTCTTTAGTATCACTATTCTTGCCTAAATTGATATATTTATTTTTTTAGATTTGGGATGCAACTGCATCTGATCCTAAGTTGCTCGTGTTTCTAAAGTCATATCGGAACACTGTACCTGTGCCAAGGCATTGGTGTCAAAAGAGGAAATTTTTACAGGTTAACAATTTGTTACACTTGAAAACCCTGAATTAGTAGATTTCCATGATTAATGGCTATAGTAACTGTGAGGGATTTAGGTTGTAAAATGAGGCAGGATCAAGCTGATAAGGTTTCTCTTATATGGATATGTCTGGTTCTTGCAGGGGAACGGTTGTGAGAATCATGGAGCATGGACTTGTAGGTGTTTGGCGAAGGGCACTCTTGAATATATTTTTTTATAATTAATAGTTTGGGATGGGATGCAGATATTAATGTGATTACTTAAAGTGGGAAATTTTATAGCATAAAGTATCAAATCAAAGTATTTGTCTTGGTTAAACAGTCTTGACTTGTTAGATATCTTCTCTTTTATGGAAATGATTCGACTTCATTTATTAATTCAAAGGGATTCATTTTTCTTGAAATATTTATTGACTTGGTGCAATCTACTTGTATCTCATCAATTTGTGACTATTTGCAGGGTAAGCGTGGGATTGAAAAGCAACCCTTTCAACTTCCTGATTTTATTGCTGCAACTGGAATTGAGAAGATAAGACAGGTAATTTGGTCACATATTAATATTTTTGGTCAACTTCAAAACACATTTATAGATCATGAAGCTCTATTGATTAAGAGTTGCATGTATCATTCCCAGTCCCCAACCCCTCTGTCCTTTTTTAACTATTTTATTCTGTTACCTGATTAGAGGTGATGGTCTGTATTGTGCAAAAAATTTCTGTGTTGAAAATGAGATTCTTTATGTTCCTACTGTTTTATAGCAACCTATATTAAATAGATTCATAAGGTTGAAAAGATTTGATCATTGACTCAAGTTCTAAAATTTCTTTTGAGCTTCAGATATTGCTTTTTTTTTTTTTTTTTTGCAATATTGAATAATTTTTCCGTGCTAGTGCTGTGTCTGCTTGCCAGATTTAGGATTGGGCTGTTTCAAATTAGAGGCTAAGTTCTCTATCAGTTTTTGTCTCTGATATAATAATTTTCACGTCGAGGAAATTTATCCTTTATTCCTCTTTGCTCTTCTCTGGGCGTCGACCATAATTTTTTCCCATTCTGTTATGAAATTTGTTGACCAGTTCCATTTGTTATTAATGCTTCTTCTTAAAGGCTTACATCGAAAAAGAGGATAGTAAGAAGCTGAAGCAAAAGCAACGTGAAAGGATGCAGCCGAAGATGGGAAAGATGGACATTGACTATCAGGTGTTGTTAGTTTCCCTTTCGTTTAGTTTGGTTCTCTTCATTCTTTTGAATGCATCACTTGAATGATTTGCTATTGCGTGTTCACAATCACCTTAATTTGTTGCATAAATTGTTCTAGGTCCTCCATGATGCATTTTTTAAGTATCAGACGAAGCCGAAGCTGACGTCACTTGGTGATCTATATCATGAAGGAAAAGAGTTTGAGGTTTTTTCTTTGACTCTTAGAATAATGGGATTTATTCCCCTGCCAAAGATAGGCTTCTGAATACTTGCATTTTGTTTATATTCTGTAATTTTATTGAAGGATGGCATCAGCTACAAATTTTGGTTAGAAGAAAGTGGTCAAATAGAAAGTCATCAATGAAAACCATCTGTTAATGTAGCCTTGGATGTTGACGTTTTTTAAGTTATTTTTCCTATATTAATTAGTTGGTCTATGGGATTTATCCAAGTTTATTGCTTGTAGAAGAAAAAATCATGGTTGTTGAATCTTCTTGTAAATTATCAAAAGTGAGATGCTGATATTTTTTTCGTGATATTCTAAATTTACATCTTCAAATATGTGGTAGATAATCACTTATTTGTACGTTTACTGATTTGGTAAAATAAAAATTAGAATGGTTGTGTTTATTTTGCGTTGAATCAAATTTTGTCCAAATTTTTTTATTTTTTGATAAAAAAAAATATAATTCATTTGTGGGCAGCTTCTTTATTCCATTTGATTTCAATTCTGTAATTACAGCTACAATCTTTTCTTTGATAAACTAATCAAATTCTTATAAATGCTTTCTGTGAATTTCTCAATGCATCTACTTTTCACCTTAAGATACCTCAATCATTTAATTTTATGCTTGTTCCCTATAGGTCAAGTTGAGGGAGATGAAACCGGGCATGTTGTCACATGAACTTAAAGAAGGTCTTGGTATGCCAGAGGGTGCTCCTCCACCATGGCTCATCAATATGCAGGTTATACAATTAAACTTCTAGTGCCTGATTTGGATGTAATGTACATTCCTTGTCAAACTTATCTTGTTTTATATTTCCTACAGAGGTATGGTCCTCCACCATCATACCCACACTTGAAAATTCCTGGACTGAATGCACCTATCCCCCCTGGAGCTAGCTTTGGTTTCCATCCTGGTGGCTGGGGAAAGCCACCTGTTGATGAAGTAAGGTTTTGATGAATAGTATTTAATTTTGTTGAGTTTTTTTCTTTTACTATTTGTGTTGGTAACATGTCTCTTGGTGGGATCTTACTCATTTATTATTTCACTCATAGTTTGGGCGCCCTTTATACGGTGATGTTTTTGGTGTTCAACAACAAGATCAACCAAATTACGAGGTACTTGTTATGCTGACTCGTGGTTATGATGATGGTTGATGTTTAGTCTTTGCAGTCCTACAGTTGTAGAGTCCCTCAAATTTCTTTATGTAATAGTATTGGTATAATGGAATTTATGTTTAAAGCAATCTCATGCTTTTAGCAAATAGTGATAGACTAGTCTTTGTATGCGTTTCTTAATTTTACAGGAAGAACCTGTTGATAAATCCAAGCATTGGGGTGATTTAGAGGAAGAGGAAGAGGAAGAAGAAGAGGAAGAGGAGGAGGAAATTGAGGAAGAGGAACTACAGGATGGAATTGAATCTGTGGACAGTCTATCAAGGTATAGTTTTAATTTCATTTCTGTTGTGCACAAAAGTCTATTTCTTACTTTCTTGAAAAGCTGACAAATTATGTTGCTTAGGATGAGTGGGACATTTTATATGCGTGTGCCTAGTTGGGGACTTTGTATATTTTCTGAGTCTCCTATTAATATAGTGGTTCCCTTTATGCAGCACTCCCACTGGTGTCGAGACTCCTGACGTAATTGACCTTCGGAAGCAGCAGAGGAAGGAACCAGAAAGGCCTCTTTATCAAGTATGGTGACCAGTTACACTCGTCATTCACACACAAATTAAAATAACAAAAAAATATTAACTTTTCCCCGTATTTTTAGGTACTTGAAGAAAAGGAAGAAAGAATTGCTCCGGGGACTTTACTTGGAACAACACACACGTATGCATCTTTTTTATGATATTGATTTTTGGAACTTTTTTTCTACGAATCTTTCTTGCCTAATTCTCTGACGTGTTTTGTATTTTTTGCTTATAGGTATGTGGTTAGCAGTGGTGCTCAAGACAAAACCGGAGCCAAAAGGGTAAGGAGGATGTGTATGCTTAAGGAGCATTTTAAGATCGTGGATTTGTTTATAATTCATAATTTGAGGACATGGATGTAATTGAATATTTAAGTTTAGTATTCAAAATGGAGAAGAGTTATTTGATGAAAATATTAAGGTAAAGGACAAAAGCATAGAAAGTGTGAATAAACATAATTAGGTGAATGAACTTCTAGTTTCGGTACTTTTTATATTTTATTTATCTCAAAGAGGTTGTCAACAACTTTTGTTTAATGTGTTGTTTTTCTTGCATATTGCTTCATTATCTCTCTCTAAGTCTATATGCACACGCCTGTCTAACTGTTTCTCTTGCAGGTTGATTTGCTTAGAGGACAAAAAACAGACAAGGTTGATGTCACCTTACAACCTGAAGAGTTGGAAAGTATGGAAAATGTTTTACCTGCTAAGTAAGTGAAGCCCTTCTAGATCTCATCTCATCATTATCGAACTTTTCAAGGCGTAATTATTAAATTGTGATTTTTTTTTAGGTACGAGGAAGCAAGGGAGGAGGAGAAGATGCGGAGCCAGCGTGAGGATTTTAGTGACATGGTTGCAGAGGTGTGCTTTCTTTAGTTTTCACTCATTTTATAGAGCTTAAATCTTTTTGAAGTTCTGATGTTAAATAAATGATCTAAACAAGTTTAAAAATGTTCCATAAAGAGACTATTTTTTGACTATTGCTTTGGGAAGAAGCGTTCACCCGAACATTATTTTCGCAATTTTTCAAAGGTTTTTTAGTTGAAAAATTATTTGAAAAGGAAGAGAAATTAATAAGGAAGTGGTGGTGCAGAATGAGAAGAAAAGGAAGCGAAAGATGCAGGATAAGGAAGGAAAATCGAAGAAGGAGTTCAAATTTTGAGGCCAATTTTGCAGATCAATTCTAATTTTGAGACTGCCTGGGCCATATATTCGATTAGAGGTGATGGAGTCTGTCAGTAGTGTCTGATGCAAAAACCAAAGATTAAAAAAAAGACCCTTTTGGCGGCTTTAGTGGTGTTGTGTAATTACAAATTGCATCTACTTGTCTACAGACTGTCCCTCGTCCCTTCGCGCACTTGTATTTATATACCCTTTGTCATCACTTCTGTCCTTTCATAATTATGACTTGATTGATAGATACCCTGACCCATAATCATGGAATTGTTCTTGTTTAAACTTGAAATATTTAGCTTTGGATTATTTGTGCGGATAAATGTTCTAGATTTTACATTGCGCAGCCGGAAAATCAATTGATGTGAACGGACCGAGAAGATTAGGCAGTGAATGTTCTTTCTTCTACACATCGTAAATTGTTTAGGAAGCACTGGAACAGGTAGCAGTGCAATTTAATGTGTCCATTTTTAACCCTTTTTTAGAGTTTGCTCAAGGGTTAATGGGCCATCTTCGTTGAAATATATAAAGACAGAGAAAAGGGAAAGCAAAGGGGAGACAGATGGTTAAGAAAAGTGTGGCTGCCAATGCTGCATTGGAGGAGAACACACATTCTGTGCCCCAACTCCATAGTCTCTCTGATGTATGCAAACAATAAAACGTGGTATGATTGACATTAAATGAAATATTCCGTTTGAAGTTATCCAAACAAGAAATAATGAGGAAAGACAGGTATATCCGGAGAGAAGAATGAAAAAACAGGGTGTGCCCCACCCCCAGATGTTGCAGAAGTCGTTAAACTGAGAGACCCAGGTGAAAGGCTGAGCGTGGAATGTGCTTCCTTCGACTTCTACCTCACACTCTTTCTTTTTTCTTTTTTTAAAGTGGAATTATTGGGAGTCTGGATCCAGATTCTGCCCCCTCCCACTTGGTTTTGTATCACCATGCTTTTGCTTCTGAATGGACCACATAAGAGTTTATTTACCACATTTGTTCTCGCTGCTTGTTTAACGACCTACCTTAATCATTAATGCACCAATTACTTAATGATTAACTCAAGTTGTTTAAGTCGCATTTTAGCTATTTCCGTGTTGACATGTGAGACGGCCGTTGAGCTTTCCAATCAAGGTACCACTACCACTTCAACTCTAATATAGCCTTTCACGCTTACGTTGGCTAAGGACTTCGTGGATTACGACTAATCAACTTCTTCTCTTCTCTAATTTTTTTTTATTATGAATTTTCTACTAAATCAGAAGAGCAGTCCTCTTGCATGTTCAAATCTGGAACAATCAGAGTGGGTCCTGATCAACCATTGATGCGGTGCACGTGAGACCTCCGCCGTTGGATCATTATTCCTCCTTAATTTAATAGTTTAATAGATGGAGACGACAATGATCCTGATCTGAATTCTCAGCACGAGAGAGAAAAAAAATACATTTTGTGATTCTTGATTCTTTATTAATGGGTTATGGGTTCTAATTAAGGTTTAATCTTTTTTCTAATTACAATTACAAGATAATTAAAGGCCTTGTCTCCCACAGACATTCGGGTTTTTGTCCTTTTAAGTATTTTTCAACACAAGAAAACTTCACCAAACCAACTCTCCAAAGTTTCATTTTCAATTCAAATAATTAAATCATTAATCACATTTATCATTGTCACGCTTGATTAATAATTTCGCATGTGGGTTTTGCACTTTGGTGGTCCGACTTGAGCAGCGGCCACCTTGCTGATGTAAGATGTTATCGTCTAATCACATACAAAATACATTTTTTATTATTTAATTTTACATTCACCCTATGAGGGTGCCTAGTTATATATTTTACTCTAAAGTGCAACCTAACTCCTAAAATTAGTGGTTATACCCTAAACTACTTGTTTATTTATTCTTGTAAAAATTACCTTTATACTTTGAGATTTAGCATAACAACTTATGCATTGATAAAAATCGTCAAATGTCTCATTTTTTTACTGGTTATCAATCACTTAACTTAGCCTGATTACTCTGTTATCGTAATTGATTTTAAAGACGGAAAGACAATTTAACTGATGTTTGCGTTCGAAATCGATAGTAAAATTAAATATACGTGAAATTAAGTGAGCCAATATAACTATTATCAACGGAAAACATGACACATTTGATCAGCGTAATCAAGTCATGGATCGTTTTACTACGACTCAAAGTATAATGATAGTTTTACTCAAAAGAAACCTAAGTTCAAAGGTTAAATTACATTTTTATCCTATATTATATTAATTATTACAAGATAATTCGTGTTATTAGGATATTAGCTATTGGGTTGGGAGCACAAGTGTAACATGTAGTCACATGCAGAGGGGGGGGGCCATGGGATGATGAAACCACGTGATGCCAACCTGAAAAAAGGGGTCCCACTTATCTTTCTCAGCCAAACAATTGAACTAGAAGTAGACCGAGGACCAGACCACCATTTTTTTTTTTTTAATTCCAATTTTATATTTTAATTGTACATTCTTCCTGTGTGTCGTCATTTATTTATTAATATTTAAAAATAATTAAATAAATATTTAATTATATTTAGTCGACGTGTCGAAATAATAATTGATTTTAGGGTTTTATCTCATTTATCATGCAGCCGCATATACGTAGGAGGTTCCACCACCTTTACCAACACAAAAATCTCCTCCCACTATCCACGGTTCTCCTACTTCCACGTGTCCTTCCACTCCTCTTCTTAGAGGGCAAGCATCTCTTTCTGTGCTAGAATGGGTCAGATCACTTGCTGGGTAGATGAAAATGTCGTAACGTGGAGTAATTACGTGCAATTTGTGTAATATTATCCGTTTTGGATCGAATTTTACACACATTTGTTATTATAATTAGCTCAAAATGTGTTGTACTCGGTCTGAATAAAAATTTTACTTATAAAACACTCAATTTTTACTTCACCAAACGATGTGTGATTGTACACCGCTACTGATATAAATTGAGCTCTGACAATCAACAAAATCTTGTGACGTATTTGCTTTAACAAGCGGGTGGACTGGCACAATCCTAGACATATATTACAACGCATGAACGAGTTTAGGATCATCTCTGTCACTAAATCTGGGTCTTCTTTGTGTAATTATTGATCTTTACAGATAGATCACAGATAAGTTATGGTATAAGGCTAAGTAAATTGATCTTAGAGAGAGAGAGAGAGAGAGAGACGTCCAGACATGGCTGCTTCTGATGAAAAGTTTCCTCGCGTCTACTGAATATAAACCTCATTTTTCATATCCTTCTGCTCTCGTTGTATTCCCTTCTCGATCCTCCCAAAATAACTTCTAGAAAAAGCTGTTTTTTTTTTTTGGAAATGGGTTTGAGTTCTAAACAGGTTTCGAGTGATGGGTTTGATTGGAACAAGACACTGGAAATTCAGAAATCTCCTCCGATGATGATGGCGATCAGACGGCATCAACACCAACAGCAACAGTATCTGCAGAATCAACTAGAAGCAGTTAAAATGCCCTCGGTGTGATTCTAGTAATACGAAATTCTGTTACTACAACAACTACAATAAGTCCCAGCCTCGCCATTTTTGCAGAACTTGTAAAAGACACTGGACTAAAGGTGGATCTCTCAGAAATGTTCCCGTCGGCGGCGGCCGGAAAAACAAGCGCAATAAAAAATCATCCTCCGCCGCCACCATCGCCAACAGTAATAGCATGCGTAGGAGGGTGATCAACAATCAGATTACTGTTCAGACGCAAAATCAGAGGCAGAATTTTCCTCTTGTTTCGCTAGGTCATCAGAAAAACTTGTCCGAGTTACTCCATTATGGTCTGCTTCGTCCACCCGCTTCTCCGCCGTTGCATACTTTGTTCAACTCCGGCAGCTTGGACGGAATAAATTACAGCACCAATCAGCATGGCTTATTTCTGGGTTCAAATCCTCTTCCTTCTTTCACTTTACCAAACTCAAGCTCTTTTGAAACCAAACCGTTTCAGATTTCAACTTCGTTTCAGTCGTCTGATATTTATAACTATTCGCAAGATCAGGTCAAGACAGTCGATCAAGAGCCAACCAGTTCTATTACTCATCCGACGAACTTACCCACAAACACAAGTTCGATCCTTAACGACATGACCAACGTCTGGAACTGGGAAGACGTGGATACTTTCGTCGCAACTGGTCTCAATCTTCGTTGGGATGACTCTGATTTGTCCGAACCCTCAAAAGCTTTAACCTTTTTCTTCTTATATGAACTGCGTGTGAGTTTGAATGTAGTTAAGGAGAGTTTCCAATTCCTCCATTATCATCTATCTCATACTTAAAAAAAAAAAAAAAAAAAACAAAATAAAAACCCAGTTTGAAGCTGTCATTTTTTAGTTTCAGCTTTAGGCCAATCTCCATGACTAGTTCTTCATTTCTGGAGGAAGCAGAGGTGTGATATGAAGAAGGGATCAAAATTATGAGGGATGATGGTGAGTAGAAGAAGACGAAGTGCAGGGCAATGGGGTATCCTCCAGCGGGGATGAACTAACAGAAGGTGATGGGAAGATTCTTGGTGATTATTGTAATGTACGTATATTTTGGTATATTTTCTAATCCCAATACTTGGATTTGTTTGTTCGCTTACTTCCATTTTCTTAGAATTATTCTTCTTTTCTTTACATTCCCGCCGGACTTTCCACTTTCCAGCCACTGTATAAAGTTTCTCTGAAATAATATAATATTATTATTCTTAGTAATAATGTGATGTCCCTCTTTTCTCATCTGACTCCCTCGTTTCTTTTCTCGAAGCAAATTGTTATCGCTGAAATTCTCGAGAATTTGTTCTTACAGTAATCTTAAAATGCTAATAGAATTATAACTTTGTTTATAAACTATAATTTCTATTCTCTCGAACGATCTGAAATTATGTAATTCTACCGGTATGAGCTGAACCCTCACAATCGATAGAATCGTAAGTCATCATTGACTTTACTGAGCTGACTATCTCATTCCTCCTCTCAAATCTTGTTGAACCCCCATGGCAGAATCTTTAGTCGTTCTTGACTTACAAGTAGGTTGTCGCATTCCTCCTCTCAAATCTCTCACAGTATTGACGTCAATTGATTTTCCTCCGTGAATATGCAGCAGGAGTTCTCTACTGTCAATTTTCTCGAGTATTTTTTTAAAAATTAAAAAAAAGAGAAAGAAAATAAGCATTTTAGTTCCATCGCTGGCAGTAATCATCCATGTGAAGTCTACATAGTAAGTAGAAGTAGCAATAGCTATAGTCTAAAGAGTGGTGTTAAATGAAGTGTAGATTGATAAAGCTCTGAGCTTTGTTCTTCACTGATGCCAAATGATTGACCAGTTTTGCCAAACGTTGATGGCCATTCGTGGACCACTATTTCGCTGCCCATTTGTCGTCTTCTTTTTAGATTTCTTTTCTCGTTGAAATTCCATGAATAATTAGCTTATAAAAGATTAAAATGATTTATTTCTCTATTTATTGACTTTATAAAACATGATTAATTTCTCTGAAGATGATCATTGATCATGTAATTAATCATCCACACTTTGAACTATGTTCTTGTTGCCCATAAAAGAGACACATAACTCTGTCATAAAAAAAATTGTGGAATTATTTGATGTCAACCAACAATCATATCACTTAGTAGATTTTTGGGAAAAATATAATTGAACATTGTGTCGGGAATAATTGATGGTCAAATTATTTTTTCGAGCAATTCGGTTAATGTGTTTTAGGTTATTAGCAAAACGATCCATGCAGTGATAAAAGCAGTTAATTTTGTCACATACAGTGCTCACACTTTTTTTTTTTTACCATGGTCCCGTATCACTCTTAAATATATGAATACAAATTTATTGGACTAAATTTAAACGTTATAATTCTCATATCAAATTTTATTGGGAAAATTGCAATTCTACATCATCTGTCACGACCTGAAGAAGGCTCATGACAAAAACGAAAATGATTTGACCTTTCGACTCTGAATAAATTAAATGACTCACAACAAAAAATTTGAAATCAAATAATTGAGAAAAATCATGACCCACAAAGTTATAGCTTAGTACATATTAGTCAATAATAACGTCATAGATAGAGTAATAAATAAAAGCTCGAATTCAAGAGTCTACGCAATAATATAAAACACATTAGGATAAGAGTTATACGGAAATCCCAAATGAAATAAAAATGAGACAATATAACAAATGCTCACCACATCAAACACTCTAGAGGAAAGGACAAAATAAAGAGAATTGGTCATACTCCCGCTCTTGTCTCTCCAAATCACTATGTATAAGACCGGTAAAATAATACCCATTTTAAGATAAAGTGATTATACTTAGATATAGATTTCAAGTGTTAATTTCAATGTTTTAAAAAAAACGAATTACATAAAAAATTGGGTTAACATCGATGATCAAAAATAGGTTCAAAGAACTATAAGCGAGTCCTTAAGAAACGACTCGATTAGTGCAGTAGTAAATAACAAAATATGTGAGGTGAATCCCACATCGGTTCTAGAAGGTCGACTGAGCTAGTATATATGTTGAGTCTAAACCTCCACTCTTGAGCGAACTTTTGTGGTAAAGTTCAAATCTTGTTGAACCCCCTAGACAGAATCTTTAGTCGTACTTGACTTACCAGGTGGGTCGTCGCATTCCTCCTCTCAAATCTCTCACAGTATTGAACGATTTTCCTCCATGAATATGCAGCAGGAGTTCTCTACTGTCAATTTTCTCGAGTATTTTTTTAAAAATTAAAAAAATGAAAAAGAAAATAAGCATTTTAGTTCCACAGTAATCATCCATGTGAAGTCTAGATAGTAATGTAGAAGTAGCAATAGCTATAGTCTAAAGAGTGGTGTTAAATGAAGTGTAGATTGATAAAGCTCTGAGCTTTGTTCTTCACTGATGCAAATGATTGACCAGTTTTGCCAAATGTTGATGGCCATTCGGGGACCACTCTTTCGCTGCCCATTTGTCGTCTTCTTTTTAGATTTCTTTTCTCCGTTGAAATTCCATGAATAATTAGCTTATAAAAGATTAAAATGATTTATTTCTCTATTTATTGACTTTATAAAACATGATTAACTTCTCTGAAGATGATCATTGATCGTGTCATTAATCATCCACACGTTGAAGTATGTTCTTGTTGCCCATAAAAGAGACACATAACCCTGTCATAAAAAAAATTGTGGAATTATTTGATGTCAACCAACAATCATATCACTTAGTAGATTTTTGGGAAAAATATAATTGAACATTGTGTCGGGAATAATTGATGGTCAAATTATTTTTTCGAGCAATTCGGTTAATGTGTTTTAGGTTATTAGCAAAACGATCCATGCAATGATAAAAGCAGTTAATTTTGTCACATACAGTGCTTACACTTTTTTTTTTTTACCATGGTCCCGTATCACTCTTAAATATATGAATACAAATTTATTGGACTAAATTTAAACGTTATAATTCTCATATCAAATTTTATTGGGAAAATTGCAATTCTACATCATCTGTCACGACCTGAAGAAGGCTCATGACAAAAACGAAAATGATTTGACCTTTCGACTCTGAATAAATTAAATGACTCACAACAAAAAATTTGAAATCAAATAATTGAGAAAAATCATGACCCACAAAGTTATAGCTTAGTACATATTAGTCAATAAAACGTCATAGATAGAGTAATAAATAAAAGCTCGAATTCAAGAGTCTACGCAATAATATAAAACACATTAGGATAAGAGTTATACAGAAATCCCAAATGAAATAAAAATGAGACAATATATCAAATGCTCACCACATCAAACACTCTAAAGGAAAGGACAAAATAAAGAGAATTGGTCATACTCCCGCTCTTGTCTCTCCAAATCACCATGTACAAGACCGGTAAAATAATACCCATTTTAAGATAAAGTGATTATACTTAGATATAGATTTCAAGTGTTAATTTCAATGTTTTAAAAAAACGAATTACATAAAAAAATTGGGTTAACATCGATGATCAAAAATAGGTTCAAAGAACTATAAGCGAGTCCTTAAGAAACGACTCGATTAGTGCAGTAGTAAATAACAAAATATGTGAGGTGAATCCCACATCGGTTATAGAGGGTCGCCTGAGCTAGTATATATGTTGAGTCTAAACCTCCACTCTTGAGCGAACTTTTGTGGTAAAGTTCAAATCTTGTTGAACCCCCTAGACAGAATCTTTAGTCGTACTTGACTTACCAGGTGGGTCGTCGCATTCCTCCTCTCAAATCTCTCACAGTATTGAACGATTTTCCTCCATGAATATGCAGCAGGAGTTCTCTACTGTCAATTTTCTCGAGTATTTTTTTAAAAATTAAAAAAATGAAAAAGAAAATAAGCATTTTAGTTCCACAGTAATCATCCATGTGAAGTCTAGATAGTATGTAGAAGTAGCAATAGCTATAGTCTAAAGAGTGGTGTTAAATGAAGTGTAGATTGATAAAGCTCTGAGCTTTGTTCTTCACTGATGGCAAATGATTGACCAGTTTTGCCAAATGTTGATGGCCATTCGGGGACCAGCTCTTTCACTGCCCATTTGTCGTCTTCTTTTTAGATTTCTTTTCTCCGTTGAAATTCCACGAATAATTAGCTTATAAAAGATTAAAATGATTTATTTCTCTATTTATTGACTTTATAAAACATGATTAACTTCTCTGAAGATAATCATTGATCATGTAATTAATCATCCACACGTTGAACTATGTTCTTGTTGCCCATAAAAGAGACACATAACTCTGTCATAAAACAAATTGTGGAATTATTTGATGTTAACCAACAATCATATCACTTAGTAGATTTTTGGGTAAAATATAATTGAACATTGTGTCGGGAATAATTGATAGCTCAAATTATTTATAACGACCCCTTTTCTTAGCAATATATTGTCCGCTTTGGGGATTGGGCCGTAGCCTAATATCCTTCACTCACGGCTTTGTTTGACGAGGACTTCGGAGTTCTTACGGGATCCGTTGCCAATTGTGCTCCAAAATGCGTCTTACTATCTTGGGAGGGTCTCTTTACATATGTTTCATTTCCATATACTTTCCCAAACGATGCGGGATTGTGACGACCCACTTTTTACGATCCGTCACATTCTGGTTCGCCCGCGCGGACGTATTGCCATCCGGGTTCCGGTTCGAGCAGCCATCGTACACATACTTATACATCCGGGTCATCACATTATTTTTTCGAGCAATTCTGTTAATGTGTTTTAGGTTGTTAGCAAAACAGTCCATGTGGTGATAAAAGCAGTTAATTTTGTCACATACAATGTGTATATTTTTTTTTACGAATACAAATTTATTGGACTAAATTTAAACATTATAATTCTCATATCAAATTTTATTATTCTACATCATCTGTCACGACCTGAAGAAAGCTCATGACAAAAACGAAAATGATTTGACCTTTCGACTCTGAATAAATTAAAGGGTAAAATGCATTTTCTGGACTGAACTATCGAAGGAGTGCAAAAAATGGCTCCAAGTATTGAAAATGGACGAAAAATGGCTTTGCGGCAACCCGTTAACCCCCCGCGGAGAGTATTATGAAGAGAACAGGTAGCCGCGTGCGGAGAACGGCAACCCGTGTTCCCTCGGGGGCATTTCAGAGGGTGAAGACCCCCCGCGAACGTGAGGCGCACGTGCATGCGGGGAGTCTTCACCCTCTGAAATGTCCCCGAGGGAACACGGGTTGCCGTTCTCCGCACGTAGCTACCCGTTCTCCCCGATGGGCCATTTCCGAGGGTAAAGACCCCCCGCGAACCCGTGTTCTCCTGATGTGGCAACCCGTCCTCACTCAGACCCGTGATCAATTATTTCCTGGATCACGGGCTGAACTGCTGAGAATGGCAACCCGTGCAATGAGAACGGGTTGCCATTTGCCAAGCATATTCTCAGACTCGTGATCAATTATTTCCTGGATCACGGGCTGAACTTGTGACACCCGGCATTTTGGGCAGAGAAATTATCTCTCGAATTATCCAATGAGATTAGATTTATATTAATATAATGTATGTTTTGGTGAAATTTGTTGGGATGTTTAGTAGAAAACTAAATCAAAGTGTAACCAAAGCAATCATTTAGTTAGAAAACCAATGGAGGGGTTGTTTAGGTAGGAATTAAGGTAGGTGAGAGGAAGCCAATGAATGACTATCATGTGTTCAACTTGTTGAACAAGATATACTTTTCCTCCTACGTAAAACCCTCTTGACTTATCTTCTATGTTCTCTTCATTCTCTTCTCGGCATTCTCCTTCTTCAAGACGACAAACGACCAGCGAAGCTCCTCCGATCTCCTCAGTTTCTCTGCCTAAGATCTGTGGATCACCAAGGACTTACGTGCGAAGCGTTCAACTCTACAACAACAGGTAAGTTCATGCGTAGGTTTAGCCCTTAAGACTCTACATCACGGAGGTACTAGATTTTCCATTTCTGTCGGGTTGTTGTTGGGTAGATAAGTCACAGGTTATGTTCTGAGTTATCTGTGTTTTGTTTTTCGTCTTGCTGTGTTATTCCTGTCGCCTATATATGTTAAGTTTAAGTACCGTATCTGTTCATGCATACACGTTTTCTCTAGAAGTCATGCAAATATTTTCTGCACACGGTTTGAAGTTAAGAAAGATAAAATCTGTAATGTAATGTACGGTTAAGTGTGGGACGGGGACTGACATCCTGTTATCCCTGTTAAGTACCTGTCGTGTACTTTTATTGCGTCAGTTCCTCTATAAGCCCCACTTATACCTCCATGTCCAGTGAAACGAAATGTAATGTAATGTACTGTAATATAATGTTCATGTATTTCGAAAATTCATGCATAGCATATGCATCACTGCAATTTCTAACATGTTCTTGCTGAGCTTTAGGGTCATAGTTGAACTCTCTGATGTAGGTACGAATCCCGTAGATGAGGGCTTTGTGCCTCAGTCCGACTAATAGGTGGCTGGTGGCTCGAGCTTTCGGGGGTGGTTGTGGCAGCCAGACATGTTTCTGACAAGAGGGAGGGAAGTTTTCTAGTAAAGTTTATTGTCTGAAAACTCTGTGGGAGTTCTGTGTTTTTGTTTTTAAAACTCTGTTGGAAATTTGAATAATGTATAGGTTTTGTGTCCAAGTATTTAAAACCTCTGTATTTGACAGTTGTATTTATATATTTTGAAATATTCTGGAACTGCTTTGAGTTCTCTTTATTGGTCTGTGCATGGATGGTCTTTGGTTTTAGAGTTATCTATGCAGTTTGATATCTTAAACTCCTGTCATGTTTTCCGTTATGTCCGAAAATCAGGTTCTGAATCGTTTTTTTTTAGAATTTGAAACTTCTATGCTATCTGTTTTTATGCTCCTTGTTCGTATGTCCTCCTGTTAAAAGTTGTCAAAATTTGTCTTTAAAACTACATCTTCCGATCACATCCACCGCTGCTTTTAAAATCATTTCTACTGCTTCGGTTTATTTACGTCTACTGCCATAGGATTCACATCCACCGCTTCGGTTTATTTACATCTACTGCCTTAGGATTCACATCCACCACTCCGGTTTATTTACATCTACCGCCTAACGTCATTCATCTTCCGATTTCATCCACCGCTGCCTTTAAAGTTCACTTCTGCCTGTAGTTCGCTTCCACTGGTGAACAGTTTATTTCTGTCTGTAGTTCACTTTCACCGGTGAACATTTCATTCTGTCTGTAGTTCACTTCCACCAGTGAATAGTGCATTTCTACCTATAGTTCACTTCCACCGGTGAACAGTGCATTTCTGCCTACATCAATCGCTGCCTTTAAAATCGCATCTTCCGCCTGACGTCATTTGCTTTACTTCTACCGCTGTTTCTGTTGCTTCTATTTAATTCACATCTGCCGCTGTCTTTGTTCACTTTTGTCTTATTCACATCTGCCGCTGTTTACTATTCACTTTTGTCTTATTCATATCTACCGCTAGTCTATATCGCCCGCCTAGTTTACTTACATTTTCTGCTTCGTCTACTGTCCACGTCTTCCGCCCAGTTTATTCATGTCATCCACTGTAGCCCTTCTAGAGTATGCCCTTATGTTGCTTCTATTTAATTCACATCTGCCACTGTCTTTGTTCACTTTTGTCTTATTCACATTTGTCGCTGTTTACTGTTCACTTTTGTCTTATTCACATCTACCGCTAGTCTATATCACCCGCCCAGTTTACTTACAGTTTCTGCTTCGTCTACTGCCTACGTCTTCCGCCCAGTTTATTCATGCCATCCACTGTAGCCCTTCTACAGTATGCCCTCCTCTAGTCGTTTTCATTCTCTCTGTTATGCTTTTAAGGGTTTGCTCTTAAAAGTTCAGTCTGCTCTGTTTATAAAAAAAAAATATACGTCCCATTTTCTGTTAAATGTTCCGGAGTGATGGCTCCTCGGCCCGATCGGGTCGGGGGTCGTCACAGAACTGCTGAGAACGGCGACCCATGCAATGAGAACGGGTAGCCGTTCTCTAAGCATATTCTCAGACCTGTGATCAATTATGTCATGGATCACGGGCTGAACTGCTGAGAATGGCAACTCGTGCAATGAGAACGGGTTGCCGTTCTCCAGGCCTATTTAAAGTCCCTCGCCCCTCCTCTTCTCATGCCACCTCCCCCTCTTATTCTTTTCTTCTTTTCTTCTTCTTTTCTTCTCAAATATTATCTTACTTTTGAGAATTTACTAGCGACGATGATGGATGATATTTCAATTCGAGTGATTAATTCGGACAAGATAGAAAGTTTTGATATTGATATCAATTGGTATGCTTATGCCACTCCTGCTTATGGCGAGCTTAGAGCATTCGATCACATAGGTGGAGACGAAGAAATAGAGGTGCGGTCGACCTCCAGAACTCTTGACGAGGAGCTTCGAACACCGGCGGGGTCAAGGATGCAAGATGAGGAAACTTATCAAATAAAGAGTTTTATCGATTCTCATAGTTGTGCGAGGGTTGTTGAAAATCCAAACGCTCGAGCAAAATATATTGCAGATCATTATCTTGACAGGTTTAAAAGTCAACTTCGTGAGAAATCTCTTCCATCATCGAGACAGACAGGAAGGATTTCGCTGTCAACATTACGTTTAATATTGCAAAAAGAGCAAGAAGTATAGCTCGAACACGCAACGAAGGTAGCGGCGACTAATAATACAAGCAAGTCTGGTCGTACGCTGCTGAAATTTATAGATCAAATCCGGGTAGTTCGTTATACATACATGCTTACGAGGTGGACTCTGACACGTGGGCATATCAAAGAATGTATCTGTGCATGGCTGCGTGCAAGGCAGGTTTGTTGCAGTTTGGAAGACCTATTGTCTGTTTGGACTGTTGTCATCTGAAAGGGTCGTGTCCCGGACAATTACTGATAGCCGTAAGTATTGATGGCAACGATGGAATATATCCCGTTGCGGTTGTCAATGTCGAAAGAGAGTCCGATGACACATGGACGTGGTTTTTGCAACACTTGAAGCGAGACCTGAACCTTGGCGAGGGAGGCGGATGGAAATTTATTTCTGATCGACAAAAGGTATAATACATTTCTAATTGTGATTCTTATATTTAATTTAATTAATTAATTAATTTGTTTTTCTTGGAAATTTCAGGGGTTGTTGAATGCCGTGGAAAAGGAATTTAAAGATTCCGAGCAGTGCTTCTGCCTTCGGCATATGTACGCAAACTTCAAATCTCTGTTTTGGGCAGAGCATACCGAGATGCGATGTGAAGTGCGGCCAGGGCACCGACAAAGTATTATTTCAACAACGAAATGAGAAAATTATTTCAGCTTAGCCCAGATGCCCACACATGGGTACGAGCAGAAGAGCCTAAATATTGGGCTTCTCATGCATTCTCTTTGGTCCCCAAGTGCGAAATGGGTCTGAATAATTTAAATGAGTCATTCAATGCACTTCTACTGCCTGCGAGGGACAAGCCGATCTTGACCATGTTCGAGCTGATTCGAAAGTATATGATGACTCGCATCGTCAAAAAATTAGAGAAGTTGGCCCAATCAACAGACCTCCTGTGTCCCAAGGTAGAAATGGCAGCTCAACATTGGAGTGCTCAGCCTGCGGGAGATGCACGATTTGAGGTGAATAATGGCTACGAACAATACACAGTTGACATGAATACGAGTATGTGCAACTGCACCAGGTGGATGCGTACTGGAATTCCGTGTGTCCATGCCATTCAAAGCATCCGGTTCATGAGAATGGCACCGGAAAATTATGTGCATCCATGCTACCACCGGGTGACCTACCTGCAGATGTACTCACAGTTTATACGACACGTGAGCAGCAAAATGTGGCCGGTAGTGACAGATGTGAAGCAACTTATCCCGCCAAGAAGATATCGCCAATCTGGTAGGCCAAAGAAGACAAGAGTGCGGGATGTCGACGAGCCATCGAGTTCGACAATAATTATGTGGAACTTGAAAATGACGTGCAGTATATGTCGGTAGCAGGGACATAATAGTCGCACTTGTCCTCACTGGGGATCCACTTCAGGAGCTGCTACTGAAGATACGTTTATGGGATTCAACACAGCTGAAGGGACGCAGGAATCTGCGACACGCGGTAGACTCAGAAATAATTGACTGTTATTAATTATGTTACAAGTGACCGTTACAATTATATATATATCAGTCTAATTATTTTTCCTTTTATTTATGTGATATAAAAAAATTAAAAAGATAAAATGAAAATAATTAATTAATTAATTTAATTTAATTTAATTTAATTTAATTTAATTTAATTTAATTTAATTTAATTTAATTTAATTTAATTTAATTTAATTTAATTTAATTTAATTTAATTTAATTTAATTTAATTTAATTTAATTTAATTTAATTTAATTTAATTTAATTTAATTTAATTTAATTTAATTTAATTTAATTTAATTTAATTTAATTTAATTTAATTTAATTTAATTTAATTTAATTTAATTTAATTTAATTTAATTTAATTTAATTTAATTTAATTTAATTTAATTTAATTTAATTTAATTTAATTTAATTTAATTTAATTTAATTTAATTTAATTTAATTTAATTTAATTTAATTTAATTTAATTTAATTTAATTTAATTTAATTTAATTTAATTTAATTTAATTTAATTTAATTTAATTTAATTTAATTTAATTTAATTTAATTTAATTTAATTTAATTTAATTTAATTTAATTTAATTTAATTTAATTTAATTTAATTTAATTTAATTTAATTAATTAATTAAATTAAAAAAAATTGACAGAATTCCGTTTGTTTTATGACTCCCCCATAGCTATCTTCAAACAATTTCTGCATATTTAAATTGCACATATATACCCAACAGCCAAATCCAGTACACAAATAATCTAAATTAAACGAAACTAAACTACGTAACAATAATCAACTAAAGAATAAATTGCAAGAAACTAAAATAAATAGTACATTACAAGAAAATCAACCAAAAAGTCAAATACAAGAAATATACAACATAAACTAAACTACGGTAAGAGTGGGGGATCATCTCCCTCATCGCCGCCTCTACGCCGACGCTCTAAGGAGTCTTCAAACCGCAATTGGGACAATCTGATCAACTCCTGCCTTTCCTGCAGGATGCCCCACCTCTGATCCGACCTTTCCTGCTGGATGTCCCACCTCTGATCCCACCTGTCGTGCAGTGCATCCATCCTCCGATCCCACCTGTCCTGCATCTCATCTATCCTCTGATGCAAGCTCTGTCTCATATCAACAAGATAATGATCCATCCTGTCAAATCTTTGCTCCCACATACTAGCCTCGTGGGGGGTACAATGGCGGCGCGGTGGGGTACTCGGTGTATGTAGCATCATCTGGGGCAGAGGCATCCTCGGGGGCGGAGGTATCCTCGGGGGCGAGGCCAGGGGCATCTGTAGGATCGAGATTGTCTAAGAGGGGGGGTGAATTAGACTTTTAAACTTAATTTATTAAGCTATTCAATTTCTCTCTTGTTACTAACTGGTTAGAACACAACAAATAAGCAAACAGTAAATATGAGAGAGAGAGAGAAAGTTGACACCACAGTTTTTAACGTGGTTCGGCCAAGCTTGCTTACGTCCACGCTCCAAGGCTCCCCCTTAAAGATTCTTAACCTTCTCCTCACTAGAAAAAACAAGATCAAAATTTCGGGCTTCAATCTACTGCCTCTTACACACTGGATTGGTTTTCACGGGCGACAATCCACAGCCTTTTACAGAATAGTGAGTTTGTAAAAAATCAGAACAAACTACTCTCCCTCAAAGATTAAATCTCAAGTTCAGGATTCGAGAGGAGTAGATGAAAATTACAGAGTATGAGAATTTTCCACGTTAGGGCTCAGAAAATGATTTTCCCAAAAAGTTATTTCTTCGAGCTATCTTCTTTGCTTAAATACTCTGTCTACTAATCGGCTCTAGGTATTGAATGCTCCTTATCCGAATGTGGAAACTTTGTTACCGTTGGAGCAGCCTCCATACAAAGTAGATAGTTGTTGCATTCTAAAGTTGCTATCGTGCTTCGCCATTAATGATCAGAAGTTAAAGCTCTGGGCATGGTCACTGTTGCTTTGCGGCATATTCAAATCTAGCGGAAGACTCTGTTCATAGGTAGATGTAGTTTTAAGAGCATGAACCGCTGTCGGTGGATTCAGCTTTAAAACCTTATACCGTAGAAAACCAAACCGTTATCTGAAGATGTAGTAGTGAAGTCTTGAACCGCTATCGGAAGACGTAGCTTTAACACGCTGAACCGCTATCGGAAGACGTAGCTTTAAAAAAACTGGCGGAAGGTGTTGTTCCTTGAAGTACTCCGCCTTTGTCGTTTAGCTGGCGGAATACTTAGGCTTTGAACGACTTCAACTTTTGTCGTTTAGCTACTGGACGATGTTGAACTTCAAAGAGCCAGCGGATGATTTTCTTTGAACGCCATCGGATGAAGTTGCTTTAAACGCCATCGGATGATGAATCATTTTGTCGTTTAGCAATCGGATGATAAATCTTTGAACGCCATCGGATGATGTTCTTTGAACGACTTCATTTTTGTCCTTTTGCTATTGGATGAAGTAGTCTTTGAGCGACTTCACTTTTTGTCGTTTAGCGACAGGTGGATGCAACTCTTTTCTTCTTCAATCGGTGGATGTAACCTTTTCTTCTTCAATCGGTGGATATAACTCTATTTATTAGTTTTTTAGCCCTGTTATACTATTTAGCCCTGTACACTCAACCACAATTGTTAGAAAACTAAAATACCCTTTCCAAGGGCATTTCCAACATATTAAATCACATGCATAATTCAATATTCTCATTTAATAAACATAATCAAATTACATACTTAACATACAAAATATATTATCAAAAACTTTGTTAGACTTAAACACTATTTAAGTCAACAATCTCTCCCTTTTTTATGATGACAAAATATGAGTGTAAATTTGATTAATCAATGTTCTCCCCCATAATCCCAGCTCCCCCACATCATATACATACGTTCCAATTTCAAACTCAGAACATGCCCAGTATTCAAAATATGCAGATCATATACAGTATTTAAAATATGCATACTTAGTTCATATAAAAAACTAATGTCTCGACACAGCATTAATCAAAGACTATCAAACACTTTCTCCCCCATTGACATTATCAAAAAAAAAAAAAGAGGAAAATGAGACAATTGTACCAATGTGCAACAACAGAAAAAATGTAAAGCTGGTTACAAAAGAAATTATCTAAGTGAAGCTAAGTCCTTAAGCCACTTCCAGTACTCTTGCATAATGGAAGGATGCACGTCAAGATCTGGAGAAACACTGGGAGCAAGAGGAGCAGGTAGAGCAAGAGGTGCAGGAGCAGGAATATAGTGCTGAAAAAGTGCTCTGCAGACATCACAGAAACTAGGAGGAGCAAGAATAATCAAATCCAGACATGGTGGAACTGCCGCAGAAGCAACTATCGAACTGGCTGGCAGAGAGGAAGAGGCAGGAACAGAAGAAGCAGAAGGAGTAGTGAACTGGAGCTCAGCCTCATGAATATCCAAAGACATGAAGCGCACATCTTCAACAACTGCAGGTCTGGAAAATGGAAGAAAAAGATCTTCAAAGCAAGCCTCTGTGAAACTGACAGAACTAGAGGGTTCGGGTTTGGGTTCGAGATCAGGATGAAGAGCTTCAACTGTAGACCTGAGAGACCGAAAGTCCAAGGACAAAATCTCCCTATGCCGATCCATTTTCTTTGACAACTGATCTAGACCTGCATCCAAATCTCTGCTCATGTCCAATTTGTTCTTGTCGAGCTTGGCATCCATAGATTTGTCAATTTGACTTTGAATTGAACTGAGGGCTGACCCGAGACTCTCTATGCAGAACTTCAAACCAGTGTATTGATCTTGAACAGAGGAGAGAGTAGTGCCAAAACTGTCTAGGCGCGTCAAGAACTCATTGAACTGTGCCTCAGTTATGAATGATCTCCTCTGATAAGTTTGAGGAGTGGCAGGAGCAGTTGGCAGAGGAGGTGAAGAAATCTGGACTTGAGGAGCAAGTGGAAGTGGAGCGTATTGGACTGGTGAAGCATATTGGACTGGAGAAGAGATGGGAGCTGGAGCAGGCAACAAAAGGGCAGGTGGAGGGGAATAAGGATCCTCTGGAAGTAGATGGGGCACAGATGGAGAAACAGAATGTGCCACAAAAAAAGGAGGTGGAGGAGATGGATGAGGAAGACTAGGAGTAAAAGGAACTGAGATTGCCTCACAGATATGGGTTAGAGAGGAGGGAGCAGGATTCCTTGGCACTGGTGGAGGAGATGGATGAGGAAGGCTAGGAGTAAAAGGAACTGAGATTGCCTCACAGATATGGGCTAGAGAGGAGGGAGCAGGATTCCTTGGCACTGGTGGAGGAAGGTGGGGGCGAGATACCAGAGAATGAGAAGGAGAAATATCAAAAGCAGGAATCTCTGAATCACCACCGCCTTCTTGAGTTGATGACTCTTCAGCCAGAATAAGTTTCCTTTTTCCTTTTCTAACAGCAGCTACCTTAGTAGCCCTTTTCTTAGACTGATCCATAACAAAATCTCCCCGTCTATTCTTTTTGATTCCCATTCTGTTCAAAGTAAAGGTAGAGTAATAGCTGGATGTTTTAAGGCATGTAGGATCCTCGTCCTCGGGAAATTCTACATCAAACTTCTGAAAGATCTTCATGAGAAGTAGATTATAAGCAAAAGAAGTGGTTCTGGAGGTGACACTCTGTATCATCCGTCTTAAGATAATGAAACCTATATCAAAGGGAGTCTTTTGGAAGATAGCAAAAAGAACAAAAACTTCCATGCTACTAATATCATCATAATGACCACCCTTAGGAATAACATTATATCCGATCATTTGATAAAACAGTCGAGCTCGAACAGTTAAGTGTTTGCTCTTCAAAGAATTTGGGATATTGTTTGGGTCTAGGACAATTTCTTTCAAAAATAAATGCCCCTAAGGAGTCTTGTCGTATAGAATTTAGTATGATTATCTAAATGAGGACTCTCCAGAAGCACATTTAAGGATTGGGAGGTTATAACTATATGTTTTCCATACACATAGCTCGAAATAGTAGATTGATCAGAAGGATAGCTAAGATTGGCATAAAACATGTGAATAGCAGAGGGGTAATAGAAAGATTCAACATCGAACAACCCCATTAAGCCAATATCCGTCAAGGGTGCAATTAAATTTAAACCAACTAAATCGTCAAGAATAATACCACGACTTGGAATCAACTTCTTATGTTTGAAGTCATCGTGATACCTTGTCTCTGCAGCCTGAGTGAGGAAAAAGTAAGATAGCCAACTATTTGCACGAGGAATCTCTCGTGGCTGACGAGCTGAGACTTTGGCCTTCTTCTTGGTCGGTTCCTGAACAGCGAGGGAAGATGAAGCCATGAATGAGTTGAGGGAGAAAACCTAGAGAGAAAAGGATTGGAGGCAAAAGTTTTCTGAAAGGGCGCGAAAGATGAAGCATCTTAAAAAAAATGGGTTTAAATGTATTAGGGCATCACCCGACTAGAAGAAGACAAACGTGGAAGTCGGATATCGCCCGATTAGAGACACGTGTCGGCAGATTAAAGATTATATCATCCGGTACATAGACATCTTCCGGTAAGCAGATGAGGCATATCTTTTGGTGAATAGACAAGGAGCGAGCGATGAAAATACCGAAGGCAGAGAAAGGAAAGAACTTTAACTTTTCTCACACCTAATGAGGCCTAATCTTATTCTTATACTACAGAAAGTTTTCTCATCCAAAGGTTTTGTGAAGATATCGGTCAATTGATCAACTGAATTGACAAATTCTAAAGAAATATCACCTCTTTGAACATGATCTCAGATGAACTGATACATAACTTCGATATGTTTGGTTCTAGAATGCTGAATTGGATTCTTGGAAATATTGATAGCACTGGTGTTGTCACACCGAATATGAATCCTATTATAAAACAGATTATAATCTTCTAGAGTCTGTTTCATCCAAAGCATTTGTGCACAATAACTGCCAGCAGCGATATATTCACTTTCAGCAGTTGACAATGCAACAGAGTTTTGTTTCTTAGAATACCAAAACACTAGAGATTCTCCTAAGAACTGACAAGTGCCACTAGTGCTTTTCCTATCAACAAGACTTCCAGCATAATCAGAATCAGAGTATCCAACTAAATCGAAAGAAGTACCTTTAGGATACCATAATCCTAAGTCATAAGTCTAACTCAAATATTTAAAAATTCTTTTGACAGCAGATAAATGAGACTCCTTAGGGGCAGCTTGAAATCTAGCACAGAGACAAACACTAAAAAGAATATCTGGCCTACTAGCAGTCAGATATAACAAAGATCCAATCATACCACGATATTTCTTAATGTCCACACTTATTCTATTTTCATCTTTGTCCAGTTTGGTTGTGGTACTCATGGGAGTTCTAAAGGATTTAACAGATTCTAAACCAAATTTCTTTAAGAGCTCCTTGATGTATTTTTCTTGGCAGAAGAAAATCTCATCAGGAGATTGACTGATCTGGAATCCTAAGAAGAATTTTAACTCCAACATCATACTCATTTCAAATTCGCTTTGCATGAGAGAGGAAAATTTATTACACATGATGACATTAGTTGATCCAAAGACAATGTCATCGACATAGATCTGAACTAACATAATATCTTCATCCTTTTGCATGGTAAATAGAGTTGAGTCGGTGTTACCCTTTTTGAAATTTCTTTCCTCAAGGAAGTTCCTCAATCTATCATACCAAGCTCTAGGAGCCTGCTTAAGACCATAAAGAGCTTTCCTTAATTTGTACACATGATCGGGTTTATCAAAGGCTTCAAAACCTAAGGGTTGCTCAACAAAAACTTCTTCTGTGATATAACCATTTAAAAATGCACTCTTTACATCCATTTGAAAGAGTGTGAAGTTTTTGAAGCAGGCAAAAGCTAAGAGCATCCTGATTAACTCTAGTCTAGCTACAGGGGCAAAGGATTCCTCAAAATCAATACATTTTTCTTGGGAGTATCCCTTAGCAACTAGTCTAGCCTTATTTCTTACAACAATCCCATTTTCATTCAATTTATTATTGTAAACCCATTTTGTTCCAATAATGGGATGATCCTTAGGCCGTAGAACAAGTTCCCATACATTGCTCCTTTCAAATTGATTTAATTCTTCCTACATAGCCATAATCCAATTTTCATCATTCTCGGCCTATTCAAATTTCTTAAGCTCTACTTGAGAAATGAATGCCACATTGGCACAGAGATTCCTAAGAGACGATCTAGTCTTTACTCCTAAGGAATGATCTCCTAAGACTTCATCTAAGGGATGATCTTTGACATACTTCCAATCTCTAGGAAGAGCAGAAATTTCATCCTTGACAGGAACAATATCTAGAGAACTTGAAGAAGGTTCTAGGGATTTTTCAGTTTGAGGGATATCTCTAGGCTTATTAAGGAAAGGGAATCTAGATGCTTTTCTAAGGGAACATCCTCATCCACATTGATTGTGATGCAAAAGAACTTTTGATCTGCTTACCCATTTGGCAGGCTTCACAGACCTTATCCTTCTCAAAGAATATCTTAGGGATCCCTCTAACTAAATTATCCTTAGTAATCTCAGCTAAGGTATCAATCCCTACGTGTCCTAATCTTCTATGCCAAGTCCAGCAATTATTAGAGGAATTAGCAGCAAAACATTTTTCATCATTGCAAACAACATTATCTAAGTTAATGATATAAATATTTTCTTTCCTATAGCCAGTAAACAGAGTTTTGCCATTTGATGCATCCTTAATTATACAGGAGTTTGATTTAAAGATCACCTCATATCCTTTATCACATAACTGGCTAATACTAAGCAAATTATGCTTTAATCCTTCAACTAAAAGTACATTTTCAATAATAGGGTTAAAACTGTTACCTATATTACCGATGCCAACAATTTTGCCCTTTTGATTTCCACCAAAAGTAACACTTCCTTTCTTCTTGTTGACAACAGCAAACATGGTTGAGTCTCCTGTCATATGCCTCGAGCAACCACTGTCGAGGTACCACTAGTTCTTTCCAGGAGAGCACTCAACCTGCAAAACAGAAGATCAAGTTGTCTTCTTTGGTACCCAAACCTTTTGGGTCCTAGAGTTAGGTCTGGTTCCCTTCGGAACCCATTGTACTTTACTACCAGCTTTCATATTGTTTGTTTTCAAAAGACATACAAAGGACTTATGTCCTACTTCATTACAAGCATGACAAGTAGACGGTTTAACAAAAAAAATTTTAAAAGTTTTTCTTTTATTGAACTTATCATAGCCTAAACCTGCTTTATCATGAGTAGCTCTATGATTTCCTATCAGCAATGTTAAGTTCTTGCTACCATTTGAGAACCAAAGAACAAGTTTATTCAAAGATTCATTTTTCTTCTTAAGTTCAGTAACTTCCTTTTCATGCAGATTAGTTTCCTTGGCATGCTTTTCAACTATGCTTGCATTTTCTCTTTTCAACGAATTGTACTTGGCCTTTAACATGCTATATTGTTTTACTAAATCATTGAAGGCATCAAATAAATTACCTTCATCATTATCACTCTTACTATCACTCGAAGAATGACTAACCTCATCCTCCTTGGCCATGAAGCATAGATTTGCCACTTCCTCATCTTCTGAAGAAGAGGTGTTACCTTCACTGTCATCCCAAGTAGCCTTCATAGCCTTCTTCTTAAACTTCTTGGGATTCTTCTTTGCTTGTGGACAGTCTGCCTTCATGTGACCCGGCTTTCCACACCCGAAGCATGTGATTTCCTTCTCTTTTTGAGATTTCTCAACTTTTGGAAATCTCATTCCTTGCATTCTTTTTCTCTGGAGGAATTTGCTGAACCTCCTTGTAATGAGGGCAATATCCTCATCATCATCTTCTTCTTCTGACTCTTCTTGTTTGATGGAGGATGCTTTGAGAGCAATGTTCTTTCTCTTGGAGATCTCATTTTCTTTGAGATCTTCTTTTTTATTAGCTCTCATGGTTATCTCATGCGTCATGAGTGAACCCATGAGCTCTTCAAGCTTCATTGCTTTGAGATCTTTAGCCTCCTGTATGGCTGTCACTTTGGGTTGTCAGGCTCTTGGTAAACACCGAAGAATCTTTCTAACAATTTCTTCACCTGAATATGTGATAAGGTTCGTGACCCCTTCGCTAGATCAATGGCCAAGAAGATATTTTTTAATATGTTTTCTAGTTTTGCAAGTACATTACAATTTGGAGACATGATGGAAGAAGCTCAACCCAAAGATAAAGAGAAGCCCATGCATTTACTAACTTGAAAGCCCGCCAATGACTTAGCATCAATCGGTCACATTGAAGAGTCTTAGTTTAGATTCTTGTTTAAAATTCGTCATTATCATCTCCTAGAAAAGAGCAAGAGTCTTAGTCTAGATTCATAGTCAAAGTTGTAATAAATGCTTAGTGGACATTTAATGGAATCCACTAAGCATGTCTTTTCATTTCCAGCCAAAGGCCTATAAATAGGCCTTCTTTTGTACTTTTGAAGCAGATTCGAATTATCAAAACCACTTTTGTTGTCTTTAGACAAGTTTCTTGAGTTTTTGACTCAAAACCCGGACAAACTTGTGAGGTGGATTCCGAGCGAGTGTGACCACAACTTGTATCTTTCTCTTGGTTCGTTTGAGAGATACATTTTACTACCTTTCTTTCCACCTTCCACGAAGGTATTCCCTAGTGAAAGAGAGACGAAACAACCCTTCTTTTCGTTGGAGACTCACTTACTGCATAAGTAGCCAATCAAATACAAGTGGTAATTCTAGCCACCGAAAACCAACTAGGAAGTCATCTTTCAAATACGATCCAGAATCGCATCATTTGGTATCAGAGCCACAACATCCATCCCAGGTTCTTCTATTTTCTTTTACTTATCTTATAGTTCTTGTGGAATTCTAAGATGAAGACTAGAAGTGGAGGAAATGCCATTCGCATTGAAGAGCCACAACAACAACAACAACCACCACCACCACCACCATCGCCAAACGGAGTTGAATCCACCATTCAACGTCAACTTGATGAAATGAGGGGTATGATTGTTAATTTGCAGCAAATGGTCCTAGAGACTAGAGAGCAATCATTTCCACAACCACAAATTCCAAGGAGTAGAGATGGACATGGGCAAAATAGTAACCGAGAACTTGAGGAGTTCACCGAAGTAGAAGAATTTGATTATCAACCAAGAAGGAGAAACACTTATCAAGATGATATGAGAAATATCAAGGTGTCTATTCCTATCTTCAAGGGAGCCACCAAAGGAGAGGAATTCTATGAATGGATGGAGCAAGTTAACCGGATCTTTGAATGCTACAACTATTTCGAGAGATTGAAACTTCAATTAGTGGCATTGGAGTTTGAAGGCTATGCGCATTTATGGTGGGAGAATTTAAAAGCTCAAAGAAGGAGAGAAGGCAAAGAACCTATTCAAACATGGGATGAATTAAAGGCATTAATGAGGAAGAGATTTGTTCCAAACCACTACAAACAAGAGTTATTTTTGCAAGCCCAAGAATTAAAGCAAGGAAACTCTTCGGTGGAAGAGTATCTCGCAACCTTTGAAATTCTTCGAATTAGATGTGGATTAAATGAACCGGAGGAGCAAATTATAGCACGGTTCATAAGAGGGCTTACCAAGGAGATTGGAGATATAGTTGAACTACATGACATAGGCACCATGGATGGAGTAATTCAACTAGCTACCAAGGTTGAAAGACAAAGGAAGAGGAAAGGCAGAGAAAGTACTTTTCGGCCTAACCTACCAAAAACACCCGGTAATTTTCAATCACAAGCAAAAACATGGGAGAAGAGCAATAACTATAAGGGAGTCTTCCATAAAGGCGTTGATGACAAGAAGCCGTTGGGAGATTCAACTCACCAAAAGACAAGAGAAATTAAATGCTTCAAATGCCTTGGCCTTGGTCACATTGCTTCTCAATGTCCAAATAAACGAGTTATGGTAATTAATGCTGGCACTCAAGAAGTGGAGAGTGAAGAAGAAGTTGAAGAATCAACCAATGAGGAACTAGAAGAAAGTGAAGAGGTATGTCATGCACAAGAAGGGCCTTTGTTAATGGTGATAAGAAGGTCTTTGATTTCTCAAAATCGAGGAGAGGAGGAACAAAGAGAGAATATTTTCCATAGTAGATGCCTCATAAAAAACAAGGTATGCTCTCTAATCATTGATGGAGGGAGTTGTACCAACGTTGTTTCCAAAGAATTGGTTGACAAATTGAAGTTGGAAACCAAAGCACACCCGCTGCCATACAAACTTCTTTGGTTAAACGACAAGGATGACATTAAGGTAAATAAACAAGTAATCCTTCAATTTTCTATTGGTAACTATGTGGATCAAGTTGTGTGTGATGTAGTGCCAATGAGTGCAAGCCACATTTTGCTTGGACGGCCATGGCAATTTGACAAAAGGGCGATTCATGACGGTTATTCAAATTATTATTCATTCAAATTTGGTGGAAAGACTATCAAGCTAGCACAACTTGGTCCAAGACAAGTGGCTATGGATGAAGAAGCAAGACATGAGCACTTGACCAAATCAACCTTATTCATATCAAGACAAGAATTAAAGAAGGTCATATTTAAAGGAGGTCCATTAATACTTATTCTATTCAAGGAAGGAGTGGAAAAGTTTGAAAATATTCCAAGGGACGTTCAACCATTGCTCGTGGAGTTTCAAGATATTTTTCCCGAAGAGCTACCTCGAGAGCTACCTCCCCTTAGAAGAATTGAGCATCAAATAGACTTGGAGCCGGGATCCACTTTACCAAATCGTCCATCTTATCGGATGAATTCAGAAGAAGCAAAGGAGCAAGCTCAAGATCTATTAGACAAAGGTTATATTCAAGAGTCTCTAAGCCCTTGTGCCGTGCCCACTCTATTAGTACCAAAGAAGGATGGTTCAATGAGAATGTGTATGGATAGCTGAGCCATCAACCAAATAACAATCAAGTATAGGTATCCAATACCTCGGCTAGAAGACATGCTTGATGAACTAAGTGGAGCTTCATATTTTTCCAAGGTTGACTTGAAAAGTGGATACCACCAAATCCGCATGAAGGAAGGAGATGAGTGGAAAACTGCGTTCAAAACAAAATATGGGCTATTTGAATGGTTAGTTATGCCCTTTGGGCTCTCTAATGCTCCTAGTACGTTCATGAGATTGATGCACTTCGTACTTAAGGAATACCTAGGCAAATTTATTGTCGTATATTTTGATGATAACCTTGTTTATAGTACGAGTCTTGCTGACCATTTAATGCATCTAAGGACTTTATTTGATAAGCTAAGATCGGTCAAGCTTTACGGTAACATGAAGAAGTGCTCTTTCATGCAAGAGAGAGTCTACTTTTTGGGGTTCATAATATCAAAGCAAGGCTTGGAGGTGGATGAAACTAAGGTGAAAGCAATAAAGGAGTGGCCAACCCCCAGTTGCCTCTCAGATATCTGAAGCTTCCATGGTTTAGCCTCTTTTTATAGAAGGTTTATTCCTCATTTCAGCTCAATTGTAGCACCCCTCACGGATTGCACCAAGAATGGAAGAGAATTCAAGTGGAGCTCCGCATGCCAAGAAAGTTTTGATTCTATAAAGGAGAAACTATGCAAGGCTCCGATTTTAATGTTACCTGACTTTAATAAAGTATTCGAAGTTGAGTGTGATGCCTCTGGATTGGGCATTGGAGCAGTGCTAATACAAGAAGGAAAGCCGATAGCCTATTACAGTGAAAAATTGAAGGGAGCAGCTCTTAACTACTCCACGTATGATAAGGAGTTCTTAGCCATTATTCGGACACTTGAGGTATGGCAACATTATTTACTTCCAAGGGAATTTATTATTCACTCTGATCATCAGACATTGAGGCATATCAAAGGTCAAGGAAAGCTGAATAAAAGGCATGGAAAATGGGTGGAATTCCTTGAGAGATTTCCATACATCATTAAGTACAAGAAGGGTGACATCAATGTGGTGGCCGATGCTCTATCAAGAAGAAGTGCCTTGTTGACCGAGATGAATGCAAGATTCATGGGGTTTGAATGGATCAAGGATGCCTACAAAGAAGATCAAGACTTTGGAGATTCTTATAAACTTTGTCTCCAAGGAGCCGAATGTGGATATTTCCTTAAGGATGGTTTCTTATTCAGAAGTGGAAAGTTATGCATTCCAAAAAGCACCTTAAGAGAATCTTTGGTAAAAGAAGCTCATGGAGGAGGACTTGCTAGTCATTTTGGGGAGAAAAAGACAATTGAAGTTCTCAAAGAACACTTCTATTGGCCACGGATGATGAAAGATGTACACAGAATAGTTGAAAGGTGTATTATTTGCAAGAAGGCCAAGAGCCGATTATTACCTCAAGGGCTCTACATGCCTTTACCTATTCCCACTCATCCTTGGGTAGAAATCAGCATGGATTTTGTCTTGGGGTTGCCACGTACCTCAAGAGCAAAGGAAGCCGTCATGGTTGCAGTAGACCGGTTTTCTAAGATGGCGCATTTCATACCATGCTCTAAAACAAATGACTCTATGCATATAGCAGATCTCTTTTTCAAGGAGATAGTCCTTCTTCATGGAGTTCCAAAGACTATTTTGTCAGATAGGGATACTAAATTTCTTAGCTCATTTTGGACAACATTATGGAGGAAGCTTGACACTAAGCTATTGTTTAGCACTTCTTTCCATCCTCAAACCGATGGACAAACCGAGGTGGTCAACCGAACCTTGGGAACACTCTTAAGGAGCATAGTGGGGAAGCGACTAGGGGATTGGGACATCCAACTCCCATATATTGAATTTGCATACAATAGGAGCATACATAGTACAACCAAGAGGAGTCCTTTCGAAGTGGTCTATGACTTTAATCCTCTTACTCCTTTAGACTTACTTCCATTACCCACCAAGGAGCTAATAAATGCCGATGGGGCTCAAAAGGCCAAACAAGTCCAAGTCTTGCATGAAGAAGTTCGAAAAATTATTCAAAAAAAGAATGAATCCTATGCTAAAGCTGCTAATAAAGGGAGAAAAGAAGTTATATTCAAAGAAGAAGATTTAGTATGGCTACACTTAAGGAAGGAACGTTTTCCAAGGCAAAGGAAGACAAAACTATCCCCACGGGCAGATGGACCTTTTAGAGTCTTGCAAAGAATCAATGATAATGCATACAAATTGGAGCTTCCAGAAGAGTATGGAGTCTCAGCAACTTTTAATGTTCAAGACTTATCACCATACCTTGGAAAAGAAGATGAATTGGAGGACACTATCCAATCGGATTTGAGGTCAAATCCTCAATCACTTGGGGATGATGATAAGGCTCGTGACCCCTTCGCTAGATCAATGGCCAAGAAGATATTTTCTAATATGTTTTCTAGTTTTGCTAGTACATTACAATTTGAAGACATGATGGAAGAAGCCCAACCCAAAGATAAAGAGAAGCCCATGCATTTACTAGCTTGGAAGTCCGCCAATGACTTAGCATCAATCGGTCACATTGAAGAGTCTTAGTCTAGATTCTTGTTTCAAATTCGTCATTATCATTTCCTAGAAAAGAGCAAGAGTCTTAGTCTAGATTCATAGTCAAAGTTGTAATAAATGCTTAGTGGACATTTAATGGAATCCACTAAGCATGTCTTTTCATTTCCAGCCAAAGGCCTATAAATAGGCCTTCTTTTGTACTTTTGAAGCAGATTCGAATTATCAAAACCACTTTTGTTGTCTTTAGACAAGTTTCTTGAGTTTTTGACTCAAAACCCGGCCAAATTTGTGAGGTGGATTCTGAGCGAGTGTGACCACAACTTGTATCTTTCTCTTGGTTCGTTTGAGAGATACATTTTACACCTTTCTTTCCACCTTCCACGAAGGTATTCCCTAGTGAAAGAGAGGCCAAACAACACTTCTTTTCGTTGGAGACTCACTTACTGCATAAGTAGCCAATCAAATACAAGTGGTAATTCTAGCCACCGAAAACCAACTAGGAAGTCATCTTTCAAATACGATCCAGAATCGCATCAATATGTCTTACCAAGAACTTTTAAACCATTAGTTATGTTAGTAAAACGAGTAAACATAGAGGAGATGGATTCATCCTTTTCCATTGAAAACAATTAATACTCGTGTACAAGCATGCTCAGTTTATTTTCTTTAACCTGATTGGATCCCTCGTGAGTAATTTCCAGTAAGTGCCATATCTTTTGAGCACTATCACACCCTTGAACTCTATTGAATTCATCACGGTTTAAAGCACAGTATAGGGTGTTTATGGCTTTGGCATTTAAGCTTAGATTCCTCTTATCGGACTCAGTTAATTCAGAAGAGTCCTTAGGAATTCTATTGCCATTTTCAGTTTTCATAGATTTAAATAGACCATTCTCGATAATATTCCATAAGTCATAATCCATGGCTTGAATGAATATTCTCATTCTTGCATTCCAGTAAACATAATCATTGCCATCAAACAAAGGTGGCCTGTTAATTGTCTGACCTTCTACGTGTGTGTTCAAAGCCATAATAAATAAAAATCACAGTGTGTTTATCAACTTAGACAATGATTAACCTCTCTCTGATACCAATTGTAGGATCGAGATTGTCTAAGAGGGGGATGAATTAGACTTTTAAACTTAATTTATTAAGCTATTCAATTTCTCTCTTGTTACTAACTGGTTAGAACACAGCAAATAAGCAAACAGTAAATATGAGAGAGAGAGAAAGTTGACACCACAGTTTTTAACGTGGTTCGGCCAAGCTTGCCTACGTCTACGTCTACGCTCCAAGGCTCCCCTTGAAGATTCTTAACCTTCTCCTCACGAGAAAAAACAAGATCAAAATTCCGGGCTTCGATCTACTGCCTCTTACACACTGGATTGCTCTTCACGGGCGACAATCCACAGCCTTTTACAGAATAATGAGTTTGTAAAAAATCAGAACAAACTACTCTCCCTCAAAGATTAAATCTCAAGTTCAGGATTCGAGAGGAGTAGATGAAAATTACAGAGTATGAGAATTTCGCACGTTAGGGCTCAGAAAATGATTTTCCCAAAAAGTTATTTCTTCGAGCTATCTTCTTTGCTTAAATACTCTATCTGTTAATCGGCTCTAGGTGTTGAATGCTCCTTATCCGAATGTGAAAACTTTGTTACCGTTGGAGCAGCATCCGTACAAAGTAGATAGCCGATGCATTCTGAAGTTGCTATCGTGCTTCGCCATTAATGATCAGAAGTTAAAGCTCTGGGCATGGTCACTGTTGCTTCGCAGCATATTCAAATCTGGCGGAAGACTCTATTCATAGGTAGATGTAGTTTTAAGAGCATGAACCGCTGTCGGTGGATTCAGCTTTAAAACCTTGTACCGTAGAAAACCGAACCGTTATCGGAAGATGTAGTAGTGAAGTCTTGAACCGCTATCGGAAGACGTAGCTTTAACACGCTGAACTGCTATCGGAAGACGTAACTTTAAAAAAACTGGCGGAAGGTGTTGTTCCTTGAAGTACTCCGCCTTTGTCGTTTAGCTGGCGGAAGACTTAGGCTTTGAACGACTTCAACTTTTGTCGTTTAGCTACTAGACGATGGTGAACTTCAAAGAGCCAGCGGATGATTTTCTTTGAATGCCATCGGATGATGAATCATTTTGTCGTTTAGCAATCAGATGATAAATCTTTGAACGCCATCGGATGATGTTCTTTGAACGACTTCATTTTTGTCGTTTTGCTATCGGATGAAGTACTCTTTGAGCGACTTCACTTTTTGTCGTTTAGCGACAGGTGGATGCAACTCTTTTCTTCTTCAATCGGTGGATGTAACATTTTCTTCTTCAATCGGTGGATATAACTCTATTTATTAGTTTTTCAGTCCTATTATACTATTTAGCCCTGTACACTCAACCACAATTGTTAGAAAACTAAAATACTCTTTCCAAGGGCATTTCCAACAGATTAAATCACATGCATAATTCAATATTCTCATTTAATAAACATAATCAAATTACATACTTAACATACAAAATACATCATCAAAAACTTAGTTAGACTTAAACACTATTTAAGTCAACAGCATCCTCCATCGGAATATCCCGAGATGTGGAGGCTCTAGAATGACCCTTGGGCATCCAAGACCCGTCGACTTCGACTAGGCTCATTCGAATCAAATGAGTCCTGTCAAATACATTGACAGATCTATGGGCTCGCAGCTGCTCTCCGGCTGGAGGCTGAATCTGAGCTCGCTGTAGGATCTTCCAAATTAAGGTCCCATACGGCAGATTCTTGTTCTTCGTTCGCCCTATCTCTTCCATGTGACCCACAATCATGTACCCTAGGTTGAACAGCTGGCTGGTGTAGAGCTTCTGCAACACATAGAGATCCATCCAGCTAACAAGATCTTTGTGTCCATCCCTCGGAAGGATGGTGTGGTTGATGAGGTTGTGAATAACCCGAGCTTTGACATTCAAGTCTCTCGATCTCGGCTTCACGAACCCGGCAATCTCCGAATTACAGTGTATTTGCCGCAAGAAGCTTAGCCCCTCTTCTGTGTTGACAAAGTGACACTGTCTGGAGGCGTGATAATATTGCTCGGCGTCCTCAATGCCAAATCCGAGCAGCTCATTGATGATATCTCCAGTTACGGCGACGTCTGTACCGAAAAGGTACATCCTCAATTGACCTGTCCTCCCAGAAGTTTGCATGTTCGCATAAACAGGCGAACAATTCTGTCGCAACTCTCGCCCCCCATGTTATACACCCCGTGTAGAGAGATTTCGTCAAACATCTCTTTGATCCCCAAACACTCACAACCACTGAAGTTGGCAGTCTTTCCGTAAAAAATAGAGCGAATACCCATATCCTGATCGTATTGCTCCTTTGCCGCCCAATTTCGAAACTCTATCGAATAACAACCAGGAGGCGGTTGGCGCTCTTCATCTGTCGCCTGGTTTGATGTTTCACCTTGTTCAATGCGTCGAGGAGCTCTACCTACAAACAATCTCGGAGACATTTTCGGGAATTTCAAATTTTTTGGATTGTCGAAGGTTTGGTTTTTTCTGGTTTTTCCACGAACTAACCTCACGAAATGAGGAATTTCAACGCGAAAATCCTGAAATCTGGCAAAAATCGGTTCAGATTTCGCTCGGATTAGGGTTTGGTGGCTTGGTTTAGGGTTTGGTGGCTCGGTTTTGGAAGATTCCGGCGATTTTGGCAGCACAACGGTGGATTCTGAAAATTTGGTGGAGGGAAAACGTCGGGTTTCGGAGTGAAAATCGCCAAAATGAACCTCGAGCGACGTTATACTATTGCAGAACGGGTGGTCGTCAGAGTATGAACATCATGCGTGCTTACGGGTACCCGTTGTACGTGAACAGGTACCCGTATGATGAACATTCAAATAACGGGTAGCCGCATGAAGAACACGGCAACCCGTTCTTTGAATGTCATTTCAGCGGTGAATACCCCCTCGCACGTGAGGGGCACGTTCACGCGGAGGGGTCCTTCACCCTGACACGTGGTCCTTAACGGAGAACGGGTTTCCGTTCCCTGTACGCGGCAACCTGTTCTCCGTTAAGGCGACTCCGCGAGGGGGGTCGACGGTTGCCTTTTTAACCTCTCATTTTATACTTTTTTTTCGTTAATAAATTCTTTCAAATTTACTTTTAAATTTATTTTTGATATGAAATAAAAATTATTAAAAGACATAAGCAGAAATAAATTAAAATTATTTCAAAATAATTACAACACTCACTTGCATCATAATTAATAACGGTCAATTCTTGGATTCTAAACTACCCTCACACAGCTGTGAGAATCAATAAAAGTCTTTATTTCAACGGGTTGCTCGTCTTGCATCCGCGACGCATGCAGTCGCCATGCATAACCTTCTATGCATTTCGCCGTCAGTCGTCGTTTGTCGCATTGATGGAATTTGATGTCATAACCATTTTGTAACGAATATTCTCTTATTTCGTCTTTAATTTCTTGCATGCAACGATATTTTTTCCCCACATAAAAACTCATTTCAGAATTGTTAAAGAGCTCGAGAAGAAAAAATAAGAGTGGTGTGTGGAATGAGAAAAAGAGGGGAGAGGGGGTTTAACTAGGCCTGGAGAACGGCAACCCGTTCTCATTGCACGAGTTGCCGTTCTCAGCAGTTTAGCCTGTGATCCAAGAAATAATTGATCACGGGTCTGAGTGAGGACGGGTTGCCGCATCAGGAGAACGGCAACCCGTGTCCCCTCGGGGGCATTTCAGAGGGTGAAGACCCCCCGCGCACACGTGTGCCTCACGTTCGCGGGGGGTCTTCACCCTCGGAAATGGCCCATCGAGGAGAATGGGTAGCCGCGTGCGGAGAACGGCAACCCGTGTTCTCTCGGGGGCATTTCAGAGGGTGAAGACCCCCCGCGAACGTGAGGCGCACGTGCACGCGGGGTCTTCACCCTCTGAAATGCCCCCGAGGGGACACAGGTGGCCGTTCTCCCCACGTGGCTACCCATTCTCTTCAGATTACTCCCAGCAGGGGGGTTAACGAGTTGCCGCAAAGCCATTTTTCGTCCATTTTCAATACTTGTAGCCATTTTTTGCACGAAAATAACGTTTAATCAATTTTTTTCACTCCTTCGATAGTACAGTCCAGAAAATGCATTTTAACCTAAATTAAATGACTCACAACAAAAAATTTGAAATCAAATAATTCAGAAAAATCATGACCCACAAAGTTATAGCTTAAAATGGTCAATTTTAAAACTTAGAAGTAAGATCCAAAACATGTGGATTAACAACTAGATCCAACAATAATATCTTGGATAATGAAAAAATAGGTTTAATATAAACTGTGTTTAAAATTAAACATCATGATAGAAAATAATCTCGAATGAAATAAAATATACTAAAATAGAAATAATGTCTCACCAAATGAAAGATACTCTAAAGAAAATAAAAATTGAACAAGAAACCGATCATAGACCTGTGTCGACTGCTTCAATCCTCACTAACTAATACTTGAAAGGAAGAGTCAATTATAGTGAGTTGACTAAACACAATAAGGTTCCTAAGTGCTATATTTAGTGTTTTAAAAGAAAATGTAAGGATGCATGCATCACAAAAATCATGTAAAAACTAGGAATAAAAACGTTATTCGAAAATTGGTTCAAAAAATTTATCAATAACGCCAACTAACAAAATAGTCACTATATAGTGTATTAAATAATAAAAATAGAATTACTATTGTATCAGTGTAAAGTCATCAGTGAAATGATGCTACTCACTGGACTCAGAGTACACCATACAATAAGCATACAAGAAAAGACGATACCCGATGATTACAACGTAAAACGACAACTTTGATCATATTTAGAGTTTCTTAAATAAGATCACAACACAGTCAGCTGTCTCATTGCTTTATTCGCAAAATAAACACATTCTCGAACAGTCGAATGTGCATATCAAAACATGATCATTACTTGAGTCTATCAATTCTGGTGCACACGACTAGTATAATCATAAAGAAAATAAGATGAATAAATAAAAATAAACATGACAATGAAAATATACATATAATATTGAAAACTGACGTGTTGATATCAAAACATGCTAAATGAATATAAGGTTTAACTCAAAAAATAGGTCTATAAAACCGTGCTATACACAACTGAACATAAAAGGTAAAATTTCATTCTCAACCGGAGTCTATCGCTATATGGTTGAAATCTAAATTCAAGTAATCCAATTCATCTCCTCCAATCTAAGCATCTAAGCACCTGCACCAAACTTAGTACATTTTTTAGATTAACAAAATACTTTTTGAACTTATAACATGGACATGAGTTCTTAAATTCTACTGTGACAGCATTTGCTATAATTACTCATGTTTAATTGGTAATTTTATTATTACTAATAAGCAGCGAAATTAGGACTAATAGTAGATCATTAGAATACTTTTAAATTATATCTAATTAGTATATTTGAGAATCTATTTAATTTAATTTTTCATAATTGAATCTAATTAATTTAATTATTTATAATTTGAAAATTATTGGATTTTATTTTTACAATCTCTATACAAGTTTTATTTAATTGTTTTGTATTTTGACACTATTTTTGTATTAGCATAGGAATCATAACTGAACTGGAACCAAACCAGAATTTTATGTTCGGTTCAGTTCTTGCACCAAAAAAATCTGGTTTAGGTTTCAAAGTTTTCGGAACCGATCTCTATTGGGTCGGTTCGGTTCGGTTCGATCCAAAATCAAGCTGAACCAGACCATTAAAACCACTAATAAAATAAATTTATCCCTAAATTGGCATAACCGTTATACCATTGCAAATCGAATTTTGTTGAAAAAATTGATTTGTTTTTATTTTCTAGTACCATACCGTGTTAAAATCAAGCTGCAATAATATTACATCAATTTCATGTCTGTAATTAAAAACTTGATTTTTCCAATATTTTTCAAAAAATCAAGAAAATTATAGAACACATGTCACAACCATAAAAGAGCTCGCGATGGAACAAAAAGTGATCCGAACCTAAAAATGGCTAAACCGTCAACCCTCTCATACTGTTTGTTTGAAATTTACAGTAGAAGACTTGAAAATTGAAAATGAGATAAAGAGCCAACAAGCAAATCTAACAGTAATATCACAAATAGAATAATAATATATGTTCAATGTAAATTTGTGGGAATAAAAAATTGTAACCAAAAGAAAAGTACTAAAAATAGAAATAATGTCTTACAAATAGAACCTCTCAAATATAAGAAGTAGAAAATTAAAATAAAGTCAACAGACTCAATCCTCAGCCGGCTGCAACAAACTCTCTAGCTAACCCCTGAAAGGGGGAGTCAAGTGTGTGAATTGACTAAACTCAATATGAGTCTAAATGCTATATCAAGAATTTTATAAAATATGAGAGAACATATTTCATGAAAATTCATGTGTCAAAACTTGAATAAAACGTATCTGAAAAAAGTTCTAAGAATCATCAGTCGGACAAGTATGAAAATGTCGACTATACTATGGTAAATATTAAAATAACACATAACTAGATTCTAGAATATAAAAACATCGATGAAAAATGAGTCACTCATGAATCTCGTACACATTATGTCGTAAACATATACAATAATAAAGGTAATACTCGGCGATCACAAAGCCAGACGCAACGTTGATCAGGTTCAGTATTGTTCACAAGACATGGTACAATCAGTTTTCAATTACTCTAGCTTACGAACAAATAAGTTCATCTTCAAACAGTTGAATATGCGTATAAAAAAAATAACTTTCAAATCTTAAACTATTTTTGTTAATAAAAAAAAAAACCTTAAACTATCATATGTTAACAAATCAACCATCCACGCGATGTTGACTATATTATAATTGCGGACAATTGGTTAAAGTCAATGTCGCTCCTTCCCCAGTGCATTTTTCACCCATTTCAAGTACGAGCTATTGCATTTTAGCTACGAAAAACTGCATGAAGCCGAAATCGTCTGTTCGAATGTGTTTTGCACCTATTTCAAGTGCGAGCGGCCGCAAATAGTTAAATTGTTAGCTAATAATAGTTTAAAATTTATTTTATTACGGATCCTATAATTTATGATTTTTATTGATAATTACCCATTGCACTCATAGTAAAATAAATTTACAAATAATTATTACAAATTTAATATTATATATATAATATTACTTGTAGTGTGATTTGCGAGCTCAACTCATTTAACATGTCTAGCTCATCTCTCCTAATTTCTTATTATACTTTGCTTGTTTAACTAGTTATCTCGATGAACCAAACTTTTCTAAACTCATTTTATTGTAGCTTTCTTTCACGTTTACTTTCTTATTCTACCATCTTAAAATAATCGTTGATGTATCAAATATTAATTGATGCAATTAATGTGACAAATTATAAATAATTAATTTATTATATTAATTACATCAATTATTATTTGGTACGTTAACAGATATTTTAAAAAAAGTAAACAGTCCAAAAAAATACTTTTTTCCAATGTCAATTTCTTTGAAATTGCTCGTTAAATCAAAACTGATTTCGAGGAATACACGACTGTTTTGACTTTAACGGTCGTCTTCAATTGAATAAACTAAAAAACTACAAGATTTTTGACACGTCATACGGGAACTTCAGGTTCTGTAATTTTCAATGCATCCACCTCAGCATTATTTGTTTTAATCGTAGCATGTCTTTGTCGGGCCGACAAGATGCAATTTCCCCCCATAATAAATAAATTAACGTAAATGTTAATTTGAAGAACCGACATTTAACATCAGGGGAGTTTGACCCTTCTAACCAACACAGGAGTTTGACCCTTCTAACCAACACAGTAATATTACCGTGTCTGAAGGGGGACTAGACAAGTGGGGAAATGGAGAGATCGTCAAGAGAATTTCATTCAAACCTTCCAAGTTCTAGTCCTGTCAAATTAAATGGTAAGCATTTTCCTCCATTTTTTTCAAAATTCAAAACCCTTTTTTATTTTCAAACTAGCAGTCAAAATCTCAAAGAAATCTATATATATACTAGTACATAAAAATGGAGAGAACAAAGAGAGAGTTCGAGAGAGAACGAGAGAAACAGAACAGGCTACTAATAATCGAAGCAATGCGGCGCGGGCTAGCATCGGTGGCAAAATTGATGGCCAATAGCTTATCTTATGAAAACCTTCGACATTTTCGACACAAAACAACAAAAGCCAGAGGACCATGCAACGTGTTCATTAATCACCGGGGAGTTGACACAAAAAGAAGCGTTGCCGGGTTGATTTACGACGATCTTTTGAGGAATGGGTATCAACCGTTTTTGGATTGCAAGAGTATGAAACCCGGGGATAGGTTGTATGACGAGATAGATGGGGCGATTCGAGATTGTAAGATAGGAATAGCTTTGTTTTCGCCTAGGTATTGTGAATCCTATGTTTGTCTCCGTGAACTTGCTCTCATCATGGAGTCTAAGAAGAAATTGATCCCCATTTTTTGGGACGTTAAACCTTCCCAACTTTACATTCGAGACGACAATTCTTGGCCTTCTAACGAAGTTGAAAGAGTCAGAAACTCTCTCGAGGAAGCTAGATATACGGTGGGACTAACTTTTGATTCGTCGAAAGGGTAAGCATCTAGTTCTTCTCTAAACAATTATTGAATGTGTAATTCTCTCACAAAATTATAATAAACGTGACGACTAGATAATGTCATCTTTAACTAATATAATATATTTTTTTAGAATGAATCTCAATAATAAAATCTCGATGGTCTAAATTCAAAACAGATACTATTGTATTACCTAGTAAAGTTTGAGTTTTACTATAAACGTGCGTGATTAACTACATCATTTTTAATCTATTGAATTTGGATTTTTAGGGATTGGCCAGAGTTTATAAGAAATGCTACAGATGCAGTGAAGAAGAAGTTGATGGAGGCAGAAGAGGAAGTAGAACACCAAAAGCTTTGATATTTTGAGCAAACCAATCATTTTTATTTCATTTTATGGTCAATCTTATTGTCTGTTTCATCATTTTTTAAAATTCTTGCCCAAATTTTTCATAAAGTTTCTGAAACAAATTGTAAAGGCTGCACGTAGAAGAAGCTGGAAATAAATTGGACCAGTATTTTTCATAACTCAAGAAAATTATTTGTAGTCATCTTTCAAACAAGTCTTTACTGGTTAAAATATTATTATTTCATCGTTATGCATGATCATTGTCAGAAATTTCCTGTTTGAACGTGGATACGACGACGGATTAACTATAATTTCCAAGTAAATTCGATGTAATTTGCTGCATCGATAAGCTAGTCTTGGCTGCAGCACCAAGAAATGTGGTTCAATCAAACCCAGATTATAAGAGTATATCAAAATTTACGTGGTTCGAACCAACTTTCTCTGTGTCTACAACACAAAACTCAAGCAGCGAATTTTATTAAGGAATCCAAGAAACAAGTATTTTTATAATGTTATAGCATCGCGCACGTAGCATCAATTAAAAGTACTAGAAAAATAACGTTTCCAGATAAATCTCTCACTATTTTCTCTCGGACTCTTCTCCAGATCTGATTATTTATTTTTTTTCTTATATTCGATCAACTCTATCACTCGTTTATTTGAAACAGAGAATATAAATTTTGAACAAGATAAAAAATATCCGTAATACAAATTACAAATTTAATTAAAAAAACTATTGAACCAAACCGGACCAAAATTCTAAATCAATAATCAACCGTTCAAATGGAAAGGAAACTCCATGCTCTTTACGAAGTATTTCCTTAGTAATTTCAATTAATTCGTTAATCTATTGAAAATAATAATAAATCTTAATAAAATATCTTATTGTCAGACTCCCATAAATTCCTGTAACGAAGAATATAGAAATGAGTTCTGCGTCCTTGCTTTTGAACCTCCCAAAAAAAGGCTACCAAAAAGGTTTTCATTTAGTTTCAATTAAATAAATAAAAGTAATTAACTCAATAAATTGATTTAACCTTTCTTAACAAACCAAACTCTGAAATGGTAAATTTAATATAAAGCGGTAAAAAAGACAAAATTGCCGAGGTAGTTAAAATAGTAAAAAAAATGAAGGGTAAAACCAAAGTTACTCGCGAAATAAATACTTTGGATAATTAGTTGGATAATGTTCAAAACTTATTATACATTAGATTTATAGGAATATATTTTTATAGCCTTTTGGCTATATCTTACAAAATGGAAAGGAGAGGGCAAAAGAAACGAAGGGCACATTGCCGATATAACATTCTAACGTGTTGTCGAGACTTATGTTGTTGACATAAATCGATGGTCTTCGAATGTATGGAAGTTTAGTCCTCATTCGTTTAATTTTGAAGTTTCTGTCATTTTGGTTCAAATCTAATTTCGAGTTTCAAACTCGTAATTGTTTGATGAAGTTAGAGTATAAGTTTAACAGGAGACTTATAAAGGTGCTAGACTAGGAAAGAAACTTATTAGAAGTCAAAATCGATCGAATGATCATATTTTTTGAGAACCCGATTCAGAGAAATCAAGCTAGCATTGCGTCGCGATAAAGATCAAGATCTGCAAAGTGTAGACATGTTTCGTCTCGCCAATGTAGTTTCATACTCTTTCAGGAATTTGCTCCAACACGTTCCAAATATGGTTTCATCCATGATATGGTATCGATGCATTATTTTAAAATTTTTAAGAGATTATTAACGATACTATGATTATGGGTATTGGAATTAGCTATGATTTTAGAAGCGATCCCGAGAATACGGAGGATAGCAGTAATGAAGAAAGTAACGAGGTAGGAATTTTATCTATTATTCTCGATTGCATCATTGTTTTTAAACCCCTATTTTAAAAATATGTTACAGAGAAATAAAAACATGTCATGTCTCGTGACATATCAAATTTATATGATATATTTATAGTGTTGCTAGACCAACCACTGTGGTGAGTGATTGTTGTTCAGCTACGACTAAGCAAAAACTGCTATGATTCATGGTGTTGATTTCAACGAAAATGATTTTCAGTAAACACTTGAAATCGCAATTAGTAAGCTCGCCCCCAATCACAATTATTTTTCAAATGGTTGTAAGAGAGGATTAGGGAGCGTAGAGGACTGAGGACATGAAGATTTTTAGTTTTATTTTCAATTATTTTAATTTATTGACGTCTTATTTTCATTTATTTAGATATTTACTTCATGCATTTATGAGTTTTTAATTATTACAATTTCATTTAGCCTTATTGTTCATAATTAATGCAGGTTATGCTCATATCATGCGGTTAAGTTTATAAATGATTTCAATTCTTTCTGTAACACCCTAAGCTCCATCCAGTAGTATAATATTATCTGTTTTTGGTCGAAATTTGCATAGTTGGGAGATAGATTGTTGAATATAAAGAGCTCTCCAAGACCACCATTTTTCAATGTGGAATTGTGATCGCATCATTTGGCTTTGAGCCTCGACAAGCTATCACAAAGATGAATCATCACAATCACCCCACTAGAGGCCTGATGTCTTCGTTAGCAACATTTTGGTTTGACTCTGATACCATTAATTGCAACATCTCAATCCCCAACCGAGTAGTACAATGTTATCTATTTTGGGTTGATGCTTCCACGAATTTGCCATTGAGTTTAATTTCAAAACATGTTGTACTAGTAGAAGGCATTACGCTACATATATAGAGCACCTCAAAACTACAATTTTTTTAGTGTGAGATTGTAGTCTCGTCACTTAGAATAGAGCTCCAACAAGCCTTCACAATGATGAGTAACTACACGAATTTTCTCTGAAATGAATCATTCTTTTCAAAATACATCACAACCCGATTAGGGCGGCGACGACTCAAAATACATAGCTGCCCCGTGACGGTAGAGACATTGAGGCCGCTTTATTTATTTTCTTCAAATTTGCTGTATATTTTTACCCTATAGTTTCCACCACCTTTTCAACTTAATGAGTTCGACTGTTATGAGATATTTATATATTCTAGTTAGTAACCTAACAGCTACTAGCCTACTAATCATCGTTTTGCATGACTAAAATCCTAACATCTAAAAGGAAAATATAAACATGGATGGGGGTAACATTTAATAAAACCCTATATTAGAACATTAAAGTCAAACTATGCCTACAGTTTGGCATCAAAATAGTAGAATACGTTTCGTGCATGTGGTTTTAAGAATAATGACAACTTTTATTACGTCTATCCCCTTTGGAAAATAACATCAAACTGCTTCGAATGTCGCCCTCAAACAAACCCATAATTCTTCAGAGAGAGAGAGAGAGAGAGTGAAGAATTAAAGAACTTTATTCATCGTCATCCAAAAGGAAGAAGTCTGGAAGCCAAAACCAGAAAACCCACATGTTACAGATGTTCTAATGATCAATTTACCAACTCTTACTAGGTTTACGATGGTGGGGATTGTCTGTAAAACAGAAAACTCCAAACAGTTTCTGTTCGATGGAGTCATCTTCATCCTCGACTTTTCCATTTTTACCATGTTGATTACCATTTATTCATCGCCATTTATATCGTCAAGAACTTGCGTATTTTCAGTGGTTAAATCTTGATGACCTACGCTCGGGATCTCTGCAACCCTCTTCAGTTTCTTATTTATTTGATTAAATAAACAAACAAATAATTGTTTTTTTTTTGGGGATGAACACGCTAATTTGTATTTCTTAAAAATTGGTTTTTTGTTCGAAACACAATCCAGACAACGCCATAGGAAATGCATGACATCAAAGAAACCTCGCAAAGCAGTTCCCATTCTCCGGTCTTCTTTATCAAACCTGGCTGATCTCTTGCCTCGTCATGCAGTCCCCACAACCCACGTTTGCACGTGTCTTCTGACTATTGGTGTATTCCCTTAGATCATCAGTACCTAACTGCCAACTCAGCCTCCCCTCCCCCTCAATACCCACCCCTTTCTCTTCTTATTGTTCAGGACCATACCCTGCGTATCTCTCTCTCTCTCTCTAACTTACTTTCCTGAATTTTTCATCTTTGTATAGATTTTCTTATGCCACACTAAAATTGGAGAAGTTAAGAAAGATTAATGGAGAGCACAGATTCATCGTCCAACATGCGGCACCCACAGCTTCCGCCGGGCTTCAGATTCCACCCCACCGACGAAGAGCTTGTCGTTCACTACCTCAAGAAAAAAGTCGCCTCCGCTCCACTTCCGGTCACCATCATCGCCGACATCGACCTCTACAAGTTTGATCCTTGGGAGCTTCCAAGTAAGTTAGAATCATTTTTCCTTACAATATATGGAAAACAGACAGATTAATTGGTGGCACCTATTATGAGAATATCATAATCAAAATAATGGTTTTGAAAATTGCAGGCTAAACTACTTTCCTGAATTTTTCATCTTTGTATAGATTTTCTTATGCCACACTCAAATTGGAGAAGTTCAGAAAGATTAATGGAGAGCACAGATTCATCGTCCAACATGCGACACCCACAGCTTCCGCCGGGCTTCAGATTCCACCCCACCGACGAAGAGCTTGTCGTTCACTACCTCAAGAAAAAAGTAAGTCGCCTCCGCTCCACTTCCGGTCACCATCATCGCCGACATCGACCTCTACAAGTTTGATCCTTGGGAGCTTCCAAGTAAGTTAGAATCATTTTTCCTTACAATTTATGGAAAACAGACAGATTAATTGGTGGTACCTATTATGAGAATATCATAATCAAAATAATGGTTTTGAAAATTGCAGGCAAGGCGATGTATGGAGAGCAAGAGTGGTATTTTTTTAGTCCGAGAGATCGGAAATACCCGAACGGAGCGAGGCCGAACAGAGCTGCGACTTCAGGGTACTGGAAGGCGACAGGAACTGATAAGCCAATTCTTACTTGTAATGGAACTCAGAAAGTTGGTGTGAAAAAAGCTCTCGTTTTCTACGGCGGAAAGCCTCCTAAAGGTGTAAAGACCAATTGGATTATGCATGAATACAGGCTCGTCGACGGTAATTCCAAACAAAATGCTCCTGGATTCGATCCAGCTCCCAGTAGAAAAAGCTCCTTAAGGGTATTTACAAAGCAAACGAAGCTTATCAGTCCTAAGAATTTCTGAAGCATGAACTGACTTTATGCCTTGATTTTTGTTTTATTTTTTCAGCTTGATGACTGGGTTTTGTGTCGGATTTATAAGAAGAACAACTCGCAAAGATCAATGATAGAGAGAGAAAACGAGGATTGTATTGACACCATGTTACCCAATTACATGGTTCAGCAAAATCCAAGACCACCCAATTCCAGACCGAGCAATTTCAGTACTTTAATGGAGCAAGAAGAAGACTTTTTTGATGGGATATTATCAGGAGAAACCATGACTAACAGTAGTATACCTCAAATGTCATCTTCAACCTCCAAAAGCATCAAAAGAGGATTCTCCCCCCAGCTCTGGACCAAAGAACCTGAATCTGTAATAGCTTCTTCTGGAAAGCGTTTTGATGGCGATCTTAATAGTTGCAGTGATAATGGCGGAACTGAAGAGAATACCTCCTTTGTTTCTCTTCTAAATCAGGTCCCACAAAGTAACGCTTCATTTCATCAAAATTCTCTTCTGGGTTCTCTTGGAGATGGATTAGGGCAACACTTTCAGCTTCCTAGCATGAATTGGAACTCTTAATTTATTAGCTTAACCAGATTATGGGCTAGACGAAATACACAGAGTGGATAATAACTTTTCTTTTCGTCTAAAAAATTGTCACAATTATAATCTTCTGGAAAACCCTTTTGCATTAACCTCTTTTCGAAGAATTTAAGGAGGAACATACGTATACATAAGTGTTGTCGTCTGTGTTTTTTTTTTTTTTTTAATGTAGAGTATGAGGAGAGGGTTGTGTTGTCGTTGATATTGGCTTTTATTCCTTTATTGATGTTGATGATGATGTTGGAATTCCATATAATATAACCAACTAAAATATCTCTCTATAAATTAATTAAAAAAATGGAGACCCAAAAGAAAATATCATGATGAGAGGAAGAGTGGCATAATAATCTCTCATTTGAATTGGATGAACATTCATTCTTAATAATTGTAGATCTTTATAATTCCCGAGATCTTTAACTCGGGTCAAAGTATCGGGACGAAAGAGAATTCAGACCAGAATTCATTGGCGATGTTTGCTTAATATAATCTCTGGGTTTCCATGAGAACGAAAGAGTGATTAACGAGAGTGAACTCGTAATCCTTTAAATTTTAATTTTCGTAATACCCATTTTATGAAATAGAATAATTACAATTTTATATCTACACATATATAGGTTGATCGAGTCTGACTCGTTTCATACCGACCACTTGTGACGTAGTTTATATAATGCTAAAATTCATAATATACGTAGGGTTAATTACACCGAAAATTCGAAAAACAAATGTAGACTAATTTGACGACAACAGAATAATTAGTTTATTTACAAGTCTCAATTTTTTAAGATTAATTAATTAATTAATTATATATATATAATTAATTTATAAATAATACATTAATTTTTGTAACACCTTTTTGGGAAAATGGGCTTTGGGCCGCTTAAGAAAGTGGTCTCGGGGGAAAAAGGAACTAGGGCTTGATTTACTGTTGGTACAGTTTCTTCCATCGACTTCGTGAGAATTATGGATTTAATCTGAGAATACAAAAAAATTATTTTATTTTCTTCCGAGTTTCTTGGGTATAAGAAGTTTTTGGAGTGTTCGCAAGGTGAACAAGTGTTTCATTTTTGTGATGTTTTGAAATTCGAAGGTTAGGCGCTTGAATTTCTGTTTAGTTCATAGCTGGATATTTCGGCCAAGTGTTTTGTGGGGTTGTAATGGTTTCACTCGCGTCGCTGCCGTCTCTGTTTTGGATTCTGATGCGTCAATTGGTTCGATTCATGTTACTGAAAATTGAAGAGTGAAAAATCATTCTTGCATGCCATAGTTGTAGTTTTTTTAAAAGTTATTGCTAAGATCATTGGTCGTCGTAAATGTCAATGGTTTGTATGAATTTAGAGTTGAGTGAACAATATCAGTTGGGCTAAGTATTGATTTCCTCATTTATGCGGTTAACTTGTTAGGTCTGGCGGGATACTCGGGGTAGAAGATTGCCGCACATCAGAAGAAAGTCAGTTGAGTAGTTTGACTTTAACTTATAAATATGCACTGACACCATTTGTGTGTAATTTTTTAATTTTAATATGAAAATCTCACTTCATGTAGCCTGAGAAGATGTAGGAGAAAGCTGATATATTTTGTTTTTAAAGCCACCTATTTGAATTGACATTCCATTTCCCTTTCTCGGCCTTGCTTGATGCAGTGAAATTGGGCATCACAAACATGTGTCTTTTGTTTGGTGAGAGTCTTATTTCTATATTCTATGTGCCCAAACTGCAGATAATGTCGAAGAAGGTGATTACGAGAACTGAATGGGAAAAGAAGCTCAATGATGCAAAAATCAGGAAAAAGGATATGAATAAAGTGGTGATGAACTTTCTTGTGACTGAGGGCTATGTCGAGGCGGCTGAAAGGTTTCGGATGGAATCTGGGACTGAACGTATCCATGTCGTCGTTTCCTTAGTCAAATCTTTTTCTTTGTGCTTAGAACTGCTTCCTTGGTGGTGTTGGTTCCTTTCCAACTGTATTCTTTGTTTCCTTTGATATAGTTTAATAGCAGATATAGATCTTGCAACAATAACAGATAGAATGGCTGTCAAGAAGGCAGTTCAATGTGGTAACGTTGAGGATGCCATTGAGAAAGTTAATGATTTAAATCCTGAGGTGTGATAGTTTATCACTGTATATACAATATTATTTTTAGAGGATTTATTTGTAATGGCACCGGCAATTTAATAACTACTGATGGACTTGTGCAATATTTGTTGCTCACCTTATAGGCAGTATGCATAGTTATGGCTTTTGAAACCTGAAAGAAAAAGTTACTTTGAAATCATAGTTTTTCAAACAAAAAAAAAAAAAAAGCTCATTGTTCCTAATCAAGTAGTGTAAGAAAATTTTCCTTTTCAAAAACAAGAAGTATGGTGAAAAAAAGGCATGTGCAATAGGCTTTTTATGGGCTCAATTTAAAGTTTCTCTGGAGCTTATGATGCTTGCATCCATTTTTTAACACTCGTTTTAATTTTGCTAGATAGAGTCAAATTGAGTCAAATGCTTGCAGAAATTTGATTGTAGTTACTAGATACTATTTTGAGCAGTCTACTATTAATATGTTTCAAATTAAGTTGAATACTTACAGCAAAACTATGCTTGCAGATACTGGATACAAATCCTCAATTATTTTTCCATCTACAACAACAGAGGTTGATAGAACTTATTAGGAATGGCAAAGTGGAGGAGGCTCTTGAGTTTGCACAAGAGGAGCTTGCACCAAGGGGAGAAGAAAATGCAAGTTTTTAATCTTGACTCACTATTAAATTGCTCATTGGCTTATCTCGCTCATTTTTAAAATATCGCAGAAGATTTGTTAGTTTGTTCCACCCCTTCCTAATTGCTTGCTGTGTTCACTCATTGGTCGACACTGACGTTGCTAATACTAAAAAAGTCATGTTATGTTTTTTCTTTAATAAAGTCTTAGGATCTATAGCAGAATTCCTCACATCATGGCTTTCAAATCTTACCTAAGAGAATTGAAGTCTTGCCTCCCTTTATTGATGCAGCCGAGCTTTTTGGAAGAACTGGAGAGAACAATTGCGCTGCTTGCTTTCGAAGATGTTTCCAATTGTCCTGTAGGAGAGCTTCTTGACATATCACAGCGTCTAAAGACTGCAAGTGAGGTTAATGCAGCTATCTTGACTAGCCAAAGCCATGAAAAAGGTTGAATATTTTACCACCTAGCTTATATTTGATACTCTTGAAATCAATTTTGCATTCTTATGTCTGAAGAAGAAAATCTCCAAGTCATTTACCTCATCCTTTAAGTAGGAAAGTTTGGTTATATTGTCGGTTTTGACTAGTTTGATTTATCATTTTTGGGATGTGCAGTATGAATTATCAAATGCATGCGAAGATTTTGTTAGTGCTTTCACAGTTTCAGTTGTGTAGTGATGTGAAAAGGTTGTTGAAACGAAAGTTTTGTGCATGTAATTTACTATGAAGTTATCTTGTAAATGAAGGGAGAACAACAATAAATGTATTAAAATGTCAGAATTTCTCGTTGTCTAAACGTAGTTCTTAACCAAAGTCGAGTGAAGGTGAAGTCATTTCTTTCACAATGTCCTGAAAGAATGGTTGTGATGATTCTACTTAAAATGTCCCCCATTCTTTCCAATGTCTTTTGTAATTCTTGAACTTATATGCAGACCCAAAGCTTCCAAGCTTGTTAAAGATGCTGATATGGGCTCAGAATCAGCTCGACGAGAAAGCAATTTACCCTCGAATAAATGACATGTCCACTGCCAGGCTCGAAGACCCTGCAGCTTAACAAGGAAAGCTATTCGTTTCTCTTCTTCGCTGAAGAAATCTAGGAAAGAGGCAGAAAAGAAAAACAATGTGTGTTAGTGCTCTATTCATTTGAATATCCGCCTCTCTTTCGAATATCTGTTGCTGCCATATGTCCTCTAATTCTCTTATGTTGACCTTTATGAAACTGTATAAATGAATTGTTTGTGTCATCATCTTTCTTTTGTTTTCAGTCAAAATCTGTAGATTTACCTTAAAATATATGAGATTTGGGACCGTTTTGATTGAAATTAGCTTTCCCACTGGATGTTTTTAATTGTTTGTGTTAATTTAGCTGCTGCTTAGACAATGCAATGATGAAAACTGAAGCTAATTGGAAGTGAAAATGAAGTAATCTCAGTAAAGTAAATCCAATCCTTCCCCTATTAGAAGCAGACATTAGTAGACAACTTGAAAATCAGATGTATTTAACCCAAACAACGAAAACACAAATGGCAGTCTCGCTCATAATCACATCAGTGGGCATCTGAAAGTGAAGATTGCTGGATTGACTATCTTGCTCTTCAAATTTGGAAAAACCATCGTTGAAATTGAGAGCATAACTGAAAGGATCATATTCGAACTTCAACTTCTGCTTTCTTCCGTTCTCGACGGCCCTTTTCACCGCCGATCTCGTCCTCCAGAACAAGTTCCGGCATTGCTTTCTTCCATACCCATTCGCCCATTTGAAGCTTCTCACAAAACCCATGTTCGTAATAAACCCAATTGAGGAACTGAGCAACTCTTTCTGGGTTTTGTTGTTGGATCGAAAACAATGGAAATCTAAGAAGAAGAAAGAGAATGTGGGTGAGGAAGAAGACGTAGTCTCTTACTTATGGACCTGGTTTTCCAAAGAAGGTGCACAGCTGCAGTTGGCTTTACTCTTTTGTAGTCGCATCGGGATGCTCAAATTCGATTAGTGAGAGAGAGAGAGAGGAGGTGTACAGTGGGCAGAGAGACTGTATCTGAGATAAGGTCGTACCATCGCCATCAGACTCTGTTAACGAACTGGAACGGTATTTCCTTGGCTTTTCACCTTTACCATTTACATATCGTCATTATCGATTGGATCGGATCATTTACTTCCTTAGCCTGCTGTCGAAACTCTTGCATTTTGCTTCATTTTTTTTTTCAGAAATGTAAACGTGAAATACTTTAAAGAAATCGTAGTAAAAAGAAGCATTCTGATCGATCAAATCAGAGTCCTCTTCTGTATCAGACGGAAAAATGAAGAAAGTCATGTTCTCTTTGATGCTCTCTGGGCCTTTTCTCTCCTTTTTGTCTTGAAAAATTTTGTTTTCCTCTCTCTCTCAAATTATTCTCGTGACTCAATTTCCCAAACGTGATCGATAGCACAATTGATTTCGAAGACTAAAGGGCAGCCCAACCGGAGTTTGTATTAGAAATCAAGTGTATGCATGAAATCTAATCAATCAAAGTAACTATAGTGGATTAAAACGATCATTAAAGTCAGAAAAATGAGATATTTGATAAATTTTGTTACGTAAAGTATAATCTTTGGAAATTAATTATTCTAACCCTTAAATTCATGGACTTAATTATGAATTAATCTACCGAAAAACTTCATTCTACTAAAATCAAAATCTAAACTTTGTAGTTGGACAAAATGACCAACAAGAAAAATTCAAATGTTTATGATGAGATTATATTGACTCCTATTAGATTATAACGTTTCTCGATACTCTAAGTATAATATTGTCCGCTTTAGGTCGAAGACTGTACAATTTTGCTATTGGAATTATCATAAAACGTGTTATACTATGTCGGAACGAGAACTCTACTTATAAATTATGTATTTTTCACTCTCACAAGCGATATGAAATTGCGCAGCCTCACTGGACCTTCTTGTCTCCATGGATCCCTGGAAAACATTCTACTTCGTGGGAATTATCTCAAATAATGGCAATCGTCAATGTATTTGATTTCTGCTATGTCATCATCAGTTGATGGTTTTATAAGGTTTTTGATAATACACGTGGATGCTGATTGGATTATGTAACCAAAATGGGCCCCGCCGGCCCTTTCTCTATTGGCCGAGTAGCTTGAAAGCCATAAGCCCCCTCACTCTCTCTCTCTCCTATCAATCTTCCATGAAAAGCAGAGCAGATAAACCAAATATCAGAACCAGCCGTCAGCAGTGGGCGACGAACCAGTAACCACCCTCGAAAGCTCAATGCATCCGACTTTCTACGCTGGAACACGCAACAGCACGTGAGACACTGCGCACGCGTGAGGGTACTTGCTGTTTCTGACCGTGTTTGACTACTGCCCTGTTGCAGATGCACGGCTAGGATTGGATCAATTCTCAGGTGAGAGATCTGGAGCGTTGAAAGCGGGGACAAGATCGAGGACATCCTGATCCACATGGATGCAAAAACCGACACTAAGAACCCTAAAATGTTGCCCCTTTTTCACGTCCGACTACCCTTTTAAAACAGCTCATGCCACTTGGCAGAAAGCGAGTTGACATCAGATACTGCCATGTCGACAAAAAGTGCCGACGTGGACCCATGCAGCTGGTTGCCGTGTGGGGACACCTGGCAATCCCAGACATGGTTGCATGTGCTATAGGTTATAAATGAAACCATTTTGTCATCTAATCATTTATATCTTATTCTGATTTTTGTTTATTTTCTCCTTCATTATCCATAAATAATTTAATATTTAAATCTACGTTCATGAACGACATGTCGACATTAAGAGAACGACATATCGGAAATGCTTAATTGAATTATATTTTAACTGGGCAGCCTGGGACAGTGCCGTATAGGAGGTGGTCCCACGCATTGTTGTTATTATGTTTCCCGTGTAATAGGGTAGGACCACCGTGTTTGTGTGTCTGAATATCGATTCACCCTCCTTTTCTTCTTTTATTACAGAAATGCCACTTTCTAGAAAATGTAGCTCTTAAAATTAAATTATGTGAAAAATTAAGAAAAAAAGACTTAAAATGCCATTTTATAATAATCACTTGATAGAAAATATTGCTTTTAAAATTAAATTATTTGAAAAATTAAGAGAAAAAATACTTAAATGCCATTTTATAATAATCACTTGAGATGGGTATTTGTGTAAAATCCGGTAAAGATTAATGATCAGCAAAAAAGTTTCAATTTTTATTTGTTTTAACCTTTTTGGAGTCCTTTTTTAGGTGTTTTTATAAGCTTTATCGACCCAGAGAGGACTTGACTGGCCTCGTCTCTCTGTTTCTGAAGAGCGACAATGGCTCGTAGACTGTGGAGGGAGCTTTGATGTAGAAAAATGATTGTAGAGAAGCGTTTTTGAGGTACAAAAATGGCGGAAGAAGAGGGTGGCTATGGATGGTCCCCCATTGGAGCTCCGCCACACATGCAGAGAGGAGATCACTGGAGACATTTTGACAACTCTATCGACGCCTTGTCCTTTGGGTTTGTCGCTACTGCCATTCTCATCTCCATGTTTTTGGTTATGGCCATTTTCGAAAGATTCCTCACTCCCACTCCGCCTCTGTCTGCAGCCATTAATGGCGCCCATCCAGACCTCGAGTCTCAGACCGGTTTCTCCAGGAAGCAAACCCGTCATTCGCCTAATGTAAGCTTTACTCTCTTTTCCTGTTTGTTTCTCGAGAAACTGCTCTGCTTTAGAAATTGGCCTGAGTTATTGATTTTGAATCAACAGATCTTCCAAAATCAATTCTGTATAAACTGATTCTGAGAACCATTTTTAAGGATTTTCGAGTAAGATGGTTATCTGCTTTGCACAACAGAGAAAACATGTAGAGAAAGAAGAGGCTTTTTTAGAAGCAAAGTTCTTGGCTTAAAGTTGAAAAGTGAAAAGTTTTGTGAGTGAATCTGATACACTTGATTATTTTATTCATCTTTAAAATTATCCTTTAAGCTTTTTATCCACCTTCAATGGAGCACCAAAATCCCACCTTTTGATTCTGTCGGATTCTCAATCAGACGGCACCAGGTTTTATCTGTCTCGTGTTCTTATTCTCTGCAGATGACAGTGTATTCATGTGGAGTTTCAGTTCTGATGCCCGGCAATGATATTCCGACCTTCATCGGCCGGCCATCCCCTGTTCCATGCCCTCCTAAACGGGTTAGCCTGGAACCCCCACTTTCCATTCCGACTCCGATCGCCATCTCCAACTCGAGCTGATTCTAGAAAGAGAATATGGCAAAATTAAATCGGCCATGGAGTCTTAATTTCTGTAAATAGCAACCAGCTTTTCTGCTTTAAAAGTTGCTTACCCAAACGAACCTGCTTCTATGAATTGTTATAGTATGTTGGGATTTTTGGAATCTGGGTTTGAAACTTGGAGATGAATCTCTTGTTCGTCATTAAGTAAAGTTTTGTGTGTGTAATGAGCTAAATCATATTATAATATTTTGAAAAAACAAATTCCTAAAAAGAAGAGCAAAGATCAGATATTGTTTGCAAAGAAAATCCAGCAGTAGAAACCAGCTCCAAACGGCCTCAACTCCACCTAATCTTGTCTCAGCGTCCGCAAAGTCAAAATCTCTCTGCTTTCACACACGATTTCCCAAACAATCATTTTCCGTGATTGAGAGCATTGAGTTTTTCGACCTTTTTTCCTCAAAAATCGTCAAAATTGCTAAAACGTTTTAACAAGATTTAACGTGAAAATCACCCTGCAGAGAAGATTATCTAACGAAATCGTTATTTGACTAAAAAGTGTTTTAAGTAACTACTTAAACACTAAATCATCTATTTGAATAAACGGAAACAGAGCCAAAACAGAGATTTTAAGGTCAAAATCTCCAGGACTATCATGCGTTCTCGTGTTTCTGGTTCACAAACCTGGAAGAAGAAACAGAGGAGAGAAATTTTGAAAGAACATAAATGAAATACATCTCCTTTCAACGGCGATAATATTTCGCCGGAATCGGATCATAAAAATATGAAGCATTCTAAGGACACGAGAGGGTTTTCGAGAGATTCGTTGGTTGTGTCGTTGGAGCGATTGACGTCGGTCTCACTGACTTCCTCTGTTTCCTTTTGGGTATGCTCCGGTGGAGCTGTGGCTGCCGGACCCGGCGACCTTCCGGATCTTACAACTGAGGATCTGTTTGCTCCTATTTCAATTCGTGACGTTGAGGGAGATCGAGATCTTCTGGCTGAATTCTCGCGGGGATCTCGACGTTGGAGCTCGGCCTTCGTGTTTCGTCTCGCCATTCCACCACCGGAGTCTCTGTTTTGCACAATTCTCACTGACGCCACACCGCCGTGGGGTCTTCGGGGGGAGATTGATCAGATCTCCCCGTCGGGGACTTTCCCAGTGGTGCGTTTCTTTTCGGAAGATTACCACTCGGAAAAGATTGGTTCTTATGAAACCTGGCTGGAGTTCCGTTGAGCTTTTGATTGACTTCTTCGTTTTCGTCCGTTTTGCAGGTAACTGTAGCGGTAGAGAAGCTCTCGCTTAAGCTACATATATCAGACACCTCGGAGATTTCTTCAACTACATTACTAACAATAATCTTCTCGATCTCTTCGTCTATCTCGATCTCCTCCAAAACTGGCTTTTGACTTTCCTTTTCTGGGTTCAGCTGGAGAACGGGTTTGGGAGCTGGGGTTACAGACAGAACTTCCTTCACGGTCTCCTCCTCCATTAAAGGAGAAGCTCTGCTTCCATGGGTATAAATCATACCGCCTGAAATCTCTGAACCATGGTTCTGATTTGGCAGGTGCAGAATCGGAAGAAGGCGCCTTTCTGCAACTAACACAACACCCCATTAGAAAATTGAGGAAGAAGACTCTGATAAAACCGAGTCAAATGCAAGAACAGGCTAAGACTGGCAGAATCAGATCCTCAGACGGGATGACAGTCCGTGGAAGTGAAGTGTTCGAAGCAGGGTCAACCATTTTTATATATATCAGAGGATCTTCCATCTCTACCGTACCAAAAATTTAGACGTTGAGCAAAAAGCAAAACAGAGAGGGTGGAGGGAGAGATATGATTGGTTTTGCTTTTTGGGATATTCTAAGTCTAACGGGCGGCGGATTGTCAGCAAAATTTGTAAAAGAAGAAGCGGTTTGACACGTGAAGTATTAATATTTTATAGTGAAATAATGCAATCCACTAGGCTAGTTAAACTAATCTATTACTTAATCATAAATTATAAAAGGGTAAGAGTGTAAATTTACGGATAAAAAATAAGTAAATAACTTCTTAAACTCATGAGCTATACTACTTAAGTTCACGTCATTAAAGAAATTACGTTTTTGTCACTTAATTTTCTCATATGAGCAATTTTGAGGGAGAAACGACAAATAGTTTTAGTGATTTTAATAGTTTCTAAAGAGAAACGAGTTCAAAAATTCAACACACAAAATTGTCAAAATCATTCGATCAAAAATTAATAATGATGACTTAATTAATAACACCTTTAAATTCAATGAGTTCTGTGGTCAAAAATTCAACCCACAAAATTGTCAAAATCATTCGATCAAAAATTAATAATGATGACTTAATTAATAACACCCTTAAATTCAATGAGTTCTGCGACTAAAGTTTAAAACTACATGATTTAGAAGCCCAATTAATGTCATTAAATTGCTAATCAAATGATTTATACATAAAAAGATTAGATTTAAATCTAAAAAACAAATCTATTTCCGAATCATTGTTCGAGCAAGCGGACTTTCTAACACAGGCTATGTTGTCTGCGTCGTATATTTATATCAACTTACCAAAAATTAAGATTAAACCATGGTCGTATGTCAACTTATTCTCTAATAAATACTATTTAATCATCATTTTAAATGAAGTAGAAAATCATTAAATAAGTGTCGTGTTATTGAGCCCGATCAATCTAACAATTCCAGCGACAATTGTAAATTGAAAATTCCACTTAATTTGACTTTTAATTACTATTATTTTATGAAAATACATTTAATTTTCTAATTATTTTTGTCACCAACGTGACAATTTTGCATTATTTTATATGTTCACGTGACAAAAATAGAACCACAGACTGCCTAAACGGACGGGTGGCGTCTGAGGGCTGCGATCGACGCGTCGTCTAATTTAGACCAGAAAATTGACTAGGGGTATTATGGTCTTTTCGTTTAAAACTGAAACTACCGGACGGAACAGTCCAGTTGCGGTCTGAGTTAGACTTCTCATTTTCATCCCTGCTTTAACCAACTTCTTCTTCCAGGTTTTGCAGGAAGATTCGAATTCCTTTTGTCTTTCTGAATTCAAGGTCCCACGATTTCTGCACCAGTTTTGGTATTATTTGTTCTGGTTTGAATCGAGTTGTTTTGTCCTAGCTGAATCGCGTGAAGTTGCTTTTTTGGAAATCGAAACACTGAATCCCAAATTCCTTTTTATCCTGCAAGAATTTCGCCGTGCAGTGTCGGTTCAGCTGGGCCGGCGGTTATGGCGAGACGTGGGTATAAGCTGCGTATCCTTGTTTTGTTTCGATTTTCTTGACGCTCTAGCTAAAATAATCTGTGGTTGGACAGCTTTTGAGTCTTGACGATCGGTTTTTTTTTTCTTCCTCGGTGAGTTGAGCGAGTTTCTGTAAAGACTTTGGAGGCGTAGCATTTTTTGTTATGCTTTTTTATTGTGCTCTAATGGACATATTTCAAATGATTAATCAAGTTATATAGTGTTAAATGCTATATTTAGGTGGTTAGAGCGAGTGAGGAACAAAAGTTACGGACGTTAGGATGCAATTTCTGTTCGTATTCATCTTCAATTTTAGTTTTGAGGGAATTTAGTTTTGTTTTGCGAATTGATAACTGATAGTGGAGGTAAACTTGTTTGGGTGGCAATGAAAGCCCTATTTCCTGCTTACTTGCATCTATTATTATTATTTTTTTTTTTGGAGTGATAAAATGGTATTTTTTGAGTTAGTCACCATTTATCGCCCAGCAAGTAATCCCATTATAGGAGCTTGTGTTTCCTTAAGTAATAAGGAGCTTACCAGAGGGAAAGAAAGAGTTTCCCTTCTTGCCATTCTGTGTCGAGCAACTCTCCTGTTTTGTTAACGCTTGGATTATATCATTCACGTAAACAACAATATTAATCTTTGTTTCACTAATAAAGCTTTCCTTCATAAGTTTAAATAGAGGAATTTGTTGTCCATTCTTCTAATGTCAACTGTCTAAGTATTGGGAAAAAGGCATGTCAACGTTTTGTCACCGGTGGAGATGATCATAATGTGAATCTATGGACAATTGGAAAACCCACTTCTTTGATGGTCAGTTTCATTTCTAAGCTTGCATCTAGTTTGTGTTGTTTCTTTTAATCTCCATACTCTCATCATTTAATATTTTCGTCAACTGTTTATAATGCATGTTTGATGACTTTAATTTGACGGCGATGATTTTAATTTGATGGAGAAGTCGTATTGTACTCATTTTATATCTGCAATTTTTCTTCTTTTTCATTAGCATTTTGCACATGGTCATTGCATCAGTGACAATTTACTTTGTATGATAGATTGTGGATCTTTCTGTGCAGAGCCTTTCAGGTCATGCCAGTCCTGTTGAATCTGTGGCTTTTGATTCAGCAGAACTTTCGGTGCTTGCTGGAGCTTCTAGTGGCGTAATAAAAATGTGGTATTTGGAAGAAGCTAAAAGTGAGAAATCATGTTTAATGCAATGAAGCTTCCAGAATAGCTATATTGAATTATCAAGGAAGTATAAAAAAAAAATTCTACTTAACTTCTAATATTTTTTTGTTACTGAAGTGTAGTGGTTCGCACTCTATCTGGGCACAAAACCAAGTGCACTGCAGTTGAGTTCCATCCATTTGGTGAGCTCTTTGCATCTGGTTCTATGGATGCTAATTTAAAAATCTGGGATATCAGAAAAAAAGAATGCATTCATACATACCGAGGTCATACTCAAGGCATAAGCACTATTAAAGTCAGTCCGGATGGTCGCTGGGTCGTCTCTGGTGGATTTGATAATATTGTTAAGGTAAAAAAGATGTTAGCACTATAAAGTGTTTCTTTACAAAGCCTTTTGTGCATTTTTATGAACAAAATTCCTGTGACTCTTGAATAGGTGTGGGATCTTACTGCAGGGAAGCTATTACATGATTTCAAGTTCCATGTAGGTCATATCCGGTCAATAAAGTTCCATCCTCTTGAATTTCTTCTTGCAACTGGTGAGCACAATGCCATATAAAGCTTTATATCTCCATAAAAACTTTAGTGAGCAAGTGTTTATTAAGATAGGAAAAGAAAAACTACTTCCCTTTCAGAAACTGTTGTAATTGTGGAATGGTTCTTAGTTTGTTGATGTGTGACGATTGTTTGACTTCCTCTGTTCCCAGTTATAAGTGGGTGTCCACATCCACAATTTACTTGTCCTTTTGAAATGTAACTAAAGAGTCATCTTCCAGGTTCGGCGGATAAAACAGTAAAATTCTGGGATTTGGAAACCTTTGAACTGATTGGATCGACCAGACCTGAGGTATTCACATCCGCATACTTTTCCTCTAAAAGTACTTGATTATTGGAATGACACCCCAAAACTCTAAACCTTGAAAGGATATCACTTCAAAGTTCTATTTTTTCAAGAATTTTATTTGATCACTTTTTTTGTCAAGCTGAGCAATCATGCTATTGCTATATTGAACTCGGCCATTGTTCCCAGAATTTTTTCCCCCTTTGATTTACTTTTGCCTTCTTAAGGTGGGGTTGAAAGGCACCTTCTTCTTTTCTACATTTTATCTTCCTGAAACCTGCAAATTCTTGGGATAACTTTAAACCTTTCAGTGGCAAAGTAATCACTACATAACTACTCATTTCCTTTTACCAGGCTACAGAAATACGTGCAATTACTTTTCATCCGGATGGGAGGACTCTTTTTGCTGGTTTGGATGGGGGTTTGAAAGTAAATTTTCTTTTTTCTGTTTCGACTTGGGTGCATTATTTCTGAAAAAAGGATGTAATAAACTGATCTCCATGGTTTTAAATTTTCAGGTTTATTCATGGGAGCCTATGATTTGTCATGATTCTGTTGATATGGGATGGCTAACACTTGGTGACATGTGTATCCATGATGGAAAGCTTTTGGCATGCTCATACTATCAGAATTCTGTTGGAGTGTGGATAGCAGATGTACCGGTATTTCATTGTCATATTTTCTTCAATTAATCATATCTTTTAGTCTTTCAATTATTATTCCACATTCTGTCTAAACTCATTTTCTGAGAGTTTATATTCCTTTTCATGCTCTTTTAATGTCAGCTTATTAAGCCATATGGAACTGATTTAACACCTGAGCAGAAGGACCAAACTTTACAGAGTTCCAGTCTTCATTTCCAAAAATGCAAAACTTCTGAGAGCATAGTGGCCGGTTTAGAAAGATATCCTCCGCAGTCCATGTCACCTGATTATGAGACAAGTGACATTAAAAATATATATGTAGACAGTAAGTTGCTCATTTCTTTCATGTGGAGGAACAGGTCATTTGGCTATTTTATGTTTTTTGATTGACTTAGTCTTTACTTATGAATTATTCCAGCGAAACTCTTGCAACTCCAGTTTTTCGTGTTTCCATTATTTTCTTTTCCACTTAGTGCTACTGTTTGGAACCTGTTTATTGGCGTTCCATTGGCTTTATAATTTTGAAATTGATGCTTGCGTTTACTCCATCTTCTTCAAGAAAACCTACCCTTACAAGAAATAATTAATCTTAATTAATTTCTGTATTCACGAGGCCTTTTACATCATGTATTTGTCTAGTTTGTGGAAGGTATCATGCCTAACAATGATGACAATTTCTCCTGCTCTAGACAGAATGACACAGTATGCCAATCTGTGTTGGGAGTAAACTCAACTGGCGCATTAATATAATATATATATATATATATATTGTAAGAGGCGTCTCATCTGTTTTATATGGTCACATTGAAGTGAGTTCAATCAGCATATTTGGACTATATCAATGAACCATTAGATGATATTCCAGCATCTCTGTTTTGAAATCTGTGCACTCTTCTTGAGAAATTTTTGTTTGTTTTTTGCTTATGACATCCGTGTTTCTTTGCAGCTGGTGGAAAGCCCGAGAGTCCTCCAGTGTATTTGAAGCAAATTAATAATCTATCAATCCAAAAGAAAATTCCTCCAGTAAGTACTCAAACGAAATTGAATGATCAATATTCGTTAGTTGGGCACTCAGATGGCCCTGAAGGAAAAGACCTACTCAGCTCTCAGAGAGGAACTGCCACATTTTCCAAAACAAAACGTGGCATGTTACTCAAACCAGCTCACGCAAGGAGGCCTTCAAGCAACCAACTTGATTTTCAAAGACAGACAATGGTTGTTGATTCTGCAACTTCTTGCAATACTAACCAGTAGTTCAATGGATTTAAATTTTAAAACTAAAGACCAGGTTGTATCAGAAGTGACCAAAAAATCCTCTCATGGAAAATATTCTAGTATCAAGAATGTTAAAGAGAGATCTGAACTATTGGTCCCACAGATATCTTCAGATCATCAAAATAGTAAGTTTTTCTTACTGTACCCAAGCTGATTCTATTTTTTAGTACTAGATTATTAGTACAAGTACATTATTTCCCTAAAAAAAAGTCCAGCTTATGTTTAATGATAGACTTATGCAGTATGGTATTACATGGACTCGTGCTTCTTTTTATGATGATAGCTCATAATTACGAAGCTTTATGCGGCTTTCTTGACAGTTGATTGTCTCTCACACTCATGCGTCTTTTAGTAAAATTTTATATATGGTTTTGCTGATTAGATTTCTTTGTTGATTTAGGCAATGAATCTGGAGATCGCATCAAAGAAATAGGCTCTGTTAAGAGTGTGAATGGAGGTGTGAATATCATTAGATCTCTTTATCCCAATAAAGTACAAATGTATTGATGGATCTTACTAATTTTGTATTCTTATTATGGAGTCGCAGTTGTACCAGGTAGGACACGAACTCTTGTGGAAAAGTTTGAAAGAAGAGAAGGATTAAAAGGCATTGGAGTCCAAGAAATCAATACCTCTTCTCAAACACTAGACAGTGTAAAAGAAATCAATACCTCTTTTCAAACACCTGATATTATAAAAGAAATCAATGCCTCTTCTCCGGTTCCGGAATTAGAAAAAACATCTACCTTGCAAGTAAGGTTTTTCTATATTTTTTAGTCCCCAATATCCTCAGTATGTGAAATTGATTATTGTCTTGGCCTCTAAAATATTTTGCTGGATAGTGCTCTCTTGCTAGAAAGTTAGAAAGAAAAGAAGGATTAAATGACATTGGAGTCCAACAAACCATTACCTCTACTCAAACAGCTAATGGTGAACGAGAAATCAAAACTTCTCCTCAGGTTCCGGAAATAGAAAAAACACCTCCCTTGCAAGTAAAGTTTTCCTACATTTTGAGGATATTTTTGGGCATTGCGCCCCTAATGTTCCTATATATGTGAAAATGGGTACTCTATTAACCGTTGAAAATTTTTTCTGGTAGATCTCTCTTGTCAAAAAGTTCGAAAGAAGCGAAGAAATTAATGACATTGAAGTCCAAGAAATCAAAACCTCTTCTACACTTGAGAGTGTACGAGAAATCAATACCTCTTCGCCAGTTCTTGAAATAGAAAAAACATCTACCTTGAAGGTAAAGTTCTACATTTAGAAGGATCATTTGTGAACTGCATCTACGATATATATATATAAAAGTGAGTACTATCTTAGACCTTTGTAATTATGAAATTGATATCTAGTTACTCCCATCAAAAAATTAAACATGAAAATTTCCTAGTGAAAGATTAAGTACAAACAATCGATATTACAAATTGCAACAAGAAATGACTTTAAACAAACTTGAAACAATTTAACTTTATGTCTGAGATGTTACATTTGTTAACCAGGTGAATTGCACCTCGGGTAACTTACATGGAAGAGAATCTCAAACCTCTCTGAGGGAGTCGACCTCTTCAGAGGATAGGGATGCTGCAGAAGGTCTTATGGAATCTCATGATGTCTTCTTAAGTAGTATTAGATCTCGAATGACAAAATTGCAGGTATGTATCTTGTTTTATTGAGTGGCATAACATATAATTTTATTTTTTGTCTGAAATTTATAAAATTGAATCCTACTTTATTGAGTTTCGTTAACTATCAAATTCTTCAGATTGAGTGTGCATCTTCTCAGTTGCATTTATGTCAAACCTATGAAAACAGATTTTTAGTTTGATTGGTGTAATGGAAAAAAAAAGGAAAATAAGTGTATAATGCGAATTGTGTAAAGGAAAACTCGTTTTACAGGAGGCATCTATCTCCCTTATATATTTTTGAAATGTAGAGCACAACTAAAGTCAAAGGTGTCTCTAAGGGCGTTAAGAAATTTTATGACTAATTAAGTTTATAATGCATCTTTGCAATGCGTCTTATGTATGATTCTCTCTTGATTGTACATGTCTTTCAAGCTGCCTGTTACTTACTAGACATTACTTAGATAGTTAATATGACAACACTTGTAGGTGGTGCGACATTTCTGGGTGCAAAAAGATATTAAAGGCGCAGTAAATGCCTTGATGAAACTGCCAGATCATTCTGTGAGTATAGATTAAAATATTTCAAGCCTGATGATCATTCTGTTCAGAATGGCCTCTTCGTTGTTTATTGTGTCTTCCTTAAAACGATTAATTTTTGTGTAGGTCCAAACTGATGTGATCAGTGTCCTCTCAGAGAAAATGGATATTCTGACATTGGATTTGCTTCCACTGTTACTTCCTGTCCTCATAGACTTATTAGACAGCAAACTTGAACGGTAATTTCAATGTTAACAACTCTCACATTTCATTTATAAAATTTCTCCCAGAGAATGATAATTCCTAGAAAATGATTTCATGGCGTTACAGTAAATTGTCCCAAGACCGTGATTGAACTTCCAGATTACGCTATTAGTTTACCAGCATGTTTTTTATTCTGCGTGGTGTTGTTCTATGGAAGTTGATAAGAATAATTAGTTTTGACAGTTCTGTTGCCTTGAAAATGTTTTAGGCATGTCACCACATCATTAGAGATGCTATTGAAGGTAGTGGCCGTATTTTATCCAGTTATACGAACTACCATTGCAGCACCTCGAATTGTTAAAGTTGATCTTCAGGCCGAACAGAGGTTACATTTAACTTTGATTTGATTTGCTCCTGCAAATAAAGAAGAGTTATCTGGAGTGGTGCATTTATCTTCTTCTGGGTCTTACCTTTCTGCTCTCTTATTTTGGATGCAGGCTGCAGCGATGCAACCAGTGCAATATCCAAATACAGAAGATCCAAAAGATTCTTCCATTGCTTGTAAAGTAAGCTTCCTTCCAGCTTTTAGTCTTTACTTTTAAGAAGGAAGTGATAAGAGAGGACCCCCCCATATTTGGAGATTCCTATGTTTTTGTGTATAATTATTTAAAAATTCAGTATCTTGTCTGTATACTTGAGTTGATATGTCCTAAGAACAGCTGTAACTTTGCTTTCAGGAAGGGCGGCGTGATGGGAAAATGCGCTGGGGAACTGAGAATGCTATTTGAACAATTATGAAACATGTTCGGACCCGAACTGACTCTCACGAAGCAACGAAGATGGCCACATTTTCTCTTGACGCACTCCCTTAGCCATCGACATCATCGTCCGTATAAGAATCTGAGATATCGAGCAAATGAAATAGTTTTGAAGCGGGTAAATATTGCCAAGGTTAGCATAGCCGAGTAATCTTCCATTGGAGGAGTAATCTTCCATTGGAGGAGGTTTGACTTGAAGGGGAATAAATGGCCTCCTTGGACACAGCTTGCTCAATGCTCTTGGGTCCATATTTTTGATTCTTTGGATTTGGAAATTGGTGTTTATTTGTTGATCCATCTGTACGTAATATCTGTCAATTTATTTTCTGTAATTATTTAACTCCACAACCAAACTTTTATTTCCTTTTTCTCAGAAAATACTGAAATATTCGACCCTGTAATTTGATTGGCCATAAAAATTATTATACGATATTTGATTTTTTTTTGCTCAAAAAATACGGAATCTATTATTTACTTGATTAAGTACTAAAATTGACTCTTGCCATGAACGAGAAAGATTGAAAATCAAAACAAACACAAAAAGACGGAGAAAAAAGATTACAAAATACGGGATGATGTTATATATATCTTTCATGGCGTCTATACATATTGTATTCATTATTATCGCAATTATTTCGACAAGAAATAAGAAATTAGAAATTAGATTGTTAGTTAAAAGTAAAGCTATTTTCATTGCAACACATTAATTTTTTTAATCAAATAATATTACATTTAATCTCTTATTCTACTCTTTTAAAATAGGGTAAAATACAATTTGGCCTCTACAACTAGGTGAAATGGACAATTTATACCGTAAACTTGAATAATAAGCAAGAACAACCTTCATGTATTGATAATTGGTAATATGGCTCATACCGTCATAATTTTCGTAAAAAAGTAACGTTTTTTCACTTGTTTATTTTTTTTCTCGAAATGCCCCTCACTGGACAGAACCGGACCGGACTGATTCGGCTAATTGCACTATGATTTTTTTTTTTTTTTTAATTCTATTCCTCTGTCTTCTCTTTTTCGAAAAATAGGATTTAAAAAAAAATCAGAGTGGAATTAGTCGAACCGGTCTGGTCCGGTTCAGTCCAGTGATGGGCATTTCGGGAAAAAAAAAAATGAACAAGTGAAAAAATGTTACTTTTTGATGGAAAATATGACGGTATGGACCATATTGTTCATTATCAATTCATTAAGGTTGTTCTTGCCTATTATTCAAGTTTACAGTGTAAATTGTCCATTTCACCTAATTATAGGGGTCAAATTACACTTTACTCTTTAAAATATTTACAGACATGTCAAATAATTAATATAATTAATGTACCAAGTTAGTTATTTTATAATTTATTACATTAATTACATCATCAATCATTTGACACGAGATAAATATTTTATTTATGTTTTTAAAATACTCGGGGCTGAACATGCTTGTCATTGTGGAAAGGGAGATGGACTGACTATAAATGGGAAAAGCACTAAATCAGGATCATCCAATCCATCGTCCGAAACCAGGAAGAGAAAGAGAGGGAGAAAACAATACATATATATAGAAGATTTGGATTCAACGGCTTCAAATGGTGAAAGTTTCCCGGTTTTCTTCTTCCTCCGCTTTCATCGTCCCAACTTGTTCTCTCTCCCTTATCCATTGTCTCCCGTTGATCCTTTTCCGTTTCGTTTTTGGTTTTCCTTACCCTTCTTCCTCCTCTTCAACCCCTTCCTTACACTACTCCAATCCCTGAACCCCATTTCCCTCCCTTACCTCCTAACCTAAACTTTATTCAATTCCATAGGATAAATCGACTCCTTCCCGTCCTTCAAAACCGTTCCTCTTTTCGCCAACGCCGGCAGAACCAGCTTCCTGAGAAAAAGGTGGGTTTAAACAGCACCATACACGTGTCGATTCGGAAGCATGGCGGCGGAGGTAATAGAAGTAAAGTGGGGTACGTGGGAAGAGCTCCTCCTGAGTGGGGCCGTGCTCAGGCATGGCAATCGAGACTGGGATGTCGTCGCTTCAGAGCTTCGATACAGAACCCTTCATCCCTACTCTTTCACCCCTGAGGTAAATATATATAGAAATTTAGTTTCACTTTGTTTTTTCAAATTTCGTTGTCATATTGTGATTAAAGGCCTGATAAGGTGAATATTTACTGAATTTTAATGAAGTAATAAAAGAAATGCTATGAAGTTCTTCTATTTGAAACTTAAAATGTAATGTTTTTACCCAAAAAAAGTGAAATTTTTTGTTCGACCAACCAACTTAGTAATCTACATTAGGAGCAGATGCTTTTTGGTGATATCAACTAAGTCATCCTTTTACTATGCTGTTATATTGTGAGGCCACTTTAGATTCCCTATGAACGATGACGACGATGATTGGCTTCTTTCCTTTCAATAGTTTTTCGATGAAAAAGGATGTTATTTTTGCAGGTTTGCAAAGCCAAATATGAAGACTTGCAGCAGCGTTATGCTGGATGCAAGTGAGTATATGAACAAGTCTAGTATCCTATTAGATTGGCTGATATATTTGAATGGAATTTTCAATTTGCTGTTCAGTTAGTGAACTTTTTTATTATTGAGGAAAGTTTTTGGAGTTCTTAGACTCACTTTTCTTCTATCTATGTTATTTCTTTTCCATAGAGCTTGGTTTGACGAGTTGCGAAAGAAACGGATGGCTGAATTAAGGCAAGCATTGGAGCTTGCCGAAGATTCGATAGGGTCAGTAATTTCTAATCATCCCATTTCTATCATGTCCGAAGAGATAGCCAATGACTTGGTGATACTAACTTAGAGGATCGAGTTTTAATTCGTACGCAGAAATAGTGGTTTCTTTGAATTGAAAGACGACTTCAGTTATCTTTCTACATTTATTCAAGTGGGCAGAAAATATTGACAGCTTACATGATTTTTATATTGGATTGTGCATTTTAATGGCTTGCAAATCTATCATTTCAGGTCTCTAGAATCGAAGCTTGAATCGCTGAAGTCTGACAAAGAAAAGGACGATTTGATTGAATCGCCCTTGACTTATAAAAAATCAGATGGATTTGAATCTTACAGTAAAGATACCTCGAAGGATGGGCTATCAGCTGGAAGCTTCACCAAAGAAGCAATGCCGAGCTGGTTGTCCGAAAATCAGCCTGCTTCTGCAATGGCTGATGAGATAGAGATTAAGTATCAATATATAAACCATTTTGGCTCGGAACAAGACGCATCTACCAAAAAAGTTGTAGAATTTTCTGGCGTAAAACTATGTAGAACATTGAAAAGAAGGAGAGGAAAGAGGAAGAGGAAGCATTGTAGTTGGGATGTTCAGGAAGGGAATGTCGGTGAAACCGAATACCTTCCCACCTGCTTGAAAGAGAATTCAACTAGTAACAGTGGCGAGGCTTGTGGATCTTCCGGTGTAGACGGAGGTGATGATCTCATGACTATTTTGGATTCTATCATGGACACTAAAATCGCCTTGTCGTTCTTTCATAACCGTCTTCCTCATCAGGTAATATCTCATTATTCCATTTCTATAATCTTGTTCATCAGAAAATGGCGTGATTGACTTATTTTCTACCCCCCAACAGAAAAGAGGAAGATACAAGAACATGATAAAGCATCATATGGATTTCGAGACGATAAGATCGAGAATATCAATTTGCTCCATAATCACAGCCAAGGAACTCTTCCGAGACCTTCTTCTGCTAGTGAACAACGCCCTCGTCTTTTATTCTGACGCCATGGACGAACATAAAGCTGCCCTGCTTCTCAGAAACCTCGTGATGAAATCATTGCACCGACATTACAACGAGGCGTCGGGGAAAATCAGCAAAGTTGGAGGACTCGAGTGTTGAGACTTAAAACAGAGCTAAAAGATTTAGAAATGAAGGCAAATTCCCTCCTTCGGGGAAATCTATAGGCATGAAAAATGCAGAGCAAAGAAAAGGGAAGGAAAGAAGGAGCTTTCAGTGGAAGTCCTCACGATCAACCATGTACGAGTCCAGTGAAGATTTTTCGATTATACCCAACTTGTAAAAAACACAAATTTAGGAGGTTAGAAATTCTGCAATTATGTATAGTGTATAAATACATCTCAGTGTAGCACACTTTCGAAAGAAATGCATTCTGTTTTACTAATATTGTTTCTTAAAACAGTTTTTTAAAATATGATTGCATATACTGCTCTTAAAATTTCTTGTTTTTTCAGTTGGTAAAATTGAAATTTCTGAGACCCTTTTAACTACAGTCTCAACCAAAGGGAATCCTTATTTTGATGGAGTAATCAAATATCATAGTTAATTAGTCGGATAATTATTAATAAAAACTCTAATCTATATGGTTAGTGACGTAACAAACATTAAACTATATTGATTAACAAAATAAATTTTAAACTAAGATTCGCTAACAATTCAATTATTTGTGGTCATTTGCGGTTCAAATGCGGTCGCTTACACTTAAAATAAGTGCAAAATGCACTCAAGAATGAGTGACATCGGTTTTTTGCGGACCGAGCTATCGCCCGTAGTTAAAATGCAGTCGACCGTGCCTGAGTTCAGTGTAAATTTTTTTTCCTAATTGTTATGTCGCAAACTGACAAGTGGTTGCACTAGAATAATTATCTTTAAAAAAAAAAACAGAAATGGACACAGACGATGGTTCTACGAACTTTCTATGCAGTGTTTTCGCGCATCAAAGTTTCCCACTTTGTACAGTTTGGATAGAAGTCTTTCCCAACGCGTTTCATCGGAAGAGAGTAATTTTCTCAACGTAGAGGAAAGCTCTTTTTTTTTGTCATTCACAAGAGAGAAGAAATAGTAAAAGAGGATAAATTTGTTTCACGATCATGATTAGGGAGACGGATTTTACATTTTTTTTAACGAAAGTTTTGTAATTTTCTGTGTTAATTTCAATTTGTTTATTCGACGGTGGGGTGGAACAAGACTAGGGTAAAGACAAGTCGGACATCATTTTGTGTCTAGTAAGAATTTTCTCTCTCTAGAATCGCTTTTCTCTGTGTGAATTGAGTTTCAAACTTTGAACTTGGTTTTTAGTTTACTTTACCTACAGAGCCTTTTCTCTCGACAATAGTTCCGACCCAGATCTTAGATTTTGAAGTCGTTTTCCTCAGATTCGTTCTGCAGGCTCTTCTTCTGGTTCTCATGGCCGGCCGATATGATAGAAACCCTTTCGACGAAGACGAAGTCAACCCCTTTTCTGTGAGTTAATTTTCTCAATGTTTCATTAACTTCGATTTAGGTCGTAAGTCGAGAAGATTTTCGTTCTGTTTTGCTGGTATTTTTGTTGTTGAAATGAGAGAACCTTTCCAATTTTCGGGTTTGTTCTTTAGATGTTCACTCTGGGTTCTCTGCAATTTGTGGTTTGGTTTCTTAATTGGCGAATCTGCTTCTTACGGCTGGAGTTTCTCTTTGCATTCAGCTTTCGTAGCTTGATCTACAGCTGGATTCATCTGAATAACTAAGCAATTTCTTACTCTTAGGCAAAAATAGCAAATTCAGATTAGTATTTTTGACACCTTACTGCTCAATCCTTTAAAACATTGAAAGTAATTGAACATTTTCCACCAGGCTATAACCCAGTAGTTAGAGAGAAAACATCAGGGAAATCAATACTTTCCTTTAATTATAATCCGGCTGATTTACATTGAGATTTTGTTTAATAAAGAACTTCAATTGCGTCTCCTCTTGTCTGAGTCGTGTTTAACGGCAAAATTTTCAGAACCCTGGTACTGTTGCTTCTGCTGCAAACTCGAGGCTTTCACCACTTCCTCCAGAACCCGTCGATTATCGTCGCGGTACTGTCGACATACCACTGGACTCCAACTTGGTAGGATCGCAATTTCATGTTTTGTTGCTTTAAATTCTCAATCTGGTTTGTGTTTCGCAAGTGATTCGGAGTTTTTGCTGTGTAGGATTTGAAAAAGAAAGAGAAAGAACTTCAAGCTAAAGAGGCTGAATTGCAGAGGCGAGAGCAGGTATTGCCCATCAGAATATTGAAGTTATTTATCTATTTGAATGATCATATATTGGAAAATACTAATGATTTTTCTTCAACTTGAAGTAATCGTTTAAGTTGAAAACGGAGTCAGGGTTAGTTTTGAATTCTTGAGTTGTACTTTTTTCTCAACGAGAAACGAAATATATTTAAGAAGGATTGTGAAAAAAGGGAAGATAACCTCCCTTACAAGGCTCATAAGAACTTAACGAAAAATAATTGATCTTCAATCGGAAAGAATGACACTAAAAAAATAATTTCTAAAATACTTGAAAATATGAAAATTGACATCTTCTGAGATTTACCTTCAAAAATAATTTCACCACGATAAGTTCTGACAGCCTAAGAGATGGATAGGATACCGTATCTCCAAATTATACTCGGTTGACTTGTACATTTTGAATTATTAATTGGTGTTTTTTCTTTCCAGGAAGTAAAACGGAGAGAAGATGCTGCGGCGCGAGGTAATTTTCATCGAATCTATCAACCTGGTGTCCCACAAAGACTACTTTTCCTTGAATTTTTCAAAAGTACCATTGTTCGTGTTGTCTCTCTTCTACTCAGTTCGTTAAAAATGATCTTAGTTCTTCCCTTCGTTCCACAGCCGGAATAGTCATTGAGGAGAAAAATTGGCCGCCTTTTTTCCCGATAATCCATCACGACATTGCAAATGAGATACCTATTCATCTGCAAAAGCTGCAGTATGTTGCATTTACAACATTTCTCGGTAAGTCAGCCCTCTCCTGACTTAGTTCTTCGATGTTCCAAAATTGTTGCACCCAATATGCTAGTGATTAAATATATAATCATCCATGCCTGTAATGGCATTTGACTTGGGCGCAGGACTGTCACTGTGCCTTTTTTGGAACATAATTGCAGTGACTACAGCATGGATTAAAGGGGAAGGTAAGGGTAGAATCTACCTTTTGCTTTAGTTCTATAATTTATATTATTTAACATCTTTAATATATTTGGATTGTAGGGGTGAAAATCTGGTTTCTAGGCCTGATCTACTTCATATCCGGGGTTCCCGGAGGATATGTCTTGTGGTATCGCCCCCTTTATCGTGCCTTCAGGTACTCCATCCGAATTCGATCTTTTAAAATTTACTTTTTCTTGTGTGGAGTTGTTATGTTATGAATGATTTAGCCAAGTTTGATCAGAAAGATTCCCATGTGAACTTTCAGGACTGAAAGTGCTATGAAGTATGGATGGTTTTTCATGTTTTATTTGGTAAGTTGTTCTTAATTTCCTCGATTAAAGCCTGTTATTTAAGTACGTTATCGAGCTTTTTTCGTGGGTCTTTTCGACAGCTCCATATCGGTTTTTGCATCTTTGCCGCCGTTGCTCCTCCCGTTGTTTTCAAAGGAAAATCTCTAGCGTAAGTTTTTCAAAATCGATCAGCTGTTGATATTTTCTCTAGATTCTATTTCTAATGAGTTTAAAATCTCTCCATTTTTGCTGCTTATGAGCTCGACTAGCTGATTTTTCGGCCTTTGTAAACAGCGGAATTCTCCCTGCTATCGATCTTATTGGCCGGAGTGTCTTGGTCGGGGTATGACAACTTTCTTCCATAGTCTTGTATTCTTCTAACGTTTTCAGAACATGTTTTAAACATTCTCTCTCTCCAATGTAGATCTTCTACTTCGTCGGATTCGGACTCTTCTGTCTCGAGACAGTACTCAGCATCTGGGTTATACAGGTGGTTTTAAAAGTTTTATACATATCGCCATGACCACCCTCGTGTATTTACTTCAAATTATTAATATTTTCCGTCTCTTTTTTGGGGTGGCAGCAAGTCTACATGTACTTCAGGGGGAGTGGAAAAGCAGCGGAGATGAAGAAAGAAGCGGCCAGAGGAGCTTTCAGGGCCGCCATGTGAACACCCATATTCCGAGCTGTAGTGATGAACATAGATTGTATATGATCTTAGACAACCCCCCTGTTTGCAGAATGTTTTTTTATTTTTTTGTAATTTTCTTGATCGAGTTTCTTAATCTGTATGAACCTTCTGTTGTCGGATGATCCTTCCTTTTTGTGTTGTAATATGATCAGACGAGTTAATCTTTGTATGAACAATGGATCACTATACTTAATAACTCGTTATATAAATTAGTTTCCAACAGAAAAACACAGTAAACTCGAGTCTTATAAAGAAGATACTTATTTCAGACAGCATCGCCGGTACCGGGTGTCTCTCACCGTGTATCTGTCTAGCAGTACGCAGTGCACTTTTTCTTGCAGTCGATGGTGCAGCTACCACCGCCACCACCGGAGCCGAAGCCCTTCCCTGACCGGCTGTAAGAGGTGAAGCATCTCGCTGGGCATGTCACCTTCTTGTTATAGCAAGGACCCTTCTCACGACAAACCACCGGGTTTCTTATAACCCCACCCTTCCCGTAGCCTCCATTAGGGCCACCGTATCCGCCTCCGTACCCTCCTCCGACGATCCCATTTCCCCATCCCTTTCCAAAACCAGGTATCCCAAACCCGCCCCCCGGTCCGAAAAAGCCGTCGAATCCGTCATCTTTGTTGCCGTTTCTGGAGGTGGAGGCCTCTGGTCGAGCAGCGAGAGAGAGGGAGGATGTAAGGAGGAGGACTGAGAAAAGTAAGAGGGCTATGGCTGAAGAGATGCTCATTTCGAAGGCTCTGGTTTTAGGGTAAAGTTGCTTGCTCTGAGGAAGTAGAAGAAAGTGGAAGAGGAAGAGGAAGCTTGATTATAAAAATAGAAAGCAAGGCATTAAATATCCAATACGTAGGGAGAGGACAGTTGAGGAGCATTATCAATGGCGGGTAGATTGCCTCTCTTTCTCTCTCCTCTGTATTCTGAAGAACATCAAACTCGCATTAACTTAATTAATGGTTTCTTAAAACGATCGGTATAAACTCTGAGAAGAGAGATTATGTAGTCTAAGATTGAGCTTATCATCAAATCTGAAGGATAAACAGTGATTTCAGAGTTACCGAAAGAGACGAAGCTGTCGGTCTTTTAGCCAAAGGGCTCGATAAGTTGGCCGTACAAGACAAGACAAGGTTACACTACGTATGATTTCCAGAGCCATACGTATTAATGGCGGTCGCCTATCAAGTAACTCGATTGATAATTCTTTGGGTGCGGCTTCACAAAAGGAAATCAAGTGGATTAGAGCCAGCCCGCAATCAATGGATTCCCCACTCACGAATTTCTTTGAAACAGCTGTCAACGTTGACTTGGGTGGATGTTACTTTCCCGTTAAGACTAGTGGATGGATTAAGATCAGTGAATATTGTCACGAAGGTTCGACTAATTAATAAATATCACGTTAAAATTAACTAAAAATGCTTGTTGGGGTCGAAACGACCAAACATTTGGTCGAAGCGAACAAGAAGTGGGAGCTTAGAAGCACGAGAAAAGATGGACCCGTCGTACCATAGCACAACTTGTTTGATCTTGGATTGGAGTGACAACATGTTAATTAATAATTAATCATGTTTTGTTTTGCATAATAGGGTGCACGAGATTTGATACTTGTAACAATTATAGATTATCAAGCAAGATCTAACATAGAGTTTAATTATTGGTGCAACCATATGCTAAGCTTGATTTTAGGTTTGTTTAGACTGTTGATCTATTGTCGGGTTAAAATAGGCCCGACTTAGTTTAGAAATTGAGTTGAACAAGCTAGATATGTGAGTATTATCTTCACATGATTTTCGCTTGATATTTTGTTAGGTTCAACTGTAATTTAGATATTAATATTTAGAGCTATTTAAATATTAGGTCTTGAACTATTTTTTTAAACAATTTTAACCTCAATATTTCAACTATCAGCAATTTAAATCTTCTTGTAAATTATTTGTTAAATACATATGTATACCACGTTTTTCAATTTGTAAGATGTTTTAACCAGATTTTTAACTTCTGGGATGATTTCTAACCTTGTTTCGAACTCTATCGCGCGTCTTACAAAATTCAATATCGTTAGATAGAAGACTAATAGAGTTTCAAATATAATCGTTGGAAAAGTTAGAAATCAAGTTAAAAACACCTTATTAAATTGAAAATGTGATATCTACGTGTTGATTTTAACGAATAAATTGATATCAAAATCCAAGTTGCTGATAGCTGAAAGCTTAAACTTCAATTTGTCCAACAAATAATTTAAAATCTAATATGTAAATGACGTACAACTCAGTGTAAATTGCATATACCCTATTTATTATAAGAACATGAACAAAGTGACTTAATACTTTTATTTTTTTGACTTAAATGATTACTAATTTTATGATTGGCTTATCAGGATATTATAGATTTGTATTGTTTCTTCCAAAAATAAATCTCATATACATTTTGTGTAGTATCATGATTCTCAAAAATCACGAACAGAAAAACTAGTAATATAATTCTAAAAAGCTAGTAATATTATTAAAATATAAGCTCGTAGTATATAAACTCCAAAAAATTGACAGAAGGAAATGGTACGATATCAGGGTACGGGGGCATAACAAAGATTAGAATAATCAGAATAATTGGATCCAAATCTACCCATAACAACAAAATCTGTCACGATTGATATACTATAAAGTTGTCTAAAGATGTTGGGGGATACAACGAACCAGCCAAGGATTCATGAGTTGTCTTGTTCTTTGATTGTGTAAACCAATAAGCATAATTATATTGTTTAAGGCAATGGATTTAATTAAATGCTTCGCACTATATAAACCTGGCTTGAGAAAGCTTAGAAAGACACTCAAGCAACTCCTATCTTCTTCTTCTTCACCAAAAACCAGGGACCAGAAAGAATCAAACTCCAGAAATATGGATGGTGCAAGGAGGCAGGATGTGATCGATGGTGGGGTGTCGTCAAGGAGGATTTCCTACCGTCTGATTCCTAAAAGAGGGCAGGTGAAGGTGGCGATCGCGGCGGTGTTGGCCCACTCTTTCACTTCCATCTTTTCCCTCTCTTGCTCCCAGGAAACAGCAGCTTTCCTGACTCAGAAAAAGACACCAGCCCATTGAAATTTGAATAGTATCAGAATGTACAAATGAATGATGATTCGGTTTCTGATGTTTTGATTTCCTTTCATTTTAAATCCATGTAAGAAAAGATATTTACATAGTTTCCTACTTTTCTTGCACAGAGAGTAATGGAAGGTTTATCTTTTTCTTGTTTTCTGCCTCTTCCGGTGTATGTAGCAAGATTGCTTACTATTTTCAGTTTATAATTCAGGGCATTTTCAAGTTAAATAAATAGATAAATGGGGTAGGCCTTTTAATATGAAAAAATGAGTAACCTTAGATTTGCGAAGATCTACGAGAGGCCTTGAAGCGGCCAACAGAGGCCATACTTCCTCAATGCTTGTGGACAAAAAAGGGTCTCCAAGAGGACTGGCTGTTCCATCAAAGGCCTTCCCTCCATTCTGCTTTCCTATCTTGTTGAACAACTCAACCAGATACTTCCCTTTCTGTAACCTGCAAACGAACATCGAGGAAAGAAAATATGAAGACATTTTCCATTGAGTGAATCAAGTTCGATGAGTTGTTTCCTGCATTGTTGTAAAGTGGAATATATAATCTGATGCATAATAGTAACTAAATTGGTTCTTTTCACCTGAGCCTTGGCTGGGCAAAATAATTTTTCTCTTCTCGCTTTTCTGTCTTCCGCAACGTGCCCAACGATCGTGGAAATGCCAAAATTTTATGCTCCTCAAATGAGTTCTTTAAAAATGGTCTCAATTTAAGATTAACACGCCTGCTTTAAAAACAACATGTGATAAACAAGAACTATATTATTCTTGCTTAAAGAATAAAAAAAAAAAAAGACAAGAAACAAACAATGCCTGTGAGAATACAATCTTGCATTGTTGAAAATGAAGATCCTAATAGTCTTGTTGACCCAAAATTGTTTTGGAGAGAAAATAAGCTCACTTTTGTACTGGAGAAGTGCAATAAAAAACTGGTGTGTCGCTGAAGTGAAGTCAACTTGTCCACCGATGTTTATGACCATTTACTTCATGGGGCAGAAAGCTTTTTACAGGTTCAGCTGCTTCATCTTCAAGAAGATCCTGTCAAGAAGCAATGGAGAAGTTGAGTTTTAACACAGCATATGTTGTGGGTGGTTATGTTCAAATGATCCAATGTTTTACTATTTGAACGATACTCATTATTCACCGGTTTCTTATTTTTCTCTTATCAATTTACTTGAAATCCTGTAAGCTAATCTGTCACGTCATTTTAATTCATGCAAAGGTTCAAAATTATTGAGGGAAAAAATGCATTTTTCAGACAGAAACTTCTTCAAGCAAACAAACACAAGAAATATAAGCTTCTTCACTAAATACTTTGGAAACGAATGCTCCACTATTTTTCCAAAAATAAAATTACCTTATCAATTTGACGGTCTCAGTCTCACATCCTTTGCTCCAGCCATTGCTTGTTCAGACCAAAACTCAATAACATATGAAAGTCCAAAGAGAGCCATTATTCCGCTGCCTCCACTTGCGCTTTTCATCCTCTGCAATTATTCTCTATTTTGACAACCAAACACTGGTTTTTGAACAAATCTTATAACCAATCGAGGCATACCAGAGAATTACTTGAAATAAAATTTATAAACACAAGGTTTCCATTTCCATTAACTTTTGATCCAAGAGAAGAAAGATGAAGCATATTCTGGTATAAACAATGCATCAGCAATATGATGGAAATGAATTAGAAGTAAAAAAAATTACAATACTACTCCTTCCATCAGCTGGCTGAACAAGAGAAGCTTTACAAACGATAATCAATTTGGTTATTGGACTTTCAACTGTGAAGGGAACATAAAGCTGCATTGTCATCTCATCTTCATGCTTCAGCAATTTTTGATGTTGAAGCGAAGATCCGGTTAAGTGTAGCAGCCAATCTAATACCACCTTGGGCTAACCTCTTCTCCACAATTGGCAGACGTGAAAGGAAGTAATCATCTACAGCCAAGAGAATGAAAAAATGTAAGCTTCTGTGGAATAGAAATGGCTTGCAGCAGAAGAGTTCTAGGAAGAGAGACTAAGTAATATGATTATTTCTCTTCTGGCCCCTTTTTACCCACTCTGTCAAGTTGGCTATACACAGTAGAAGGGAACGAATTGATGCTAGCCACAAGAAAGATTGTAATTTGAAATAATTTAGCTGTTTTCGATCCTTTTATTGTCAAAAAGATCAAATACTTAAAAGCACTAGGTTATGTCTGGTATTAACCCAGTGCCGTAAAAAAGTTCAAATTCAGTATATTTCATGTAACCAATAACCATAATAAAAGAAGACCATATCTTTAATACTTCATCCACGAAAGAGAAACCACCTCCTAGGGTGCTTCCAGATGTGGCATTCCTGTAAGCATACTTGCATGCCAAACTAATGCTCTCTGAAGCATACCTGAAAAAAGTAAGCAGTAATAGATCATGTCTGGCAATGGCTTGTTTGTCCAACTATCATTACAGGATTTAATTTCTCCAGTCTCCACTCCTTTAACTTTTTTACTTTTTTTAATAGAAAGAAGGGAAAAAGTAGATCCAACCATGTCATAAAACTGTATAACCCATTCACATATATATTGATTTTTAACAGTCTAAAAGTATACCCAATATCCTATTAAAAATGAACTTAACTGTTGCATTCTGAGCATAATCGTCTATAGCAAAAGGTCACAATGTAAAAGGACAAATGGAAAAAGAAAACTCACGGGTCTGGACAAACTGTGCGATTGCTTTCGCAATTTTCCCACAATGAAATATCATTAGACCATTGATCCTACAAAGCACAATGATAAAGGATGTTGTAAGTATCATATCTAAGCTAACCTCACGTACATAAATCTTTTTGGGAAGTTATATACAAACTAACGTGGATTTCAACAGGGCCCAAAATGAGGCAAGTTTTATCCAATTTGTTAACATGATTGTTGTTTTTTACTCCATTATTTGTTGATGTTAAATTTAATCAAACAAAGGAAGACACAGCCACTCATGGGTGAAGAATCTCTTACATCTCATAAAAAGTATAATAGAACAAAGGATTCATTGAAACAAAAGAAACAATCAGTTGAAAAAATTAATCGCCATTCAAGGACGAGAGGAAGGTTTAGAAAGGAACAATAATATACAGTTACTTCCAGAATTTTATCCTTTCTAGTTGAACTGAGAAATTGAAAAAAAATGTTACTGTTATATCCAAATTAATATCTTTTCCGGTTCTAGTGCTCTACCACACTTGGAAAAGCTTGTACATGAAGGAAAATCATGTCTATTCCAGCATGTTTGTCCTTGTAGTTAATTGTGCCTCTCCACACGTTCTTTTGTTGTTTATAAAAATGATTCACAAGGGACAATAAAAAAACGTACTGTAATGTTGTTTTGAATGGCCTGAATCATCACTGTGAGATTTGAACTATAAAATGCCTTCAGTGCAGAATCAATAATCATGTTATCCCATACCTGCCAGCACCAATTTCAAATTTAGAAAATTCAGCCCCAACTCCATCGTAGTAAATCTCATCTAAAAGCCCACCAACAGAAATAATTGAATCTATGGCATTCATCCATGAGAACTAGAGCTCAAAAATAAGAATTGCAAGGTAAAATCTCGCACAACCCAACCTTTTTAATCAAACTTCTCTAATATGATTGCAGTCTGCACTTTTGCATGACAGTTTCTCTTGGAAGTTTATATAAAAAGAGAACTTTTTATTTTCTTTAATACATGCGAAGTTCTAGAGGCCAGGTTTTAATTGCACTTACATGGTGAAGATTAGTTTTCCTACGGTACCATCGGACAGTGATTGTGTTCCCTCCTTCATCTCCAGTAAAACCAACATGTAAGGGCTGCAAATGTGGAGAGAAAGCTTCCCAATTAAAACCAACATCATATTCAGGATTATACTTCTTTACGCACATAATGACAGCAAAAAACTTCCAAAACCTTTCAAGACACAAATAAATAATCGTCGCCTGGTAATCTTTACCATGATATTAACAATTTCACTATAGACAAACATATTGTGAGCTTCTAAATGCGCATCCTTATTGAAGTTGCAAGAACCATAAATTTAGTCATCTTTAAAGTTTTACACCACGACAAAATTTTGCAACAAACATAAAACACTTCACCAAAAAGATATATTCCAAACAAAGTTCTCTCATTTGACCCAAGATCCAAGTAGACTGCCAATAGCGTTTCATATGGATTCTAATATGGAGGAAAAGCAAACCTGATGGACATCTCCTATAAAATGTGACAAGAACATCAGTGCCTCAGTTAAATTGTCTGCAAATAATAAAGGATGTGAATAGGTTTAGTAGGAAATAGCATATTTTCAAGGGGATGAGTTGATTCTGGTCAGGTCCATACATCTTATTTCTAAGGTGGTTTCTAGATCACTTGATTTGAGTTGCATTGTGTAGTTGTAGATTGCTCCAGTTGCACATCGATCTGCATGTCCAGTAAGGTCATGACAGTCTCCTACAAGACATGAAGAGTATATCTTAAATTAGAATTACAGTAATACCCAACTACCATGTGTTGTTGAGTAAAAACCAGCACAGAAACGTCAAATAAGCTGCACGCACGAATTCACTTTCAATGATTTTTTGTTAATAATTTTTTGTTCAGCCTTGCAGCTAATTTCTACTATCTATAAAAAAAATTACTAATGACTTATCTAATATAATTCGTAAGTAATTCGCTTTTAATCTCACAGACTAAAGGCTATAAATAACATTAGAGGCCTGAGACCAGAAAAGCAAGTCAAAGATTCTCCACAGAGATATAAGATAAGATATAACTTTGGAAGACTTCTCCCCAACAACAATAAAATTTTATGGTTAACACGAACAACATATGAATGCTAAACCATTAAATCATGGCACCATGAAATACAAATAACAGATATAAGAATCTAACTTACTGCAGTAATTGTAATTGCAACGAAAATCTGGTGTATCAACATAGTGCAATGCACTACTCCATCGATATTTGTAGTTGTGTCGAATCTCATCAGGCCAGGAACAGACAGAAGCAAGGTCACCATTAGCAACAACAGGAAGCAAATCCTTTACTGCCACAAGAGCATCTTCATTGAGATATCCCTACAGTACAGTCAATTCAATTGCAAGGTCTTATAATCAAATATCTCTCCTTCTTATGCTTGAAGCACGAGTATAGATGGTCATTTACAACCAAACTCCTTTGACTAAAATATGTTTCTTCCACACTATAACGCTAATATATTGCGGATAATTATCATTTAAGGTATGAATCCCCAGATGGCTGATAATTCATATATTCGTGCTCAATTCTCTTAACTCTCTCTATCCCAGGGCGGCACATCTCTTTATATTATTAGTCCATCAATTCTCAAATTTCCAATCCCCTTCCAAGTCTATGGCTTCTTACTTGGCCATGTTAGTTTTCTTTTATTCTGGCCAATCCTACAGCACTACACTTTTATAAGTGAACCTTTTCAAGTACTAATAAACACCAATTCGAGCAACAATTAATATTGTCCATTTCTTGAGCTTAAACTCATGTAAAAAAATTTCAGAAGCTTTCCACCATTCGCCACGACCAGATGATCAGTTTATAATCACGTCTCGGCTTAATCACAGAAGTTAAAAAATCAACTAGACAAAAACTTGAATGGTGCTAGTCACCTCAGCTATCTTGCAAACAGCATAGTGACCTTCCTTTCCCCATCCTGAAATCCTAGTAATGCATACCAGAAAAACCAGTGCCCTTGCAACCAACCAAACGTCAGATCCACCCATACCTGCACTAAAATTGAAAATACGTTACCCAAGTCGATGGAGCTGCCGATTTCCAACCAATCGTTTCAATGGCCGATCCAATTGAGTTCTTTTTGGAAGCTGAAGCTGAAGGAGCTTTCACGTCTACTCCTGCAGGCTGCTCGAGAACTTGAGTCTGCTCTACCAAAATTGGGCTTTCTAACCTCGCTTTCCGCTGCGAACAAACGGCGGTAACGACCGATGTTAATTCAGTTATTCAAATGGGCCTCACCAAACAGTTCTTTTGGGCTTTTAATATTCACGCTGACCCATAAATTCATTTTCATTATATTTAAATTTAATTCATCACACGGGTAAAGTGTAAATTCACTCTCAAACTTACCACGTGGTTTGAGATAGACAAAAAACACATGATTTATAAGTAGAGTTTTCTTCCCTATCCAGTAAGTGTTTTGGGCTAATTTCAAAAGCAGAATCATGCAGACTCCAGCTCAACGCTGACGAATTTTATAATAGAAACACCTATCGACGTTACGAGCTCTTATTTATCTTCTTATTCCTCACAATTCCATACAAGTAATCAAAATCATTGAGCTAATAACCTAATCAATCATTTGTCATGATTCAACTGTTGACTTAAATGATGTTTTAAGTCTAAATTGTTTTTGATAATGTGTTTATATGATTAGCTTGGTAATTTGATTATATTTATTGAATAAGAATTATAAATTATGCATATGATTTTAATCTGTTGAAAATGCCCTTGGTAAGGGTATTTTAGTATTTAATGCATGTGATTAAGTGTACAGGGCTGAAATGTGTTAAACAAAATAATCAGTCCACAGGTCTCAAAACGACAAGAGCGGAGTCGTTTACAAGAATCAGTCCACCGGTCTCAAAACGACAAGAGCGGAATCGTTTACAAGAATCAGTCCACCGGTCACAAAACGACAAGAGCGGAGTCAATTATTGTCTAAGTCCACCGCCCACTAAACGACAAAGGCGGATGAGTAAATGAATTACTTCACCGCCCACTAAACGACAAGGCGGATGAGTAAACTGAAGTACTCCATCGCTCACTAAACGACAAGGCGGATGAGTAAACTGAAGTACTCCACCGCTCGCTAAACGACAAGGCTGATGAGCTAACACGAAGAAGTCCTACGCTCGCTAAACGACAAAGGCGGATGAGTAAACCAAATTGCTCTTTCGGTCACTAAACGACAAAGGCGGATGACTTCAACAAAATTGCTCTTCCGGTCACTAAACGACAAAGGCGGATGACTTCAACAAAATCCTCTTCCGGTCACTAAACAACAAAGGCGGAAGACGTCTAAGATTTAATCATCCGACAGCGTTTTAAAGCTTCATCATTAGATGCCGGTTCAAGTGTTTAAAGCTTTTTCATTCGATGCCGGTTCAAGATTCTTAAGTTGCATCATCCGATGGCGGTTCAAGACTAAATCAGCTTTGTCTTGCGCCAGAATTCAAATTAGCCGTGAAGCTACAGTGACGTCGTTTTCAGCCATAACTCCAGAACATTAATGGCGACGACGATTTGCAACTACAAACGGCAACGGCTACCTGAACTTGTACGAAAGCTGCTCCAACGGTAACTAAACTTCTATTATTGGATGAGGAGCATTGAAGCCAAGCCGATTTGAAGACAGAGTATTTAAGTCGAGCTTAGAGCTCAAAGGAACAACTTTTGCAAATTTGAATACTGAGCCCTAAGCTGCGAAAGTGATAATACTCTGTATTTTCTCTACATCTCTCAATCCTAAATTGAGATTCAATTACTGTGAGAGTGTAGTCTGTACTTAATTTTACAAACTCAAATCATTTGTAAAAGGCAGTGGATTGACGCCCGTGAAGTTCAATCCAGATCTGTAAAGGTAGTTGATCGGAGCCTGGAATCCCGATCTGTGTTTTCTCGTGAGGAGAAGGGTAAGGATCTTCAAGGAGTGAGCCTTAGAGCGTGGACGTAGGCAGTTTGGCCGAACCACGTAAAAATACTGGTGTCGTATTTCTCTCTCTCTCTCTTTACATAATTTGATTACTTGTGTTAAAACTAATAGTCTAATCAAGAGAGTAATTAGGGTGACTCGTAATTAAAATTAAAAAGTCTAATTCACCCCCCTCTTAGACAATACCGATCCTACAATTGGTATCAGAGCAAGGTTATCATTGTCTAAGCTGTCTTGTAATCATTGTGTGACATATTTACAATGGCAATGACATTCAACACTAACTCCACACACGGAGAAGGTCAAGCTACAAATAGGCCTCCCTTCTTTGATGGGAGTGATTATGTTTACTGGAAAGCAAGAATGAAGATATTCATTCAAGCCATGGACTATGAGCTATGGAACATTATTGAATATGGTCCATTTAAACCCATGAATACTGTAGATGGCCAAAGTGTCCCTAAGATTTCCACTGATCTAACTGAGTCAGATAAGAGAAATCTGAGCCTTAATGCTAAGGCGATTAACACCCTGTATTGTGCCTTAAATAGAGATGAATTTAATAGGGTACAAGGGTGTGAAAGTGCCCAAGAAATTTGGCACTTATTAGAGGTTACCCACGAGGGAACAAATCAGGTAAAAGAGAGTAAATTGAATATGCTAGTATATGAGTATGAGTTATTTTCTATGCCAAAAGATGAATCTATATCCTCTATGTTTACAAGGTTTACTAACATTACCAATGGCTTAAAAGCTCTTGGTAAATCATATTCTTGTGAAGAACAGGTCAGGAAGATTCTTAGGTGTCTTCCACCAAGCTGGCAGCCAAAGGTGACTGCCATACATGAAGCAAAGGATCTCAAGATTCTAAAACTTGAGGAACTCCTTGGATCTCTCATGACTCATGAGATCACGATGAGGTCAAACGAGAAGGAAGATCTTAAGGAGAGAGAGGCTTCAAAAAGAAAAGATATTGCAATGAAAGCCTCCTCAAGTAAACAAGATCTGTCTGAGGAAGAAGAAGAAGAAGAAGAAGAGGATGAGGATATAGCTCTCATCACTAGGAGATTCAGTAGATTCCTGCAACGGAAAAGGATGCAGGGAAAAAGATTTCCAAAGGGTGAGAAGTCTCAAAAGGACAAGGAAATCACCTGCTTTGGATGTGGAAAGCCGGGCCATATGAAGGCAGACTGTCCACAGACAAAGAAGTATCCCAAGAAGTTCAAGAAGAAGGCTATGAAGGCCACTTGGGATGACAGTGAAGGTGACACCTCCTCTTCAGAAGATGAGGAAGTTGCAAATCTGTGCTTCATGGCACACGAGGAAAAGGTTAGTACTTCTTCTTCAAATATTTTAAGTGATAACGATAGTGGTAATGAAGAAGATGAACTAATTGATGCTTTTAATGACTTAGTTAAACAGTTTGGGATACTGAAAACTAAATACAATCTGTTGAAAAAGGATAATACAGATTTATTGGAAAAGCATGCTAAAGAAGTAGACCTGCATGAGAAGGAAATTATTGAACTTAAAAAGAAAAATGAGTCTTTGAATAAACTTGTTCCATGGTTCTCAAATGGTAGCAAGAACTTAACTTTACTAATAGGGAATCATAGAGCTACTCATGATAAAGCAGGTTTAGGCTATGACAAGTTCAATAAGAGAAAAGTTTTTAAGAATTTCTTTGTCAAACCGGCTACTTGCCATACATGTAATGAAGTAGGACATAAGTCCTTCATATGTCCTTTAAAAACAAACAGTATGAAACTAGGTAGCAAGTTACAGTGGGTTCCTAAAGGAACCAAGACTAACACTAGGACCCAAAAGATTTGGGTACCTAAGAAGACCAATTGAATTCTGTCTTGCAGGTTGAGTGCTCTCCTGGAAAGAACCAGTGGTACCTCGACAGTGGATGTTCGAGGCATATGACAGGAGACTCAACCATGTTTGCTGCTGTCAACAAAAAGAAAGGGAGTGTCACTTTTGGTGGAAACCAAAAGGGCAAAATTGTTGGCATCGGCAATATAGGTAACAGTTTTTATCCTACTATTGAAAATGTTCTATTAGTTGAAGGTTTAAAGCATAATCTCCTTAGTATTAGCCAGTTATGTGATAAAGGTTATGAGGTGATCTTTAAATCAAACTCTTGTGTAATTAAAGATGCATCTAATGACAAAACTCTGTTCACTGGCTATAGGAAAGAAAATATCTATATTATTGACATGGATGTTATTGAGCATGTGAACGAAAAATGCTTTGCTGTTAATTCTTCCCATGATTCTTGGATTTGGCATAGGAGATTAGGTCATGTAGGGATGGATACTTTAGCTAAGATTACTAGGGAGAACTTAGTTAGAGGAATCCCTAAGATAAGGTCTGTGATGCTTGCCAAATGGGTAAGCAGACCAAAAGTTCCTTTGCATCGAAGAATGCAATGTCAACTTCCAAGCCTCTCCAACTTCTCCACATGGACCTCTTCGGTCCTTCCAATGTAGCTAGTCTAGGTGGAAAATTCTATGCTTTTGTCATTATTGACGACTTCTCTAGATTCTCCTGGGTATTCTTTCTGAAGTCTAAGGATGAGACTTTTGATACCTTTTCTAGTTTTAGGAAAAGAGTTCAAAATGAAAAGGAGCTCACCATTGTTGCTATTCGTAGTGATCATGGTGGAGAATTTGAAAATGAGAAATTTGAACTCTTGTGTCTCAAGTATGGAATTGAGCACAACTTCTCTTCTCCTAGGACCCCTCAGCAAAATGGTGTTGTTGAGAGGAAGAATAGATCTCTCCAAGAGCTTGCTAGGACTATGCTTAATGAAAATTCTCTTCCTAAGTATTTATGGGCTGAAGCTGTTGCAACAGCCTGTTATGTGCTTAATCGGGTCTCAATAAGACCTATTCTTGAGAAAACTCCATATGAGCTTTGGAATGAAAAAACTCCTTCTGTTAAGTATTTTAGAGCTTTTGGTAGTAAATGTTTCATTCTTAATACTAAGGATAACTTAGGAAAATTCGATTCCAAATCTGATCTTGGAATTTTTCTTGGTTATTCTCTGTCTAGTAAAGCCTATAGAGTATTCAATAGAAGAACTCTAGTTGTAGAGGAATCTGTTCATGTCCCCTCAGCCTACAATCAATGTGGTTGACGATGATTCTTTGGATAATCAACTGGACTCTCTTTCATTAGAAAAACCCTCTGATCCCACTCAAGAAGAAAAATCTTTAGAACCCTCTTCTACTTCTCTAGATATTATTCCTGTCAAGGATGAAAATCCTGATCTTCCTAGAGATTGGAAATATGTCAGAAACCATCCAATAGATGAAGTTTTAGGTGATCATTCTTTAGGAGTTAAGACTAGAGCTTCTCTTAGGAATCTCTGTGCCAATGTGGCATTCATTTCACATATAGAGCCTAAGAAGTTTGAAGAGGCTGAGAGTGATGATAATTGGATTTTGGCCATGCAAGATGAGTTAAATCAATTTAAAAGGAACAAGGTATGGGAACTTGTTCCAAGGCCTAAGGATCATCCCATCATTGGAACTAAATGGGTTTACAAAAACAAATTAGATGAAAATGGGATTGTGGTTAGAAATAAGGCTAGACTGGTTGCTAAAGGTTACAATCAAGAAGAAGGAATAGATTTTGAGGAAACCTTTGCACCTGTTGCTAGATTAGAGTCAATTAGGATGCTTCTAGCTTATGCTTGCTACAAAAACTTCACACTCTTCCAAATGGATGTGAAGAGTGCTTTCTTAAATGGTTATATTCAGGAAGAAGTTTATGTAGAACAGCCCTTAGGATTTGAAGATTTTGCAAAACCTGATTTTGTGTATAAACTTCAGAAGGCTCTTTATGGACTTAAGCAAGCTCCTAGAGCTTGGTATGATAGGTTGAGGAACTTCCTTGAAGAAAGGAATTTCAAAAAGGGTAACACCGACTCAACTCTATTTACCATGCAAAAGGATAAGGACATCTTGTTGGTTCAAATCTATCTCGATGACATTATTTTTGGATCTACTAATGTCAAAATGTGTAATGAGTTTTCATCCCTCATGCAAAGTGAATTTGAAATGAGTATGATGGGGGAGTTGAAGTTCTTCTTAGGATTTCAAATCTGTCAATCTCCTGATGGAATTTTCTTTTGCCAAGAAAAATACATTAAGGAGCTTCTTAAGAAATTCGGATTAGAATCTGTCAAATCCTCTAGAACTCCCATGAGTACCACAACCAAATTGGACAAAGATGAAAAAGGTATTAGTGTTGATATTAAGAAATATCGTGGTATGATTGGTTCTCTGTTATACTTGACTGCTAGTAGACCAGATATACTCTTTAGTGTTTGTCTCTGTGCTAGATTCCAGGCTGCTCCTAAGGAATCTCACTTAACTGCTGTCAAAAGAATTTTTAAATATTTAAGTGGAACTCCTAACTTAGGATTATGGTATCCTAAAGGTACTTCTTTCGATCTGGTAGGATATTCTGATTCTGACTATGCTGGTAGTCTAATTGATAGGAAGAGCACAAGTGACACTTGTCAGTTCTTAGGAGAATCTCTAGTGTCTTGGTATTCTAAGAAACAGAACTCTGTTGCATTGTCAACTGCTGAGAGTGAATATATTACTGCAGGCAGTTGTTGTGCACAAATGCTTTGGATGAAACAGACTTTGGAAGATTACAATCTGTTTTATGATAGGATTCCTATTCGGTGTGATAACACCAGTGCAATTAATATTTCCAAGAATCCAATTCAGCACTCTAGAACAAAACACATAGATGTCAGATATCACTTTATTAGAGATCATGTTCAAAGAGGTGATATTTCTTTAGAGTTTGTTAATTCTGTCGACCAATTGGCAGATATATTCACAAAACCGTTGGATGAGAAAACCTTCTGTGGTATTAGAATAAGACTAGGTCTTCTCGAATATAAGAATTGTTAAGGGAAGTTAAGGTTTTTCTATCTGTTTCTCATCCGGTACGTTTACTATTCACCGGAAGAGAAATTTATCATCCACTGACCGGATGATATATTTTCTAATCTGTCGACACGTGTCATCAATCGGACAATATCAGTATTACACGTGTGATTTCATCATGTCGGGCGTGGTTCTCTCTTTTTTAAACTCGGTTTCTTCTTCGAAACGCTTCATATTTCGCGCCTTTTTTCAGTAAACTCTCTATCGCCAACCCTTTTCTCACTAGGTCATCTTCGCAACATTTCTCCAATGGAACAAGCTCGTGAACATGATCATCTCGCTTCTTCATCTCGAGGTGATGCGGGTCCACCGCAAAAGAAAGCCAAACTCAATCCTCGTCCGGTACGTGTGTTCCCTCGGGCAAATAGTTGGCCGTCGCTCTATTTTCTAAATGAGGCTGCTGAAATCCGATATCACGGCGATTTTAAGGATAAGAAGTTGATTCCAGGTCGTGGTATGGTTCCCGACGAATTAGTATCTTTAAACATTATAGCACCCTTAACAGATATTGGTTTAATAGGGCTGTTTGAGGTTGAATCTTTCTATTTTCCCTCGGCCATTAGGATGTTTTATGCTAATCTCAGCTTTACATCCGACCATTCTACCATTTCAAGCTATGTGCACGGAAAACAGATAGAACTCACTTCCCAATCCCTGAATGAGCTTTTGGGCTATCCCCATTTGGATCAACATCCCAAAATATATTCCATAGGGCAAGACATTCCATTTCTTAGACTTCCTGATGGCCAACAATTTTTAAAAGAAATTGCTCTTGATCCGCACAATATTCCCAATCCTTTGAAAAGCAAGCATTTAACCATTCGAGCTCGTCTTCTTCATCAAATGATCTGCTATAATGTTCTTCCTAAGGGTGGTCATTATGATGACATTAGCAGCATGGAGCTTGTTATTTTTTATGCCATCTATATGAAGGAACCTGTTGACATTGGATACATTATTTTGAGACGAATGATTCAGAGCGTTTCTTCAAGCCCATCTACCTCTTTTCCCTATAATCTCCTTCTCATGAAGATTTTTGAGAAGTTTCAGGTTGAATTCCCTGATGATGAGGATCCTACTTGTCTGAAATCAACCAGCTTTTACTCCAAAGACACCTTGTCCAGGATGGGAATTAAGAGAAATCTTCAAGGGACTTTTGTTATGGATCAGTCCAAGCAGAGGACTGCTATGGTCAAAGCTGCCCGAAAAGGAAAACGGGACGTGTGTTTGGATGAGGAATCCTCTGTTCAAGAAAGTGGTGGTGACTCTGAGATCCCTGCCTTTGATATTTCCCCTCCTAGTCCTCGTGTCACTCGCCCTAAACGTTCTCCACCAGTGCCCAGACGCCGTGCCCCTCCTCCAAGGACTAGTCAACCTGCTTCTTTAGCCTCAGCTAATCCCTTTGAGGCTATTTCTGCTCTCTCTGCACCTAGCAATCCTTCTCCTACTTCTCCTCCACCTTCTCTCTTACTGCCTTCTCAGCCTGCTCTTCCCTCCATCTCTCCGGTGTTTCGAGCAATCTCCTCTATAATCAAACATGGTCCTCCAGTTCAATCCACATTACCAACTCCGTCTCCACACGCCTCATCTGAGCATCCTCTGCCTGCAGCCAATATGGAACCTGCTCAGGCCGCTGTTATTCAAAGGGGGAAAAAAAAACTTATCCTGGCAGAGGAGTCTGATCAGGATGATGTAGATGAGCCTGCAATCTCATCTCATGATATTTCACCCTCTTTGTTGATGCTCCCACTACCTGCCTCCGCCCCTCTGTCTCCTGTTGATAACTCTTCTCCTCCTGCACCTCTACTAGCTCCCACAGTTCAACATGTGTCTCAAGTCATTCCCCCTGCTCAAACCGTCTCCTTACCTCTACACGTCCAAGTATCCTCCCCAACCTCAACTACTCCTGCCACTCCCATCTTTTATCAGAGGCGATCTACTTTGAGTGAGGCTCAGTATACTGAGTTGAAGACCAGCATTGACCATCTAAGGACTGACTTTGATACAAAGTTAAATCAACTCAAAGCTGATTTGAGCGAAGCTGCTGGTGTGGAGCGTGGTCAATGGAATCGAAAGATGGATCGAAATAATGAGATTTTCTCTCGTAAACTTCAAGCTCTCACAACTCAAGTCACGGCTCTTTGCCCTGCACCTTATATTCCTCTCTGCCCCTCTAAGCCAACCTATGAAGACCTCCTCCTTCCCTTCTACAGACATGAGGTCTTTGAAGAATCTCGAGTGATGCCTTTGGATCTACAGGAGTCTGAACTGGCATTCTCTACCCCTGCTGCTCCTTCTGTACTGGAGCCATCCTTCGAGCCCTCCAATCCAATGGATACATCTCCTATTGCTTCTCTGGTAGTGCCTCCATCTCCTGTTGCTCCTCCAGTTGCGTCTTCTCCAAGTCCGGATCTGGTGGCTTCTCCAGAACCATCTCCCATTGCTAATCCCTGTACGGACTTGGTGATCTATCAGGAACCTCTACCTCTTGATCTTGCTACACTTCAAGCTCGGGTGGATGCCTTTTTCAATCCTCCCCTCACATTGCCTTCTTGGGCTGTCCATGCCTTTTGGAAGAAATTTTTAGATTCCTGTAATAGGAGATAATCTTGTTTTATCTATATACATTTTTTTTTCTGGACCTCTCTTGTTGAATCCTGAGCTATTTACTTTTTGATAATGTCAATGGGGGAGATTATATTTGATTCTTACTGGAAATACATGTGAATTAGCTGCTATGACTTGTGTATGCATAATTTGTCAATCTCTGGATATGAAAACTCTAGTATGCTCCATGTTTGTTTCTGGTATATATGCATCAGCTATGGTGGAGCTAGTATTATGGGGGAGAGTCTTGCTTTAATCAAATTTATACTTACGGATTGTCATCATCAAAAAGGGGGAGATTGTTGACTTAAATGATGTTTTAAGTCTAAATTGTTTTTGATGATGTGTTTATATGATTAGCTTGGTAATTTGATTATATTTATTGAATAAGAATTATAAATTATGCATATGATTTTAATCTGTTGGAAATGCCCTTGGTAAGGGTATTTTAGTATTTAATGCATGTGATTAAGTGTACATGGCTGAAATGTGTTAAACAAAATAATCAGTCCACCGGTCTCAAAACGACAAGAGCGGAGTCGTTTACAAGAATCAGTCCACCGGTCTCAAAACGACAAGAGCGGAATCGTTTACAAGAATCAGTCCACCGGTCACAAAACGACAAGAGCGGAGTCGATTATTGTCTAAGTCCACCGCCCACTAAACGACAAAGGCGGATGAGTAAATGAATTGCTTCACCGCCCACTAAACGATAAGGCGGATGAGTAAACTGAAGTACTCCATCGCTCACTAAACGACAAGGCGGATGAGTAAACTGAAGTACTCCACCGCTCGCTAAACGACAAGGCGGATGAGCTAACACGAAGAAGTCCTACGCTCGCTAAACAACAAAGGCGGATGAGTAAACCAAATTGCTCTTCCGGTCACTAAACGACAAAGGCGGATGACTTCAACAAAATTGCTCTTCCGGTCACTAAACGACAAAGGCAGATGACTTCAACAAAATCCTCTTCCGGTCACTAAACAACAAAGGCGGAAGACGTCTAAGATTTAATCATCCGACAGCGTTTTAAAGCTTCATCATTAGATGCCGGTTCAAGTGTTTAAAGCTTTTTCATTCGATGCCGGTTCAAGATTCTTAAGTTGCATCATCCGATGGCGGTTCAAGACTAAATCAGCTTTGTCTTGCGCCAGAATTCAAATTAGCCGCGAAGCTACAGTGACGTCGTTTTCAGCCATAACTCCAGAACATTAATGGCGACGACGATTTGCAACTACAAACGGCAACGGCTACCTGAACTTGTACGAAAGCTGCTCCAACGGTAACTAAACTTCTATTATTGGATGAGGAGCATTGAAGCCAAGCCGATTTGAAGACAGAGTATTTAAGTCGAGCTTAGAGCTCAAAGGAACAACTTTTGCAAATTTGAATACTGAGCCCTAAGCTGCGAAAGTGATAATACTCTGTATTTTCTCTACATCTCTCAATCCTAAATTGAGATTCAATTACTGTGAGAGTGTAGTCTGTACTTAATTTTACAAACTCAAATCATTTGTAAAAGGCAGTGGATTGACGCCCGTGAAGTTCAATCCAGATCTGTAAAGGCAGTTGATCGGAGCCCAGAATCCCGATCTGTGTTTTCTCGTGAGGAGAAGGGTAAGGATCTTCAAGGAGTGAGCCTTGGAACGTGGACGTAGGCAGTTTGGCCGAACCACGTAAAAATACTGGTGTCGTATTTCTCTCTCTCTCTCTCTCTTTACATAATTTGATTACTTGTGTTAAAACTAATAGTCTAATCAAGAGAGTAATTAGGGTGACTCGTAATTAAAATTAAAAAGTCTAATTCACCCCTCTCTTAGACAATACCGATCCTACATCAACAACTGAATTCAATCTTATAATCTAATCCAAATAAATTTGATTTTAGGGTTTACAAATTGTTCACTGCTGCTAAAGAACTGTGATACATTTGGAACTGTCATTGACCACAATTTCGCCCTCTTATTTGATTTGAAAAATTTGTTTCTCCGCAAAAATCAGCCGTTGAAATTTAGGATTCCCTCGCACGATAGAATTATCGGTGTTCATAACACTGATAACGTGCGAAACCTATGTATCATGAAAAATAATTTATCATGAACATAAACGGATCGTTGTTATGATATTTTAATAATCATACGTGATTAAAAATTTGATTTTTAATTTAAATCTAATGTAAGGATTAAGAAAAAAAATATCATTTTTGCAAACTTCACACGGGCAAGAAAAACAAAGAGATCTTCTCAACTTTTAAAACCTTCGATTTTCTCTGTAAATCCTTCTCACCTCGAATAACCACGTGTGGGCGTGATGAACAAATAAGATTACACTCGATGTAGGATAGATCGTATTTTCAACATATGAAATGGTCTATATTGATTTAGATAACGACTCTCTAAAACTAATACAGGAGACTTAAAGATCTACTTCCAAAAGTTGATTAGTTTACCTCAGAGTTTTTCAATCTTATTATTATAATAAGTTTATTATATATAATTTTAAAGATGAAATATAATTTCATAACGGTTATAAAATTCTACTTTTAATTTAAAATTCAAATTTGATTTCATAACAATAATTGATTTATTAAAAATAAATCCGTTACGGAAATCAAAACAAATTTGCTACCATGACTCAACATTTGGCACCATGACATCAACTTAAATTTTGGCATAATCCGTTTTCAAAAATTTTATAAATTTTTTAATTAATTGAATAATCAATTATTCTATCTAATGAAAAATAGCAAATTTATTATTGAGTATATTAAACAATTAATTCATAAGTAATTATTTAATCATATTTATTAACTTTTTAAATTAAAAATAATAATAAAATGTAACGAATGGACCGATGATTTTAAGCTCCAATAATTTTTATTAATTAATATAAACTTTTCATATCAATTAACATAATTATTAACTCTAAAGTAATTATACTAAATACTTAGAGTTGCATTCTTAAAACTATAGAGTATATTTACTCAAAATAATATTCATTGATATAGTTATTACATATGTATTAACCTTCCATTTAGATTCGTAATAGAGTGTCAGAGAAAGGAGAGATAAAGGAAAATAATAATATTGTATTCTTCAACTTACTTATTTTACAGAGCATTGTCCAGAGGCTTTTTATAGCCTGAGTAATACAGAAAACGAAAAACAAGGAAAAAACATGCAAATTGTAAAATGAAGATTACAGAGAGAGAAGGGGATCCAAAGCTAACTGTTTTATGAACCGGGTTGATTATTTTTACACGGCTCAACATCTCCCCGCAAACGCACGGGTCGAGGAAGAACCGTGAGTTTGGTACGAAGTTCTTGAAAACGTGAAGTTACCAATGACTTTGTGAGACAATTAGCGATCTGATCTGTAGATGGAGCATATGCAAGTTTTAACAGTCCATTTGCTACTTTTTCACGAACAAAGTGTTGATCAATATCAATGTGTTTGGTCTGAGCATGCTGAACTGGATTGGAAGCCATACTAAGAGTACTGATATTGTTACAAAATAATAGTGGAGATGATGGAGAAGGAAGATGCAGCTCTTTGAGTAAAGACTGAATCCAAATTACCTCAGCAGCTCCGTTTGCAAGAGCCCTATATTCAGATTCTGTATTGGATCGAGAAACGGCTCTCTGTTTCGAAGATGACCAGGATATTAGATTGTGACCTAGAAAGACACAATAGGCACTTGTGCTTCGTTGATCATCTGGACACGATGCCCAATCGGCATCCAGTGTAGCAATAAAGATTATGATCCGAGCTTTGTTGAAGAATAAGTCCTAAGTGAGCAATACCTCTTAAATAACGAAGGACTCGTTTGACTGCCTGCATATGAAGATCAGTAGGATGATGCATGAATTGACATAATTTATTTACAGCATAGGACAGATCTGGTCTTGTTATTGTGCAATATTGAAGCGCTCCCAGTATACTACGATACTCTGTGACATCTGATATCGGAGTACCATCATACATTGACAGTGACTGTAGGGCGAGAGGAGTAGGTTGTGGTTTGGAATCCAGCATGCCTCTTTTTGTCAATAAATCCTTGATGTATTTTGTTTGACTGAGATGTAAGCCCGTAGCATGACGATGGACTTCAACTCCTAGAAAATAATGCAATTGTCCGAGATCTTTGATAGCAAACAATTTAGACAAATGATTAATCAATGTAGAAATAAGTACCGTAGAGGAGCCAGTGATTATAATATCATCAACGTAAACTAAGACAACCAAAATATCAGAACCAGAATGATGGGTAAACATAGATGTATCAGCTTTAGATCCTTTGAAACCCCAATTAAGAAGTGCCATACTTAGTTAAATGAACCAGGCTCTCAGGGACTGTTTGAGACCATAGATTGATTTATGTAATTTGCAAACATAGTCCGGTTTGGTGGAGTCAATAAATCCCTGAGGTTGTGCCATATAAACATCTTCCGACAGATCACCGTGAAGGAACGCATTCTGAACATCAATCTGTTTTATCTGCCATTGCCGAGATATCGCAATGCTTAGAACAAGCCGATCGTAGTTGGTTTGATGACTGGACTGAACGTCTCATGAAAATCAAGGCCTTGTGTTTGCTAAAATCCTTTGGCAACTAGACGGGCTTTGAACCAGTCAATAGACCCGTCCGGACGAAGTTTAATTCTATAAACCCATTTAGATCCAACAATCCAAGAGTGAGTGGGTTTAGGAACAAGAGACCATGTATCTTGAGAATGCAGAGCATCAATTTCCATTTGCATAGCAATTTTCCACTCATCAGGTTTGGAAGCTTCACTGTAGGATGAAGGTTCACAAAGCAAGTTGTCGGCAATACTAAAGAAAACTCGTGGCCTAAAAATACCTGCCTTAGACCGTGTAACCATCGGATGATTATTTACTGTTGGAGGTTCGTGAGATATCTCGATTTGGTCATGTAGAGAAGAAGATGGAGACACTGGCGATGGAGGAGAAATGGATGAAGAAGAGGGAGAAGATGGAGATGATGTTGATGGAGAACAAGTTGATGAAGGGATATGATGAGAGACACATTCACTGGACAAGGGTAAGAAAGGTGGTGGGGTAGGTAGAGATGGCAGAGAAGAAATAATGGGTATGGGTACCTTTTTAACTGTGGAAGAGCTTTGACAGAGTGGAAAGTTGGTTTCATTAAAAACTACGTGTTGTGAAATGTATAAGCGACCCGTTGTTGCATTTAAGCAAATATAACCCTTGTGCTGACTGCTGTATCCGAGAAGGACGTAGGGTTGGGAACGAAATACTAATTTATGAGAATTATAAGGACGTAGAAAGGGAAAACACTGACAACCGAAGATACACAGATGAGTATATGAGGGAATTTTATCATAAAGTGATTGAAATGGTGAAATATTTGACAGAACTTTTGTCGGAAGTCGGTTTATTAAATACACGGAAGTGCTAAAGGCAAAAGTCCAATATGTTAAAGGCATAGAAGCATGAGCAAGTAGAGCTAAGCCCGTTTCAACTATATGTCTGTTTTTATGTTCGACTCGTCCATTTTGTTGTGGGATGTAAGGGCAAGAAATCTCATGAACAATTCCATGAGTTTTGAAAAAATTCGATAAGGTTCGAAACTCACCACCCCAATCTGACCTGACCCGTTTAATAGTACTATTAAACTGAGTATGAATCAACTGTTTAAACGTAACAAAGGCATTATAAGCTTCATCTTTAGATTTAAGCAAATAAAACCAAATAAATCTTGAAAAATCGTCGATGAAAATAATGAAATACTTTGCACCATTTACTGAAGAAACTGGGGAGGGACCCCAAACATCCATATGACTTAACTCAAATTTTGTTCTAGCACGAAAAACAGAGACAGAAAATGGCAGTTTGTGAGATTTGGCCAACTGACAAGAGGAACAAAAATTCATATAGCTGGAGGAAATATTTAAGCTAGATAACATAGACTCAACTACTTGAGATGAAGGATGTCCCAATCTGAAATGCCATAGGTTAGACGGATTGCTGGAAACTGTGTGAAGATGAGTAGAGAGCTGTCGACTTGAAGGAGGACAGACCCGATAGAGTCCATTGTCAAGTATTCCCCGGAGAAGTGGTCTGTGGGATACAAGATCCTTGACAACAACAAAAGAATGATGAAATTCAATAAATGCTTTGTTATCAAGGCAAAGCTGTGAGACGCTCAAAAGGTTTTTCTGAAGAGAGGGTGAATGATACACAGTTCGTAAATACAAAGGAGAAGAGTAAGAGGGTAAAAATGCATAACCAATATTTGAGATAGGAGAAACCTTACCGTTTCCAACAGTAATATGAGTATCACCTGAATACGGGGTAGTAGATTCCAGCATGTTCAGGTCTGGTGTAAAATGGTGTGATGCACCAGAATCCAAGTACCAAGCAGAGTCCAGATTTGAGGCGTCTGTTGGGGGTTGATTTATCATGGACGGCAAAACAACAGAGAAATTACGAGGTGGATGAAAGGTTGGTTGATATTGCAGATTTGCTCGGTGATAACAAATGTTAGCACTATGGCCAGACTTAAAACAAATTTGACAGCGTGGTCTATTTTGAGAAACGAAAGGTGAGGGTGGGCGATAAAAAGGAGTGGGAAGTAGAGGTGGAGTTTGAAAGAATGGCCGAGGAGCTCTTGGTCTGTTTGGTGTAAAGGAGTGAGGTCCAGATGAAGATGGAAATCTAGGTTTAGTTTTATTTCCTGAGACGTTGACGTAGTTGGCTTGAAGTGAGTTCAATGTAGTGACTGCATTTTGACGCTCTAGGCGAGCTTCATAGCTTAACAGTAAGCTATTAACTTCTTCCATAGACGGCCGATCATTGCGTGTTGAAATGGATGTTACAAAAGAATTATATTTTGCTCCCAATCCATTTAGAAAATATAGAAGTTGGTCATTATAACTCACCGATTCACCTACTGCAGCAAGAGTATTGCAGAGACTCCTGAATTTCTGAACATAGTTCATTGCACTCATGCCATCTTTGCCAAACGACTGCAAGTTTGTGCAAAGTTCAAAAATTCTTGCAAAAGACGCAGCAGAGTAAAGTTGTTCAAGAGCTTCCCAGATCTCGAACGCTATAGAATAACCAACAAGCTGTCCTAGCATTTGCTCATGAACCGAAGCATAAATCCAACTCATTATAAGACGGTTATACCTCTGCCAGGAAATGAAATCTGGATTTACAACCTGTGAACTAGACTCGTCAAATTTTGGAGGACAGGGGCAAGCTCCAGTAAGTATTTCTTCGAGTCCGTTTGCAATGACCACATTGAGTATTTGATTCTTCCAGATAAGGAAGTTTGAATAATCAAGCTTAATCGCCAGGGGTTGATTTATTGAAGGGAGATGAGGAAGAGGAGGTAAAGAGGGAGAGGAGGATGACGGTGCTTCAGTCATACTAGAGGAGGCCATCGTTTCAGAAAGTTACAAAGAGAGTAGGAGAAAAAGGAATAAGAGAAAGGAGAATATGTTGAGCCGTTGGTGGCTCTGATACCATGTCAGAGAAATGAGAGGTAATGGAAAATAATAATATTGTATTCTTCAACTTACTTATTTTACAGAGCATTGTTCAGGGGCTTTTTATAGCCCGAGTAATACAGAAAACGACAAACAAGGCAAAAACATGCAAATTGTAAAATGAAGATTACAGAGAGAGAAGGGGATCCAAAGCTAACTGTTTTATGAACTGGGTTGATTATTTTTACACGGCTCAACATAGAGCTAGGTTTATATCCGTTAACCTATCAAATTTTTATTCTTGACTATCTTTAGTTATTGATTTAATAATTAATTCATAACGATTATGAATTACGCACTAATTATTATATCCCTAAACTAACAAACAATGGAATCTATATAAATGAACTTTATTGTATCGATGTTAACATTCTCAGTTATTCTTTACTTCATTCTCAATATACAAGGATTATGAATTGTAGTTCATACAAAATTTTACCGAGTAAATCAAAAAATATAATAAAACAAAATAAGAGTCTGTTAAATACAACAAATTAAGATCATTCATATATGACCATCATTATGATAAAATTAATTGTTCTATATTTAACAGAAATTATCAAAACAATATAATTTTATCTGGTTCAGTCCTATATAATCATATTATATAAAGATATATTTATTTTGTATCACTACATATATAGTCGGGATATAACTATACATTCTTAATGAAATAAAATATGTTTATAACTATAAATTATTTGAAGATTCTATATTTCAAATATAAGGCACGGACTTATTTTGGTTATTACTCTTTATATTTTATCTCACATATATACAATATATATGTTAATATAAAGCTTGCATAAATTACAAAATAATTTTTATGAATTTTATAAAATATAATCTAAAATACAAATATAATATTAATCAATATAAATTTATTCATATGTTCAATTACATTTGCTTGTCGGATACATAATTCTCAACATCAACAAACGTCTATATTTCTACCCGTTGAGCCTCTAGATTTTTCCGACTTGAAGAACAATTGACAAGCCTCTCATGAGATTTGCCTCAATTGATGAGGTGTTCCGATATTTAACATCTTCGATAATTTCTAACTATGCTTCAAACTCTATTGATCTCTTCGGTTTGATTTCCAACAATGTTTCCAACTCTATCAATTTCTTCTCTTGTAATTTCAAACTTTGTGAGAAATAGACATAGGCAAAATAAGTTAGAAATCATTGAAGGGTTATAAGTTAAATTGTAACACCTTATTATTTGAAACACACTGTACCATTTAATTGGATTTAGTAAATAAATTGGCAACAAAATTTATATTATTTATACATGAAAGTAGAGATTTTGGTCGTTAAAAAAAATTTAAAATCTAATTGTAAATGACCTCCAACGTAGGACTATAAATTATATTTTACCTTTAAATATTTATTATATCACAATAATTTTGTAAATGAATTATTTTTATTTTCCGAGCAGTGATTGAAGTGAAATTTAGCCATAAAAATTAATGAAAAATCTGAGAAAATTAGAAATAGGAAGACGATGGAAGGAAAAGAAAAAGTTGAAAGGAACTCGTCATCTGTTTCTGCTTCGATAAAGTTGGAAGCTTGGGAACTAATTATTGAGTAAAACGATGAAGGCTGTAGTAGTAAGCACTCCAGGCGGCCCAGAAGCGCTTCATCTGCAAGAAGTTGAAGATCCTCAGCTCAACCACGATGAGGTCCTGATCAAAGTCGAGGCCACCGCTCTTAACCGAGCTGACACCCTTCAGAGGAAAGGGTTATATCCACCGCCCCCGGGCTCATGCCCCTATCTGGGTCTTGAGTGCTCTGGAATCATCGAAGCCGTTGGGAAAGACGTTTCCGGCTGGAAAATCGGGGATCAGGTTGATTTTGAATTTCGTGGGAAATCTCTTTTGGGTGTTACCAACTTTGTTTGCTAATTTTGATACTAGATTGTGCGATGAAAAATGATAAAAATTCAATGTCTTAAATTACGAGTTAATAGGTCGAATCAGATTCTGTCCAGTTTTTTATACGAACCCAGAAATTTTTAGATGTTTATTAGAACTTATTGATGAACATATACGCGAATGAATTAAATGACAGATATTAATGGACAGGTTTGTGCTCTTCTTAGTGGAGGAGGGTATGCTGAAAAAGTGGCTGTGCCGGCCGGACAAATTCTTCCAATTCCTAATGGTGTTTCTCTGAAGGATGCTGCAAGTCTGCCTGAGGTGGCTTGCACTGTTTGGTCAACTGTGTTTATGATGAGTCGGTTGTCTGCTGGGGAAACGTTTCTCGTGAGTTCAGAGCTTACCCTTTGTTCTCATTTTTCATTTCATGGTGTCACCTATTGTCAAAGAAGGGAAAGAACACACAAGAGAAAAGATAAGGAGCCAGATAATCAGGAATTGGCTCGCTAAAAAGAACACTTGGAAGACAAGGACTATGAACTAAATTTAAACCTTATTGTTTCATCACTCTTAACACTTTGTTTTCTGCATATCTAGTGATTGTGTTAATTGCGTTTCAGGTTCATGGAGGATCTAGTGGAATTGGAACATTCGCAATTCAGATAGCTAAATTCATAGGAGCAAAAGTGTTTGTCACGGCAGGTCCAGCTTCAACTGTCTGCTCAAGTTCTCTTTTTCAAGCATTGTTTGTCGTACAAATTTAGATATGGTTTAACAGGAAGCAAGGAAAAACTAGATGTTTGCAAGGATCTGGGAGCTGATGTGTGCATCAATTACAAAACGGAGGATTTCGTCACACGAGTGAAACAAGAAACGGACGGAAAAGGTTTGCTCTTCATCACTGCATTTCTCCAAAATTTTGTCCAAAATTGTTATATTTAAATGAATAGCACAAATACAATCACTGGCAGGCGTTGATGTCATTCTCGACAGTCTGGGGGCGTCTTACTTTAAGCGGAATGTTGAAAGTTTAAACTTTGATGGTAGGCTTTTTATTATTGGAACAATGGGAGGAGCCACCACAGAACTGAACATCCCCAGTTTACTGTCAAAACGCCTCACTGTACAAGGTCCCTTCCCAGAACATTTTGAATAAAGGGTATCTTTATTGAACATCAACGTAAAATAATGTTATTGTTTACACAGCGGCCGGACTGCGATACAGAAAACCAGAAAATAAAGCTGCAATTGTGAGTGAAGTTGAGAAGAATGTATGGCCTGCAATTAGAAATGGGAAGGTGAAGCCTGTAGTCTACAAATATTTTCCTCTGAGCGAAGCCGCCAAGGCTCACCGGGTATTGGAAAGCAGCGAGCATATTGGGAAGATACTGCTTCTCCCCTGATGAAAGTAGCGAGACGTCGTGGTCCGTGTTTGATGCATGCACTTAATTTGCTGTTCTTCGTGTTCAGGATCAGAAATAATTGAAAGTTTTTCTGAATAAATTGGCCAAGGCACAACTATGAACAATTTTTTTATAGATACAGTGACAATGTTGGGAACAATACAACTCAAGATTGAGGGATTTGCCAAAATTTCTCAATTTTGTTGATAATCGGATTGCTTTCTAAGAAGACAAAATCAGGTTCGTTTTTGCCTTTTTATTCGCTCAAGAGCGCCCAGAAGAGTGTTGTCATCTTCCTTGTGCTTCACTGCAGCAGCATCCTCTCCGTTCTCATCCCTCTCAGACTGATCTCTTTTTCCAATCAGACCCCCAAAAACTGCAGACGGGACATCTTTTTGCGCAATCTCAACTTTGTCTTCGCCTTCGGAGTCACTCTCTTCTGGCAGCTCAATATCTTCGTGATTTGCAGAAGTTTTTAATCCTCCCTCGGCCTGTGACTCCACTAAAAAAAAAAAAAAAAAAAAAAAAAAAAAAAAAAAAAAAAAAAAAAAAAAAAAAAAAAAAAAAAAAAAAAAAAAAAAAAAAAAAAAAAAAAAAAAAAAAAAAAAAAAAAAAAAAAAAAAAAAAAAAAAAAAAAAAAAAAAAAAAAAAAAAAAAAAAAAAAAAAAAAAAAAAAAAAAAAAAAAAAAAAAAAAAAAAAAAAAAAAAAAAAAAAAAAAAAAAAAAAAAAAAAAAAAAAAAAAAAAAAAAAAAAAAAAAAAAAAAAAAAAAAAAAAAAAAAAAAAAAAAAAAAAAAAAAAAAAAAAAAAAAAAAAAAAAAAAAAAAAAAAAAAAAAAAAAAAAAAAAAAAAAAAAAAAAAAAAAAAAAAAAAAAAAAAAAAAAAAAAAAAAAAAAAAAAAAAAAAAAAAAAAAAAAAAAAAAAAAAAAAAAAAAAAAAAAAAAAAAAAAAAAAAAAAAAAAAAAAAAAAAAAAAAAAAAAAAAAAAAAAAAAAAAAAAAAAAAAAAAAAAAAAAAAAAAAAAAAAAAAAAAAAAAAAAAAAAAAAAAAAAAAAAAAAAAAAAAAAAAAAAAAAAAAAAAAAAAAAAAAAAAAAAAAAAAAAAAAAAAAAAAAAAAAAAAAAAAAAAAAAAAAAAAAAAAAAAAAAAAAAAAAAAAAAAAAAAAAAAAAAAAAAAAAAAAAAAAAAAAAAAAAAAAAAAAAAAAAAAAAAAAAAAAAAAAAAAAAAAAAAAAAAAAAAAAAAAAAAAAAAAAAAAAAAAAAAAAAAAAAAAAAAAAAAAAAAAAAAAAAAAAAAAAAAAAAAAAAAAAAAAAAAAAAAAAAAAAAAAAAAAAAAAAAAAAAAAAAAAAAAAAAAAAAAAAAAAAAAAAAAAAAAAAAAAAAAAAAAAAAAAAAAAAAAAAAAAAAAAAAAAAAAAAAAAAAAAAAAAAAAAAAAAAAAAAAAAAAAAAAAAAAAAAAAAAAAAAAAAAAAAAAAAAAAAAAAAAAAAAAAAAAAAAAAAAAAAAAAAAAAAAAAAAAAAAAAAAAAAAAAAAAAAAAAAAAAAAAAAAAAAAAAAAAAAAAAAAAAAAAAAAAAAAAAAAAAAAAAAAAAAAAAAAAAAAAAAAAAAAAAAAAAAAAAAAAAAAAAAAAAAAAAAAAAAAAAAAAAAAAAAAAAAAAAAAAAAAAAAAAAAAAAAAAAAAAAAAAAAAAAAAAAAAAAAAAAAAAAAAAAAAAAAAAAAAAAAAAAAAAAAAAAAAAAAAAAAAAAAAAAAAAAAAAAAAAAAAAAAAAAAAAAAAAAAAAAAAAAAAAAAAAAAAAAAAAAAAAAAAAAAAAAAAAAAAAAAAAAAAAAAAAAAAAAAAAAAAAAAAAAAAAAAAAAAAAAAAAAAAAAAAAAAAAAAAAAAAAAAAAAAAAAAAAAAAAAAAAAAAAAAAAAAAAAAAAAAAAAAAAAAAAAAAAAAAAAAAAAAAAAAAAAAAAAAAAAAAAAAAAAAAAAAAAAAAAAAAAAAAAAAAAAAAAAAAAAAAACCTCACAAAGCCTACTTTCCGGGCTTTGTCGTTGGCTCCAGCTTCGATTGCAGGAGCTAATTGCCTCTCTAGAGCAGCCATTTCATCTTCTGTGATACCAGCCTCCTTTAATTTGTCTTTTGCCTCGTCAAGGTTCAAGCTCTGATCCTTTTGCATCAAATACTCCGGAAGAATAAAATGCGTCTGAAGGACACGAGATGAATTGATGAATCAGACATTAATGAAATTTGTAATCTATTAACATTTAATCTGGCTTGAAGCCTTAAAAAATGTAAGAAATCACACAACAAAAACAAAGCAAACCAAAAAGAAAAATCTACCTGGCTATAGCTAGCAGAAACACTTCGTTTAATTCGGAGCATTTCTCTAAAAGTATCCTCGTTTCCATGCTGAACCTCGAATTCATGCCACTTATTCCAAAACTCTGCATCAGAACGAGGATCTGCAAACTGGGATGCAAATATATATATTCCACGAGCCCGATCTATCTCTCCCAAACTTTTCTCTAGTTCAGAATACTTCAAGCACATGGTCTTCACATCCTTGTCTGGAAGACCTGATTCTATAGCCTGCTCATATATTTCTCTTGTTTTTGGAACACCAAATATTTCAGCTGCACGAGCTATATAGATCTCATACATGCTCAGCTTCTCATTGTTTGGAACACCTTTTGTTGCAAGATCATAAACTTTCATAGCTCGCTTTGCTAAACCATTATCTTCCTCAATCTTTGCATATTGGAGATATAAAGGTTTAACTGCTTCAGCTGGCGCCTGAAGTAAAAGTGAAAGAGGTCCAATAACAATAAAAAAACAGTACATTTAAACATATTTAAGATAAACAGGTTACTACAAAAGATGCAAATTATTTAAACTATGGTGATATTGTGTAAATAAGGATACGAGGACACAGCAAATATTTAGAATTGATCCCCAATGCTTTTTTTGAACTAAAAATAATTTAGCAAGTGAAGCCCAAGTAAGATTATTTCATTAAATGATTCTAGATGATGAGTTCACCTTCCCTGTCAATAATCCAATTACTGGTAATATAATAAGCACGTGATCATGGAAATGTTAAATCAATAGATGATACATCTCCCAAGACATCTTTATTCCCTTATAACAAGCAAGAAGTTACTTCAATTAAAAGAAGATACACATACAGTTCCAACAGCATGCTCGAAAAGCTCTCTTGCACGCTCCAGTTTTGCTTTCCCATATCTCTTTACAAATTTTGATAGATATGTTACCCATATATCTTTAACATGAGGGTATTTAAATATTTTGACACCTCTTTCATACACCTTGAATGCATCTTCAAAATACTTGTGCTCCTGCATAAGCAAGTGTCAAACTTATTAATCATAAAAAATTAAATGAAAGAGCCAAAACGAAGTAACTAAAAGGGCATTTTTGTGAAGAGGATGTCATCCATCTTTTGTTGCATTTTCATATTATGCATGACCTATTATTGTGGGTGAGGGTTCTGTTGGGGATTTGTTGGGTGATACCAAAAACAATGAAAAGGTTGAGGCCAGGATGGAGAGAGTGCACTGGCTACGTACGGAGGTCTTTTTAAATTTGTGCCTCATTGATTATTTTGGTGCATTTGGAATACAAGAAATAGGAAGATTTGTTAACCCAGACGTGGATTTCATTGTCAAGTCTTCCTTCAGAATCTTTTTTGCTAGGATAGACCAATAGGTTATACTACTTTCATCATTAAAAGAGAGGCGTTATATTTTTCTCATCTGTTTCTTAACTCACTTTTTTGTACATACTCTTTACTAATACACATTTGCTTACTTGTAAAAAGAACTAAAGGACTTACCTCTAGAAGCAATGCGTAATTGATAATTATTTGAGGTGTGGCAATCCTCAAGTCCAGTATTCTCTCGTACACTGCCCTAGTGGACTCCAAGGTGCCCAAGCTCTCTTCTAGATCCACATAGAAGGTCCACAGTCTCAAGGATTTGTGCAGCTTTATCTGTACAGGTTCCTTACCTTCAGAAGCCACTGCAAATGACAAGATAAAAGTGCAAGGTTCATAGTAATCCCATACAAACTTATTTGTTTCCTTTTCAAAAATCTTTCTTGTAATTTACGAACTATACTGGCGTTTTCAGAATTATTATTACTTTTCAAAATACTAGCATATTGAAATGATTAAATCAACTGTATTTACTTATCAACAAGTTTAAAATCCATCATCACTCAACAAGTAAAACAGCAACCTCCAAGCAGTCAACCAATTGGATATCACCTATCACCTATCTATTCCAACAATTGGATAGCCACTTAAATTGAATAGAGGGGTATAGCGCTCTTGTCCACAAGTTTCATAATACATTACTAAAATCTATTTTCATCCATCAAAATAACTTGATAACCAGCAAAAAGGAGATGTGTAATCTTGTAACAAATAAATGATCGTAATGTGCTTCTGGGTACATTTTTTATGCTGCTATAACCTTTTAGCCTCATCAATTACTTGTTTCAGATAATGTAACGAAGAATATGAGCATCACCCCAACCATTCAGGGAATGAAGAAAAAAAGATAATGATGACACGTGTTCAATGGAAATTAAGGTGAAATTTAACTTTCACAAGTGATAAAATACGACATTACCATCTTAAGAAGGAAAATAATGTATTGTGTTAACAGTAATTTAAGTAATATATTATAAGTAGTTTTTAGTAATTTGAATTAAAGGTGGTTTCTAATTTGATTTAAGTAATAAATAGTGGATCGGGGGAAAATGATTCTTGGACAGTTAGTATCTAAGGATTTTCAATTTGGACAGAGGAAGAGGGATTGCAGACGCTCGAATCTCTGCAGGAAGAGATAGCGACCCTCGAAGTTCTGTTAACTGTTTGTACTTCATCTTTTATTAATTAAGAGTGTTGTGTGCAAGTGTTCAATTTGTTGTTTCTTGTGCATTTAACAACAAATTATGCAAGTTGTTTCTTGTGCATTTAACAACAAATTATGCAATTCCTAACTAACCATTTATCTGAAAATCACAAAATAAAGGAGAGGCACAACCACTCCAAAGTATTTCAAGTAACTAGGAAAAAATAGTCAAGACAGGAATTGTTACAGATACCTCTGCGTTTGACTTCAACAGATGGCTCTGCTGTTGCTCTTCTCATCAGTTCCAAAGCTCCCTTAAAATTCTTATGCTTAAGTTCTATTTCGGCCCACTCACACCAAACACTTGCCAAATTATCTACAGCCTTGTAGTTCACTTGCACCGCTTTGTCAAAAATAACTCTTGCATTTGTTAGGTCTCCATGGGTTTCGTACAACTTAGCAAAAGCAACCCATAATGTATGAGGCTTCCCCACTGCCTTCATGGGATCGACAGTCCGCACTGCCTCAGTGTATGTTAGAATCTGCTTGGCAGGATTGCCTTCAAACAACTTCACTCGACGGTGCCACTGTTCTACATTATGAGGGTTTTGACGCAAGAGGACGCTATTAGCTAATTCAGGTCTTCTATCCATAAGGTGGTCTAATCTGGCTAGCCTTAAATCTACATCTTTATCTTCATGCAACCAGAACCCTTGAAGAATCTTTTTCTCAAACTTAGCAACAGATGAATCAACATCTAATCGTACATCCTCTTCCTCCTCAGTACCATTTTCCTCTCCAACTTCTTCTTCTTCATCGTCACTGGAATCCATATTCTCCATCTTGTGAGCAAGCATACTCTCCTCAAACTGAGAAAACGAATCAAATAACACACTAAAATCTCTAACTGTAACAACACTTGTCATACCCTCCTCAAATATATCTCTTGCCTTCTCATGTAAATTCCTTCTAATGTAATATTCAGCAAGCGATGTCCACAGCCGCCCCACCTCATCAGTGAATTTACGTATCCCACCCCTAATTATTGCATCCACATTCATCCCCGAAACCTCAGTGGCGTGTCTAGTAAGTAAATCACAAAGCTCTAGCCACAATCTGTGCTTAGTCTTACCTTTTATCGAATAAAATTGATCATCATTCAACACTGAAGCTAACCTCTCTGAAGCCTCTTGCCAAAGACTCGAATTTACCAAAAACTCTATGAAGTCTTCAATATGACTTGGATCATATTTCAAATACCTTCGATAAACACGGAGGGAAGTCTCAATCGGGACACCCCTTTGGCTAACAAACACAAGGTAAGGCTCCCAAATACGATCGTGCTGAGTAACTGGAAGAGCACAGAGAGCGTGGTCGAAAGTTCGCCTGGTTCGGGTCACCAATTTCTGCTCTGTCAAAGTCTGCAAGTACATAATCCAAATTCGAGGCATCTTGTGCATCGTAACGAGAGCTCTTTCAAATGTATTATTCAAGGTCTCAAACTGTGAGTGAGTGATAGGCAGGTTTCGAACAAGGTCGAGCCGTTCCCGGAGATACGCGTGCCATAGCTTGTAGCTACCAGGAAGCGCCTTCAGGGCACGTTCATAGATGATAAATCGCTTCTTGAATGGTGCTTCAGCTCGGGCAACGAGGTAACGCCACCATAGCTTCAAACTAAAAGGATTTCTCAGAAGCTCTTCTTCGTAGAGGAGGTCATCCTGAGATGGATACAACTCTTGCGAAATCGACATGGAAAAATTAGAAGTTGCAGATATTGAAGCAACTGAAAAACCTTCCCTATCTCAAACTAATCCTAGATAACAATTCCATACAGTCGTTGAGCATCACTCTCGTTAAATCGACATGGAAGAATTTGAGATCGGAAAAGCCCTAGAGATCCTAAAACCTGAACCAGAAAGAGAGGCGAACGCAAGGGCCCTATTTTGGTTCATGGGATTGTAGCGCGAAGGGAACAATCCACTACAAATGGGCTCACAGTCCATTAACTTAGACCCTCAAACCCAGCTCAATCGGGCTTATCCAGTTTTGATCATCACCATCATCATTATCCAACAGGCCAACCAGATAATCCTATTTTTAAAGAGGGTAAAAAAGATTAATTATATAAATTTTGATTTATTTTATTTTATTTATGTTTTTATAATTATTATTATTTTGTCTTCTTTAGTAATGTATATTTATTATGTTATCACTTTGAAATTAATATAAATAGTAGTTTACTTACGAATTTATTTCTTTCAAATTAACACACTTAACGACGTCGTTCTAAATTTATGTTTTCGTCTGTGCGTATAATGATTAGAAAATATACTAAATTATCTTTTGAGTAAAACACACATTTCTCAAGTACTATTATTGTGATAATCCATCATGTGAATGCTAGACAACTCAGTGTAAATGTTCAACTCATACTAGTGAGAATGCACAATCTCATATCGATTGGGAAAGTTGAATATTCATGGTTTATAAGTAAGTTTCCCTCTCTAGTTAGTACAACGTGTTTTTAACTATCCTTAAAAACAAATCTATGCAGTCTCTTGCCCAAAGCAGACAATATTGTACTGAGAGTACTGAAGAAAATTACGAATAGTATCAAAGTCACTGTCCAATCAGAAGTGTGGCCGATGAGGACGTCTGCCCCCAAAGAAGAGATATTGTGACAACCCGTTATGTGAAGGATAAAATGATTCAGTGTAAAGGTCTAATTCATACCAGTGAGGATGCACAATCTTCAATTGCTTAGGAGAATGAAAAATGTATTGTTTATAAATAAATTTATTCTCTCTACCTAGTACAATGTGTTTTTGAAATAACTGCAAAGTAAAAGATATTGTGATGTCAGCAATGAGGGAAGTTCATGTCTAGTATTAATAGTAATATAAGTTTTGAATTAAGTAGTCATAATTGTTAAATTTCCAATTAATAAGTAAAGTAACTGAGGTGCAGGTGCATGAAGGGTGATGATGGATGATGGTCACCCCATGGAAGCACGAGAGAAGCCGCTGAGAAGGGAGTCTTTCTTCGTCGTGATTTCCAACTGCTATACGCAGATGCCGTAAGCAGCAATAATATTATGTGCGAGCCCACACGCAACCTCTCTCTCTCTCTCTCTCTCTCTTTTTCTCCGTAGGTAGCTGTTCTCTTCTTCTTCTCTTTGTCCGACACGCTCGCTTTTGCAGCTTTCAGAAACGCGTTTCAGTTCCCGTAAGTCTCTCTCTCTCTCTCTCTCTCTCTCTCTCTCTCTCAACCTTAATCGGCAGTGATTTAAGTGCTCGCAATAGATTCTATGTTGGATATCCATAATGTAATGCGATGAGGAATAGGGTTTTTTTCTATTCCTTTCTGTTTTTCGTTTTTTTTTGTTTGATTTTGGTGGTGTTTGATCTTTTAGTTTGTCTCTCGATTTCGTTTTGCTGCCTTGCCCGTCTCTTCCTAATGGCTGATTCCTTGTTGCAAACTGCGGAAACTTATATGAACGAAACTACGATCCTTAATATTTTCATTTTATTCGACCATGAAATGCCCAATCAATCCAGTTTTTCCTCTATTGATTAATACTACGTGGTAGGAGTTAAGTAAAATTTGGGGCATCAAAGTTGTATCCTTTTGTTTGCTTTCTTTTTCTGGCGACCAAACCGAGCTAACTTTACTTTATTATTGTTCTGTTTGGGGTTATTGATTAGTTTTTGAGTATGATTTGATAATTTCATTCCTTATATAGCTCTTGGATCTTGTTTTATTTTCAGTGAGGTAGGCTCGTTTCTTTGCGCGTGTCCCGTTCTCTTCTCCAATCCTCCTCTCACCAGACTCATTCTATTTGACTGTTAATCTACCATAGTAGAGTATACCCAAATGGAGGTCAAGCTTTGGAACGACAAGCGCGAGAGAGAAATGTATGAAAATTTTGCTGAACTCTACGCCATTATAAAGGCCACGGAGAAGCTTGAAAAGGCTTACATCCGCGATATAATCTCCTCGTCAGAGTATGAGGCCGAATGCCACAAACTTATTGCCCACTTCAAAACCTTAGCTTCCACGCTTAAAGACACAGTTCCCAGCATTGAGCGCTTTGCAGACACTTACAAGATGGACTGCCCTGCTGCGCTGAACCGCCTTTTGACCTCGGGAGTGCCTGCTACAGTGGAGCATCGGGTTGCTGCGGCTGCCTCAGCCACCACCTCAGCCGCCACTGTAGCAGAATGTGTGCAGAATTTCATTACGGCTATGGATTCATTAAAGTTGAACATGGTTGCTGTTGATCAGGTCCACCCTCTTCTTTCAGACCTCTCTGCATCACTGAACAAGTTGAGCATTCTGCCATCTGATTTTGAGGGGAAGACAAAGATGAAGGAATGGATTGCTAGGCTTGCAAAGATGGGGGCAGCCGACGAATTAACCGAACAGCAAGCACGGCAGCTTCATTTTGACTTGGAGTCGTCCTATAATTCTTTTATGGCAGCTTTACCCAGTTCTGGTACTTAGTTGAGTGTATTAAGCTTTCCGGATTAAAAAAAAAATTATGCTATGCTTGTAAATGAGTTTGTCATGCATCTTTCAACTTCTTTTTTGAGTTGTTATTTGGTCATAGTATCTTGTCTATTGGTGCGTCTGTTGGATCTCAAACCGACCTGAAAGAGGTTACTGGTTTTGCTGATTGCATACATGTCTTGGGGATATTGTGACATGAATAGATTACTAATGGTCATTTTTTATGAGTATTCTAATTTGATATCTTATTTCTCGGTGATTAGAACTATCTTTTTCTTGCAATCATATTTCCAAGTTTGTATATGCTTAGTAGATTGATAGAAACGCTGGTTTAAATGTTTAGAAGCTATTGTGTAGATTCTTTAAGAAGAGATCTGCAGGTTTTTCTTAAATGATTTATCTTGATTTCTCAAGTTTTATTCTTACATAGGCAAGAGTATAGACTGTACGTGGTTGGACGCTTGCTCTTTCAAGTTGGTCATCTTAGAGTTATGATTTAGAACAGTGTTCTCCAACTCTTCCATTGTAAGCCTTTGAATATGAGCTTTCATTGTTATATATTCTTCAGAACGCTGAGTTCAAGTTGGGACAATCCCCACAAAGAGATTCAAACATCTTCAAGAAAGAAAGACCCATCATCCACTAGCTATGAGACTGTATCCTAACATAGCTGCAAAAGAATAGATAGTTCAACAAAAGTGGGGACATGCAGGTGAGTCTCGAGACAGTACTACTGCCGTCTCCGATGGCTCCACTGGAATCTGAGTTCAGGTTGTAGCTTTTCTTACTCCTTTCGAATTGATTTGGACGGGATCTTAGCTAAGAGGAAATTGTACAAGTTGGACTGCTATTTCGAAGTTGCTTCGAGATGGTATCTAGAGGAAGAGATGGCTATTACAGTATTTGTTTAATTTATCATGTTTTGCATTAAACAATTGTTCTCCTGCACGGCAACAGATCTATTGCAGTGACGCCTCCATATTCTATAGAAAGATCTTCTCTATTTATAGTTTTTGAAGTTATATCATAATGTAATGAATCTGTTCATCAAATCATAGCATAAATTTTATGAAGTTTGGTTCATCAAGACAGCTCCTATGGATTTTGAAATTGGAATAAAACTCTTATCTGACTCTATTGCAGAAAAAGAATTTCAACTGTTTGTTGTCGATCAGTTAAAAATTAAAACATCTTCCATACGTGCAGAGCTTACAACCTTGTATGTGTCTGGTTTGTCTGATTTCCATGAGTAAAAAAAGCTGTCATTTTTCAATTTCAGACAAACGTTTTAAGATGTTTTGGGATATGATCTCTTCTTTACAGGACTCAAAACTAGATGTTTCTCAATCTCCACGAGCAAAAGAGTTCCATTTCCTACAACAGGTGAGGCAAAATGGATGATAGAAGTGGGAAGAGAAGAACAGCAACAAGAACTGCACCAAGAACTATGGCAATGCAGGTCCATTTCCTCGAGCTTTTCTGACTTTCTCTGGCCTCTTGAAGCTGCTCTGTCCCTCGCCTGACGAACGAATTTGCATGGGCAACGTGACTCTCTATGTCGTTGAGTTGATGTCCCTGGGCCTCGACCAGAGCAGCCATGTCCAGAAATATCTGGTGAAGCTCAATGAGGTTCTTCTCGATCTCCTTCACTGCATCGTGTCTTTCTTGTATTTCTGATATGGTGTCCATTATTTGGCCTCTGCCTTGTTCTTGAATTGCTTTCTGCAGAAAATTTTCGCTTTCTCCACTCGAGATTAGATTTTCAATGGTTTCTTCATTTGCCTTCTCTCCTGTGATTGTGAAATACCTGCGTTCAACTGTTTCCTTATATTCTGCATTCATTCTACTTCTTAAACTCTGAAAATCATCCATTATGTCTTTTAGTTTCTTCCCCAATCCACTTACGACCGAGGTTCTTGTTCTGTCGGCAGATGAGCCCGGGCCGCACCCCGGAAGGCTTCGATGGGCTGCGTTTGATCGATCGAGGCCTTCGAGCTTTGCTTTGATCATTTTGACTCTTTTTAAAACCTGGCTGGCATCTTGATCCATTCTTGCTCTCAGTTCTTTCATGGTTTTGGCATTGTGGACAACTTTGCATTCCTCATTTGCTTCCTGCAGTTTCTTGTAGAGCTTTTCCACTTGTTTCATGTCTTCCTTCACATTGTCGATGTCTTCAAAGAACTTGTCAAGATTTATGCTCTCCTTGCCGGCCTCCATGCCGTCTAGGTAGGCCTGCTGCTTCAGGTCTGCATACTTTTTGAACGAGCCGGAGAAGAGATCGTTCATTTTGGCAGAGTTTTTGATTTTGCCTGCTTCTCAAGGTTTTATCAGAATATCATTTGAAGATCTCGTCTGAATTGATATTCTTTCTTCTCAAGTTTTGAGATGGTTTGGAGCTGCATCTTCCATGGCCTGTTGAGTAGGAAGAGAGAAGGTGTTGAGGGAAAACTGTCTTCAAAAATGGAGGTGGAGGGCTATGGTTAATTTTGATTATTAGCCAACCAAAATTAGCCTTTAGTCCTTGTCTAACTTGGTAAAATTCTAATGCTTGAGCACAAATCTCTCTCTCTCTCTCTCCCTCCCCGGTGCACTTGCTATAATTAAGCTGCAACGAAGCATAAGCCTGCCTTTACTGATTTGCTTGTCTCTCAAAATACCAATATTTATCGAACTTCTTCCCAAATCGAATAATAAGTGCAAACCTCGTCTACTTTCTCAATCAAATGTTCTTCGACTCTAAAAAACTGGTTCATGATTGTCAAATGGATAACCGTGAAACGATAAAGCACAAAGTACATAACACAAACATCACCATGTGTGATATTCTGTGATTAATATGAAGAAGACAACTCAAAAACACAATTGCTCCAGTTAGCCAAAAACCTATCTATATTCAACTGTCAGCGTCGTTACTGACTCTGATCCTCTGCGCATAGCAAGGAGAACAAGCTCGGATGAAGGGCGGTTCAACCTACCACCACCACCAAATTTACATATTCATTAGTTCTACCACTTTGGAATGCACTAAATCTACCAAGAGTGTGAGGATGACAAATAGCACATTCCGGCTTCTTGACCAAGGTCCTCTCTATGAACTTACTGCAGAAGTGTGACGCCGATGCGTATGACCGTACAACAAAAAATGACTGGGACACCCCCCAGATGTAGCAGAGAACTGATAGTTTTCGGAATTGTTATCATTTCACTCTGCAGCTCGCATGGATGCCGACATAATCGCAAAAGTTACCTGAAGATCTTCGTCATTGTCTTGATAATTACTGCTGAGGTTGACACTGTTATTGTTATTTTTTGCCAGAGTTGCACCTCCACGTGGCTCCGATGAATTGCTATATGTAATTCTGTCACAGCCTGATGCTTTCTGTTGTCTGAGATTCTTCTCGGCAGCATCTTGAAGCAACTTCATTATGGTGCCATAATCTGAACCAGGAGACAACTCATCCTCTCCTTAGGGTTGGATATTCAAATCAAATTTTCCTTTAAAAGGGGATGTGGATATGGACATGGATGTCTTTTTGTTAGAATCCTCATCAGAGCAATCATTCATCTCTTTCTCCACCAATCTACTACTATCACTACATTGCAAAATTTCATCATTCATGTCAATCAATGATTGTTGCTGCTTTTGGCTTGCAATATCTGATTCTCGTTCTGTCTGTTTTCTATCGTGCCGTATCATTAAAGAGCAGAAATGGCATTTCACCATTAGGCAGATATTACACATACACGTCTGCTTGTGTTTAGGGTCCTTCCCGCTGGGAGGTTGGATGCACCCAATGCAAGAGCAGCCAAGTATATGGCGCAGATGCTTTGTTGGTGCCTGTGAAGATGCCTGCACTGAATCAACATCGGCCGAAATGGCAAGGTGTGCAAGAGTGTCACTCCCTCTAAAGCCTCACCACGATCTGGTTGTCGTTTCGTAGTTTTCATTTTCTTACAAGCTGCCACAAGCCAGGATGACAACCAATTCAAAGGTTGAACGTTTGATAGGAAATATAAGCTAACAGTGAAATAGAAATTAATCAGTAAAACAATCTTATAATAAGAAGATAATCAAATAAGCTCAAACAACAAAAAAAAAATCCAATGATTTTGTAAGAAACTCGTACCTGAGTTACCGGGGGATGGCATTCTTTCAAGCTGTTCTGTAGTCAATTCTTGAGCAGCCGAACAAATGGATCTATCAGGCAACAGAGATGAAGATGAGTAATAATAAAATGCAGAGGTTGACAGCCTCTAGCTTATTCCCGTTAATGTGCAATTTACTAGCTCTTGCGATCATTTCGTTGACACAGGTGGGACAGAGGGAAAGTTGACTAGTTAATTTGAGAGAAAAATACAGGCAGCTACTCCATGTAAAGTCCCATTTCAATAAAGAATTACAGCCATACCCAGCATTAAAAGATTTTAAATGTAGATCCTTAAACAAGTACGTTAACAAATGACTTATCTAAATGGAGCAGATTCTTAATTCGTACATGGACTCCATAAACTGTATGGCCAAAGCCAGCGGAATCGAACTACAATAGTCTTAAATGAAGTAAGAGATTCAAATATAAGAAAGATATGACAACTAGTCTAAGGAAAAAATGATTTCTTAATTACCTCTCTGGGTCCCAAGCATTGTCAGAACAAGTCCACCTAAAGGGAAGGATGCTAATCGGCAATTTTGGCCACTTATAGCAGTCTGCACATTGTGTCCACCGATTCTTTTCACTGAAAAGAAAGGATAAGAATCCGCTTGAGTGATACAATTAATTGTAGTTCCATGAATGTTTTTTGTTTAGATGGTGAAAGACAGATTATTCAAACTGGGGTGAGAGACGATAACAAAAAAAAAACCTCCAACAAAAAATGATAAGGGTAATGTTAAAATTATAATTTACAGACACTTGCTAAAAAAATAATTATAATAAAGCAACACCAACACTGAAATGACCGCAGCTCAAGAGAGGAATTGATCAGTAATAAACAGCCCATACGGCAAAGGGCATATCACTACCCCGGCTTGTAGAGAGAAATCAAAAACTAAATATAGGGGAAGTAACCACATAAATCGATAAAAATCTCAAATGGTTAACTAGAACCTCCAACAAAAAATGATAAGGGTAATGTTAAAATTATAATTTACAGACACTTGCTAAAAAAATAATTATAATAAAGCAACACCAACACTGAAATGACCGCAGCTCAAGAGAGGAATTGATCAGTAATAAACAGCCCATACGGCAAAGGGCATATCACTACCCGGCTTGTAGAGAGAAATCAAAAACTAAATATAGGGGAAGTAACCACATAAATCGATAAAAATCTCAAATGGTTAACTAGATGATACAAGATAAGTGATTTACCAGATATTATCAGACGTTATGATGGTTGGCCTCCCAATGATTGGAGCATCCTGTAACAAGATGTTAGAAAAAATAATGTCGCTCCCTTGTTAGAGTTTATCGATGCCTTTGAAAGGGAAAGTGCCACAACAAGATGTTACCACTATTTACAAAAGCAAAGTTGTGTTAACATAAAATGTGTTTAAATTTAACTATGTTTTTGATGATGTAATTCATGTGATATAAATTGATATGCTTAATGAATATATGGTTTGTGATTAACTATTTTTACTGGAAATGCCCCTTAAAAAGGGTATTATGTTTATGATGATCTTCATTAAGTGTTGTCAGTTAAAAACAAAAAAGCAGTTCTGGTGCATGAAAGATATCGTCCGGTCAATGCAAATGAAAGATGCAAAATATCGAAAGTATATATCGACCGGTGGTTGGACAAAGAAGTGAATTCGTCCGCTAGACATATCGACTGCTGACTTGTCAATATTTATCGTCTGTTATACTAAAGCGAGAATGTCGTCCGCCAAATATGTCAACCGGTGGAAAGGCAGATATATCGACCGGTAGCGGAACACAGAAGTCAATCAAAATCAATGTTGACCAGACTTGGAAGTCAATCGAAATCAATGTCGACCAGACTTATAAGTCAACCAAAAGCAATGTCGACCGAACGAAGATTTTGCCCGCACGGTTAATACCGTTTGAGCTAAGGAGACTCCGCTCAAAAGTAACATCAACCGAAGCCGACATCCCAACGGATATATTATTTACGTAACGGTCATATTTTGGTACGGATTCAAGGAGTCGTCCGAATGGTTACGAAGACCATATAAATAGAAGAACAGAAGCTGGGAAAAATACTTTTTGAATTTTTTTTCCTACACGCGAACCTCTGCTTGCTGCGCATATTTTTTCAAGAGTGTAATCTGTGTAATACTCTTCGGTTTTCTATACCTTCCCAAATCTTAACTTGAGATATAGCTTTCAAGAAGGTGTAGATTTGATTTATCCTCCTTACAACCTAGAAAGTGTAAAGACAGCGATTAATGCCCGTGAAGATCAATCGAAGTGTAAAAGGCAGTTGATTGGCGCCCGTGAAGTCCAATCAAAATTTCTCGTGGAAGAACAGTAGTGAATCTTTAAGGGGGTGGAATCCTTGAAGCGTGGACGTAGGCAAGATTGGCCGAACCACGTAAAAATCACGATGTTATTTTTCTCTCTCTCTCTGTTTAATTCGATTAAGTAAATAATAACTTAAGTAATTTATATTGTAGTAAATAAACTCGATTAGGACATTCACCCCCCACCCCCCCCCCCCCATCATCCCCAGACAATAACGGTTCTACAAGTTGCACCTCTTCCTTTTATAGAAGAATGAAGAGAATAAACAAACGTTTATAAAATCTTCGAAAATCTATAGACCATGAAATGGGAAGTGCCTCTCATTGAGCTATGGTTCAATCCAGAGCTGAAGAAGTGTCCGAGACAAATCGTAACTTCATATAGCGAGGAAATAATAGATTGGTGGAACTAACAAAACAGGACTTTTAACAAATTTGACAACAAATAACTAAAAATGGTTTATAAAACCAGGACTCTTTTAGTCAAGTTTGATAGCACATCCAATAACTTTGGATACATGAACTTACATAAGCATATTCCTTCCCAAAAAAAAAAACAACAGAAAACAGACCTAATAACAGGCCTCATATACAGTTAGATGCTTAGTTATAGGATCACACTAAAACAAAGTCACTCAAATTTAAGCACCAAGTTGATGAAGTGAAGATGTCATCAAGTTCGAGGATAAGGCAAAAGAAGATTTATTTGACTACTATCATAAAGAATAACATTCATTACAAATTATTCTAAAAAAAAAATAATATTCTTCAAACTAACGGACAAGCAATGAGTACCTCATATTCTTCAAACTCAAATCTTTCATCTCCACAAAACTCTGAACATCGTTAGAAGGGGGCTGCAGAAGTCCTTGAGCTTCTTCCCATGTCAACTTCAGTTCTATAACGTCCTCACTTTCAGTTTTAAGTCGCTTAGTCTTTGAACCTAACATTCTGCTTTTCCTCCTAGCAACAATAGGCTTTGCCCCCAGGATTTCTTTTGCTATGTATCCAGACATATCAAATTTTGTCCACGAACTAGTATTTTGTGGGTTCAACCTAGTTGATTCATATAAAACAATTTTATCATTGATTGAAGTTTGAGGAATTTTCTAATCATTTACAAGGGGATATATTAAAATAAAACTATACACAAAGTGTGCGAGAAACAGGAAATCAGCAATACCAAAGACGTATAAGATATTTTAATATCTCCAACAAAAGAAAAATAGAACGCCGAAGAGGGCTTACATCAAAAAATATTACTCTGCTTCTCTAATTCTAAATTATTAAGTTTTGAATAATTTAATAGTTTAGTAGAAAAAAAATCTTGAACAGTTTTAGTGAGGGATCAAATTTTGTCAGAAACTCCATTCATTGCCCTGTTTGTTTCATTTTCCTGCCAAACAAAGCAAATAATGAGGGATCAAATTTTGTCAGGACTGCTAAAAGCCTAAACTTTTGTAAATCATCCTAACCAAGACAATGTAAGTCATTAGTTCGATAAGTTATAGAAACAAACATCTGTCATTGACTACTCATATAACTTTAAGTAAGAACAATACCACCTTCAGCGCATTGAGTAATCACTTTTTAGAACCAAAATCCATCATATTCATCCCAAGAAACATTTTCATCCTTTTTTTCTGGATGAGATACAAATTGTGGTACAAGTAACTTAAGATGTTTCCACTCTTAGTCAAGTAGAGGTCACTCTATATGACATCTGATTATGAATAAGACAACCTTCTTTTTCCAGATGGGAATAAAAGCAATTTTTGCAGCCAATTTCTCAAGCAGCAAAATTTTCCTCATTGCTCAAGTGTCCATAGATTTATAAGATTACGCATCACTCGTCGCATAGGCATTTGATACCCCATCCCAATGCAATATTTTACAAATTGAAAAAATGAGAAAATATTTACACTATAAATGACGAATGACCTCAAAGAAACCTTTATACAACATCCAAATGACCTCAGAGAATGGGGGCTTCTGACAGTCTTAAGAGGCATCCTTATTCCTTACATCAAATGAAACCCATAACCAAGTTAAAGATACAGCTGTAGACTAAATACACAGTAGCAAACCTGATCAGGTTTTGTTGCAGCCTTTCTGAAATCCATAACCAAGTTTCCTTCTGGCTCTAATCTACTAAAAGTTACTGGAGAGTAAAAAAAAAGGGAATCGACTCTCAATGCAAGAATCAGCAAAAAAAAATATGTCCGTTATTTGCATCTGAAAGATTGAAAACTATACTTGTAAAACAGACATGTGTATAAAAGTGGTATAAAAGTGTCTAACCAGAAGCCAAAGTTACCGAAAGCTGAAATTGGTTTAGATGAGTACCTATATCACCTGCTCGCAATGGCGTGGCCTGTAGGCAATGAGTAACCCCTTCTAGAACATACATCCTACTATTGTTATTTGGCCAGAAACGGAATTGAACTATCCATTCCTTTCCTTTTACATTCAGAACTTTTAAAGGTAATCCTTCCGGTTGAGTTATTGATGGGAAATATGCCTGTGATAGTATAATACAATGATGATTGGAATATAAAATTATGAAAATCAATTGTGCAGTTATGAGCTCTTTAATTCAGTTATTGGATACTGTTGTTTACAATTTTAAAATTTCTTTGCAAGATTGACCATATTGTAAGGAAATAGATTTTCAGCTGAAATAGACGATAACTATAGAATGTTCAGAATGACTCAACCCCTACTACAGTAACTAGAACTCACCTCCGCACATTTTTTTGGTAGTACTAACCACCCACTCTGTCCAACATCACTAGCACTTGACATTTCTCAAATTCTCAAATAAAGGAGTAAGTACGGAATTTGAACTATCTGTTAAGGTTTACAAATTGCAGAATCATAACTCTCTCCCTGCCCCCTCCACCCAAAGAAAAATAATAAATAAAGCAGCGCAAATAAAAAAAAATTCTAAACAAATAATACAGAAACAAAATGCCAAAAAATAATGTATATATCAATCTGAAAGTTAACGTCACCGTGATAATTCTTTAACTACCAACAAATCTTCTTAAGACGTACTAATAGTTCTCTCAAACTAAAAAAATCTTCGAAAGTAAATCCTTTCAGAATCTTTCCACTATTGGCCATCAGAATAAAATAATAATAAAATAAGCCTTTGAAACGAGTGATTCATTTAAACTCATTTAAGGATAGGTGGTAAGATACAAATTCAGGGTATGAAAAGGATGGCTAAATGGAATTGATCGAAAAAAACAAAAGCAAAATCAACCTATGAAGTCAAAGAAAAAAAAAACAATTTGCTATAATCAAATTTAGAAAAGGAAAACTAAGTTAATCCTACCATAATACCGTTCTTCCTTGAACACACCATGCACTCAATACCTCCACGATCCAGTAACATAAATCCAGGAGAAGAAACAATACATCCACAATGAGCACGCTGCAAAGGCAGACTAACAATAAGTCAATTTAATTCTGTCATGAAAAGCTTGTACATCAGGATAAAGTCTTGGTCACCTTCCCACATAACTCACAGCATCTCCAACCAGCAGCATTTAAGTGGAAAGTTTCACAGAATCTTCCTTCCTCATAAGCACAACTATAAGAGCATTGAGAGTGATTTTTTTTTTTTTTTTTTTAATTTGGAGAAATTACTATATCAACAATCAGAGGATACTAATTTTCACAATTTTAACAATAATATATAACTCAAATTAACATTAAAGAAATAAAGAAAAATATCACAATATTACAACACTCAATCTATCATCTGCTTCTTTTTATATGTCACCCATAGGTTCAACCAACTCTGCAATGATATATATACTTCGAAATATATGTCAGTCAAAGGAGGATTAAGCAAATGCATATAAACAAATGAAAAAATAAGCTTTTCAATTAAAAGAGAAGACAAAATGAAACAGATTACCAACTAAAACAACAGTTGGGAGTGACATTTTCAAATCTTTTCATCTTTCTGGAATAATTATACACCATAGACATGAATCCATTTTCTATATATCTATGTTTCCCACTCAAAATTAGATTATGCCTGATGACTCTCATTTTTAGTAATCTGTTTTTGGTTAAACTAGTATTAAGGAATTTGGGCGAGAGTAAAATCAGCAAACTTTTTAAGACAGTGCAATCTCCAATGTTTTACTCTTAACTCCCCGTAAATCACCATATTATTATATCAATAATAATGATGTATAGTAAAGCGAAAAAAAAAAATCATGCAACAAAATGCACGAGCTAAAGACTGAAATATCCAATACATTGAAGATTTCTAAGGCTCCTTCGAAACACAGACCTAGATATAAAGTCACTTTCCTTTGCAAAAAAATTACACAACGGCAAAAAAGTAAATAAACATCCCTTTCTGAGTTTCTGACAAAGGTAAAGTGACGGAGCAAACAAACTGGTTTGACTAAAAACTGGAGAGACGATGAGAAGAATAGCAACCATTTGCGTGACTATATTTGACTATATGAACTTCTACATTCAATTTTCACCGTCTCACACAGCCAGGGAGACCGACTAGAGGAGAATATAACAGTAGCTATATTAAACAATGGAAATTCATTGAATTTCTACATTCAATTTCCACCGCATCGTTGCAACTGATTTCCTCTATGTGGCAGTCTCCATAGAAACGTAAAAACTGCTATTTTCAATCGCCAATATCCAGATACCATTCCTACTAACTAACGAAGCCCCAAAACCGAAAAACGATGCCACAATAAGCCAAAAATCCAACACGAACAAAATGAAGCAAAAAAATAAGTCAGCAACTCACCCGCAGCGATCACAGAGCTCCGCAAAGTCGCCACTGTAAAGGACCTAACCTTTCCTCGGCCTCTCCGGTCTCAATTCCTTACACTGGGAATTAAAACAGAACTTTGCAGACGAAGCAGCAGTCACAACAGCAGAAGCCATTGAAACTCGCCAGCAAACAAAACCACCAGGTACTCGGTTCAAAAACCCTTAGGAATCCATGGAAATAATAGCCTTAGAGAGAAACAGAAGCCAAAAAGTTTACCAAACTTGAAATGGTGGTTAGATGAAGACGGAGGAGAGGGATTTAGAGAGAGAAACTATACATATATATAGGAAGTGCGATTTCGGGTACATTATCCAAAATAGCCAACAGAGATGTGGGCGTATTTTCGTCTTTTAACTCGGTTAATCCGGTGACGAAGAGAGCGAGTAGAGGTGGGAGTTGAGAGCCCAGAGTGAGATAACTATGTTTGAGCATAGAAATTCAAATGCATGGCCACCCAATGACCATGAGACAATGCAATCACTTATTAGTTCCAACCACGCGCCAAGACGGTGAAGAGTTGGCTCCGTCGGTTCGGTTTACTTCTTTGACTGAATTTTAAGCTGAATGTTTCTCTGTTTTCGAACTGAAATCGTGATATCAGTAACAGAACGTGATACAATTTATTTTCGATTAGATCGTAAACATAAATCATTGTCGAGTTTGAACCCATTTTGCCAAATTTAATTGGATTTGGACAAAGTTTGAATCAAGTTTTAGTCCGATTTTGTCATCTAAAGTCTATTTAGAGTTTCAATTTTTTTTTTTTTTTTTTTTTTTTTTTTTTTTTTTTTTTTTTTTTTTTTTTTTTTTTTTTTTTTTTTTTTTTTTTTTTTTTTTTTTTTTTTTTTTTTTTTTTTTTTTTTTTTTTTTTTTTTTTTTTTTTTTTTTTTTTTTTTTTTTTTTTTTTTTTTTTTTTTTTTTTTTTTTTTTTTTTTTTTTTTTTTTTTTTTTTTTTTTTTTTTTTTTTTTTTTTTTTTTTTTTTTTTTTTTTTTTTTTTTTTTTTTTTTTTTTTTTTTTTTTTTTTTTTTTTTTTTTTTTTTTTTTTTTTTTTTTTTTTTTTTTTTTTTTTTTTTTTTTTTTTTTTTTTTTTTTTTTTTTTTTTTTTTTTTTTTTTTTTTTTTTTTTTTTTTTTTTTTTTTTTTTTTTTTTTTTTTTTTTTTTTTTTTTTTTTTTTTTTTTTTTTTTTTTTTTTTTTTTTTTTTTTTTTTTTTTTTTTTTTTTTTTTTTTTTTTTTTTTTTTTTTTTTTTTTTTTTTTTTTTTTTTTTTTTTTTTTTTTTTTTTTTTTTTTTTTTTTTTTTTTTTTTTTTTTTTTTTTTTTTTTTTTTTTTTTTTTTTTTTTTTTTTTTTTTTTTTTTTTTTTTTTTTTTTTTTTTTTTTTTTTTTTTTTTTTTTTTTTTTTTTTTTTTTTTTTTTTTTTTTTTTTTTTTTTTTTTTTTTTTTTTTTTTTTTTTTTTTTTTTTTTTTTTTTTTTTTTTTTTTTTTTTTTTTTTTTTTTTTTTTTTTTTTTTTTTTTTTTTTTTTTTTTTTTTTTTTTTTTTTTTTTTTTTTTTTTTTTTTTTTTTTTTTTTTTTTTTTTTTTTTTTTTTTTTTTTTTTTTTTTTTTTTTTTTTTTTTTTTTTTTTTTTTTTTTTTTTTTTTTTTTTTTTTTTTTTTTTTTTTTTTTTTTTTTTTTTTTTTTTTTTTTTTTTTTTTTTTTTTTTTTTTTTTTTTTTTTTTTTTTTCGAAAAGGGCCGAACCCATAGTTCCAGTATTGATTGAGATGGTAACAATATCTATCCGACAAGAGCGATAATAGAAGATCAATCTTTTCAAAATCATGTTCTAATGATGGCAAAAGAATACAAAATTCAAGTACAAAACAAGACAAATGTTTGAAGATCCATGTTAGATCATGCACTCACAAACAATTAGTTGTCACAGCTTCCATCTTCAAACCTTCCTTATTTCTCTTGAAAAAATAATGAATAAAAACATGAAATCAGAGCCACCCAATTGTGAAGTTGGTTGGATCTTACACTGGGGAAAATAAGGTGGCCAAACCTTGATGAACTCTAATCTCGAGCTTATCATATACCATGAGGGACGTCCGATCACCGCCTTCCGTTCCTTTTCCCCACGCCAAGACCTCACCATCGCAGTCTATAATTCCTTCTGTCGACGGTTCCTCAACACGCGTACCGGGTTCCAAAATAAACGCTTTTACCTGAAGAAACGCTATAACTCTGTTACTTCGTAAATTAAAATAAAATTCAAAAAATCCATTCGTCTCATTCGACCCTTTCCTTTCGAAATTGAGTTTTTATTTAAAACTTTAATCTATCAAAGTAGGCAAACAATTAAATCAAACTGAAACTGGCAAAATGAGTGAAAGTGGATGATTGCTAACCTTGATGTATGTCACAAATGGAGATTTGACATGGTTTCCATTACCTATCTCTGTCATCAGAGATAGTAAAGCCATTTTTGGGCAGTCCTTGATGAGGATCAAGTCCAAATATCCATCCGAGAACTACACATCATTGCACAGATCGACACCGATGAAATTTCAAACCCGAATTTAATTTTGAGGAGGTTTCTCGGATTAGAATGCATAAAAACAAAAATCGAAGAATAATCGGAACCTCACCTCGGCATCAGGTGCTGCCATGGTATCTTCTCCACCCCAAGGTACATTATGGAGCCAGACAGAAACAAACGGTCCATCAATTGTTCTCCACTCTAAATTCTCTGACTTACTATCGGGATATCGATAGCCTTGTTTTTTATCGTTCACCGGCTCTGCATCGCTAGTAGATTCACCTTCGTAGTTAGTTGGCTCTCCGTGAGCTTCAAATCCCGGTGCAGGCACAAAAGAAAGACGGCCTTGGTACAGCCTCAAATTTATAATCCTTTGAAGAGCCTTAACAAAAAAAGATTTGAATAAACCACTAAAATGGACAGAAACCTCACATTTCAATGTCACGACGATATAAAATTATAATCATACGTAGAAATCAATTCGAGCGCTTCCCATCCATCTGTACTTCTCCGATTCAATGTCCACATCAGCAATCAGACCTGAAACGGTGTATAATGACGATATCTCCAAGGTAAGAAGAGGTTAGAAAGGACGAGGATAATATGAGAAAATATTTCAATACCCCATGCAAGCATTAAGACGCAAAAAAATCGAGTCTCCCCTTGAGAGATGATAGCGACATCCAGTGCACGTGTATGGCCTGTCATACATTACGAGTATCCGACAAGAGATAAGTGATATCGTATTGAGGAAGGGGGTGATAGAAACATACATGAAAACTAGGTTCGACCTCGAATAATAGCTAGAAGAGCGTTAAGTACTGTGCAAGGATCACCGACTGAATCGAGAAGTGATTTGGCCATTCCATTTCCAGTACCTGTGCATATAAACTCATTCGATTATCCGTACTTAGTTTATGAAGTAATAACAGATGATAATAAAATACACGATCATGTACGCTCATTTTTAAATCTCGGAAATGTTATTTGAGTTTATAGATAACCAACCTGCAGGAACTACTCCAATTGGCATCTTTATAGCAGCAGCCCAATCTTCTCTCTGGAGCAGTCCATTTACTACCTACTAAATATGTGATACTTGTAAGAACAAAACCAAACAAGTTCTAAAAATACTAGTAGAACAGGTAATAGATTACAAATGAGTAGCCAAGCCATCCATAACCGGGCTTGCTTCATCATCTGGTTCGACTACCCATAGAAAAGATAAAAAAAAAAAGTCAAACGACTTACCTCGACCAAGATTCCATCCCCGCTGACACACACAATACCATCGAACGTCGTAAGATCCAGTTCATAGGACAACATCCTTTGCGTGGAGCTGATATTTAGTCTCTGAAGAATTATAGTGGATTCAAATGAATTCAAAGAGACAGAAACGAACACTAAGAATTCAAATGAAGTCCATACCATACAATGTTATATGAATGTCAGCATCCTCCAGAAGAGGCTTGACCTGATTAACAAAAATCTGAGAACCAGATTTTTTCCCACCAAACGGGTTAACAAAAACAAGTAGCCTCTTTGGTCGGCCTGGAACGAGAAGAACAATCAATAGAAGTCGAGGAAAATATAGCAAGAGGTTGTCAAAATTAGAAAATTCTACAAGTATTCGAGTTAACAGAGAAGAATTCATTGTATGGAGTTAATTGAGCTTTGAAGAATGCTGGATAAAACGTTAAAATGCAGGGAATTCACGTTTAATCAAAAGACAGATGAGGGAGAAGAGAACAATTAAACATCACAGCCATGGACGAACAGCAGATTGTCCAGAATTTCCAGAAAATTTTCACTTCCGCAATTTACAGTAAAAAACAAAGCCTGAACCCAGAAGAGAAACAGAGAGAAAATTACCGAGGGCGTCGATGTATTCACGAAGCTTCTCACACCAGAGCTTCTGCGAATCCTCGGACAAAAGCTCGAAAACGAAGTTCTTCCTCACCGGCGCACCTGCACCCACGAAACATAAGAACCCATCGCTGCACTCGACGACCGCTCTGATTGTAATCTTGGGTCCATCGGCCGAAACCCGAGAACCTCCTTCTTCACCGCCAAACACCGTGGACCACCCTCCGTCCAGCGGAGCAGACCGTCGGATGTGAGAGTCAGGGGCGACTCTACTCCGTTGACAATCGCTCGATCAGATAGGATGGCGTCCGGGATTCCGGGGGGATCCATTTGGAAGATAAAAAAAAAAAAAAAAAAAAAAAAAAAAAAAAAAAAAAAAAAAAAAAAAAAAAAAAAAAAAAAAAAAAAAAAAAAAAAAAAAAAAAAAAAAAAAAAAAAAAAAAAAAAAAAAAAAAAAAAAAAAAAAAAAAAAAAAAAAAAAAAAAAAAAAAAAAAAAAAAAAAAAAAAAAAAAAAAAAAAAAAAAAAAAAAAAAAAAAAAAAAAAAAAAAAAAAAAAAAAAAAAAAAAAAAAAAAAAAAAAAAAAAAAAAAAAAAAAAAAAAAAAAAAAAAAAAAAAAAAAAAAAAAAAAAAAAAAAAAAAAAAAAAAAAAAAAAAAAAAAAAAAAAAAAAAAAAAAAAAAAAAAAAAAAAAAAAAAAAAAAAAAAAAAAAAAAAAAAAAAAAAAAAAAAAAAAAAAAAAAAAAAAAAAAAAAAAAAAAAAAAAAAAAAAAAAAAAAAAAAAAAAAAAAAAAAAAAAAAAAAAAAAAAAAAAAAAAAAAAAAAAAAAAAAAAAAAAAAATGAAGATTGAAAGGCCGTTGGGCATCGCTTGTCTGTTTTATACGTGATTGTTGGCGGAGAAACCGGTCGGGCAATAGTGTGTGATTCCATGTAATTACTACTTTTTCTTTTCTATTTTCAACCCAAAAAACCCAGCCCGACCAATTTCATATTCTTTCTCGAATTGATCGTCGTCCGTGTTGTCTGACAGTAGATGATTGAGAAGTCGAGAAATAGGGAGGAATCGAATATTGGTCACGTGGAGGCGAAGAAGAAGTTCTGTTGGGCTGCAGACTGTTCCTACTGTCCAACCAATTATTTCTAGACTCCAGTTCATGTCCATCTATGATTTTATTTTATTTTATTTTATTTTTTTAATTATAGGTAGAATGAATCCTTAACCATGTGCATTCTGGCGTTGACGTTCTTTGTTTTGAGCATTTTAATTTTCATAATTTTATTGCACTTTTTTCTTTTTCTTTTTTTTAAAAAAAAAGGATTATATGTTAGACAAATTACATAAAAAATATCTGCCCATATGCCAAATTTTCAGTTCATAATTAAAATCATAAATAAAAAAATTATCCAAAAAAAAGAAAGAAAAATTATCGAAAAAATTACCGAATTCATAAACAAAATAAGATATTAGAAAATTAGTGAGAACTTAAATTGGAATAACACATTTTATGAGTAGTGGGTAGGAATCAGACCATGTTGACATTAGTTATTCAATCATTCAGCGTCTGATGCTTCGTCCTCATCTTCCTCTAGGATGTACACCAAGGCACGTTTTTTGGCAGCAAACACACAGGCCACTCCTCTCGATGCTGCAAAATTACATCATCTATAAGCTCCTAATCTACTCATTCAATTCATGCTAATCTTTAAATTTGACTTCTCATTTTACACTTTAATTTTGACGTTCAAGTGTTGTTCATTAACTAGATCGATAACTAAAATAAATTATACGGATTAAAGCAATTAATTAGCATAACTTACCACTGACTGCCATGGGAGCAACAACTGAGTAAGGAATGCTGCGGAATTTCTCATTCTCCATTTCCAGGTGCACAACATAGTCCTAAAAACATATTTAGAAGCAGTCATCAGCTTAGAAGTACTGATTACAGAACTTGGAGCAAATAAGATCTGCCTTATCTTATAGATTGTAATCAATTCTTTGAGGATTAAGAAGCTCTAAGTTTTCTGAAAATTGTAAGAAATTCTTTGAAGATTAAAAATGTCAAGACTGGAGTGAAAGAAGATGATTAGAAGGGAAAAAACTAATGTTTAATATTTGGTACTTAACGTGACCCAATCATGGGGAAATATTGCCAATAATTACACCTATACAATAGTACCTTATTATTTTCAGCATACTAGTAATACCTTAAGTTGGTGCAACTTCCAATTTTCTGAACTAGTTGACAGTGAAATAGATGCAAAAGGGAGGCTACTTAGTTGAGCAATCATCATACAGGAGTCGCCAGAGCTTTCAGAATCATTGGCCATTCCATTCAATAACACAACCAACTGTCTATCCTGGATTGAAATCAAACAGGTTAAGAGCACGATTCAATGAAGTAAAACACAGATTACCTCTGATTGATATTTACCTTGTACAATGACAGATCAACACAGTGATAACCAGATGGAACACTCAACAAGACTGCTTCAAATGAAGTGTAACCCTTCTTTGTGCAGCCTAGCCCATGCATGCATCCTCTGGCTACACCAATACAGTTTGTGATGTCTGAGAAAGAATCGTCAGATATTCTGAAAGATATGTAATTGAAGAACTTCTGCTGAGAATTTTGTAGGGGAGTGACAGCTTGTGAATCCTCCTACAAAGGTAGTTAAAAGAAGCTAGATTGATACCGAGTATCAGCAAAAGTGGTGATTCCCATCATCCCACATCCAAAATAAATGATTTTACGGCCATGCAAGCAGGTAGTAGATTGCGCCGAATGGATATACCTCAAAGTATGATATAGAAAGAGGAGCATTTGAAGATGCAAATGTTGGTGATGATCGAAGTGGAAACAGTGGCAGCAAATCTTCACAATATATTTTCCTCGAAATTGTAGTAAAGGGCATCAAAAAAGCTTTCTCAAATCTGAACAATGAAGTTTATTTATTTATTGTTTTTTATGAGGCCAAAATTTGTATTAAAGAAAAATAATTACTAAATGAAGGATTAGAAATACTCAATGGATGGAATAGTTAAGTTCGTTAAATTCAGGTAATTCATTACACACAAGAAACGCAGGTTTGTGCATCACTGTTGATTGACGATCATGATCTTACATTTTAAGGAATCAAAACTATAGCAAAACAATTCAAGTACTTTTCTAGTTTATTTCGAGGCCAAAAAACCAAGCAGAGTTATGAGATTGATTACTGATTAGCGGAGCTCACATTAGTAGATTAATATCCAAGAACTATACCTAGATTCCATTTGACGAAATTCCTTGGCTAGAGTCCTTAGATGTTCACAATCCGTAAATCCTCCAAAAAGAGCCATTTCTTTAAGTCTTTGCATCATATCCCTGGAAAATTTGGTAGAAGATGAACATGAACTAGTCATAAATCCCTACACTTTCAAGTAGTGATGACATAAGCAAAATGTGTAAACCTTGAGACGAAAAACAAGCATGAGATAAAAAACTTTGTGGAACACTATAGTAAAAGCAGCAGTTGAGATTTCATCGTCGATATAATTTTATTCAATACTCACTATCCCTATAATTAATGGATAACCTCTAATTATATCCGTTGACATTTCAAGCTGATTTATCAAATATGTTCACTTTTATGGTAGGAAAAACTTACACATCAATTTCCATATCATTATCAGCTTCTGATTCTTCAAGCAGCTTTCTAACAGGATCTTGATCGTACAAAAATTTCAGGAATATAACAACGAGTTCACTGCCATGGCCAGAAAATATTAAAATACATGCGAGCATATAAGCATCAATGCAGATAGAAAAAGACAGAAATTTGCCTATTGGAAGGAGGATGCTGATCACTGGGCTCTGTCATCAGCACTTTTATGCATTTTAATAGCCAGTTAAAGAAATTTGAGAACTGCAATAAAATAAAAAAATGGAAATTAAATCACAATAATAGACATATAAAAGAAAAAAAGGCAGCAAGGGTGGGTAGATACATAGTTGATTGAGTGTTTGTGTGTGCGTGTGATAGAGAGAGAGAGAGAGATTCTATATTATTTTGAACGACCAGAAAAGTGATTCATGATACTTATTTATCTGTCCTTAGATGCAGATACCTGTTGTACCACAGATGAAAGCGCCCTCATAAATCGTTCAACTTGAACAAGCAGCATGCCAGCATTTTCTGTTGCATCACTCATAAGATTCTCATCTAAACCAATACTCTGATATCGAGCACGCCACCTGGAAAGGCCTCTTAGCTCTCCCATCCGAAATGCAATAATTTCTGCTGCAGGCTGGAAAATCCAGATTTATTTCATTGCTAGTCACTTTTAACTCAAGTCCATGATCATTCATATCATATAAAACTCAAAGACCAAGATTGGTTTTACAAATATATCAGAAATCAGAGGATACATATACTAGATTTTACGAACGAGAAATCCAACTAATTCTAGATCCATTAAAAAGCTTGGCTTTTATTTATATATTAAAGTCTCTAAAAAAATAATCCCTGGCATTGAGTATCCCATGAGCTAGTTTACAACGTCCTTTTACAAATATGAAAAGGAATATTAAGATAGTAACCTGAAGATGATCAAGGACAATGAGCTGGAGATCTTTTCCAGTGCCACAAATAACTTTGGAGACACGCTTGACTCCCTGTTTTGCAAAAAGTGTGTTTAATCAATACATACAGACTATTTTGTTTCTGGAAAGAGAATTCAATACAAAACAGCACCGCTTCACCAAGTGAGTTGACTAGAAACTGATGAACTGGTGGACTAGTCCGTGCACCACCCAGAAGGCTTAGAAACTCCTCTTGAGGTGACGAGTCAAGTCCTATAGAAAAAAGAATTTTAAATGAATAAGAGCAGAAAATGAGAATGCACATTAATAAACCGTGACAGCCACTACCATGGTCAATGATAAGCTTGGCTAAGGGATGAAACTTCTCGTGGAAAGTGTGCATGGCATCAGACCACTGCTTACTCATAACCGATAAGGAAGCTCTAATAACTTGAATCAACTCTTCAATATTAGAAGCTTGCTGAGCCACCTGATGAAGTTCATTTTTCCTAAACAGACAAACACAATTTTGTTTCTTCATAATCAATGTCAATTACAGCTTCAAAGTACATACATTAAGAAAGAGTTTAAGCAAAGAGTATAATATCCTTGATATTATATATGTCTGATATATTTTCAAATTAATTTACCTAGTCCAAAATGTTGAAGTATCAAGGACCAAGGAATGCATGCCACGCACATCACAATTAGCCTTCTGTATATTCCTTGATTCACCACTGTCTTCAACAGCATCTCCTAAGCATAATACTGTCAAACGACACAAGTCATTTGATAGAGAAACCTATTGAGAACAAACATTGAAAATGATCAGTGAAACTGAGCAATTAGAGTCTCTCAACAATCAGGCATTTTTGTTAATTATTTGTGAAGCCATTGTCAATATATAGAAGTATGACTTCCAACTCTTCCTACACAAGCTTCAGATCAGAAATTTTTGGTGACCATCATCCAATGAATTTTTTTCGTTCATAGATACATCTAAAAATAACAACATCCATAACCATCCACTGTGAAATCTCTTTTCACTTGACATTTCTGAAAAGTACAGTCATTTGAGGCAAATCCACCTACTTGTTATTTAATTTTATATTATAATAGCCCAATTAGAGATTCATCTTTGTTAAAATACATCAGGTGGAATGTAGTCTAATTAAAAAGTGGAACATTGATTGTGCAGAAAACATATCAAAGTTCGAAAAATATCTGTACTGAATTGTGAAAGTAGTTGAGCTCCAAGATCAACTCTCATAATCTTTAGGCATGGCATTCTTTTGCTTTAATTTCTTCATTGAGGCTCGAATCCATTGGCATTATTTAGGAACTTTCAGACTCCATGAGGATCAGATTAGGCTATATCATTTGATACTCACACAAGGATACATGAAGTTCCAATAAAATCAAACAACGCTTTTTATTGACCTAGTATCCCCTCATTCATAAGAAAAGTAAATGCCCAATTAGATAAAAACAACTCAAGGTACTCTTTAAGGGAAACAATGCATAGCTACAAGTAAAAGGCATTTGCAAATCTATGAGTACTGAAAGGTCAGTCTCATGAAGGATGAATTACCTTGCAAATTGAAGCATGTAATAATCGATAAGTTACTTGCGTGCCCATAACTTGAATAGGAACATCGAGCTCGTGTATGTTCTGGAATGTTCACAGTTGAAAAAGAATTCATGAAAGCGAGATAGAACTTTGGATGATGAAAATATATACAACATAACAAAATAATAAAAAAGATAATTGGGTGTATAAGAAACATCTAGCAAAGCACGTGACTTACTACTTTTCCTATTGGAAATATTCCAAATATATTGAAGGAGATACTTCCATCTTTATCTCCACTGCATAGAATGTTAAACCGTTGTTGTGGAGAATTTGATAGCTCCAAATATGAATCTTCATCATCATTCATGAAACCAGTGTCCCCAGATACAAGTCCAGGAATTCGAGGAACTCTAGGAGCTGGAGGGAAAAAGCGAGGAGTACGGTCTTCATATGTAGATGAATTCCTGTATTCATTCTGCGACCCAGTTTGAATAGATAAAAAAAAGAATTTAGATCTATTTCATAGGAAACACATCTCGCCCATCAAAGCTTGAGAGTAACTATGAATATGTAAAAAAAACTAAAGACTAAATGACTTCTTCTATCAATCTTAAAATTGTACGATGGCCAGCAATTAATCAGATAAGGAAAGTACTTTAACCAACTGCCGATCCTCCTCCCAGTGTAGACAAACCACAGCAACTGTATGAGACTTCACACCTCGCAACAGCTTTCCATTCTGCCTGACATGCAAATAACTAGATATTAAAATGCACAAAATTTAAGGAAAATTTGTGCTTAATATGTTTAGAATGCCAAAAATACTGTGAATTAAACAGAATTTTAATGGACTTGTATGTTACTGTTAATAATTCAGTAACAAGAGAAGACCAGCCATATAAAGGCAACAAGAACATAAAGTTTATAGCATTGGTTACATCCATCTAGTTTATGACTATAAGGTTATCATAGTCATGTAAATTTTATATATCTTTTGCTTCCCTTTTTTCTATCAATAAATGTTCATAAGATGACAATGGACAAATAAAATAAAATTACTTATATCAAAATATTATGTCAATTGCCAACATGTTAGCTAGCCCCTCCATTTCAATGAAAATATGGTTAAAAGGACAAAAATATATATCAAAAGATTAATGATTAAAGCCTGACACTTGCAAAATCAAAACTATGAGTATTATATGCTAGAGAATGTAAGTGCAACTATCATTGCTTGAGTATGACGAGGTTTGCTAAATTTGGTCTACTACCTCAACATCATGCAATGAAATAGTTCCATCTTCAAGTCCAACAGCAATTGCTTTACCATCTGGACGCCAACACAGTGATGTAATGGTTCGTCCTGGTAAAAATTAATTGATAATTTAACAAACCCATTATTAAAAATTAGCATCATACAATTAGCAAAATAAATTTGAACACTAAGGCTATGAAACTAGTATAAAGAGGACATTCCAAAAGAGGATAAGAGTACAATAAACTGAAGGCCTCATAAAACTGGATTTATAGTTTATCAACCTGAAATAACTAACGTCGCAGAAATCACAAGGAAACTGTGGATTAGAGCACATCCACTACATATGGAAGAAAGTACAGCCAATTATAAAATTTACTTAAAAGGAATATGTGAATATTGAGCAGCACCATAACACATCACCATTAAGAGCAAGACTACCCATAAAAGAACTAAAACCTTTTTAAGTTCACTGAAAAGAGTTTGACTAATACGTGAAAATTTCTTCAATTAAAAGTGAACTTGTAAATTTCGAAGCAATTATTTCCCCTGGAGAGAAAAGAGAGAGACTCACCGGGAGAAACATTCCATAACCTCTGCCAATTAAATCGATGAAGAACAATCTTTGAGTCCTCAGTGACCATGGCCAGCAAATCCTTCTCAGGATTCCACTCAGCAATTTTAATCTACCATCGTAAATTATAATACAAACAGACCAAAACACATTCAAACACCAAAAACTGAAAAAGTTGCGAATAGGCAGACGAATGAGAAAAGAGAAAATACGTTGGATGCTATAGGCTTATCAAATTGGAGCTGAAACGGAAGCACTCGGTCCGCGTCGTCCGCATCCATCGCTAGTAAAGCGTAAAAAACAACAAAGTTTGCCAGCATTTGAAAAAGGTAAGAACTATAACCAGCAAATAACACAATTCGCACTTACCAGAAGTAACGAACTCCTATCGGGGAGAGGAATCGCCGTCGTCGGCAGTGTGAGTTTGGGAGGAAGAGATCTTGTGTGAAAATGTAATCAAGAAAAGAGCTGTTTTCAATGAAAGGGCCGTTGAGTTGGTTGCTGAAGCAAAATCTCCTCCTGAAATTAGCGGCTGCTCCGCTGCTGGGACAGGAACGGAAGGGAGTGGAGGGCAAGGGAGGCGGTAATTTCAAAATTTAGGAGGGTGAATCATTGCTGAGGGTAGTCTTAGTAGTAGGAATGGCTAACTGAGCGCCGAGCGTGGCTCTTCTGTTTCACAGTCATCGTTCGGAAAAAAAAGCGGCAAAAAATTATTAGCGCCGTTGCCGGGGATCGAACCCGGGTCACCCGCGTGACAGGCGGGAATACTTACCACTATACTACAACGACTCGATGTTCATTGCAATGTTTACAATTATAATTGTTTCTTTCCAATCAAGTGGTAATAGAGTGAGTTCCCTAGGTTGAGTTTCTTGCATGCATCTCGATTAGTGGTCATAGTTTTGATGAGCGTCGTGAAATGGCTCAAGCCTTAGATAAATAAGAAATTATCTAGTAATCAAAGTCCGTCTCTATTCAATCTTGGCTCGGACATAAATACCCCTCGCGACTTAAAAAATTTAGTCAAAAAAATTATAAAGAAAAATCACAATTGCCGGTCCTAGGGCTAGTCGAGAGATGTGTACATCATTAACAAACTAACACTTAGCTATGCTTCATTGCCAAACTCTTTTTTCTTTTCATTTTTTATTCAAATTTGCTATGCGCATTAGCCATGGCCCTTAGCCATCCAAACTTCTATAATCTAGCAATATGATGCATACTAAGCTTATACGGATTCCTCAAAACATACATCGTTGGTATTCGTGGCCAAAACAATTGTCGGTAATGGGCCTTCATGATGTAGACACTTACAGGAGATATTTAGATGAACTAACGTAATACAGTGTTTTTCAAATTTGAATTTGTAAAAGCTCAGAGACAAAGCAAACACCCAAAATAAGCCTCCAGATAAATCTACCGAAACTCGAAACATTAAATTATGAAACTTCATACGTCCCAATAGAATTTTAACAAAAAATTAAAAGAAAATGACGAATTTCTTAGTGGATTAAAGTTTAAAAGTTAGTTTCTTAGAGAAATTAGTTTAATGATCAGTTTATCGTCGTTATCCTCCTAGTTTAGTTTTTTTTTTTTTCTTAAAAAAAATTACCTTCCTTTTTAAAATAACTGCCCCAGCCATAACACTAAATTGAAAGTTTATGTCACAGTTTGCTGACCAACTCGTTGGTCTGATGATTTAAAACCCACAAATTAGTTTGTTGACCAAGTTGATGGCCTAGACATTGTCCCATAAATCATACCAATTTTTCTTGGATCAGATTTGAAGTTGCAACTCAGTCAGTCTTGTCATTATCTAATTTGCTCTTTTAATGCAGTTTATTGTCGCTTCTCTTAATGGATGGTAGTGAAAGGTAAGATAGTTCATAAAATATTTAAAAAATATTTTAAAGGATGAGAAAAAACAAATTCCAAATAAAAATAAAAATAAAAATGGAAATTATTAGTTGACCTACTCCATCACCTCCACTCCACCACAAAAGATGAACCCACCTCAGCCGCCTGTTTAGAATCAACCGGCCGCCACACAAATGACATCCACCCAACTGCTAAAACACGCGTTTACTGGAGCAAACGTCGTCGTATAGCGAAAAACAGGTTTCACACGTGGCGCAATCTGATATCTAGATGCCTAAGAGAAATCCACTCCACACAGAAGCACCGTGTTCGAGAAGGAACCGACGAAGCCGACAAGACCGACCAAATCTCCACGTCAGTACTCTGCCCAACCACGTTATTTCCTGAAACCTCTGTTCTATCGCCACGTGTCTTTTCAACGGATTATTTTTTATTTTTAACTGCGAAGAACGGTAAAGATTTGGAGGAGGAATGAGATATTTACGCTGAAATTTCCAGTTGGGTTCCTAAAATGGCGTAGATTCCAAAAAGGCTAGATCTTTCGAATGTTTTCCAGCGTTTATATAGCGGAGTGAATTGCGGAGGAATTTTCTTGTTTCTGATTGAATCTTACCATTCCATCTGGATTTGGAAAGCAAGCTTTAGAAGGTTGGTTTTTTGGTGGGGAAGAAGAAGTTAACCCAGTTGGTTTATGGATACTAATTGATTTCCTTTTTGTTCTTTGCATCTGTGGTTTACAGACGAGGTTAAATTCGCCATGGCGGTGGGTAAGAAATCTGATGATTCGCTGAAGTTGGAGAGTGGCGTGGTCGGCGATGATGAAATGATCTTGGAGTTTGTTAGATGCAGCCGTTCGTTGGGGAGGAAGCGGGTTGTGATTTCCGGCAAAGAGGCGGCGTCGGAATTGGGTCCGTCTCCCCAAGCTCCGTCGAAGAAACACTGCGGAGACGGGAATGCTGAGGAGTCTGAAAAGTTTCCCATCGAATCTCTTCCGCCGGACGTTCTGGTTAGTAGTTCATTCCGGCGCTTGATTTGCAGAGAATATAATTCATTTCTGCCTGTGTTCATCTTGAAATCTGGAATTCTGATTTTGCCCCAACAGATACGAGTCTTGTGCGGTGTAGAACATGATGATTTGAAGACGCTTCTTATGGTATCTAAATCTATAAAAGAAGCGGTGGGTAGACTAAATCTTTGATCGTTGAACATTTTTTATAATAATTTCCATTGCTGAATCTTTGTTTGTTCAATTGCAATTGCAGGCTCTGGTTGCAAAGAGATCCCATTTCGCCTACAGCACTCCGAAGAAATTCCGAGCGTTTCGCACCGAGATTCAGTTCGAGGATTATTCAATCGACGAAATCGAAGCTCCGGCTGCTCCGAAAAGGAAGTTCAAGCGTCGATCGATCGGAAAAGAGGTTTCGAGTATATCCATTGATTTATTTCCTTCCCCTGGTGAAGACTGGTGGGGAAGGAAGCCATTACTTACGGAAGAAAAGCTCTGATCAACTCTTTCTGCTCTATAGCTGTATATTCATTTCTGGGTTAGCAGAGGAAAACAGAGGAGAGAATTCGTCTGTACATGTGAAGACATCTTCATCAGCTAATTCTTCAAATTCTTTCATTGAAGACTGGGTTGGCTTGTTTGTATCATTTTTTACGTAGATTTGTAGAACAGTTAGATACTCCTGAGGAAACTTGTCCAGGCTCTTACCATTTTCCACTCTCTGTATCCAATAATATCCAAGACAACTTCCTCGTACTTCTCTGTCTTCTGAATCTTCTATTTCGAGGTGGAACTCGTTTTTCTTCTCAACTATAACCACAAAGTCTCATAAATGACACTTCTTTAATTGATGTTCTTGAGTTTTTGATTAAAGATTGAAACTTGGGCTTATACAGAGACCGGCCCATTATTGCAGAGCAAGCTGAAATAATGACCGACAGCTCAAGATCTTCACAGAACGACCAAGAAGGAAACATGAACCATTACAGCACGTGACGTCAAACAGCATTTGCTCTGGAATAGCTGTTCTCTTGATCGAACATCATAATCTCAGGATTAACGTAGGATTCTGTCGAAGTTTGTGTTCGCAAGATCCACCTTTGCTTTTCCCCTTTTGCTTTGATTCTGCTTTCTCTGAATCCAAACAGGATCATACGTCATTCTCTGTGGTCAGCAAACCTTGAAGAACACCGGAAGACGATTGCTAGTAGATGAGATCAGAAAATGGAATTTGGGGTGACCCAAGATTTTGTCGTTGATTGTACCATCCATAGCAATAGTGTTTTTGATACGTCCCCCAAATATTTATTCAAATCTACAAAACAAATCTTACAAATTAGGGTTATTCGAGAGACCCAACCTCTCCCTAAACTTCTCACAACTACTCTTTTTGATACCTCTCTATATCCTTATCATATTCTATTTATACTCACCTATTTTACTAACTTCCCTAACTTCTACTAACTCCTTCTAACTCCCATTAACTTCTAATATACTATCCTATCATTACTTCCCCCTAAAAACACACCTTGTCCTCAAGGTGGAAAAAAAAAAAAAATGAAAATTATTCTCCAATCCAAGGAGGTTTCCAAGGATCATTTGTTGCCTCAGATTGCATCTCAATTGCCTTAATATCAAGACCAAGAGATTTGATTACAGAGTCAGCACAGTCCTTATTGTATATCTTCTCTTTCATGAGACATCTAATCTGAAAATCAGTAACATAGTTCCACCAAATCCATGGCTTTTTAGTTTCATTTGCCACTCTGAAAACACACAGCTGCCTTAGATTCTTAATGACAACATCTTCTCCCTCATAACCCGAGCTGAAGTCTTGTTCAGGGTCAGGAGCACAATATCTGCCATGATTGATGCACTGAGACTTACACTGCTTGCTTAATGTGAATGCTTGAGGACAGTACCATGTAATATAATGTGGTGGGAACTGAGAATAACTTCCTTTCTCCAGTATCTGTGCCGCACCCTTAAAATCTTTCACAAATTCCATTAACATATCGCCTTTAACTCCACACTCGTCATTGCTATTAGTCCACAGTTCATATTCGACGCGATCATCTGGGTGAGGAACGGCTTCTCTCCAATCGAGATTGACACTGACCAATTCCCCAGAACTAATTGCTTCCTTTAATATTTCTCCAAAACTTTTCTTGATAAGTGCAGAAGGGAAGGTTATGTTTTCAATGTATTTTGCAGATGATATATCCTCTTCAGGAGTATCCATTGTAATTAAAGCTTCTTCAATGTTGTCTGCAATTAGAACTGCAGAAGCACCGGCCTTCTGTTCATTCCAATCTTTCAGCGCAAAAAAAAATACACGATGCCATTTGTAAATGTTTTTCCCTTCCTGGCCACCAATATAACCATATGATGCCGTCAATATTCCACCTTCGGAGTAATCACCAGAAATTGATAAGAAATTCAAGTTAGGAGGAAGAGACATGAAAAACCCAATATTATCAACTGTCCAGAGCACAAAATCTTTCACAAAATCTTTCCCACTTCCACGGTTTCCAGAACAAGCTCTTCCACGGTTTCCAGAACTAGAATTACCTCCCTTCTCCCTCCTGCAATTGCCGACGAAACTCCCTTCCACGTCTCTGATCTTCCCAAGCACTGTTCTTTCTTTTTCCTCCGCCGTCGCTCTCCCTATTGTCGCTGTTAGTGCTACAAGCTTTCCTTCACTAGCCTCCTCTTTTTCCGCCACCGTCTTTTTTCTGGTTGTAGCTATTCTTTCAGCGAAGGTTTTTGCGAAGGTTTCTGTCCAGTTCCCAGCCCTAGTATCTTTGCCCAGCTGCTGTTCCTTCTCCCTTCCGTAGAAGTTGCCATCCAGTTTCCTCCTCTGCATGTTTTTAAGAAATTCAGCCCACAAAATAAACCCAAACAGCCCATCATTGACAAAAGCTGTCCAAATTCCAGCTCTACCCCTCAACTTCATTCCCATTTGCTCCTTCTCCCACCCGCAGTAGTCTTCCTCCAACCTGAGATTATCTAGAGTTTTGATCTGGCGCTGCTTCTTTCTCTTGCCCACTGTCATGGGTTTCTTCTTAACTCCTCTTCCCTTGGCCGCCATTTTCGTACGCTCTGCAGTCAAGACGTTCTTGAGATCCCCATCTCCTACATTCCTCTGCACCATTTCTTTAACAAATATTTCTGCTTGTTTCGCCGAAAACACCGCCGCTTCCTTTTCTTCGATCTTCTCCCACTCGCAACGGCAGTCGATCAAGCTGAAAACCCCCCCCCCCCCCCCCCCCCCCCCCCCCCCCCCCCCCCCCCCCCCCCCCCCCCCCCCCCCCCCCCCCCCCCCCCCCCCCCCCCCCCCCCCCCCCCCCCCCCCCCCCCCCCCCCCCCCCCCCCCCCCCCCCCCCCCCCCCCCCCCCCCCCCCCCCCCCCCCCCCCCCCCCCCCCCCCCCCCCCCCCCCCCCCCCCCCCCCCCCCCCCCCCCCCCCCCCCCCCCCCCCCCCCCCCCCCCCCCCCCCCCCCCCCCCCCCCCCCCCCCCCCCCCCCCCCCCCCCCCCCCCCCCCCCCCCCCCCCCCCCCCCCCCCCCCCCCCCCCCCCCCCCCCCCCCCCCCCCCCCCCCCCCCCCCCCCCCCCCCCCCCCCCCCCCCCCCCCCCCCCCCCCCCCCCCCCCCCCCCCCCCCCCCCCCCCCCCCCCCCCCCCCCCCCCCCCCCCCCCCCCCCCCCCCCCCCCCCCCCCCCCCCCCCCCCCCCCCCCCCCCCCCCCCCCCCCCCCAACTTCTTCCCGTGAATTTTCTGTATCTGTTTCTTTCGCCGAAAACACAGCCACCTCCTTTTCTTCGACCTCCTCTGTCGGCAACAATTCCGATTCCAACAAAACTTCCGACGCCAACTCCGACGCTACGATACTCGACGATTCTTTTGAGTTCAACGCTTGACCAATTGACGGCTCTTCCCTCAGCGGAGACAAATTTTTGTCGTCTCCCTTCTTCTCGTTCAACCAGTCTGACTCGTCAAGCAAAAACTGTTTGTCAACCCGATGCTTCTCTTCATTTATATCTCCAAACAACTTCTCTCCTTTCACCGATTCTTCTTGCTTCAGCGTCAACAATCTATCGCGTTTTGATCCTTCCTTCCTCAATCGAAATCTTTCTGTCAAGAATTGTTTCAGTTCTGTCCAAGTCCAAAACGGCCGATTCTTGTTTTCCCACTGGAACCAAGATAAAGCAGGTCCCTCAAAGCAAACTGTTGCAGTTTTTATCTTTTCCTCCTCAGAAAGATGATTGACTGAAAAATATCGTTCTGCCCAGAATACCCATCCTTCTACGTTGTCTCCAAAAAATATCGGGAGTTCCAATCTCCTAGGAAGGTAATCCCTCGTCGTCACCGTAGGCTTATTCTCGAATCTCCTCCGGTTTCTTTCTTCCAACAATTCTTGCAGACTCTCTGAATCTTGATTCCCTGTTCCTTCCGATCTCTCTATCAACTTCGTCAATTGCTCTTGCATTATCTGCATTGTTTTCTCCATTGCCGTAAGCCTTCCCAATTTTTGTATCTCCTCTTTCACTTCGGTTAATTCCTTCTGCCAATCCCCCATTGTCTCCTTTTGATTTTCGACTCTAGTCATCATCCTTCGCATTCCTCAGGAACGATGATGCTCTGATACCAAATTGATACGTCCCCCAAATCTTTATTCAAATCTACAAAACAAATCTTACAAATTAGGGTTATTCGAGAGACCCAACCTCTCCCTAAACTTCTCACAACTACTCTTTTTGATACCTCTCTCTATCCTTATCATATTCTATTTATACTCACCTATTTTACTAACTTCCCTAACTTCTACTAACTCCTTCTAACTCCCATTAACTTCTAATATACTATCCTATCAGTTTCATAAGTAGATTTCTCGTCGATCTAATACATAGTACAATAGACACGTGATGAGGTCGAAGAAAGTCAATCCTCATTAAGGGTTCATTTATGGAAAGGGATGGCTGAGATTTTGTCTGCCACAACTAACAACACCCATCAATTCCACTCTTAATAACTCAGCTTCCTCCACAGCAAGCATCTCATATGCTTCCGGATTTTCTCTCCAAAACCATCCACTTTCCTGCCTCTGTTTTGTCGATTTTCTTGTTTCTGAGTGGTATAATCCATGCCAGAGCGCCAATTAGCTTAAGTTTCAGTATGGTTTCGCGGTGGACAATGGATGGTTCGTTGTTTTCTTGGAAGCAAAGCTTGGATGCATTGGTAGACAAAACAGTACAACTAGAGAGAGAAAAAGGAGAGCTTTATCTATGGTGAAACGTTGAAGAAGAACCAAGAGACTCAAAAGACTTTCACTTTTTCATGTCTTTTCTCTCTCTGTTGGTTGGCTATTCAAAAAAATAGCTTTTCCCACTAGGAACTTTTGCAGAACATGTCAATTCGTCTCTGAGTAGTTAGCTCAAAGGCTAGCTTTTCTCCAAATTTTACGATCCTGATATAGTAATCAAGACTGAAACTGAAACCCATTAATCTAAAGAAAAGAAAAATCATTGATTAAGTGGTGGGCAAGATGGGATTCTTTGTAGAAGCAAAGAAAAGGTAGAAATAATTCTGCAAAAGATAGATTGATGATACTCGATCGTGCCCACCAAAGTGGAATAGCCATTGGCCTTCTCCCCACCGCCCGCCCCCTACTCTCCCCGCCCCACACCCCCCACCACGATAATCATGTCTTCTTTGAATCGGGTTTCAACCCAGCGATCACAAAATTCTCCTCGTGGGTTCCTTTACATGTCTTTTTTGCAGCTTAACCTTGGACATGATTAGTTTACTGGGCATGATTTGTTAGGCCGTCAACAAATCCAAGAACAGTAAAAAAGTTGTCTTTTTTTGCTAATAGTTAACTTTGAGGAAATCAAGATAAGCATAGTCTTTGTTGCCAACTGTTGTAGCTTGGAGATTAAAGATCTGAATTCAGCACATAAGTCTGATGGTTTTCAAGCTTCTCATCTTTCAGTTTGCTTCGTAGATTCATGTATCAAGAGAGGTCATCCCTGTAATTGTAGAGTAAAAAATAGACCACAGACCACATCTCCACCCAATAATGTTCCACCCCTTTTTCTGTCTCTCTCTCTCTCTACAAAAGCTTCTAAACCCCATAACTCTCTCTCTCCTACTTAAGCGGAAATGGGTGTCAGTGATTTGGTTGTTGAGTTGTGTGATGAGATTGGAAATCAGAGTTTTTGGGGAAGATCGGCGGTGGTGGGTTGAACGTTGAGAGTGAGAATATGTGGGCATTGAGTTCACTATCTGAATTACTGGTGGTGGAAACCATGAGCTTTTCCCATTCTACGTCACTTTCTTCTCATCCTCTGTTTTCGAGCATTATCACCCTCTGTTTTATAATCTTCATCTTCTGTCCGCAACTTTTTCCGGTCATCATCTTCTCGCCGGTGATTATTGTCACCGCCATTCTCTTAATCTTCCTTCTAAGGCTTGGTGCAACCCAGAGAAATTTAACCCAAAATAGCTGTAACAGCGGAAACAACGGTAATCCATCGGAAAAAGGCACTGCTTCGCCGGAGGAAGACGAAGAGTTGACCGCTACTCAACCAGTTACCAGCTACGTTCCCGATTTGGGTTATGATCGGAACCCATGTTTTGAGGAGAGATTTACTGAATGGAACGTGAGAGCGCCTCTTGATGTCATTTACGAAGAATTCGAAGGCGAAGAAGAAGAAGAAGAAGAAGAAGATGGTCCCAAGAGTAAGGATTCGAAAACAGAAATGCACCCCCCAAATGTGGCTATGGAGAGACATCCGTCATTGTCGATGTATTACCCGGAATCGGACTCTGATAGCTCAACGGACGGCGAGTACGCAACAACCGTAGGGCGGGAAGAAGAAGAAGAAGAAGAAGAAGAAGAAAGAGACGACTTGATAGAGATATCTCTGGTTTGGGATAGAAGGGAATCGGAACTTCAGGTGGAGGAAGAGAATTGGATAGAGATTGATATCTCCCCGACCGGAAACGGAAGCGATGCCGGAGCGCATTGAGGCGTGATTCGGACTGCAGTCGACGAAGACTAATTGACATTAATTATAGTCAAACGTGACATTAAACATTATATCATACAAGAGAGAGTTTTGCTGACTTTCTAATGTAATATTTTATTCATAGTATTACCGTTGTTCAGTTAAATGTCAAACCACAAGTAAGATTAAATTTCTTGTCCTGAAATATAATGAACTAGGCCACAAGCTAGGGGCGGCCAAAAGCGGTCTGAACCCGGAGTTTTAATACATCCGTGCGGTTCGGTCCGAATTTACAATTTCAAGAACTAACGATCACACTTCGCTTAATGATTTTCGGGTTAAAAATTGTGAAAACGGAGAACCCTGAGTTAAAAATACCAACCCGAAACCGGTTAAAACTCAACCTAAATTTCAAAAAAAAGAAGACTCAACTCAAAACTGGCACAAAACCTAACTCAAATTCCGAAAACTAGACCTACAATCAATTAAAACCGTGTTTTACGGTTTGGTCTTAGTTTCAAGGAGGAAGTGGACCGAACAATCTATGCTCGCCCCTGAGACTACACAATTCTATGAAGCGGGAGCCTGTTATTTAAGTGTACGTCTTTCTTTCGAGAACAGTTCTTGAAGAAGAAGAAGAAGAAGAAGAAGAAGAAGAAGAAGAAGAAGAAGAAGAAGAAGAAGAAGAAGAAGAAGAAGAAGAAGAAGAAGAAGAAGAAGAAGAAGAAGAAGAAGAAGAAGAAGAAGAAGAAGAAGAAGAAGAAGAAGAAGAAGAAGAAGAAGAAGAAGAAGAAGAAGAAGAAGAAGAAGAAGAAGAAGAAGAAGAAGAAGAAGAAGAAGAAGAAGAAGAAGAAGAAGAAGAAGAAGAAGAAGAAGAAGAAGAAGAAGAAGAAGAAGAAGAAGAAGAAGAAGAAGAAGAAGAAGAAGAAGAAGAAGAAGAAGAAGAAGAAGAAGAAGAAGAAGAAGAAGAAGAAGAAGAAGAAGAAGAAGAAGAAGAAGAAGAAGAAGAAGAAGAAGAAGAAGAAGAAGAAGAAGAAGAAGAAGAAGAAGAAGAAGAAGAAGAAGAAGAAGAAGAAGAAGAAGAAGAAGAAGAAGAAGAAGAAGAAGAAGAAGAAGAAGAAGAAGAAGAAGAAGAAGAAGAAGAAGAAGAAGAAGAAGAAGAAGAAGAAGAAGAAGAAGAAGAAGAAGAAGAAGAAGAAGAAGAAGAAGAAGAAGAAGAAGAAGAAGAAGAAGAAGAAGAAGAAGAAGAAGAAGAAGAAGAAGAAGAAGAAGAAGAAGAAGAAGAAGAAGAAGAAGAAGAAGAAGAAGAAGAAGAAGAAGAAGAAGAAGAAGAAGAAGAAGAAGAAGAAGAAGAAGAAGAAGAAGAAGAAGAAGAAGAAGAAGAAGAAGAAGAAGAAGAAGAAGAAGAAGAAGAAGAAGAAGAAGAAGAAGAAGAAGAAGAAGAAGAAGAAGAAGAAGAAGAAGAAGAAGAAGAAGAAGAAGAAGAAGAAGAAGAAGAAGAAGAAGAAGAAGAAGAAGAAGAAGAAGAAGAAGAAGAAGAAGAAGAAGAAGAAGAAGAAGAAGAAGAAGAAGAAGAAGAAGAAGAAGAAGAAGAAGAAGAAGAAGAAGAAGAAGAAGAAGAAGAAGAAGAAGAAGAAGAAGAAGAAGAAGAAGAAGAAGAAGAAGAAGAAGAAGAAGAAGAAGAAGAAGAAGAAGAAGAAGAAGAAGAAGAAGAAGAAGAAGAAGAAGAAGAAGAAGAAGAAGAAGAAGAAGAAGAAGAAGAAGAAGAAGAAGAAGAAGAAGAAGAAGAAGAAGAAGAAGAAGAAGAAGAAGAAGAAGAAGAAGAAGAAGAAGAAGAAGAAGAAGAAGAAGAAGAAGAAGAAGAAGAAGAAGAAGAAGAAGAAGAAGAAGAAGAAGAAGAAGAAGAAGAAGAAGAAGAAGAAGAAGAAGAAGAAGAAGAAGAAGAAGAAGAAGAAGAAGAAGAAGAAGAAGAAGAAGAAGAAGAAGAAGAAGAAGAAGAAGAAGAAGAAGAAGAAGAAGAAGAAGAAGAAGAAGAAGAAGAAGAAGAAGAAGAAGAAGAAGAAGAAGAAGAAGAAGAAGAAGAAGAAGAAGAAGAAGAAGAAGAAGAAGAAGAAGAAGAAGAAGTCTTGAAGATACTGATCATGTTTTAAGAATCATCAATTGTTCTTCGTTTGGATAGGGCCTAGGGGTGTGCGTAAGCGCACGACAGCGCATGATAGTGGGCACTAGAGAAGGGGGTTTCTCCCTCGTCACTTCAAGAGTGTCAGGTTGAGATAAGATGGAGTACGCAAGTACACAACTATAATTTTATGCAAAGAACGCCTCTCTGTTTTTTACAATTCGCTTCTTGTCATTGCCTCTCCGACCTCTTCAAAGGGTCATTTCCACCTACAAAGACACTGTCGCTGCTTCCTTGTCTAGATTCATGGCGAATCAGCTCATTCGGCGATCCACATGCCCATTTCCTTTCTTTGCTCTTTTTTTTTTTTTTTTTTTTGTGATTTTTATGCTTTGACAGTTTCTTCACTTTGTTGGGTATCGGGTTCCAACATTAGGGCTGTAACCCTGAAAGGGAAGCCACGGTTCTCGGATTTTAATCTGGTGCCTCCGAATTGGGGAGGTGATGTTCATTCTTGGCTGGCCGAGTTTGCTTCAAAGTTTCCGTTTCTGGATGAGTTGAGGCTCGAGAGGATGACTGTTACAGATGAGAGCTTGGACTTTCTGGCTCGTTCATTTCCCAATTTTAAGGCGTTATCTCTGTTGAGTTGTGATGGTTTTAGTACTGATGGTCTGGCTTCCATTGCCACTCACTGCAAGTAAGTTTACTTGGTTTTGGATTTCCCTTTTGTTTGTGATCTGTTCTTCCATAATTATTGGGATTAGCTCTAATTGGTGCCAGATCTCAGTTTTAGTTCCATCTTTCTCAAATGAACAGTAGTTTATTTTATTTTAGGATTAAGTGCATCAAAAAGTGGTAGTACCAGAGGAGTTCTGAAAAAAAAGTTAAACTTTCGAAAGTGTAAAAAAGAGCTTGTCGGTTAACCGCTGACCCCCGCGTTGGGGTGTATCGGTTAACCGGATGCCTTACACGGTTAACCGCTTAATGTGGGGGTTATGTGGTTAACCGATGACCCCCTGTGTTATGCGGTTAACTGCCTCATTTGAGACGGTTAACCGCGTTTAGAACAACGCGGGGCTGCTTTGAGGCGGTCGACCGCCTATCACGTGAAGAGTCTGAAATATTTGGGTCACGGAGTATACTGTGGGCGAATATTTTCAGAACGGTCGACCGTTATATGAATACGGTCAATCATTTTAGCGCCTATATAAGCACGCTCGCTTCTCCTCTTGTTTCTCACCGCCACCACTCCCCTCTCCAACTCTCATATTACCTTGAGTGATTTGTTTCGGGATTTCTTTCGAGAGTATATTTTGAATAGGTGGTGTACTCAAATAAAAGGTATTATCCATTAAATAGTATTTCGATACTATTTACTATTACGATTATTTCTAAATTATTTATTAACGCTTGGCTCGTTACTGTAGCGGGCCAAGTACAGTAACGAGCGGGTTTGGCCTGGGTCACACAGGCAGGCCGAGCCGAGCTCGGCCATCCCGGCTCGCGAGCCCGTCGATGATCGGGCTCAACAAGCTTGCTCGCAAGCTAGCTTGTCAAGCCTAGCTCGGGGCCCTGAGCCATCTTCGACGCCTGACAATCGACAGTCTCCAACTCTCCGATGGCTCGGTCAAGCCTAACTTCGATGCCCAAGTCGGGGCCCTCTCTGGTGCCCAGCTCAGGGCCCTCTCCGACGCCTCGACAACGGACATACTTCCATCGACATCTACCGACAACGACGAGTACGACCATCTTCAGATCTTCAGCTTCGGAGTTCTGCGTCTACCCTTCAGTTCGGTCGGCTTTGGACTTCTGCGTCTGTGATTTCGTTTCACAGAGGTATAGTCGATCGATCGCTCATGAGCGTCGATTGATCGGCAATCCTTCTGCTATCAACTAAAACTGTGCACTTGCACTCTTGCAATGGTAGAGCCGATTCATCGCCCACGTTTGGCGATCAATCGACACTGCCTCTGTCATCCATCATGAGGAGCAAGCAAGAGCGGATCGATCGCAGAATGAACGACGATCGATCAGCAATGCTTCTGCCATAAACATTACATCAACAAAAATACTTTTACAAACAGAGCCGATCGATCGCCTCTGTTTTTGTCATTTACTCAAAACAAAAAAATAGAGGGATGTGCATATTGGGCAACAGTCAACAGACCATTGTTGAGAAGCTTGAAATTCTCAGCAATGCAATGGTAACAATGCAACGGTAACAAGACTGTTGCTCTAGCTGAGTCGTTGAGATTCTCAGCAACAGTCTTGTGACCGTTGTCCTCATCAGAGCTGATAAAGCAAGAAAGACTTTCGGTCTCTTTCTCCCTTCACTCCATTTTTTCTATAAATTCTTCCTCCTCCCTTCATTTTTTTTACCCAAATCTCTCTTAATCTCTTTTAATTCAATTCATTTACTCCTTATATTGCTTTCAATCAATTTGTACTCTGCTCTCTGTAACCTTCTCTCAATCTATTCCGTGCTCTAATTCATTCTTGAATTTGTTTCAACAAGGCAAAATTTAGTTTTTTTTTTTTACATATATTTACATAATTTTTAATACTAACAAAAATTTTTTACATTAATTTTTTTTTTTCGTAGGTTTCGTATAAGTGAATTGATCAATTCACACCACCACATACAAGCTCTTTTTAGAAATTGGTTTTGTGGTATCATTTTTTTATTTGAAATTTATTTAAAAACATTTATTTTTATTTATGGATCCACGTGATTATAATATTGATGATGATATTGAAGAAATTAGAGAAATAAATCTTGTATTTTCAATAGGACAATCATCTGCACAATCATCCACATCTACTTCATCAACTCAAAAAAAAAAGAAACAAAACATCTGAGTTTTGAAAACATTTTGTAATGAAAGATATTAAAATTGGTGAAAAAGTAGAATCTATGGCTCAATGTAAATATTGTATTAAAAATTATGCATATGTTTCCGGTAGTTTAACTACCTCACTAAATAGACATTATCAAAAGTGTCACTTAAACGAGCAAGTTAGAGATCCTACACAAAGATTATTAAATGCTAGTGGTAGTGATACTTTTTTGTATTCACAAAATAAAATGAGAGAACAAATACCAAAACTTGTAGCGCAATGCGAGTTGCCTCTAGCGTTTACGGATAGTGTTGAATTTGAAAATTTTATGAAAGAATATGCTACTCCTAATTTTAAACGTGTTTCTAGATGTACAACTAGAATTGATATTATTAAAATATTTAATAATATGAAAAATGAACTAATTTTATTTTTTTTAAATGCTCCTTTAATGTCTATTTATATCACGTCCGATTTTTGGAGTGCAAATAATTTTATAGGCTATATAGTTGTAACTTCTCATTTTATTGATGACTCTTGGCAATTAAATAAAAGAATTTTAAGATTTCGTAATTGTGAATATCCCCACACTGGTATTACAATTTATAAATATATTGTTACCATATTGCAAGAATATTTCATTCGAGATAAAATATTTAGCATAACATTTAATAATGCTAGTGCCAACGATGTGCTATTTCTCATTTTAAAAATTATTTTCAATTAAATACTACTCACGATTCTCTTTTCATATAAGATGTGTTTGTCATATTTTAAATTTAGTCGTTAAAGATGGTATGACATATATTTCACCTCATATTGAATCAAGATCCGCAATTTTTTATATAATTGGATCTAATTTGAGACAACAAGAATATAAAGATTTTTGAAAAGTTGCTCAACTTAAATTACGAAAATTAAAACCGATGTAGATAATAGGTGGAATTATACTTACTTAATGTTAGAAAATGCTAGGCCATATTGACAAGTTGTTTGTGCTTTTATTAGTGAAAAAACTTAAAGTATTAATCTTGATAAATCTAGATGCGATGTAGCTAATATATTTTTTGATTTTTTAAAATCATTTTACGAGGCTACAAATGAATGTTTGAAAATTTATTATCTCACTTTTCATCTTGTTCTTCTAATTTTTATAAACTTAACGGGTAATTTTGCACGATATCGACATATAGATGGATTTGGAAATATACTTGATAAAATGAAAACAAAATTTAAAAAATATTGGCTTGACATCACTCTTATTTTTTGTTATGCATGTCTAATGGATCATAGATATAAGTTAAGAGGAGTATGTTTCATTGTTATTAAAATTTCTAATAATTCATAAAATTCTTTATTTTCTATAGATCAAATAACACATGGAATTAATTATATTTAGAATTAATTCTTTATATTTCATTTTCTATAAATTCGTGTTTCTTCACATGCTAGTTCAAGTAGTGATGGTGGAAATATTGTAGGTTCACAATTTGGTATTCATGATATTTGCAATCAATTAGATACAGATTGCTTATTCTAGTTCTATGCGAAATGAACTAGAAATTTATTTTGACACTCGATATCAATTTTCTGGAGAAGAAAATTTTGATATTTTAAATTGGTAGAAAATGTTTTCTACCACATATCATATTCTGTTTATAATGGCACGTGATCTACTTGCACCTCTGGTCTCTACCGTAGCATCAGAGTTTACTTTTAGAGCAGGTGAATGTGTGTACGATGAATGCCAAGGATGACTTGCACTCGATCTCGTGGAGGCGCTCATTTGCATGAAGGATTGGAATGACGCCGTTACGAGAAACCAACAACGAAAAAACGAAATACTTGAAGACTTTCAAAATTTGGACGTTCAAGAAGATTAGCATTTTGTAATTTTTTCATTTTGTAATTTTTTTTGACATTTTGCACATGATTGACGATTAGATGGGTGCCAACCTAGTTGGGATGTGTTTAATTTGTAGTGATGCAAATGTTATAATTTATAAATTTATAATGAAGATTATATTTTATAGATATTTGTTTTTTTTTTATAAGTAAATGTCGCTCAAATTGAATGAAAATCGAGTGATAGCCGATCACTCGCCCACGTGGAGCGATTGATCGGCTGTCGTTAAAAATTAACACAGTGCGACAGTTGAATAGCCGATCAATCGCCTCACACTTGGGCGATTGATCGGCTGTCAGTATTAAATTTAATTTTAGCCTTTAGGTCAGCAAGACAGCCACCTCTCCCGATAAATCGCTTCTTCAATTCTGAAAATTACCAACGACGAAACTCAATGCTCAAAACCGCCAAAGCTCCCTTCACAGCACCTCCTGTCAATCGCACCACAATTTCGACCTCCGAATCCAACGTCGAAGCTTAGTAAATCTCAGCTATCTGACTAGGTTCTATTTCTTCCGCAAGTTGATAATTTAATTGAATATTATTCGAAAGTTACACTGAAATGAAATTTTTTTTTTGCTTACTTTGTCGAATTTGGGTTGATTTTGATTGCTGAGGTTGGTTTGGGATACAAAAACAATTGTGAACAAAGTTTTATACCTATGCACACCACTTGTTCGATGAAATGTCTATGATAATTCTAAGTTTTAAAAATTGATAATTTTTTTATATTTTGTGAGTTGGAACTTCTTATACACAAATATCGTGTTTATTTTGGTGTTTAGTATCTTGTGGTATGTGTAACTTATAAATTAAAAAAATGCCGCCAAAACGTTTCAAAGGTTCTTCAAGTTCAAGCTCAGCTCTACAAATTGATAACTTATTCATCAACTCTGAGGTAAGGAAATATTTTATAGATTTCATGTCAAAAAATAAACCTCTTATATGCGAAATCCAATTTCAACCCAATCAGTTTGATGGTGATATTATAGTCATGCTTAGGCAACGAAGATGAGAGACTCTTGCTGTATTAGGTGGTGATGCAAACGTAAGTATCATTCGGGAATTCTATGCAAATCTCAGGGCATCCAATTCATATAGTACCGTTCAAGTTCGAAACAAGAATCATCCACTTCTCAGCCGAGATCATTAATGCTAAGCTTGGTTTAGACAACTTAAATCAAGATGATTATCACACCATGATGGAAGAGGGACCAGGTTATGAGATGATCATACAAGAGATGAGACACCGAAGTTTACATTGGGTTTACTCAATCGTCAACCCAGCTCAACCATTACATTTGATATTAAGTTGTCTCAACTGCTACGCTCAAGCATGGTGCAAGTTTATCAGGGGAAACTAGATGCCGACGCCCCAGAATTCTGAGCTGACCAAAGAGCAGACGGTACTCTTGTATTGCATTCTCACTGGTCGCTCCATAAATGTCGGGCAAATTATCCATAATAATATCAGTGCATATTGTAAGGGTCCGACCACTGCTGGCCATATCCACCCCATCCTCATCACGCACTTATGCGCAGCAGAGAATGTCCCTATGAGCTCAACTGACGAGCCTTGGATCCATCCAAAGGTTTATGTCTCCTCAAATATTTCAAGAATACCTAAGTGGCCGTACGACGAAGCTAGAAACAATGGATTGTGATTCATTGAGCATTGTGCTGATGCTGAAATTCCTCCTCAACTAATGCCCTTGCCTCGTATTCGGCGCAAAGATGGTACTATGACGAGTGCACAATGTAGCATAGCGGAGACAAAGAGAGCGCGTCGAGACTCGTCAAAACAGCGATATGAAAACCAATCAACTATGCCTCCCGATCAAGGCGCCTCTTCATCATCTGTCGTGCCACCTCGCTCTTACTCAACTAACGATGTGGGGAAGATGTTAGACAATCTTACAATCCAACAAGGCCAAATGTTTGCCAATCTGGCTGCTCAACAAACTAGATTTGAACACGATGTAAGACAAAGGCTGGAAAATATTTTCGATTAGCAAAGACAGTTATCACGAGATCACACTCACATCGAACATTGGTTGACGAATATGCAAAATCATTTGGTAGAGCAGACAACTTTCTTTGCATAATATGTGAGAGCATTAAATGCTTCTTATGACCATTCAAATTCAGCGAACCCAAGTTTACCTATCTTCTCGGAGCACCTATTGAGGTCATATCACCCTTCATAAGAGGGTGAGGACAACGATGAGCCCGACCAGTCATGAGTTATGTTATTTTTCACCTATGTTTTTAGTTTATTTTATGCATTGAGGACATATTTATTTTAAGTTTGGGTAATTATAGTTTGCCTTGTGACTTTGTTATATTTTGTGATATATTTTAGTTATGTAATCTGAAATCTTTATTTATTTAAATTCAGTTCGTTAAGCTCGGCTCATTAGGCTCAACAAGCTTGCAAGCTAGGTGAGCTGGGTCTTTCTCGGCTCGGCTCGGCTCGGCTCGGCTCAACTCGCTCGATTAACATCTCTAATTTCACCCCTAATTATTTTGTTACTATTTACTAATTTATTATTTATGAATTATTATTTATTCTTCATTTTCCTTTGAAGACGATTGATCCAAGAAGATTTATCAATTTAAATGAGCCAACAAATTTTGATGTCGATATGGATTAGTATTCGCATACCAATAAGAAGAAATAGAGGCGTATTTGACCTCTAAAACTCTAGATGATGAGCTGCGAACACCGGTCGGATCAGACGGTGATGAGGTGAAAAACTTACTAGGTATGTGAAGAAAATCCAATGGATTTTTGTTTGGGGAAAACATATAGTTATATAAAAAAATTAAAGAGAAAATATAACAATATTCTTTGAAAGAGAGTTTTGACATCACATTTGTCCAACGTGTCAAGAAGCGACTGACGGCTACATGCTTTGAAGGATGTCCGTGGCGACTGCATGTTTCGAAAAAGCAAGGCGAGAAGACCTATCCAATAAAGTCTTTGGTCAATTCTCACAACTATGCGAGAGTAGTTGAGAATCGAAACGCTAGAAGCAAAAAATCTTGCAATTCTTTATTGTGACAGATTAAAAGTCACCCTATGTGGGCTATCCCTTCCATTATCGAGATAGTTAGAAGGATTTCACATGTCAACATTACGCATGGTATTGCCAAAAGAGAAAGAAACATAGCTCAAATACTCAACGAAGACAATAGCGATGAAGAGTACAAGGTAGTCTGGTCGTATGCATCAGAAATAGATAGATCAAATCCGGGCAGCACATTAGCAATACATACTTACGATACAGGAAGTACTTTAATGGTATGTCAAAGAGTGTTTATGTGTATGACTGCTTGCAAGGACAAGTTTGCTGCAACACGGAGGATCTGTCATCTGTTTGGATGATTGTCATCTAAAGGACTCGTGTCCATGGTCAATTAATCACGGCCATTCAGTATTGATGGCAATGATGAAATATATCATGTTGTTGTTGCCAACGTTAAAAAAGAAACCGATGACACATGGACGTGATTTTTGGGAACGTACATGTATGCAAATTTCAAAAGCCTCTTTCGGCGGAAAGCGTTACAGAGAGGCGATGTGGAAAGCGGCTAGGACCTCCACCCATCATCATTTCGAAATAGAAATAAGAAAATTATTTCATCTAAACTCGGATGCCCACGCATGGCTTCGAAGAGAAAAGCCTAAATATTGGGCTAATTATGTTTTTTCTTCGATCCCTAAGTGCGATATAGGCTTGAATAAATTGTTCGAGTCATACAATGCAGTTCTATTACCGGCCAGAGACAAACCGATTATCACCATGTTCGAGACAATACGAAAGGATTTGATGACTCGCATTAGAGATGTTAATCGAGCAAAAACGAGCCAAGAAAGACCCATTTTACCTAGCCTGCAAAGCTTAATGAGCTTGTCGAGCCTAACGAGTCGACCTAAAAAATTTTCAACCCAAACCGGCTCGCGAGCCACGAGTCTAACGAGTCGAGCCGAGCCGACCCAACGAACGTAACAAGCTGAACTTATATAAATAAAGATATCAGATTGCATAACTAAAATATATCATAAAATATAACAAAGTCATAAGGCAAACTATAATCAACTAAACTTAAAATAAATATGTCTCAATGCATAAAATAAACTAAAATGTAGGTGAAAAATAACATAATTCGTGACTAGTCGGGCTCATCGTTGTCCTCACCCTCTTGTGGAGGGTGATATGGCCTCAATAGGTGCTTCGAGAAGATGGGTAAACTTGGGTTCGCTGGATTCAAATGGTCATAATGAGAATTTAATGCTCTTACATATCGTACAAAGAAATTTGTCTGCTCTACCAAATGATTTTGCATATTCGTCAACAAATGTTCGATGCGAGTGTGATCTTGTGATAACTGTCTTTGCTGATTGGAAATATTTTCTAGCCTTTGTCTTACATCATGTTCAAAGGTGGTTTTGATTGAGCAGCCAGATTGACAAACATTTGGCCTTGTTGGATTGTTAGATTGTCTAATATCTTCCCCACATCGTTAGTTGAGTAAGAGTGAGGTGGCACGACAGATGATGAAGAGGCGCCTTGATCGGGAGGCATAGTTGATTGGTTTTCATATCGCTGTTTTTGACGAGTCTTGACGTGCACTCTTTTTGTCTCCGCTACGCTACATTGTACACTCGTCATAGTACCATCTTTGCGCCGAATACAAGGCAAGGGCATTAGTTGAGGAAGAATTTCAGCATCAGCACAATGCTCAATGAATCCAAATCTATTGTTTCTAGCTTTGCCGTACGGCCACTTAGGTATTCTTGAAATATTTGAGGAGACATAAGAGCTTTGGCTGGATCCAAAGCTCGTCAATTGAGCTCATAGGGACATTCTCTGCAGCGCATAGGTGCGTGATGAGGATGGGGCGGATATGACCAGCAGTGGTCGAACCCTTACGATATGCACTGATATTATTATGGATAATTCGCCCGACATTTATGGAGCGACCAGTGAGAATGCAATACAGGAGTACCGCCCGCTTTTTGGTCAACTCAGAATTTTGGGATGTCGGTATCAAGTTTTCCTGATAAACTTGCACCAAGCTTGAGTGTAGCAGTTGAGACAACTTAGTATCAAGTGTAATGGTTGAGCTGGGTTGACGATTGAGTAAACCCACTGTGAACCTCGGTGTCCCATCTCTTGTATGATCATCTCCCAATCTGGTCCCTCTTCCATCATGGTGTGAAAATCATCTTGATTTAAGTTGTCCAAACCAAGTTTAACATTAATGATCTCGGCTGAGAAGTGGATGATGTTGTTGCGAACTTGAACGGTACTATCTGAATTGGATGCCCTGAGATTTGCGTAGAATTTCTGAACGATACTTACATTCGCATTACCCTCTAATACAGCAAGAGTCTCTCATCTTCGTTGCCTAAGCATGACTAAAATATCTCCATCAAACTGATCGGGTTGAAATTTGATTTCGCATATAATAGGTTTATTTTTTGTCATGAAATCCATGAAATATTTTATTGTCTCAGAGTTGATGAATGAGTGATTGATTTGTAGAGCTGAGCTTGAGCTTGAAGAACCTTTGAAACGTTTTGGCGGCATTTTGTTAATCTGAAAGTTACACAGACCATAAGATACTAAACACCAAAATAAACACGATATTTGTGTACAAGAAGTTTCAACTCACAAAATATAAAGAAAATTATCAATTTTTAAAACTTAGAATTCTCATAGACATTTGGCTAAAATCCAATTTAATACCGACAGCTGATCAATCTCCCAAGTGTGAGGCGATTGATCGGCTGTTGCTTTGTTTTATTCAGCGCGACAATTGATCAATCGCCCAAGGGTGAGGCGATTGATCGGCTATTCAGCTATCACTCTGTGTTAATTCTTAGCGACAGCTAATCAATCGTCCCACGTGGGTGAGTGATCAGCTATCACTCGGTTTTCATTCAATTTGAGCGACATTTATTTATAAAAAAAAATATCTAAAAAATATAATATTCATTATAAATTTATAAATTTTGACATTTGCATCACTACAAATTAAACACGTCCCAACTAGGTTGGCACCCATCTAAATCTCAACCATGTGCAAAATATCAAAAAAAAATTACAAAAAGCTAATCTTCTTGAACGTCCAAATTTTGTAAGTCTTTTAATATTTCGTCGTTTCGTTGTTGGTTTCTCGTAACAGCGTCATTCCAATCTTTTATGCAAATGAGTGCCTCCAAGAGATTGGGTGCAAGTCGTCTTCAGCGTTCATTGTACACACGTCCACCTGCACTAAAAGCAGACTTCGATGCTACGGTAGAGACCGGAGGTGTTAGTAGATCACGCGCCATTATATACAGAATAAAATATATGGTGCAAAATATTTTCCACCAATTTAAAATATTAAATTTTTCTTCTCGAGAAAATTGATATCGAGTGTCAAAATAAATTTCTAGTTCATTTCGCATAGAACTAGAATAAGTATCTGTATCTAATTGATTCCAAATATCATGAATACCAAATTTTGAACCTACAATATTTCCACTTGAACTAGCATGTGAAGAAATACGACTAACATTCAAATATTTAAATTCATAAGAAGAATACAAACTAGTAATTCCATATGTTATTTGATCTATAGAAAATAAAGAAGTAGTTTGTAAATTATTAGAAATTTTATTAACAATGAGACATACTCTTTTTAACTTATATCTAGGATCTATTATACATACATAACAAAAAATATGAGGGATGTCAAGCCAATATTTTTTAAATCTTGTTTCCATTTTATTAAGTATATCTCTAAATTCATATATATGTTGATATTGTACAAAATTACCCGTTAAGTTTATAAAAATTAAAAGAACAAGATGAGTAGTGAGATAATAAATTTCCAAACATTCATTTGTAACCTCATAAAATAGTTTTAAAAAATCAAAAATATATTAGCTAAGTCGCAACTAGATTTATCAAAGATTAATACTTTGTATTTTCTCACTAATAAAAGCACAAATAACTTGCTAATATGGCCTAACATTTTTCAATATTAAATAAGTAAAATTCCACCTATTATCTACATCGTTTTTTAATTTTCGTGGTTTAAGTTGAGCAGCTTTACAAAAATCTCTATATTTTTGTTGACTCGAATTAGATCTAATTATATAAAAAATTGCGAATCTAATTGATTCAATATGATGCGAAATATATGTTATACCATCTTTAACGACTAAATTTAAATTATGACAAACACATCTCCTATGAAAAAGAGAATCGTGAGTAGTATGTAATTGAAAATAATTTTTAAAATAAGAAATAGCAGCATCGTTGACACTAGCATTATCAAGTGTTATGCTAAATATTCTATCTCGAATGGAATATTCTTACAATATCGTAAAAATATATTTATAAATTGTAATACCAGTGTGGGGATATTCACAATTATGAAATCTTAAAATTCTTTTATTTAATTGTCAAGAGTCATCTATAAAATGAGAAGTTACAACTACATAGCCTATAGAATTACGTGCACTTTATAAATCAGATGTGATACAAATAGACATTGAAAGGGCATTTGAAAAAAATAAAATTAGTTCATTTTTATATTATTAAACATTTTAATAATGTAAATTTTAGTTGTACTTCTAGGAACACGTTTAAAATTAGGAGTAGCATATTCTTTCATAAAATTTTCAAATTCAACACTATCTGTAAACGCTAGAGGCAACTCACATTGCGCTATAAGTTTTGTTATTCATTTTTTCATTTTATTTTATGAATACATAGAAGTGTCACTACCACTAACATTTAATAATCTTTGTGTAGGATCTCCAACTTGCTCGTTTAGGTGACACTTTTGATAATGCCTATTTAGTAAGGTAGTTGAACTACCTGGAACATATGTGTTAGTGATTTTACACACTTACACGCAAGTGCACGTGTCGCTAACGAAGTAATGAGTAAGTAAAGTATCGATCCCACGAGGATATTTTTAATCGAATTAATTGTTATAAAAATCTTATAAAAATATTAGAATAATAGTTGAAAATAATTAGAAATAAAATATGAATAATGATGCAATAAAAGAAAGCAAGATAAACGAGGTAAAATCAATTAAAGACAGCCTTGGCTAGGATCAATTTCTTCGTTACGATAATTTTAGTACTGATGCTCTGGTAATGCTCTGCAGCATTGTCTATGAAAGAGCAAGAATTAAATTATTCTAGGATTCTTTCGAATTGCTTAGGTAAATTCAATTTAGAATTTCTCTCTACGTTGAAAGAATGTAACTAATATTGAATTTCCTAATTGCCTCATTCTTATTGCCAATCGAATTAATGTTAACCACTTTGTAACAATTTAATCCAATTAATTATTTGTGCATCTAAGAATTTATATCTATCTATCAATACAATATATACATGGGTCGTCAACCTATTTATCGATATGATCTGACTTAGCAAGGAATTTCACAAATAATTGTTTAATAAACAATTGCATAAACAAAACCAAAATCGTAGCAAAAACCGTAACGAATACTCTCATCCTAACCAAGAAATAGAAGTTTAGCCTAAAATCATAGTAGCGATACTAAATAAAAATAAAACATAAAAACAATAATAAAGAAGAAGAAGAAGAAAATTCAGCAATGTCGTCGTTCTCTTCCTCTGTTCAGAGCTCCTTCTCCAGCAAGAATTCCCACGCCAGAATGCCTCTGTCTTCTCTGGAAAAAAAATATGCCACCCAAAATAATAATGCAATCTGTTTCTATATTCTCTCCATTTTTTGTGTAACAAATCTTCTCTATCCTCCATTATGTGAGTCCACCTCATTTTTTCTTCCAAAATAGCTTTCTCTCTTTGGTTCTCTTTCCACGTGATTCTATAATTGCCCAGCTCTTCTTCTTCCAATTAACTTTTCCCTCTCTTTTCTTTTTTTTTTTGTCTTTTTCTGCTGCCCCTTTGTACATCTACTGCTGTCCAATTTTTACTTCTTCCGCTGCTTTGTCTTTTACTGCCCTTTCTTTAAATCATCCGATTGCTGCCCAGTTTTTGCCATCATCCGCTGCCCAGCTTCTATTTTCTTCCTTTTAATTTCTACTGCTGTTTTGTCTTTTAGTGCTGCCCCTTGTTAGCCTTCTTCCGTTGCCCTGTTTTATTTCTTTCAGCTTCTACCGCCACTTTTATCTTTTAGTGCTGCCCCCTCATCACATCTTCCGCTGCCGAGTGACCACCTTCTATTTTTCTTCTCTCAGCTTCTACCGCTGACTGTTGCCCGAATTCACGTCTTCCGCTGCCCATTCTTTAAATCAACTGTTGCCCAGCTTTCTTTATTTCAACCGATTCCCTGTGTTCTTTTCCACATCCACCGCTATTAATTCCAAATTTATTGCTTCCATTTATTTCAAATTTCAATTAATTTGTTTCCATAATTCCAGCAATTTCTCTCTCCATAATCTGCAGCGAATTTTCTCATTTTACGTGATTTGCTTATTCTCCATAATCTTCAGCTTTTGAATTTGATTTTCCTTCTATTAAAATTACATTCAAATACGAAAATATGAAATTCAAATTAAAGAGAAAAATTTACTTTTAATGGAAAATCTACATAAATATATTGAATTGAATCAAAACACTAATGCTGCAGCATTATATAGCAAGTGTATTAAATTCCTACCAATTTATTCTTGCATTCACTCAATTCATACAAGTTTTCTTATGTAAAATTTGCATAAAATGACTCTAAAATAAGAGTCATTAAATACCCCCAAACTTAAACCATTACTCGTCCTCGAGTGATGCAAAACAATAATAAATTCTCAAATTAATATTAAAATTGATATAATTTCCATAGTATCTAGTAACTTGTAAAGCATTGAAAAATCTTACTATCACAATTAAAAGTAACCAACATAGATTTAATTCCCAATAAACTCAATTTCAAAGTGTGTGTGTGCTCAAACTCCATTTGATTAGCTAAGTTCAACTATCAAAACTAGAAATCACAATACATATCATAGGATGTCAACTTTCTAATGTCCTTCCTAAATCCATTAGCATTCAAAGATTCTTCTTCTTTCTTTTATTTTTTAAATAAGTGAGGGGAATTTTTTTTTTTTTTACATTGACTTTATTTATAAGTCACACTACCTTTTTACGCGATTGACAACATTGGTGATGAAGTCCTCCGGTTACTCAATAGTGTCACCTCAAGATACATACTCATATGAAATAGAGGAGTATAGCCAATAATTATGCAACGGAGTTCCTCCCAAAGTTTCTCTAATTTATTTCTATCCATCGAGTATCCAAAAGGCTAACTCGAAATTGAAAGTAGATTAGGAAATTGCATTTATGCATTTTTTTTTAACCCCCAACTTTATTGTTATATATTTTTTTAAGAAGAATTCTCTAATTGCTAATTTCTTTAATCAAACACTAAATTATCGACACCTAGATATAATTGTAATATCTAGAAATGATGATATTCCTAAGCAACTAAAAGGAGTTTGTGTGTTAGGAACAACGAAATTTATGGAAATAAATCTTAATTGATTTCTAATAATATGTGACAATAACATTATTCAATAACTTACTAAAGTAGAATATATTAGGAAATTAAATTGCATTGTGCTTCATTTCATTCATTCATCTTTTTTTTTTTTTTTTTTTTTTTTTGTTAAATAGCACAAAGGAAACAACCCTAACAAATTAAGGAAACAAACTTACGAACTAACCAAAATTAAACAGAGAACCAAGTTCCATAAAGTAAAATTTAAATAACCAAAATTAACATGCAATCAACATCCAGAGACCCAATTTAAACGGTAAACACGAAACATCCAAATTCATCCAAATTAAATAAACATCCACAATAAACAAACAATACTAAATAACATACTCAATAGCACCCCCAAACTTAAAAGTTGGCAGTGTCCCCACTGCCAATCAAAATAAGGTTCAAAAGAAAAAATTAAGTCCATATAAAACGAAAAGAAAAGAGATTGAAAGTTTAGAACTTCCCTGGAATTCATGCTTCAGGTTCTGACTCATCATCAGAGTCTCGGAAAAGTGCTGTTGGGAAACGTGGGAAAATAGGAGCTGGATCTTTTGGCTTTTTAGCAAAACTGGCTGCCGATGCTGTATCACGTAGATTGGGATACTACCAGAATCTTCTATTTTTACGTTTTAGACTCTTCATAGATTTTCTCATCTGGTATTGGAGATTTTCTTGAAGTGTAAATTTCGTTTTCAAAGCCAAAATGTCATTGTTAATCCCATCGAGCCTGTTACGCACCGACACCAAACTGTCAAGTAATTGATGTTGGATGTTGCTATTGCTAGATGATGTTGCAGCTCCACTTGCAGCATTCTCCTCAGATTCTGGTTCTCCTGCTCCCAAGCCCTCCGAAGCAATTCTCCTTATAATAGGTGGTGTCATTACTGGACCGGGGGAGAGTTCTTCTTCGTCAGCTTCATACATTACGCCAGCCAGTTCACATAATCCAGAGACTAAAGAAGGAAACAACAGTTGCCCTTTTGGCTTTAGAGCATTTGCACATAAGTTCTGATATATCACCAGACCCACATTAATTTTCTTGTTTGTCAAAATACAATAGAGTAAGATGGCTCGTTCTCTTGTCAAATGCTGGCCGTGAGATGAAGAAAATAAACAGAGCTTTAAAAAATGATATCAAACCTTAGCGTTTGGAAGCAGGGCAAGCCGAGGAATAGAAAAAAATCATGTTTTTGATTGCACCCATTCTGTGCCAGGCACGGCTATTTCTTTCAAGGCAGTGTTCAGAAACCCCGGCGATAGATTGTCTTCATATTTATAAAACTCATCATCAACTTCCTCCAACTCATAAAATTGATTAATTTCAGATGGTCCGATTTTCACCTCACATTCTCGAACCCGAATGCTTTCGGGCAAATCGCCCTCAAAATTGGCATAAAATTCCCGCACAATATTCTTTACCACAAAATCCGGAGAAGCACAAAATTTTTCCCACTTTCGTTCTTGAATAATAGATCCAACATAACTTGGGTACCTGGATAATTGTTCGGCCCCAACCAGGAATCCTTTTTACTGAGCGAAAGTGCGCTGTTGCAAACTTTGCTCGTATTTCAACTTTGCTTCCTCAGAAATAAAAGCCATTCTGTTCACTTTCTTAGTGTTTTTCTGTCCCTTCTGTTTTGGCCTCATTGTTACCGACAAAATAGTGCGTAATGCTGTGGCGTTAGTAGCAGCGGCGTGGAGAAATTACCGAAAATTTTGTTCGGAGACTCAAAAGAAAAATGTAACTGCAGGTCGGCGGTGGGTTGCAAGCAGTAATTAACCCTAAAATCGCTTCGATAGAATTTGGGTGAAGATAAGTAGAAAAGTAAAAGTGAAATTAAAAAATAACTCATTTAAGCCAAAAAATTATAATAAAAGAATAATAGATAAAAAATGCAACTATAATTGACGCATAAAAGGATATTATTGAGGGTTGCCTCCCTCAAAGCGCTAAGTTTTTATTAAGTCTTTAGCCAGACTTCCCCTTTGTTTATTTTTCTTCCAGATTTTGTAGAGAAATTGACATAATTTTTGTCAATTTTTCTCCAAAATAATGCATTATTCGTTGACCATTCACATTAAAATTCTTTCCATTTTTTTCATCATGCAGCTCCACTGTTCCATATGGATATACATCTATGATTTCAAACGGCGCAAACCACCTTGATTTTAACTTTCCTTGGAAGAGCTTCATCCTAGAGTTAAATAACAAGACTTTTTCACCCTTCTCAAATGTCCTGGCTTGTAGCTTTTTATCATGCCATTTTTTAACCTTTTCCTTGTAAAGTTTTGCATTTTCGTATGCTCCCAACCTTAACTCTTCCAACTCCTGCAACTGCAAAAACCGATGTTTTCCTGCTCTTTGTAAATCCAGGTTTAGAGTTTTAATTGCCCAATATGCTTTATGCTCGAGCTCTACTGGTAAATGACAAGCTTTCCCATAAATCAATTTATAAGGTGTGGTGCCCAAAGGTGTTTTATATGCAGTTCTGTATGCCCATAACGCATCGTCTAATTTTTAATGACCAATCTTTTCTGTTCGGATTCCCCACCTTCTCCAGAATCCGTTTTACTTCCCTGTTAGATACTTCTGCTTGTCCATTACTCTGAGGGTGGTATGCTGTAGTTATTTTATGTCTGACTCCATATTTTCCCAGTAATCCAGTGAACATCCTATTGCAGAAATGCGAACCTCCATCGCTTATAATTGCTCGCGGTGTTCCAAAACGTGTGAAAATATTTTTCTGCAAAAATTTCAGAACACTCTTCCCTTCATTATTTGGAAGTGCCACTGCTTCAATCCATTTAGATACATAATCCACAGCCAACAAAATATATTGGTACCCAAAAGAAGGTGGAAAAGGTCCCATGAAGTCGATCCCCCATACATCGAATATTTCCACTTCTAAAATATTTGTAAGTGGCAGCTCGTGTTTCCTTGAGATGTTTCCTACTCTTTGGCATCTGTCACAATTTTTAACAAATTTATTAGCATCCTTAAAAAGAGAGGGCCAGTACAAACCTGATTGCAAAATTTTAGCTGCTGTTCTAGTTCCTCCATAATGACCGCCATATGATGCTGCGTGGCATTGCTGCAGCACTGACTGCATTTTTTCCTCTGGAACACATCTCCTCAACAGCTGATCAGTGCATTGTTTGAAGAGAAACGGCTTATCCCAGAAGTACTGCTTTACCTCTTTCAAAAATTTCCTTTTCTGCTGATAATCTAAATCAAAAGGGGTTATATTACTTACAATAAAATTCACAAAATCAGCGTACCAGGGAGTTGAAGACATATCCAACTTCAATATCTGTTTATCAGGGAAGGATTCTTTGATAATTCCTTTATATTGCTGCTCACCCATATTCTCCAGACGAGATAAATGATCAGCTACTTGGTTTTCACATCCCTTTTTGTCACGAATCTCCACATCAAACTCTTGAAGTAAAAGCACCCAGCGAATAAGCCTCGGTTTAGCATCCTTCTTTGCAACCAAATATTTTATTGCTGCATGGTCAGTGTAAACGATAACCTTTGCGCCAATTAAATATGCTATGAATTTATCAAATGCAAACACCACAGCTAGTAGCTCTTTCTCTGTTGTCGTGTAGTTCTTTTGAGCTTCATTCAAGGTTTTGCTAGCATAGTAAATAGAGTGAAAAATTTTCTCTTTCTTCTGCCAAGAACCACTCCTACTACATAATCGCTTGCATCACACATTAGAATAAAAGGCGAGTTCCAGTTTGGTGCAGTTATCACAGGTGCAGTAATCAACTTTTGCTTCAGCAGGTTAAAGGATTCAAGATAGTTTTTATCAAAGTTGAATGCTGTATTCTGCTCCAGTAAACTACATAGGGGCTTCGATATTTTAGAAAAATCCTTAATGAAGCGCCTATAGAACCCTGCATGCCCTAGGAAGCTTCTGATTCCTTTCATTGTTTTTGGTGGAGGTAGCTTCTCAATAACTTCGATCTTTGCTTTATCCACCTCTAATCCTTTGTCTGAAACCTTGTGTCCTAGAACTATTCCCTCTGGAACCATAAAATGGCACTTTTCCCAGTTTAAAACTAGGTTAGTTTCCATGCATCTCTTTAACACTTTCTCTAGATTTTCTAGACAATTCTCGAAAGAATTTCCAACAATGGAGAAATCATCCATAAAGACTTCCAAACATTCTTCAATCATGTCTGAGAAAATTGCCATCATACATTGCTGGAACGTTGCTGGGGCGTTGCACAACAATTATAAGTGATGGAGGTTCGCATTTCTGCAATAGGATGTTCACTGGATTACTGGAAAAATATGGAGTCAAACATAAAATAACTACAGCATACCACCCTCCGAGTAATGGACAAGCAGAAGTATCTAACAGTGAAGTAAAACGAATTCTGGAGAAGGTGGTGAATCCGAACAGAAAAGATTGGTCATTAAAATTAGACGATGCGTTATGGGCATACAGAACTGCATATAAAACACCTTTGGGCACCACACCTTATAAATTGATTTATGGGAAAGCTTGTCATTTACCAGTAGAGCTCGAGCATAAAGCATATTGGGCAATTAAAACTCTAAACCTGGATTTACAAAGAGCAGGAAAACATCGGTTTTTACAGTTGCAGGAGTTGGAAGAGTTAAGGTTAGGAGCATACGAAAATGCAAAACTTTACAAGAAAAAAATTAAAAAATGGCATGATAAAAAGCTGCAAGCCAGGACATTTGAGAAGGGTGAAAAAGTCTTGTTATTTAACTCTAGGATGAAGCTCTTCCCAGGAAATTTAAAATCAAGGTGGTCTGGGCCGTTTGAAATCATAGATGTATATCCATATGGAACAGTGGAGCTGCATGATGAAAAAAATGGAAGGAATTTTAAAGTGAATGGTCAACGAATAAAGCATTATTTGGAGAAAAATTGACAAAAATTATGTCAATTTCTCTACAAAATCTGGAAGAAAAATGAGCAAAGGGGAAGTCTGTCTGAAGACTTAAGTAAAAACTTAGCGCTTTGAGGGAGACAACCCTCAATAATATCCTTTTATGCGTCAATTTTAGTTGCATTTTTTATCTATTATTCTTTTATTATAATTTTTTGGTATAAATGAGTTATTTTTGAATTTCACTTTTACTTTTCTACTTATCTTCACCCAAATTCTATCGAAGCGATTTTAGGGTTAATTACTGCTTGCAACCCACCGCCGACCTGCAGTTACATTTTTCTTTTGAGTCTCCGAACAAAATTTTCGGTAATTTCTCCACGCCGCTGCTACTAATGTTAGAGCATTACGCACTATTTTGTCGGTGACAATGAGGCCAAAACAGAAGGGACAGAAAAACACCAAGAAAGTGAACAGAATGACTTTTATTTCTGAGGAAGCAAAGCTGAAATACGAGCAAAGTTTGCAACAACACACTTTCGCTCAGGAAAAAGGATTCCTGGTTGGGGCTGAGCAATTATCCAGGTACCCAAGTTATGTTGGATCTATTATTCAAGAACGAAAGTGAGAAAAATTTTGTGCTTCTCCGGATTCTGTGGTAAAGAATATTGTGCGGGAATTTTATGCCAATTTTGAGGGCGATTTGCCCGAAAGCATTCGGGTTCGAGAATGTGAGGTGAAAATCGGACCATCTGAAATTAATCAATTTTATGAGTTGGAGGAAGTTGAGGATGAGTTTTATAAATATGAAGACAATCTATCGTCGGGGTTTTTGAACACTGCCTTGAAAGAAATAGCTGTACTTGGCACAGAATGGGTGCAATCAAAAACATGATTTTTTTCTATTCCTCGGCTTGCCCTGCTTCCAAAGGCTAAGGTTTGGTATCATTTTTTAAAACTCCGTTTATTTCCTTCATCTCACGGCCAGCGTTTGACAAGAGAACGAGCCATCTTACTCTATTGCATTTTGACAAACAAGAAAATTAATGTGGGTCTGGTGATATATCGAAACTTATGTGCAAATGCTCTAAAGCCAAAATGGCAACTGTTGTTTCCTTCTTTAGTCTCTGGATTATGTGAACTGGCTGGCGTAATGTATGAAGCTGACGAAGAAGAACTCTCCCCCGGTCCAGTAATGACACCACCTATTATAAGGAGAATTGCTTCGGAGGGCTTGGAAGCAGGAGAACCAGAATCTGAGGAGAATGCTGCAAGTGGAGCTGCAGCATCATCTAGCAATAGCAACATCCAACAACAATTAATTGACAGTTTGGTGTCGGTGCGTAACAGGCTCGATGGGATCAACAATGACATTTTGGCTTTGAAAACGAAACTTACACTTCAAGAAAATCTCCAATACCAGATGAGAAAATCTATGAAGAGTCTAAAACGTAAAAATAGAATATTCTGGCAGTATACCAAGCTACGTGATACAGCATCGGCAGCCAGTTTTGCTAAAAAGCCAGAAGATCCAGCTCCTATTTTCCCACGTTTCCCAACAGCACTTTTTCGAGACTCGGATGATGAGTCAGAACCTGAAGCATGAATTCCAGGGAAGTTCTAAACTTTCAATCTCTTTTCTTTTCGTTTTATATGGACTTAATTTTTTCTTTTGAACCTTATTTTGATTGGCAGTGGGGACACTGCCAACTTTTAAGTTTGGGGGTGCTATTGAGTATACTGTTTAGTATTGTTTGTTTATTGTGGATGTTTATTTAATTTGGATGAATTTGGATGTTTCATGTTTACCATTTAAATTGGGTCTCTGGATGTTGATTGCATGTTAATTTTGGTTATTTAAATTTTACTTTATGGAACTTGGTTCTCTGTTTAATTTTGGTTAGTTCGTAAGTTTGTTTCTTTGATTTGTTAGGGTTGTTTCCTTTGTGCTATTTATACAAAAAAAAAAGATGAATGAATGAAATAAAGAACAATGCAATTTAATTTCCTAATATCTTCTACTTTAGTAAGTTATTGAATAATGTTATTGTCACATATTATTAGAAATCAATTAAGATTTATTTCCATAAATTTCGTTGTCCCTAACACACAAACTCCTTTTGGTTGCTTAGGAATATCATCGTTTCTAGATATTACAATTATATCTAGTTGTCGATAATTTAGTGTTTGATTAAAAAAATTAGCAATTAGAGAATTCTACTTAAAAAAATATATAATAATAAGTTTGGGGGTTAAAAAAAAATGCATAAATGCAATTTCTTAATCTACTTTCAATTTCGAGTGAGCCTTTTGGATACTCGATGAGTAGAAATAAATTAGAGAAACTTTGGGAGGAACTCCGTTGCATAATTATTGGCTATACTCCTCTATTTCATATGAGTATGTATCTCGAGGTGACACTATTGAGTAACCGGAGGACTTCATCACCAATGTTGTCAATCGCGTAACAAGGTAATGTGACTTATAGATAAAGTCAATGTAAAAAAAAAAATTCCCCTCACTTATTTAAAAAATAAAAGAATGAAGAAGAATCTTTGAATGCTAATGGATTTAGGAAGAACATTAGAAAGTTGACATCCTATGATATGTATTGTGATTTCTAGTTTTGATAGTTGAACTTAGCTAATCAAATGGAGTTTGAGCACACACACACTTTGAAACTGAGTTTATTGGGAATTAAATCTATGTTGATTACTTTTAATTGTGATAGTAAGATTTTTCAATGCTTTACAAGTTACTAGATACTTTTGAAATTATATCAATTTTAATATTAATTTGAGAATTTATTATTATTTTGCATCACTCGAAAACGAGTAATGGTTTAAGTTTGGGGGTATTTGATGACTCTTATTTTAGAGTCATTTTATGCAAATTTTACCTAAGAAAACTTATATGAATTGAGTGATTGCAATAATAAATTGGTATGAATTTATTATAATTGCTATGTAATCCTGCAGCATTAGTGTTTTTATTGAATTTAATATATTTCATGCAGATTATATGTTAAAAGCATAATTTTTCTCTTCATTTTGAATTTTATATTTTTAATATTTGAATGTAATTTTAATAGCGGGAAAAATCAAGTTCAAAAGATGAAGATTATGGAGAGAGAAAGCAAATAAAAAAATTTAATTATGGTTACCAAAATTAGAGGATTTAATTTGGTTGTAAATTGATGCAGAATATGAAGAAGAGAGAGATTAGACTACAATTAAGGAAAAGCAAATAGGTTAAAGATTTTGTGGAGAAGAGCAGATGACACATGGCATGTAGAAAAGGACAAAAAGGTCGGAAAAGCAAATTGGAAGAAGAAGATTTGGAAGAATGGATACACGTGTAAAGAGAAACCAATGAGAGAGAAAACCATTTTGGAATAAAAATGGAACAATAAAAGCATATAAAATCTGGAGAGAAAAAAAAAAGAAGAAATGGATTGCATATTTTTTGGTACGGATTATTCTGGAGAGCTGATATAGAGGAGAGGTGTGATTTGCTTGCTAAAAAAAAAGAAGCTCTGGAACAGAGGAGGAGAACGACGACCAGCTGAATTTTCTTCTTCCTCTTCATTATTATTATTTTATGTTATTGAAAACATTATTTTTATTTAGTATTGTTATTATGATTTTAGACTAAATTCTTATTATCTTTGGTTAGGACGATAGTACTCGTTACGGTTTTTGCTACGATCTTGGTTTTGTTATGCAATTTTCTATTGAACCATTATTTGTGATGCTTCTTGCTAAGTCAGATCATATCGATAGATAGATATAAATTCTTAGATGCATAAATAATTAATTGGATTAAATTGTTACAACGTGGTTAACATTAATTCGATTGGCGATAAGAATAGAGCATATAGGAAATTCAATATTAGTTACATTCATCCTAGGTCGAAGGAAATTCTAATTTGAATTTATCTAAGAAATTCGAAAGAATCCTAGAATTATTTAATTCTTGCTGTTCATAGACAATGCTGCAGAGCATTACCAGAGCATCAGTAGTGAAATTATCGTAACGAAGAAATCGATCCTAGCCAAGGCCTTCTTTTATCGTTTTTACCTCGTTTACTCTGATTTACTTTGTTTCATCGTCATTCTAATTTTATTTCTATTTAATTTCATTTATCATCATAATATTTTTATAAGATTTTTATAGCAATTTACATACAATTAAAAATATCCTCGTGGGATCGATACTTTACTTACTTATTACTTCGTTAGCGACACGTGCACTTGCGTGTAAGTGTGTAAAAACACTAACAAGTTTTTGGCGGATATTTTTAATTGTATGTAAATTGCTATAAAAATCTTATTAAAATATTATGATGATAAATGAAATTAAATAGAAATAAAATTAGAATGACGATGAAACAAAGTAAATCAGAGTAAACGAGGTAAAAACGATAAAAGAAGGCCTTGGCTAGGATCGATTTCTTCGTTACGATAATTTCACTACTGATGCTCTGGTACTATAGTAATTTGATTATACCCTGAATATCCATCCAAAAAACAGTAGAATTTCTTTCCTGCTAATCTTTCCAGCATTTGATCTATGAAGGGAAGAGGAAAGTGGTCCTTTCGGGTTGCTTTATTCAATTTCCTGTAGTCCATGCATATCCTCCACCCTGTTACTGTTCTTGTTGGAATTAGTTCACTTTTCTCATTAGCCACTACAGTTGTTCTTCCTTTCTTTGGAACACAATGAATTGGGCTAATCCATGAGCTGTCAGAAATTGGGTAAATAATGCCTGCATCCAACCCTTTGAATATCTCTTTCTTCACAACTTCTTTCATAATCGGGTTTAGTCTTCTTTGCTGATCTATGGTTGCTGTAACTCCTTCCAATCTGATCTTGTGCATACAGATGCTTGGACTTATCCCTTTTATGTCTTTCACTGTCCATGCTAAAGCTAGCTTATATTTCTTTAGAACCTCCACTAATTCTTGCTCTTGCATGTTAGACAAAGCAGTAAAAATAATAGCAGGAAATGTTTCGTTGAGTCCAAGAAATACATACTTCAAATGTGGTGGTAGCTGTTTGAGTTCCACTGCGGCTGTTTCCTTGCTGGAATGCTCCTCATCTTCTTTACCATCTTCTGCTCGAATTAATGCCTCGAACTGCCTTCTATACCCTCCTGATACTTGTTTGATTTCTGTTGTTTTAATTTCTTCAGAAATATTGAAGCACTCTTCTTCGTCATAAGGATATTTCATGGCCTTTAGAACATTGAAGGTAACTTGTTGGTCATTAACTCTCATCGTCAGTTCTCCTCTCTGAACATCGATCAGAGTTCTGCCAGTAGCCAAAAATGGTCTTCCTAAAATTATTGGCACCTCTCGATCAGCTTCATAGTCAAGTATAATGAAATCTGCAGGGAATATGAACTTGTCCACCTTTACCAACACATCTTCAATCTTTCCCTGAAGGTGGGTTACTGATCGGTCAGCAAGCTGCAAAGTTACTGTGGTTGGCCGAGCTTCTCCAATTCCCAGCTTCTTAAAGATTGACATGGGCATTAAATTTATGCTAGCTTCAAGATCACAGAGAGCTTTTTCGAAATAATTATTGCCAATTGTACAAGGTATAGTGAAGCTACCAGGATCCTTCAGCTTTGGTAGAATCTTATTCTGCAAAATGTAGCTGGTTTCCTCAGTCATAGCCACCATCTCATATTCTCCCAACCTCCTCTTTTTGAATAGAATGTCTTTCATGAATTTAGTGTAATTCGGCATCTGTTCAAGAGCTTCCACTAGAGGTACATTGATATGGAGTTGATTCAAATCGTCCAAAAATTTTTTAAACTGTTTTTCCTGGTTGTGTTTTTGCAGTCTCTGTGGAAATGGTGGAGGAGGTCTCTGGAGTTGCATCTCTGTAGGTCGATACTGTGGCGATGCTGCGAGCGGAACTGCAGCATTGATATTAATTTCTCCAGATTCAGAATTACTCTCTTCGGCCTCCTGAAGTATTTCTTTCTCAATCATCATTTCTCTTTCTTGTAAACCCTCAGTACTGGGTTGTTGTTCTGCTTATTTTTCTTGGCTACTTTTCTTTGGTTTCTCCATCCTCTGTGGCTTCTCCGGAATCTCCACTTCTCTTCCATTCCTTAATATAATTGCCTTGCAGTGTTCTTTTCCCGATCTCTGTGGAATTTCAGTGTCGCTGGTTAATTGTCCACTGCTTCTTGAGTTTGAAGATTAAGCTAGCTGCCCCAGTTGGGTTTCAATATTCTTTATCGAAACTGATAAATTCTGCAAAATTATATCTGTCTTTGCAGCATACTCCCTTGCAAAGTTGTCTGGTTTTTCCTGAACTACTGGCTTCTGGAGTTGCTGATTGTAATTCTGGGCATAATTGTCAGCAGATCTTGCAGGTATTGCATTATTCTGTTGCTGTGAACTCCATTGGAAGTTTGGATGTTGTCTCCATCCCGAGTTATACGTCTGTGAATATGGATTATTATTTCTGTTATACCCCACATAATTTACTGATTCTGGATTCGTCGGACATGAACTATCATCATGGTTCTCCCCGCAGAAAATGCAAGAAATCTCTCTGGTTACTGGTTGTTGCTGTTTGTTCATAGCTTTGATGGCATTTTCGAGTGAGGCTATCTTTGCATTAAGAGCTGCTACTTCATCTATCTCATAATTTTCAGGTGCTCTCCTTGTAGATTGAATTCTGTCTGAAGGCCACTGATAACTGTTCACTGCCATTCTCTCCAGCAGATCGTATGCCTCATTAAAAGATTTTGATAGCAGCGTTCCATTGGTTGCTGCGTCAATAATCGATCGGGTCTGTCCATTCAATCCGTTGTAAAATGTTTCCAGTTGAATCCAGTGAGGTATCCCGTGATTTGGACACTGTCTCAGCAAATCTTTAAATCTATCCCATGCTTCGTAGAGTGATTCTCTATCTCTTTGTTGAAAGCTTGTGATCTCATTCCTCATCATTGCATTCCTTACTGGTGGGTGATACTTCATAATGAACTTCTTAGCCAGACCTCCCCAAGTAGCGATGGTATCTGAAGGAATGCTATTTAACCAATCTCTGGCGCGATCTTTTAAGGAATATGGAAAAAGTTTCAATCTCAGGGCTTCTGCAGATACACCAGGGAAGTTAAATGAGTCACTAACTTCTCCAAAAACCTTCAAATGGCGATGAGGATTATCTATGATAGCTCTAGTGAATTGTCCAACAGTTTGAAGCATTTGGAACATCACTGGTTTTAACTCGAATCTTATGGCACGAAGGTCAGGTCTGACTATTCCAGGGTTTAGATCGTTTAGTGTAGGAATTGCAAAATCCTAAATAGGTATATCTCTATCATCAATAATTCTTTCAGCATTTTCCCCTTCTCTCTCTACATTCGCCATGTGTTCACCCTCAATAAATTGTTGATGATTTTGTCTTCTTCTCGCTCTGAATGTTCTTTCAATTTCGGGATCTATGAGTACAAGATCCTGTGCGTTTTCTTCGTCCGGCATAAATCAACAATATCTGAAAATAAGAAAACAAAATAAAATAAAATATTTATAGCAAAAATAATCACAACTAAGCAATATCCCCGGTAACGGCGCCAAAAACTTGTTAGTGATTTTACACACTTACACGCAAGTGCACGTGTCGCTAATGAAGTAATGAGTAAGTAAAGTATCGATCCCGCAAGGATATTTTTAATCGAATTAATTGCTATAAAAATCTTATAAAAATATTAGAATAATAATTGAAAATAATTAGAAATAAAATATGAATAATGATGCAATAAAATAAAGCAAGATAAACGAGGTAAAATCAATTAAAGACAGCCTTGGCTAGGATCAATTTCTTTGTTACGATAATTTTACTACTGATGCTCTGGTAATGCTCTGCAGCATTGTCTATGAACAGCAAGAATTAAATTATTCTAGGATTCTTTCGAATTGCCTAGGTAAATTCAATTTAGAATTTCTCTCTACGTTGAAAGAATGTAACTAATATTGAATTTCCTAATTGCCTCATTCTTATTGCCAATCGAATTAATGTTAACCACTTTGTAACAATTTAATCCAATTAATTATTTGTGCATCTAAGAATTTATATCTATCTATCGATACAATATAAACATGGGTCGTCAACCTATCTATCGATATGATCTGACTTAGCAAGGAATTTCACAAATAATTGTTCAATAAACAATTGCATAAACAAAACCAAAATCGTAGCAAAAACCGTAACAAATACTCTCGTCCTAACCAAGAAATAGAAGTTTAGCCTAAAATCATAGTAACGATACTAAATAAAAATAAAGTTTTTAATAACATAAAAACAATAATAAAGAAGAAGAAGAAGAAAATTCAGCAATGTCGTCGTTCTCCTCCTCTGTTCAGAGCTCCTTCTCCAGCAAGAATTCCCACGCCAGAATGCCTCTCTCTTCTCTGGAAAAAAAATATGCCACCCAAAATAATAATGCAATCTGTTTCTATATTCTCTCCCTTTTTTGTGTAACAAATCTTCTCTCTCCTCCATTATGTGGGTCCACCTCATTTTTTCTTCCAAAATAGCTTTCTCTCTTTGGTTCTCTTTCCACGTGATTCTATAATTGCCCAGCTCTTCTTCTTCCAATTAACTTTTCCCTCTCTTTTCTTTTTTTTTTTGTCTTTTTCTGCTGCCCCTTTGTACATCTACCGCTGCCCAATTTTTACTTCTTCCGCTGCTTTGTCTTTTACTGCCCTTTCTTTAAATCATCCGATTGCTGCCCAGCTTTTGCCATCATCCGCTGCCCAGCTTCTATTTTCTTCCTTTTAATTTCTACTGTTGTTTTGTCTTTTAGTGCTGCCCCTTGTTAGTCTTCTTCCGCTGGCCTGTTTTATTTCTTTCAGCTTCTACCGCCACTTTTATCTTTTAGTGCTGCTCCCTCATCACGTCTTCCGCTGCCCAGTGACCACCTTCTATTTTTCTTCTCTCAGTTTCTACCGCTGACCGTTGCCCGAATTCACGTCTTCCGCTGCCCATTCTTTAAATCAACTGTTGCCCAGCTTTCTTTATTTCTACCGATTCCCTGTGTTCTTTTCCACATCCACCGCTATTAATTCCAAATTTATTGCTTCCATTTATTTCAAATTTCAATTAATTTGTTTCCATAATTCCAGCAATTTCTCTCTCCATAATCTGCAGCGAATTTCCTCATTTTACGTGATTTGCTTCTTCTCCATAATCTTCAGCTTTTGAATTTGATTTTCCTTCTAATAAAATTACATTCAAATACGAAAATATGAAATTCAAATTAAAGAGAAAAATCTGCTTTTAATGGAAAATCTATATAAATATATTGAATTGAATCAAAACACTAATGCTGCAGCATTATATAGCAAGTGTATTACATTCAAATACGAAAATATGAAATTCAAATTAAAGAGAAAAATCTGCTTTTAATGGAAAATCTATATAAATATATTGAATTGAATCAAAACACTAATGCTGCAGCATTATATAGCAAGTGTATTAAATTCCTACCAATTTATTCTTGCATTCACTCAATTCATACAAGTTTTCTTATGTAAAATTTGCATAAAATGACTCTAAAATAAGAGTTATCAATATGCATAATTTTTAATACAATATTTACAGTGAGCCCTAGATTTTACTTTTCCACCAATTTTAATATCTTTCATTACAAAATGTTTCCATACCTCAGACGTTTTTTTTTTTTTTTGAGGTGATGAAGTGGATATGGACGCTTGTGCATATGATTGTCCTATTGAAAATACATGATTTATTTCTCTAATTTCTTCAATATTATATAATCACGTGGATCCATAATTAAAAATTATTTCAAATAAAAAAATGATACCACAGACTCTATTTCAAACAAGAGCTTTGTATGCGGTGGTGTGAATTGATCAACTCATTTATACGAAATCTACGAAAAAAATTTAATGTAAAAAATTTTGTTAGTATAACTATTAAATATAATTAAAAATGATGTAAATATATGTAAAAAATAAAAAATAAATTTGCCCATCCCTCTGTTTTTTGTTTTTGAGTAAATGACAGAAGCAGAGGCGATCGATCACCTCTCATTGGGCGATCGATCGACTCTGTTTGTAAAAGTGTCTTTGTTGATGTAATGTTTATGGCAGAAGCATTGCCGATTGATCGTCGTTCCTTCTGCGACTGATAGACTCTTGCTTGCTCCTCATGATGGATGGTAGAGGCAGTGCCGAACGTGGGCGATCAATCGTGTGACGTCCCTTATCCGTATCCTAATTTTACTGTATAATAATTTTTTTTTTTTTTTTTACTTAAAACTTTAAATCGAAGTCCAAATCGTTTAAAATGATTTAAGAAAAACTATAAAACGATGTACTTAAAATAACCTTTTAAAGAAAAACTTAAAATCAAAGGGGAAACAACACTTTTACTTTTATTTTTATTTTTATTATTTATTTATTTATTTATTTATTTATTTATTTATTTATTTATTTATTTATTTATTTTATCCGGCATTATTCACGTGAACAGTAACTTACTGTTCACGTGAACAGCACCGGCCGATTGATCGCCCCATTCGGGGCTATCAATCAGCCCAGGCTCTGAAATTTCTTCCAGAGCCTCGCCTAGAGGGCCTATCAATCGCCCCATTCGGGCGATTGATCGGCCAGCTCTCTGGAATTTCCAGAGAGTTTGCTTCTTTTCCTTCCCTTTCCCTACGCTAGGGGTGAGCACAAAAATCGAGAACTGAAGAACCGGACCAGAACCGATGGTTTGGTCCGGTTCTGGGCGGTTTTGCATTACAAAATAATAGCCATCGGTTTTGTTTTTCAAGAACCGCAGTTATTGGTGCGGTTCTCGATTTTGGTGGCACATTTTTTGTAGAACCGGCCCGGACTGTTAAGCTGGCCGCTGCCCACCCATGCCCTAAAAATCGAACTCAGTTTGTGAGTTCTGACTTTCGTCTTCTTCGCTTCGCTCGAGTCCTCGACAGTCGCCTTCCCTGTTTCTTCTCCTCGCCATGTCTCTCGCGCCAGCCGCCAGTCGCCTTCGCCGTGCGTAGCTGTATCTCGCCGTCTCTTCCAGTCGCTCTCGCCGGCTCGCTGTTCGCACAACAGGTATTTTCTCCTCTCCCTCTGTCTCTGTCTTAAACGTAGCTTTCCGCAGAGTGTTTAAGATCCATGTTTTGAGTTTATAAACTGATTTCGAGCGAAGAAATAGGTATTGTCCAGATCTGTTAATCCAGTTTAGTGTAAGCATCAAATTTTGATGGATTTTCTAGTAATATGCTATTGATTTATTGCTTAAGGTTCTAGAAGTTCTGTTGTATTGATAAATAACAGGTGGTATGAAGGTGAAAGCTGACAGGGATGAGTCTTCCCCATATGCAGCAATGCTTGCAGCTCAAAATGTTTCTCTGAGATGCAAGGTCTGTTTCTTGAATTTTATCTCATCTTCAATAATGATTTCTTTACTTTTGATGTTTGTTCGATTTCCCTTCGTTTTTGGTTTTTTGTTCTGTATAGTAGTGCCCTATATTCAACATATCAATCATAGGTTATGTAGTTTTTGCCTCTGTAGTAACTCATCTTAATGGCAAATCAAGAACTTGGCATTACTGCTCTTCATATAAGCTGCGTGCTAGTGCCATTGCAACATAGATGAATGACCTCTAATTTCACAAGTAATGCACATGCTTGGTTTGCCTCAGAATATGCTCCGATTTTAGTAGAGATTAGTCTCTTTTCCTTAATTGCAAAAAAAGGAAAAAAACCTTTAGCTGATAGGGTATCCCTCCAATACTGTATCATTTGATTGCCTCAGAGAATGGCATCTAATTTAAGCTTCCTTCGTGTAGAACAGTGTGGTAATATCAAAAAATTTCAGACCCATTTGATAAATTTGCTATTCTATCATCTCTGTTGAAGATTTTTAACTAGAATTTTGCCAAAAAGTTAGCAAAACTGCTAGCTCAACTTCTTGATTTGAGTATAGGAACTGTATGTTAGCTGCTTACAGGCTTTTGTTTCTTTCTTGCACTGGAGTCGCTGCTGAGGAGGATTGGCTTTGATACCACGACATAGTAGGTGAGCTGTGAAGTTCAATGAGTTGGGAACATATTCTAGTAATCATATGGCAGAGAATGGCAACATCTAGAGCTAATTGGATTGGCTGTTTTGAAGAAACAGATAAAGAGATAGAACTTGAAATTTTTTTTCAGATACCTGAGTTCTTGAAACAATTTAGTACTTGAAATTTTTGTTTTCAATTTTAATATATTAGTATTTGCCATTTGTTTTTTCTTGTATCTTATGAGGAATTAGTTTAAATTCAGGAAGAACTTGGCATGGAGCTAATGATACGGACTTTAAATTAGTCTTAATAAATGTTACCTAAAGGGTACATGAGGCCTTAGTGTTAAAATTTACCATTTATTGTGGGTATGACTTAGAAATTTTGTAGTGCAAAAAAAAAAAAAAAAAAAAAAAAAAAAAAAACTTGGGAGGACCAGAACCGAGACCAAAATTCTGGTTCGGTTCTGGTCCGTTTATGGGAAAAAAATTATGCTTATTGGTGCAAAAATTTGAAAACCGAATTTAGTGGTCCGGTCCTAATCTCTTCAAAAACCAGATTGAACCGAACCACGATCACCCCTACCCTACGCATTTCTCCTATACTTTCTCCATTCCTCCTTCAACTTTCAATACAATTTTTACCTAAAACCACCCGATACTCGTACATCCTCCGTAATCTCACTCGAAATCGGCTCGAGCCATATTTAATCACAAAATACATTTTCACGAAAACGAACTGGGTGGTTCGATTTAAAAACTAAACAATTCCTCCTGTTTCAAAACAAAATACCAAGCAGTTCCATTAAATCTCATAAAAAATCTTAACAAAATGTTTTATAAATTCAATTTACCCAAAACGTTTAAAAACCTCAAAACGTAACCTATCAACTAATCAGAACCAAACACCCTAAAATGTTCCTATACAACCATTAGCCCGACAATTTCCAAAAATCCGCAAAACACCTAATCATGAGTCCCACGGGTCAAAATGCGCCTCGACTGCGCCAACACACTCCTGCAACCATCCTCCGTCAACTGCATCACTCCTCAGGTGGAGGGATCTCATCCTCACCTATGTCGAAGTCACCTACACCATACAGACACTCTATGAGATAAAAATCTTAGCAAGCTCTCATTGTAACGACCCAGATACTGTACCCATTTTTCCCGTACATATTTTTTTTTTTTTTTTTTTTTTGCCCTTATACTTTAAATAGACTCTAAGCGGAACCTAATCCGAAATCGAAACCAGAATCGAAATCGGAATTGAAATCTAGCTTTAAACCATTTAAATAACTTAAAACAAATTAATAAAACTATGAAAACATTTAATAAAAATCATTTAAAATAAAACAGAAATCGGGAGGACAGAAATGTCCAAACCCAAAATCAAGGGGACAGCGATCAGTCGCTGCAGCATGCAGCGACTGATCGCTGCACATGCTGCAGAGACCAGAGATCGATCGCTGCATTGCTACATCGTGCAATGCAGCGATCAGCGATCGATCTCTGCATTGCTGCAGAGATCGATCGCTGCATTGCTGCAGCGCGCAATGCAGTGATCAGCGATCGATCTCTGCATTGCTGCAGAGATCGATCGCTGCACACTTGCAGCGATCACCACGCAGCGATCGTTCCCTTCTCCTTTCTTTGCTCTCTGTGTTTTCTGTTTTACAATTTCTCTCTGGAAATCCGAATTCCAGAGAGCAACACTTCATGTTTCAACCTCTCTGGAATCCGATTCCAGAGAGTAAACTCATCTATTCCCACCACTTTCTCCTCAATAAACCTGATTAACCTATAACTCAAACTTAACTAAAAACGTATTCTATACTCAACTAACTTACAGCGGACTTTGCGAAATCCAACTGCGTGGATAGCTCTGAAAACCGAGCATAACCGTATCAATCCCAAAACCATTAAAAACATTTCTATAACGTTCAAATAACAGATTAAACTAAACGTTTTACAAATCAGTTTATAAAACCTTAAAAACATCGATATGTAAACCTAACATCTACCAGAACCAAACATCCTAAAACGTCCCAAAAGACCCTCAGAAGCTATACATACTATCCCCACGGGTCGGTGAAGCCTCGACTGCGCCAGCACACCCACGCGAGCCGTCCTCCGTCAACTGCGTCACTCCTCAGGTGGAGGGATCTCGTCCTCACCTACACCATACAGACACCTATGAGATAATTAAACCTCAGTAAGCTCTACGTAAATACAATGCGTGCTATGCGTATGCAATTCAGAAAACATGCAGATACAGATACAGATTCAGATTACAGATTCAGATTCTTTACGTCGCAGACAGATTATCACTGAGGTCTACCAAGCCTCTCCGTGACCAGATAACAGATTACGTAGATTCTTTTCGTTGGTTCATTTTACTTTTTGATTAGGACGCAGACAGATTGTCACCGAGGTCTAAACCCACCTCGCCGTGACCAGATAACAGATTACGTAGATTAATTAGGTCCATTACTTTGCTTAAAAACACGTACAGAATGATGCATGAACAATTCATATCAGACAGTAATCATATAGACAAAGCATACCATCAAAACTCCACAATCAACCTATACACATATAGACAGAACATACCATCAAAACTCAACAATCAACCTATACACATATAACTTAACTACCCAACCAGAGCGATTAAACAAAACATCACCAAGTTCCTCGAGAAGACCACGACGTACGGTGTAGGCCAATCGGCCAGAAAAGATCACGAGAACTTACCTCGCGTCCAAAGCAGCTCAATCTCCGTCCACGAGCGTTGTTTATCTGAAGCAGAACACAATTTCGACGTTAAACGAGTTTAAACTATCGATCGTCCAAATTCACAAAACCTTAACTAAGGAAACTTTCCTAAAGTTCTAATCCAATTCATTGAGCTATTAAATCGATAAATTTACGCTCAGCACCTAAATTCTCAATTTACGAGTTTTTCCTAAAATCTCAAAAATCCCTAATTTTTAACATTTTCACAAATTGATATAACTTCGTCCAATAACGTCAATACGTCTTTTATATCGTCAATCATACTCAAACTATTAATTTCGGATCCTAAATCGACATTTTTATCGAAACCTAAACGAAACCCTAATTATTTAAACGTTACGAAACTCGAAATCTAACGTTCTAAAACTATAGAGACATACCTAGAACGTCGATTGGATGAGGAAACGTGAAGGAAACGAAGCGAACGGGAGGAAAAACGGAGTCCGGAATCGAAGAGGCGTCGCGCGGCAGAGAGGATTTGCGAGAGAAAGAGAGAAAATAGGGAGGAAATGCATTCTGTCGAAGGAAGGAGGAAATACTTAGTTTTTATTATAAATTTTGGTTTGCAAATTACCATTTTACCCTTCTTACTTAATTCTATTTGTTTCGTCTTTCGTTTCGTTAATCGTCCAACGATTCGACTTCTCCAAATTTTCATATTTTGCCAATAAGTCCAACTTATTATTTGGGATTTAACAAAACTATCCGTTCGCAATTTGGACTTCGTTTGCTATTTTTACTAAAACGTCACTTACTTTACGATAGTGGTAATTACTCGGAATATAGTGTTACTATCCCGAAAATTCCCAAACTTTCCTTAAAATTCCAATTAGCCATTTGGATCGTAATGACGCTTTCTTTTCGTAAAACGGACCTGATTTGACATATTTACCAAAAATGCCATTATATAATAAAATAATAATATAATATATTATATCCGTAGTCCGTACAAGCCGGATATTACATTCCACCCTCCTTATTCAGAATTTTGTCCTCAAAATTTGCTCTGGCTTATAGTCCTTGACATTAACGTCCCATGTCTTGCAGCCTTATACTTCGATTATCACTCGTACTTGCGGTCATATAATGTGATTCTAAACCAAAACCCTTCACTATAGTCTCTAACATCAGCCTTAATCTGCATTCACTACTTTCGACTCGATCATATACTTTCTTTCTAAAGTGTTGAGCACAATTCAAAACGGAAATTCTCAAATCCGTCAACCTTGCGACCTATCTGCTACCTTAATATTTGTGCATGTCTCAACTTTCAACCTTTAATTAATAACTCTCTCATTAAACTTCTCATTAATACTAGCTTCAAAGTTTTCTTTCATCATCGTCTTTCCTCCGCTGTCCCTTCAGGTCAATACTATACGCAAGCTTTCTAACGCCAGTCAGATTGAATGCCTACAATTTCATCCAATTTCTGGGCTGTAACTCATACCTCAACGCAATTCTCTCGATCTTACTCACAATCGGGATTCACACCAACCGAATTTCTATATTAACTTTCTAATCGTAGTCCTCATTTTCAGTTCACGCATCAAATCTTACCAAATCTCTAGGTCTTAACTAGACGACCACTAACTGTGTACTTGACACCTAACGTTCCAAGCACACATTGGTTTACATTCAGTCACCCAAAACGTTACACTCTCTCTAACTTATCAATTGATCCCTACTAAAGATTGTCTCTTGTCCTCAATCCTCGAAATAACTTCGACTTCCCGACGTCATTTGGGTTGACTAACATTCAAGGACTCCTAACAACACCCAGGTTGCAATCCGAATTCCTCCCTTATTTTAACTTCAACTCCTCGAATTGAGTTTTATTCAGTTTCTAGTTTCTTAACCTCGTGTCTATCAAATATGTACCTAACCACCTCACGCTATCAAAGCCTTCTTAAATTACTTACTCTCACGTTAGACCTCAACTACACTACACCCTTATCCATCCATCGGGTATAACAATTTATACATATATATATATATATACGTCGGAATTGCAAACTAATTTGCATATAAGTTCGTTGTCCTTAACCTTGGTCACTATCACAACCATCAGAGTCTACATTTCCCAAATAATGCTCACATACGACTTATGCATCAGTAGCATTCAAATTATATTCTTCCCTGGGCACTTCACGGGTCTTAATAACTATTTCAATGTGAACTTCCCTACTAGAATTTTATTCTCAATGTTTCGCAAGGTATCCCGTCAATGATGTCCTACGACACGTTAGTGAGCTCCATCGTCGTGTCCTAACTGAAACGCTTATACTATCTACAATATGCTCATTCATTAAATCTTAAATTTCCATTAACTTAGAGTACAGTCAAGTTCCTAAGTCTTGCTATAGGTTTGCTCTAGACTATTTCTTCTAACTTTATATTGTTTTTGTATCCATTGGTCCCAACTTGTCAAATACGAGTCGGACCCCTGAAATTGCGAACTTCACATTCCGTACGGCACTAACCATAGAGTTAAACTTCTAATTTTTAACTCTTCATTGAATCTAACAATCTCTCACTCTTAACTCAAAGGTCGTACACAGACTTGTAGCACTCGGTTTCAATAAATCAAAATAAGTTATTAAACGGTGGAATATAATTTTTATGGTTAAAATTTAGTGAAATGTTGATTAGGTTGTAAATGACTAGGCAGGGGCAAAGTGGTAATTGCGAATTTATATTGTGGATAAAGTATTTAAGGAAAGGTTTAGTGAGGTTTAGCCGCCACTGTATTATTACTCTTACCTCTCAGCTCAAGCAGACTACCTCTGGGCGATTTCCCCTCCGGTTTTCCCCAACCAAGGTGAGTTTTGAATCAACTACTTGCCGTTCTAGTGCTAGGGTAGCTGAAGGATTGCAATGTATGTATCTTCGATAAGCTGCGGGTGAGAGATTTGGGTTTTGGGGTTTAGTGATGTATCGGGAATGCTTAATCAGTAGAGCCCCAAACTGGCTTCCTTAGACTTCAGTAGTTAGATAAAGTTTAGTGGAGATCTAATCCATAATCTGTCAATGGTTTTAGGTGAGCAGATTTTTGGAGTAGCATATAGCCGAGCGATTTCCAGGAGCCAGGTAAGTAAAGTAATGTGTGAGCCTTCGGGCCTACATCACAAAACAGTAGGTTTATGCATGTTTGAGTGTTTCTTTTCTTTATGTCATGCATTAAGTTTTTGAAGAATTACGAAAATGAATTTATGTGCAAGGTTATGATGAGTATGAATTGAATGAAACAGAGTAGCTGTTAAGGGAAGTAATCCGCTCCTTAACTGAGTAGAGGATTTATTACATTGGGAGAACCGATCCCACTCCCAAGGGAATTAAGGGATCTGTATTAGCTGTTAAGGGAAGTAATCCGCCCCTTAACTGAGTAGAGGATTTATTACATTGGGAGAACCGATCCCACTTCCAAGGGAACTTAGGGATCAGACCAGTTTATGAACGATGCACAACTGAGTTGAGAAAATTAGAAACTGCATGATCAGGGTTTATGTTTCAGCATACATTTCATTAATGCTTTACTTGCTTAGCATTAGGCTAATAGGTGAGTTTTGTGATGTAGGTGTTGAGGATACAGCAGGTGATTTCCCTGAGAGCATAATCGAGTAGATGAGGTTGGTGGAGCACGGCTGTGCAACAGTCAGGCATCTGATGGGGCGGTTTGACTGGTGTCATTGACTAACAAAGATTAATTGATAGTATTTCAAACTTATTATACTGAGCTTTCATGACAGTAGAAATTTTAAATGTTTTGGAATTCGTTTTTGAGTTTCTTTTCTGATAACGATATTCTGTTGGGATTTCAAGTTAGTACTTATGAGTTTCTAGTGACACAAAGGTTTGGATTGCCTCTGGTTAGTTTTTTAGCGAGAATGAGTTATTTGAAGTTTTCAAAAGTATTCTTAGTTTTCTCTGAATTCAGTATTCTGCTGATTTATTACTGGATCTGCAAGTGAAGCGATTAGAGTTGTTGTTTTGCTCTCTATCGACAGATGATATCTGTCGGTAGATGGTGAGTAAATTTTAAATCCTATCGGAAGATGTCTTCAGAAAAGCCATCGGAAGATGTAAATTTTAAAGTCTATCAGTAGATGCTTTAAGGAGTTACGTGAGTAGCACGTGTCGGCAGATGTAGTCCATTCCATCGGAAGAGGGAGAAACCCGTTTGTCGTTTAGCGAATCGGAAGGCGTGGAGTCATATTGTTGTTATCGGAAGATGACGTGTGTTTGTCTATTGAGAGATGAAATTACGCTGACTTCATCGGCAGATGAAGTTATGTTAACTTCATCGGCAGATGAAGTGGTGTGTGTAGTTACCATGATTTCATCGGCAGATGAAGTTGTGGGTGAAGTTGTGTAGACGTCATCGGCAGAAGCCTTTGGTTTTCTGCTTCTGCTCCTTCCGTTGACTAGTCGTCGGCAGACGAGTTCAACTCGTGACGTCATCGGCAGGAACCTCGTTCCGTTTCCTTCCGTTGACTAGTCGTCGGCAGACGAGTTCAACTCGTGACGTCATCGGCAGGAACCTCGTTCCGTTTCCTTCCGTTGACTTTGTCGTCGGCAGATGAATTCGACTTTTGTAATTCCTTGAGTAGCCCATCATTTAAAACCTTGTTTTCTCTTGACCGAATACTTTAAATATTTCCATTAATCTTTCCAACACTATTTTCACCGCTAGTTTAATCCCATTGTAGTCTTAAATAATTTTTCCGCTGCAAAGTTTTCAAATGTTTTGAACGTTTAGTAAACGTCAAATTTTGTATGTCGAATGAAGTTTTAAATTTATTCGAAATTTCTTAGTCATGGTCAAGTAATGAGTAGCGAACCGGGTTCAGATAACTCGGGGCGTTACAAGACTCCTCTCAAGCTACCCGATGGTCTACATCCTTTCGTTCCCTCTAGTCAGGTTCTAATTTTTTCCACTTGACTACCGTACCATGACTCATCTAACCATCACTCGGTTTGCAAACTAGTTGCAAATGAGTTTACGTCTTCAATTCCAATCTCTTTCGTCCCCAAGTCTTACTCCTCTATTTCCCTTGTACACCGATGTTCCTACTTCCACCTCGGCTGTAAGCCTTACATTTTGTGGCTCTCGACTCTAACCGTATTAACCATACCCCGACTCCAGTTAAACCGCCATCTCTTCCACAGTCTACTACTACTTTAAACCTCGAAACACGACATCTGATTTTGAGTGCTAAACCTTCCCTTCAGTAGGTTACCACGTTTGTGTTCCTAAGTTCTTCGTAGTTCTTAGGCCTCCGCTTCATCACCTTCACTCAACACTTCCTAATGCACGAAGTGTCTACCATTTACTAATTACTCTCTACTTTAGTACGTCTCCCTCTTATAGAAAGTTGGTCAAAATCCCACTCACAAATTGAGTAGTCGATCATCGTCGGTTAGTCTTCTAAGACTATATACTTATTTCCTAAGGACTGACCAAACTCGGAACTCGAGAATTACCTTTTTGTATAACCATCATCTCTCTATTGCCTCGAGATTTATTAACCTCACAGTTCCAAGTAAATTCCCTTATTCTCTTCATCGATACATGTCGATACGAACACTCCTTCGTATTCGCGTCTTCAACGTTGCGTTGTTCCACCACCCCTTTTACAAAAGAAGTCAACGTATCGTATACCCCTTCAACAATCTACTTAAATTAAACTTTCGAGTACCACCCATGTCCAGGTGTTCCCCACTTCCCGTGGATCTAAGTTACTGAATTTTCCTGCGATATTTTCTTGTCTACTAGTACGTACTAACGATAAGAACATTCTCTAAACTACAAATTTCTCATTGATTGATCACATTCTAAAATCTAAGGGTCTATCAATTAGGGTTTAGTTCTCATTTATTTAAACCTTATTTCCCATAAATTGTACCCCTTCCTTGGAAATATGAACCTTGAGTGCTCAACTCTCTCAGTTATACCGAGTCATGGACTTTAACGCATAACTCTACCCATTCTATATTCGAAGTCTATTTTTTTTTTTAAAGCTTAGGTCAACCTATCACACAGTTATATTCCCAAAATTTAAACTCTAAAATTCTTTATTTCATTAACTACCGAATAAAACTATACCTGAAACAGCTGAGGATTGGCCATTATTCTCGCCCATGTTCGGGGCGATTATCCCTGGTGCAACCTTTTTCTGATCCCTACCCAGTTTCGGGCATCTCCTGACGTAGTGGCCAACCACTCCACATTTATAGCACATTTCTGTGCCTAATCTGCATTTTCCATAATGCTCCTTCTGGCAATTAGGACATAGTGGTCCTCGATAAGTCCCTTGTGCGCGCTTCGATCGGCTTTGTTCTATTTCTTCCTTGCCCTTCCTCTTTGCACCATGGTCATCCGGAGCAACCACCCCTTGGGTCCTAGGCATTTCTCGATTTATTAATGCCTCTAGTCGACGAGATTGGCTATCTATAAGTCGGGCCTGTTGGTCAAGATGTTGGGACTGTTGTGCTATCAATTCTCTCAATTGGTCTATCGTATCGTCGCGGTCATCTCGGTCATTTCTTCGACGCACCATACTTATATATCTCCTATAAAATTTTAAAACAAATATCTCTAAGAAACTGAAATTAAATAAAGTTATAAACATACTTACAGTTGATGAAGAACGTCCGTGTAGTGGCTGTGCAGTCGAGCAGTCTACAGAATCGATTTTAAAACCCGGGGGCTCTGATACCATAATTGTAACGACCCAGGTACTGTACCCATTTTTCCCGTACATATATTTTTTTTTTTTTTTTTTTTTTTTTTTGCCCTTATACTTTAAATAGACTCTAAGCGGAACCTAATCCGAAATCGAAATCAGAATCGAAATCGGAATTGAAATCTAGCTTTAAACCATTTAAATAACTTAAAACAAATTAATAAAACTATGAAAACATTTAATAAAAATCATTTAAAATAAAACAGAAATCGGGAGGACAGAAATGTCCAAACCCAAAATCAAGGGGACAGCGATCAGTCGCTGCAGCATGCAGCGACTGATCGCTGCACATGCTGCAGAGACCAGAGATCGATCGCTGCATTGCTACATCGTGCAATGCAGCGATCAGCGATCGATCTCTGCATTGCTGCAGAGATCGATCGCTACATTGCTGCAGCGCGCAATGCAGTGATCAGCGATCGATCTCTGCATTGCTGCAGAGATCGATCGCTGCACACTTGCAGCGATCACCACGCAGCGATCGTTCCCTTCTCCTTTCTTTGCTCTCTGTGTTTTCTGTTTTACAATTTCTCTCTGGAAATCCGAATTCCAGAGAGCAACACTTCATGTTTCAACCTCTCTGGAATCCGATTCCAGAGAGTAAACTCATCTATTCCCACCACTTTCTCCTCAATAAACCTGATTAACCTATAACTCAAACTTAACTAAAAACGTATTCTATACTCAACTAACTTACAGCGGACTTTGCGAAATCCAACTGCGTGGATAGCTCTGAAAACCGAGCATAACCGTATCAATCCCAAAACCATTAAAAACATTTCTATAACGTTCAAATAACAGATTAAACTAAACGTTTTACAAATCAGTTTATAAAACCTTAAAAACATCGATATGTAAACCTAACATCTACCAGAACCAAACATCCTAAAACGTCCCAAAAGACCCTCAGAAGCTATACATACTATCCCCACGGGTCGGTGAAGCCTCGACTGCGCCAGCACACCCACGCGAGCCGTCCTCCGTCAACTGCGTCACTCCTCAGGTGGAGGGATCTCGTCCTCACCTACACCATACAGACACCTATGAGATAATTAAACCTCAGTAAGCTCTACGTAAATGCAATGCGTGCTATGCGTATGCAATTCAGAAAACATGCAGATACAGATACAGATTCAGATTACAGATTCAGATTCTTTACGTCGCAGACAGATTATCACTGAGGTCTACCAAGCCTCTCCGTGACCAGATAACAGATTACGTAGATTCTTTTCGTTGGTTCATTTTACTTTTTGATTAGGTCGCAGACAGATTGTCACCGAGGTCTAAACCCACCTCGCCGTGACCAGATAACAGATTACGTAGATTAATTAGGTCCATTACTTTGCTTAAAAACACGTACAGAATGATGCATGAACAATTCATATCAGACAGTAATCATATAGACAAAGCATACCATCAAAACTCCACAATCAACCTATACACATATAGACAGAACATACCATCAAAACTCAACAATCAACCTATACACATATAACTTAACTACCCAACCAGAGCGATTAAACAAAACATCACCAAGTTCCTCGAGAAGACCACGACGTACGGTGTAGGCCAATCGGCCAGAAAAGATCACGAGAACTTACCTCGCGTCCAAAGCAGCTCAAGCTCCGTCCACGAGCGTTGTTTATCTGAAGCAGAACACAATTTCGACGTTAAACGAGTTTAAACTATCGATCGTCCAAATTCACAAAACCTTAACTAAGGAAACTTTCCTAAAGTTCTAATCCAATTCATTGAGCTATTAAATCGATAAATTTACGCTCAGCACCTAAATTCTCAATTTACGAGTTTTTCCTAAAATCTCAAAAATCCCTAATTTTTAACATTTTCACAAATTGATATAACTTCGTCCAATAACGTCAATACGTCTTTTATATCGTCAATCATACTCAAACTATTAATTTCGGATCCTAAATCGACATTTTTATCGAAACCTAAACGAAACCCTAATTATTTAAACGTTACGAAACTCGAAATCTAACGTTCTAAAACTATAGAGACATACCTAGAACGTCGATTGGATGAGGAAACGTGAAGGAAACGAAGCGAACGGGAGGAAAAACGGAGTCCGGAATCGAAGAGGCGTCGCGCGGCAGAGAGGATTTGCGAGAGAAAGAGAGAAAATAGGGAGGAAATGCATTCTGTCGAAGGAAAGAGGAAATACTTAGTTTTTATTATAAATTTTGGTTTGCAAATTACCATTTTACCCTTCTTACTTAATTCTATTTGTTTCGTCTTTCGTTTCGTTAATCGTCCAACGATTCGACTTCTCCAAATTTTCATATTTTGCCAATAAGTCCAACTTATTATTTGGGATTTAACAAAACTATCCGTTCGCAATTTGGACTTCGTTTGCTATTTTTACTAAAACGTCACTTACTTTACGATAGTGGTAATTACTCGGAATATAGTGTTACTATCCCGAAAATTCCCAAACTTTCCTTAAAATTCCAATTAGCCATTTGGATCGTAATGACGCTTTCTTTTCGTAAAACGGACCTGATTTGACATATTTACCAAAAATACCATTATATAATAAAATAATAATATAATATATTATATCCGTAGTCCGTACAAGCCGGATATTACACTCATAAATGTAAATGCATGCTGTGCATATGAGTTCAGAAATCATGCAGCATTTTCTTTATCTTTACTCTGTGGGTGTCACCGAGATCTCAGCCCCCTAACCGGAGAGAGCACATCCAGCGGTCGGACTACTCTTTCCAGCTAGAGGAGGGGGGTACACGCTTACAACGCGTACAGCCGTGCCTGAGCCCCATCTTGCATGACCTATAACTGTATAACTGTATGAGTACATAATAGATGTGGTATTGTGACAAACCCGTAGTCGATCTTCACAATAGGTCAAGCCCCTCTCCAGGCCACATCGCCATTTTCTTTAAAACATCGTGCGGAAATTCATTTTCTATGTTCTTTTAAAACATGTGATGCGTGAATAGTTCGATATGACATAAAGTAAACATACATGATTCGTACCATCGAGACAATAAAGCAATTAAAAGCATAACCTATACAGAACTAATCCTAACTACCTAACCAAAACAATTTAAACATACGCGTCACCAAAACTCCTCAAGACGACTTCGACGTACGGTGTAGGCCAATCGGCCAGAGAAGATCACGAGAACTTACCTCGTGTCCGTTGCAGCTCAAGCTCCGTCCACGAGCGTTGTTTAAATTGTCGTCAACACGAGCTTAAAACAATTTAATGTCCAAAACTTAACAAAATCCTTAACTAAGGAATTTCCTAAAATTTTAACTTAACTAATCGAAGTATTTAAACAACGATTGACGCTCGATAGTTTAAAACCACAATCAACGAGTTTTCCCAAAAACCCGAAAATTCTTCAATTTTTAACATTTTTCACAAATTAATCTAACTTCGTCCAATAACGCTTAATACGTTCAATACATTCATAAACTATGACAACTTATCGATTTCGAACACAAAATCTCGATTTTTAACAAAACCTAAACAAAACCCTAATTGTTTAAACTCCGTAAAAATCAAAATAAACGCTCGAAGTTCGTAGATTCATACCTAGGGTTGCGAGAGGAGGAGAAAACGTGAAAAACGGAATACGAACGGAGGAAAAACGGAGGTCGGAAAGGTTGAATCGCTGCCGGGAAAACAGAGAATGCTCTCTGGTGTTTTCGCGATGGCAGAGAAATAGTGAGGAGAAAGAAAAGATTTTTTGTTATTTTATAATATTGATTTGGCAGATTACCGTTTTGCCCTTGTATTATTTTTATATTCGTTTCGTCGTTTGTTTCGTTAATTAACTAGCTATTTGATTCCACCAAATCTCCTTATTTCACCAATAAGTCTAACTTATTATTTGAGATTTATTAAAACTGTCCGTTCACAAATCGGACCTCGTTTACTATTTTTACTAAAACGTCCTTTATATTACGGGAAACGTAATTACTCGAAATATAACGTTATTACTTCGAAAAATCCCATTATTTCCTTAAGGTCCATATTAATAATTAGGATTCTAATGGTGCTATACTTTCGTAAAACGGGCTTGATTTGACATATTTACGAAAATGTCATTATATATCAATTTTCGAAATCCTTTAAAGTCGGGTGTTACAAATCGGCTTTACCACTACAAGATTTAGTTGATAGTAAACGCATTGTCGATCGATCGGCTATACCTCTGTGAAACGAGATCACAATTCACAGACGCAGAGCTCCGAAGCCGACCAAACTGAAGGGTAGACGCAGACGGCAGAATTCTGGAGCCGAAGATCTGAAGATATTTGTACTCGTCGTTGTCGGTAGATGTCGATGGAAGACAGAGCTGTCCATGTTCGCCGTCGAGGCATCAGAGAGGGGCCTCGACCTTAGCATCGGAGTTGGGCTTTGACCGAGACATTGGAGAGACGGAGATTGTCGATTTTCGGGCATCGGAGAGGGCTCAGGGCCCCTAACTGGGCTTGACGAGCCAGCTCGCGAGCAGGCTCGTTGAGCCCGATTATCGACGGGCTCTCGAGCCGGGATGGCCGAGCTCGGCTATAGTAACGAGCCGAGCGGGCGGGCTGGCGCCAGCTTGCTTGTTTAACATCTCTATCTCGCATTGTCAAAAAATTTAAGAAGATAGCCCAATCAACAGACATTCTGTGTCCTCGAATAAAGAAAAAGCTCGAGGATCTAAAAATTTCAGCTCGAAACTGGAGTGCTCAGTTAGTAGAAGATGCACGATTTGAGGTCAGCAACGACTACAAACAATACAAGGTCGACATGAATATGGGTGTGTGCGAGTGCACCAGATGGGAGCTAGCTGGAATCTCTTGTGTCTACTCCATTCCCTGCATTAATAAAATGAGAGTGGAACTGGAAAGGTACTTGCATCCCTACTATCATCGGGTGATTTATATGTAGATGTATTCATAATTTATTCAACTCATGAACGACCCACAGCCATGAAGGCACTCATGCCGCCCAAAAAACATCACCAACCTGGTAGGCAAAGAAAAAAACAAGAGTGCGTGATGTCGACGAGCCGTTGAGTTCCAAAATTAGTAAGAAGAACTCGAAGATGACGTATGGCGTATGTCGGCAGCAAGGCATAACATTCGCACTTGTCCTCACCAAAGATTCACTTCAGACACTGCTGCACAAGACACGTTTATGGGTTTCTATAAATTTGAGGAGACGTAGGAATCTGTGACGCGAGGCCGAGGTAGAAATCATTAAATGTAATGTTTGAAATTGGTTAATTAAATAAGGGTAATTATCAAATGTTCACTACTTAATGAGAAGATATTAGATTCACTTGAAATTTTTACCACATGTTCACTATTTAATGAGATGATAATTTGAAAATTTTCGTGATTGTTTAACGCATGTACTATTTATTGTAATTTTATTTTATTATTTTATAAAATATTATAATAAATCATACAATTTTTAGAAAATCACGAAATTTTTTTTATTATTTACCCATAACGTGTTGAACATGTGAAATGTTTTTCAAATAAATCCAATATCTTTTTGTATTTTTTAAAAATTAATCTCAGTTTCTTCTTTACTTTCTAAATTAATTTTTAAAAAAATACCAAACGATATTGGATTTATTTGAAAAATTTTCACATAGTTCACCCTATCACGGGTAGATAAGAGAAAAATTTTCATGATTTTTAAAACTTTTATTATTTATTATAATATTGTTATAAATTTTTATAAACATGTGTTAAAAAATTACGAAAATTTTCAAATTATCTTCTCATTAAGTAGTGAACATGTGAAAAAAATTTCAAGTGAATCCAAATATCGTTTGGTAATTTTTTAAATGAGCGTTTAACGAAATTATTGATGAAATGTCATAACTGATAACATAATCAAAGTACAATATTTGTTTTGCCAGTTTTTTTAGTACAGGGAGTTAATTGAAATAAATGCATAGTACATAGTTAAAATCGATAATTACTCATTAAATAAATACATTACGTAGTTTAATTAATTAATTCATTGAACACGTGATTTAATTTTAATTTCACGCATTAAGCTTTTACATCCCGAAGATATTTCAAATTGTATTTGGTTTTTCAAATAAAATTTTTTTATTTCAAAACTTAAAAAAATTGACAGAATTTCGTTTGTTTTATGACTCTTCCATAGCTATCTTCAAACAGTTCCTGCAAATTCAAATAACAAATATAGTCCCAACAACCAGAATCGGATCCCCGGTAAGGACAAGTGTGAATGTTATGTCCTTGCTGCCGACATATGTCACACTTCATCTTCGAGTTCTTCTTATTAATTTTTGAACTCGATGGTTCGTCGACATCTTGCACTCTTGTCTTTTTCGGCCTACCAAGTTAGCAATGTCTTTTGGGCGGCATAAGTGCTGTCATAGCGGCCACATTTGTGAGTCGTTCGTGGGTTGAATAAACTGTGAATACATCTACATATAAGTCACCCGGTGATAATAGAGATGCATGTACCTTTCCAGTTTCACTCTCATTTTATTAATGCAGGGAATGGAGTGACACAAGGGATTTGAGTAAACTTCTATCTGGTGCACTCACACACACTCGTACCCATGTCGACCTTGTATTGTTCGTAGCCGTTGCTGACCTCAAATCGTGCATCTCCCGCTAACTGAGCACTCCAATTTCGAGCTGAAATTTTTAAATTCTCAAGCTTTTTCTTATCCGGGGACATAGAATGTCTGATGATTAGGTCATCTTCTCAAATTTTTTAACAATGCGAGTCATCAAATCCTTTTGTATTGTCTTGAACATGGTGATAATCGGTTTGTCTCTGGCAGGCAATAGAACTGCATTGTATGACTCAGACAAATTATTCAAGCCTATATCGCACTTAGGAATCGAAGAGATGACATAACTAGTCCAATATCTAGGCTCGTCTCTTCGAAGCCATGTGTGGGCATCCGAGTTTAGATGGAATAATTTTTTTATTTCTATTTCGAAATGATGATGGGTGGGGGTCTTGACCGCTTTCCACATCGCCTCTTTGTGCGCTTTTCCCCGAAAGAGACTTTTGAAATTTACATACATAAGTCGGAGGCAGAAACGGTGTTTGGCGAAAGAAAATTCGGTCTCAACAGCATTCCGCAACCCCTGTATTTGAAAGAAAAATCGAGTCAACATTAAACAATATAATTATCTAACAATTGGAAATGTATTATATACCTTTTGTCAATCCAAAATAATTGTTCATCTCTCTCCAGATCCCATATTTCAGGTCTTGCTTCAAAATTTGCAAAAACCAAGTCCATGTGTCATCGGTTTCTTTTTCAACGTTGGCAACAACAACATGATATATTCCATCGTTGCCATCAATACTGACGGCCGTGAGTAATTGGCCGGGACACGAGCCCTTTAGATGGCAACCATCCAAACAGATGACAAGGCTTCCGTGATGCAGCAAATCTGCCTTGCAAGCAACCATGAACATATACACTCTTTGACATACCATTAAAGTACTTCCTGTATCGTAAGTATGTACTGTTAATGTGCTGCCCGGATTTGATCTATATTTTTCTGATGCGTACGACCATACTAGCTTGTACTCTTCATCGCCATTGTCTTTGTTAAGTGTTCAAATTATGCTTCTTATAGATGTCGAATACACCTCTATTTCTTTATTATTGGTATGCGAATACCAATCCATATCGATATCAAAATTTGTTGGCTCATTTAAATCAATAAATCTTCTTTGATCCATCGTCTTCAAAGGAAAATGAAGAATAAATAATAATTCAGAAATAATAAATTAGTAAATAGTAACAAAATAATTATGGGTGAAATACACATATCAATAATTAATATAAAAAAATATCTCCAAAAGAATTTAAAAATATTAATAAATAATTCAGAAATAATAAAATAGTAAATAGTAGCAAAATAATATTTAATGGAATACACATCAATATTCATGGATAATACCTTTTAATAGAGTATAATACTTATTCAGAGTATACTTCCGAAAGAAATCCCGAAACAAAAAACTGAAAGTAATAGGAGAATTGAAGAGGGGAGTGGTGGAGGTGAGAAATAAGAGGAGGAGGGGACGTGTAACGATCCCTTTTCCCAGCAAGATATTGTCCGCTCTGAGGATTGGGCCGCAGCCCAATATCCTCCCCTCACGGCTTTGTTTGGCGAGAACTTCCCGGAAGGTCACCCAACCTGGAATTGCTCTCGCCGAAGCACTTTTAACTTCGGAGTTCTTATGGGATCCCTTGCCAATTGTGCTCCAAAACGCGTCTTGCTATCTTGGGAGGGTCTCTTACATATGTTTCATTTCCATGTACTTCCCCAAGCGATGTGGGATTGTGACAACCCTCTCTTTACGACCCGGGATTCGCCTATACTCGAGTCCAGAATTCGCCTACACTCGGCTTAGGTCCCGAGGTTTGCCCCGCAACCCGAGGTTTGCCCCGCAACCCGAGGTTTGCCCCGCAACCCGAGGTTTGCCCCGCAACCCGAGGTTTGCCCCGCAACCCGAGGTTTGCCCCGCAACCCGAGGTTTGCCCCGCAACCCGAGGTTTGCCCCGCAACCCGAGGTTTGCCCCGCAACCCGAGGTTTGCCCCGCAACCCGAGGTTTGCCCCGCAACCCGAGGTTTGCCCCGCAACCCGAGGTTTGCCCCGCAACCCGAGGTTTGCCCCGCAACCCGAGGTTTGCCCCGCAACCCGAGGTTTGCCCCGCAACCCGAGGTTTGCCCCGCAACCCGAGGTTTGCCCCGCAACCCGAGGTTTGCCCCGCAACCCGAGGTTTGCCCCGCAACCCGAGGTTTGCCCCGCAACCCGAGGTTTGCCCCGCAACCCGAGGTTTGCCCCGCAACCCGAGGTTTGCCCCGCAACCCGAGGTTTGCCCCGCAACCCGAGGTTTGCCCCGCAACCCGAGGTTTGCCCCGCAACCCGAGGTTTGCCCCGCAACCCGAGGTTTGCCCCGCAACCCGAGGTTTGCCCCGCAACCCGAGGTTTGCCCCGCAACCCGAGGTTTGCCCCGCAACCCGAGGTTTGCCCCGCAACCCGAGGTTTGCCCCGCAACCCGAGGTTTGCCCCGCAACCCGAGGTTTGCCCCGCAACCCGAGGTTTGCCCCGCAACCCGAGGTTTGCCCCGCAACCCGAGGTTTGCCCCGCAACCCGAGGTTTGCCCCGCAACCCGAGGTTTGCCCCGCAACCCGAGGTTTGCCCCGCAACCCGAGGTTTGCCCCGCAACCCGAGGTTTGCCCCGCAACCCGAGGTTTGCCCCGCAACCCGAGGTTTGCCCCGCAACCCGAGGTTTGCCCCGCAACCCGAGGTTTGCCCCGCAACCCGAGGTTTGCCCCGCAACCCGAGGTTTGCCCCGCAACCCGAGGTTTGCCCCGCAACCCGAGGTTTGCCCCGCAACCCGAGGTTTGCCCCGCAACCCGAGGTTTGCCCCGCAACCCGAGGTTTGCCCCGCAACCCGAGGTTTGCCCCGCAACCCGAGGTTTGCCCCGCAACCCGAGGTTTGCCCCGCAACCCGAGGTTTGCCCCGCAACCCGAGGTTTGCCCCGCAACCCGAGGTTTGCCCCGCAACCCGAGGTTTGCCCCGCAACCCGAGGTTTGCCCCGCAACCCGAGGTTTGCCCCGCAACCCGAGGTTTGCCCCGCAACCCGAGGTTTGCCCCGCAACCCGAGGTTTGCCCCGCAACCCGAGGTTTGCCCCGCAACCCGAGGTTTGCCCCGCAACCCGAGGTTTGCCCCGCAACCCGAGGTTTGCCCCGCAACCCGAGGTTTGCCCCGCAACCCGAGGTTTGCCCCGCAACCCGAGGTTTGCCCCGCAACCCGAGGTTTGCCCCGCAACCCGAGGTTTGCCCCGCAACCCGAGGTTTGTTGGCGGAACTTCCCGGAAGGTCACCCAACCTGGAAATTGCTCTCGCGAAGCATTTTAACTTCGAGAGTTCTTATGGGATCCCTTGCCAAATTGTGCTCAAAACGGTTGTATCTTGGGAGGGTCTTTAATAGTTTTATTTACATGTTACTTCACCATCGATGGGGATTGTGACAACCCCTCTTTACGACCCGGATTCGCCTATACGAGTCAGAATTCGCCTACACTCGGCTTAGGTCCCGAGGTTTGCCCCGCAACCCGAGGTTTGCTCTGCAGTCGTACACATACGTGCACATTCGGCTCATCACAGGGCGTGCTTAAATAGGCGTTAAAACAGTCGATCGTATTCATATAACGGTTGACCGTTCTTCATGTGATAGGAGGTCGACCGCCTCAAAGCAGGCAGGTAAAACCGTATTACGCGGGGACCGTGTGAGGGTCTGCACCCCCTCACTGTTCTAAACGCGATTAATCGCGCTCTGGTATTTAACGTTTTCGACTAACCGTGTAAAGCATGCGGTTAACCGCTGCACCCAACGCGGGGGGTCAGCGGTTAACTTCTAAGTTTTTTTTACACTTTTGAAAGTTTAAGGTATTTTACGAACTTTTTTGATAATTCAAGTTTTTTTATGCACTTAATACTTACAAATATGGCTAAACCTGATCTGTCCTTGTTTTACAAATTATTAATCGTTTCATTAATTGCATACTGATTATGTCCAAGGTTCTTATGGACAACTTTTTTTCTCTCTGGGTTTTAAACGTTTTCTTTCTTTTTGAAATCATCTAAGATTTCTCTTGGATTTGGTTACAGAAACCTGACTGAGCTTGATATACAAGAGAATGACATTAATGACAAGAGTGGAAATTGGCTGAGTTGCTTCCTAGGGAACTTCACGTCTTTAGAATTGCTGGACAAGGAAGGTCGATGCACCTTTATATTCTTTTAGTACTACTGTTTATGCTATGATAACCTTTGTCAAATGTTTGATTGAGTGTTGACTGTTGATTACAAACTGCATGGGCAGCTAATACTGATGTTCTTGATGGTAGAATTTTAAAGATGCTATTAATGGTCATAAAGTATATTGGTCAATTGATTAATCTTTTTTATGACCTTTATTGATCGGTTGTGGAGGGTCATTAAAAGGGCGGAGACACATTTTCTATGACATCTTTTTGAAGATTTATCTCTAAATCATCTGTTCTTAATTCATCTTCTTGATGTAGGTTTTGGACACAGTGAAGACAAGGGGCTAGAGGCTGTCGGGCTCAAATTGTCCTCTGCTTGAGGAGCTGTGCTTCTTTCCAACCGATCCATATGATCAGGATGCAGTCCATGGGGTGACAGAATCTGGTTTTCATGCAGTTTCTTATGGCTGTCCTTAGACTCCGCTACGTCCTTTACTTTTGTCGGCAAATGACAAATGCAGCTGTGGCGGTGATTGTGAAGAACTGCCCAGATTTTACCCACTTTCAACTCTGCATAATGAATCTAGGCCAACCAGATTACCTTACACCTTACAAATGAACCAATGGACGAGGCATTTGGTTCAGTCGTGAAAACATGCTCTAAACTCCGCAGACTCGGAATTTCAATACATTGGAAAGTATGCCAAAAACTTGGAAACACTATCTGTGGCTTTCGCGGGATGCAGTGACTGGGGAATGCAGTGTGTGTTAGGAGGTTGTCCAAAGTTGAGGAAATTGGAAATAAGAGACGGTCCATTTGGGAAATGCAGCATTGCTTTCTGGCTTGGAGAAGTACGAATCGATGAGGTCGCTTTGGATGTTGGCTTGTAAAGTCACGATGAATGGATGCCAGCTTTTGACGAGGGAGATGCTGAGATTGAATGTTGAAGTGATAAAGGACAGTGGAAGTGATGAGGGCCAATCTGAAAGTGTTTATATCTACCGTTCTGGGGTGGACCAAGACGGGATGCCCCTCCCTTTGTCGTCACTCTTTGAAGTATGCGATTGAATGGTACTGTATCTCTCTCTCATGGTGGATTGACGATTGGATTCAAAGAAGAATGAAATCGGCAAAATGAAGCCAAGGGAAAACAGCATTGGCAATGAGTTCATAATCAAAAAAAGGCAAACGCCATTGCTGAATTGGCTGCAACTTTGAAGTGGTGTTCAGAATTCTCGTTTATTAAGCATTCAAACTTGTCTTTTTTCTTTCATAACCTTTACTGATTAAACCTCTTACCACTTTGATCTGTCTGCAATTGATGGGTGGCATATTTTGGCAATTTTGTGTTGGAATCCATAGCAGGTCTCCTGAAACTTATCTGAAAACCACCATAATGCTCACCCAGTAGCTCAATCCTAACAGTTGAGAATCCAGAAAAAGTTTATCAGCCGGCCAGGACCTATCCGGACATATACTTGAAATATAGCAACTCCCAGGTGCTAACTAGTCTGAATCATCACACTTATATTATTATTAATACAAGAAAACAGGAACAAAAATCACATTATCGACAGGCTGGTGAGTGTTTGTACCTCGTATTACAACTCTCTCTCTCTCTCTCTCTCTCTCTCTCTCTCCCTCTCCAAACATTCTTCAGATTACAGATGAATTTCCATTGGATCACATAGCAAGCAAATGAGGAAGAGAAGTCTGGAGGGAGCAATCTATAGTGACGAGTCTACTACTCCGTCGACCTGCTGCCGTGCAAGGTATTTTTCTCTCCGCTCTTTCTGGATGGAAAAGGACGAGAAAACTGAGGAAAACATAAATAGAGTTGAAGATTGTACGAGAAGATGTTATGTTAGAGAAGAAAGTGTACCCATTCATCTATCACAAGTCCTTCCCCAATCATTTGTGTGCCTGCATCTTCTGCCTGTTTCTTTTGTGCCTCAAGAGCCGCTTCGGCTTCGGCCAATTGCCTATTCAATTTTTCCAAGGCCTGGAAAAAAATATAGCCCGAAATCATCAGGCATAGTTGAAAAAGTAAAAGATATGAACACTAAAATCTTTCAAATCCTACTTACTTGACTAGGACGCTCGGGATCGAGAAAAACAACCCGGAATATATGTTCTATCGCAACTCGATCCTTCTGCTCATCAAACTGAGTCAAGACAAACAACAATTAGTGAAAGAAACAACTCCAAAGAACATATGCTAATCTGAAGGTGTGAATAAAGACGAGTAAAACGCACCAGCTCAGGTACATATTCCACTGATTCTTGCACCTTCAAACTCATGATTTTAAACTTGACCTTTTTTGTTTTATCCAACAGTTTTTCGTTCTTCTCCGGAATCTCCACAAACTTGAAAACTAGCCCATCAACCGAAAATAAAACAAAAAGTTTTAACGACTATCCATCGATATTAGCATGATTCGAAACGAATCTTTTACCGGTAGCGATAATACTCTCGCCAGGAGCAAGAACACCACCGGGAGGTCGCATGAAACAGCTTTTCGGCGCAGTTGTTTGAAACTAAAATAAACCAAAACATTCAGCTCAGCCCACTCTTCGAGAAATAATTGATCATAACTCCCAATTACAAGACAAACAGGATAATCAAGATCATAAACAGAATGTCGAGAAACACAAAAATTGTGTGATTTTTGCACCTTGAATGCAACATGAGACTTGCTGATATTCCTTATTTTGACGGCACTCCTGACCTGCTTGCCTGGTTCACCTTCACAATGTTTAAGGTTGACAATCTTATCAATGAATAAGCATACAAAACACAATCAGAAACTAGGTTAAACTAACAGGTCATGACTACATTCCATGAACAGGGTAAAGCTCAATTTGAGCCCTGATGGTAGCACTCAAGAACTAAAGCTGCTTGGTCTGGATACATAATGGGATTAGACCCAGAAATGAATTAATAATGTTGGATCGGAATTCAATTTAGTTAGATCTTACGAGTGTGCAACCTAATTCTAAAGAATAATCAAGGAGGATAAGATAAACGTACAGGGGAAGTAAAGCTTATCATGAGGATCGAGCTTGAGCCGGCGACGAGTAGGGAGAAACGACATGGAGACCGATGAGACCGCGCCGGAGGAGTGACCGTGATGATTCGACCCTTCCACTGCTGGGTGATTCTGATGAGAGTTATGGGAATATAAAGAAGACATCGTACTGGAGTTGTTTCCCGACTGCTTGAACGACAACTTAAAGAAGCCCCATACTTTACCATCAGGCGTTGACTTCTGTTCAGCAATCGCCATTTTCAGACTCACTGGTTTTCTTCAAAACGTGGATTCGATACAGTTTCGTCTTCCAGCTTTGTTCTGCAACACTTGCTCTCGAAACTTCAAACAAGCTTTAATTTTCTGAGCGATCCTCTCTGAAAAATGATGGGCAACTTCTCTCTCTCTCTCTCTCTCTCTCCCTTTTGTTTGAAGCTCGGCGGTAGAGATAAAAAGGAAGCAGGCGGAACTCAGAAAAGCATTAAATCATTTGACGAAATATATCCACGTCCAGGCTTTGTCCTTGGCAACTTGATTGGCGGGGAACAGACAGAAGCATGCGTAGCACGACGTCGTATTTTCGTAAAAGATTTGATTTTTTTCCCTCAATTTAGCAAACAAGGACAAACGCGTTGACGTTTGGCTGTTTGACTTTCATTAACAAATAAAAAGATAAATTTTTTTAACGAAACAAAGGGAAGTACAGGGTTTCTTTCTTCCCCAAAGGCCAAGCAACAGAGATAGAGATGGAGATGGAGATGTTTGACTTTAGTGCGCCTTAACCTGAGTTAATACTTTTCCAACCACCTTTTTGTCTCTACCAATCATCCTCCATTCAAATGCGAACCTACTCATCAGGTCAGATATAAATTACTCAGGCGGGAAATACAGAGTAGGGCCTGAGTGCAAAAGATAGTGGGCGATGTGTTCTGGTTGGGTTCAAGCTGTCATTAAAGATCCTGTTTTTATCAGTTGAACTATATTACATGTCTGTTGAGTGATTGAACATTGTGCTATACAATATAAGCTGTGTATGACTTTAGGCAGAGCTATAAATGGTGATAAACTGGTAGCCTCTTTGGAATGGCCAAAAGAGAGAATCCTATTTCTTGCTCTGCTATGGCTCTTAGCGAGATTCAAGGACGATATCTCCAATTTCATCCACTATAGCCCAATGACATTAAATGAAAAGGGCTTTCAAACGATGGAACTTCAACAGAGAAATTTAGACATACAGTTAATCGGCATTGAAAGCGCTCGTGGGTTGCTGAGACCAGATACCTACTAACCGGCGTTTTCCATAGTCAAGAAACTGTCTTTTAGCACCCAATTCTCATCCTCCTCCATTGCAAGCTCTCACGGTGGGCTTTCTTCTGCAAAATGTTATTTTGGGGGAGAATTTGGTGGGTGATGGTAAAAGCTAAAAGACGTTCGAAGAGTAAGATAGGAACGAAAATCCGACGCAGAAATCAGACGATTCGAGCAAAATCATTGCTTTTCGAACTTTCGGAATTATTCTGATCCCTAAAATGAATATCGGGTGTTACGATCAGGGAAGAAGGGTAATCAGTTTGGCAGTAAAAGTCACCTTTTTGTGGTGGAGAACGATCGAGGATGAGAGGGTTTGCTATCCACAGCGATGAGAAAGGTTACCTGAGAAAATGATTCTCGAAAAGAGGATTTTTAACCTATATTTTGCGTTACTTCTTCGTGTATTGCTATTCATTCATACAATACTTAAGGGGTTAAATCCAATTGAGTTTAATTTGAAATATCTCTTACATAAAAATTTTAACAACAAAAATATTGAACTATCTAAAATATAATAAATCAAATTCTCGCAGGGGGCCGATTACCTCGTTTCTCAATTTATGTCGAGATCGAGGGGCTGATCTAAATTGAACGGTCTTCCTATCTGTTCAGTACTTACGTAACACTAGACATATTAGGTCGGAGGGTCGATGTGGGGGACTTTCAACATGCAACGTACATGATTCGAGACCGGGGGGACACCACCCGGGATCGGCCTCCTGTTTCATGCCTCTCCTTTTTCAAGGTTATTGGGAATGAGAAGTCACCGCCCCGAATCAACTCCTCGTTAGCCCTAACTTTTTGGTAAAATTGAGAACGGGAGGTCACCGCCCCGAAACGGCCCTCCAATCTCAATTATTTTGCCTGAAAATGGGAGGTCAATGTGGGGCGTGAAGACCCCTCGTTCAACGTGCATCACACATGATTCGAGAACGGAGGGTCACCGCCCTGGATCGGCCCCGTGTTCTATGTCTCTCCCTTTTCAAGTTTTTCAAGAACTAGGGGTCACCGCCCCGGATCAGCCCCCCGTTGTTGACCCTACTTTTTGGTAAGATTGAGAATAAAAGGTCACAGCCCCAAAATAGCCTCTCAATCTTAATTATTTTTCCTGAGAACGGAGGGTCATTCTCAGGAACGGATGGGCGATCTCCGACACTATATAAGGAACACACACCCCTGGTAGGGGCTGATCACCCCCGTTCTCAATTTACGTTGAGATTGGGGGGCTGATCTAAATTGAACGACCCCCCGATCTGTTCAATGCTTATGTGATACTAGACATATTGGGTCGGAGAGTCAATGTGGGAAGCTTTCAACGTGCACCAAACATGATTCAAGATCAGGGGACACCACCCTAGATCGGCCCATCGTTCCCTGCCTCTCCCTTTTCAAGGTTCTCGGGAATAGGGGGGTCACAGCCCCGAATCTACCCGCCGTTGTTAGCCCTAACTTTTTGGTAAAATTGAGAATGGGGGTCGCCACTCCGAAATGGCCCCCCGATGTCAATTATTTTGCCTGAAAACCGGGGGTCGATGTGAGGGGTCTCGTTCAACGCACACTACACATTTGAGAACGGAAGGTCACTGCCTGGATCGTCCCCCCGTTCTATGCCTCTCAGGGGGTCACTGCCCCGGATCAGCCATCCGTTGTTGACCCTAACTTTTTGGTAAAATTGGAAATAGCCCACCGATTTCAATTATTTTGCCTGAGAATAGGGGCCGTTCTCAGGAATGGATGGGTGATCTCCGACACTATATAAAGAAACACCCTTCTCTCTTGTCTAAGAAAAAATATAGTTTTTTAAAGACAATTAGAGAAGAAGTAGTAGAATATGCTTTGAATAATTAATACGAGATCAAATTCATTAAAAGTGAATCTCGGCGGACTAACGACAGTGAGTGAAGACCGATGTGATTAGTGACTGTATAGTTTGAAGATGCAAAATAAGTTTACATTTCAAATAAAAAATTTCAACGATTGTCACAACTGTTCAAGAAAATTGAGAATCGACACGCTACTGCAAAATGGGTGGCAAATCATTATTTTGATAGGTTCAAAGTCACCTACGTAGAAAATAATATGAACTGATATTTGTACTCGACACCCATATATGGTGATATTCGGGCATTCGATCACTTTAAAGATAATGAAGAAATAGATGTGCAATTGACGTCGAAAACTCTAGACGATGAACTTCGAACATCGGTCGACTCGGAGGATGATGAAGTCGAAAGCATACTGGTAAGCGAAGAAATTTCGATTAGATTTTGTCTAAGAAAAAATATAGTTTTTTAAAGACAATTAGAGAAGAAGTAGTAGAATATGCTTTGAATAATATATACGAGATCAAATTCATTAAAAGTGAATCTCGGCGACTAACGACAGTGAGTGAAGACCGATGTGATTAGTGACTGTATAGTTTGAAGATGCAAAATAAGTTTACATTTCAAATAAAAAATTTCAACGATTGTCACAACTGTTCAAGAAAATTGAGAATCGACACGCTACTGCAAAATGGGTGGCAAATCATTATTTTGATAGGTTCAAAAGTCAACCTACGTAGAAAATTTTTTCTATTATCAAGACAGGAAGGAAAAATTTGAATGTCAAGATTACACCAAGTCTTGCTAGAAGAGCAATAAGCGAAGCTCCAAAACTTAATGAAGAGAAGAGCAACAAACAATACAAGCTATTGTGGCCACCCGTACAAAATATGAAGGAAATCATTCCGCTTATAAAAAAAAGGTCAACCTAGTAGGCCAAAGAAGAGTGTGAGATGTCGATGAGCCGTCAAGTTCGACAATTACTAGGAACTCAACGATGTCGTGTTCTTTTTGTTGTCGTCAGTGGGATAATAGTCGCACTTGCTCTGGCAGTGGATCCACTTCAGACGCTACTTCTGTTTCTACTTTGCAAGATACATTTATGGATATCCACACATTTAATGAGATACAGGTACATTTCAACACATTTAGCTCATAAACACACTTTCATTATTATCTAATATAGTTTTCATTATGTGCACTATTCTTCTACACACGGCAGAGACAAAAATGTATGACTATTCGAACTGTAATTTATGTATTCATTATACTGTGTAATGTGTGTATTTATTATAATGTGTAATTTAGTGAGATAAAGTTGTAAAAATGGGCAGAGTTTTCTTTGTTTTATAACTCTCTCATAGCTAGCTTCAAACAATTCATGCATATTCAAATCATAATCAATTTCAGATAAATAAATACAACTCAAGTACAATCATAAAGTAAAGTACAACCATACACTACATAACATAAACTAAATGACAAACATAAATTAAAGTACAATCATAATACAAACTAAAGTACAAACATAAATTAAAATACATAAAATGAAACACAAAACATAAACTAAACTATGATGGAACATTGTCGTCATCTCGCTCCACCCAATCCATGAAGAATTTCTTCAGCTCTCTGTGGGACTCAACTAGCTCTCTCTGTGTCATGGTGAGCTCATCGACTCTGCCTACGAGGGAATCCAATATCTGCTCTATTCTGTCTCATATACTAGCCGTCTGGGGGGACAATGGCCGAGCGGAGGCGTCCTCCAAAGGAAAATCTGCAAAGGTCGAGACCCCTTGATCTCCCTTGAACACCCAAATCTCGTTGACTTCAATTATGACCATCCAAATCAAATGAACCATATCAAATACATCGCCAGATCTATGTGCTCTCATTTGCTCTCCAGTCGGTAGCCGAATCCGAGGTCGCTCGATAATCTTCTGTATTAACGTGTTGTACAACAGATTATTGTTGCATGTCCGACCGATCTCATGTATGTGACCTAAAATCACGAAGTCATGGTCGAATATCTCCACGTTGTACAACTTTTTCATCACATAGAGATCCATGCAGCTCACAAGATCTCTATGTCTATCCCGAGATAGAATGATATGGGTTATCAGATTGTGAATAACCAGAGTTCTGACGTTCAAATCCTTGAATTTTGGCTTCACAAATTCAGCGATGTTGGAATTGCGAGGAATTTCCCTAAGGAACTCTAGTCCCTCAGCCGATCTGAAAAAATCGCAATCGCGGTAGTTTCTCTCCACATCATTCCCTTTTCTGGTAAACCTGTGCAATTCATTAATTGACTCTAGAGGTATAACAATTTCTGTACCAACGATATACGTTTTCAAACATTATACCCTCCCGGTAGAGGTCAAATTCAGATAAAACAAGCGAACAATTCGGTTGCAGCTATCGCCCTTTAATCCGTACACCCTGTGTGTAGAGTGATTCTGTCGAATATCTATTTGATCTGCAACGACTCCCACCCTCTAAAATTGACTATCTTCGAATGAATAACCGAGTGGTTTGACATATCCGGTTCAAACTGCTCTTGACACATCTGATTTTAAAATTCAATCGAAACATACACAGTCGGCGGTCGTCGTGCTTGAGCCAGAGCACCTTGTGACGATGGTGCCCGGTTTGTTGGACCTCCCTTGAGATGGTTCTCCTTATAAAAACGATGAAAAATTTGGCAAAACACGTTTAGTCGGGCTACCTTGTGACAAACCTCCTTGTGACGGGGCAACCTTTCGTTTAATCACCAATTTGAAAGCCATTTGAGGAAAATTTAGGGATTTAAGTTGAATTTGGGATTTGAGGATTTAGAGCTCGGATTTGTGGGATTTTTGGGATGATATTTGAAGAAAACAAATAGGGGGCATGAAGTGGTCGAATTTTGGCTTGGAATCACATAGGGGCCGAGAGAAAATCGAGTTTTTCGGGAGCGAGAATGAATGGTCGGTTCTTTATATAGAGTCAGGGATTGGCCTCCTGATCTAGGGCAGTGGCCACCCGTTCTCAGCACTAATTTTGACAATGGGGGTCACCGTCCCGGATCGGCCATCCGTTTTCAAAATGAGGTATGAGAACGAGAGGCCAATCAGGCGACTCCCCGTTCCCGATAGCCTTGAAAAGGGATATATAGGGAATGTGGGGCCGATTCGAGGGTGTGTCTTTCAATCTCAAATCACGTGTGGTGCACGTTTAACGAGTGGTCTCTACCCTCATATCGACCCTTCGATTTAATATGTCCAATGCCCACATATACACCGGATAGATTGGGGGGTCGTTCAATTTAGATCGGCCCTTGATCTCGGTGTAAATTGAGAATAGGGTGATCGGTCCCTGTTACGGTTTGATTTGTTATATTTTAGAAAGTTTAAGATTTTAATGGTTAAAAATTTAGTTTAAGGATTGGTTTTAATCTTTATTTAAGGGTAAAGTGCAATTTGGCCCTTACAACTAGGTGAAATTGACAATTTACACCGTAAACTTGGATAATCGGCAAGAACAACCATAATGTATTGATAATGAGCAATATGGCCCCTATCGTCATAATTTCCGTCAAAAAGTAACGTTTTTTCACTTGTTCATTTTTTTTCCTGAAATGCCCCTCACTGGACCGAACCGGACCGGACCGGTTCAGCTAATTGTACTCTGATTTTTTATTTTTTTCAATTATATTTCTCTGTCTTCTCTTTTCCGAGAAATAAGATTTAAAAAAAAAACCAGAGTGGAATTAGCCGTGCCGAACCAGTTTGGTCTGATTCGGTCCAGTGAGGGATATTTTGGAAAAAAAAAAATGAACAAGTAAAAAAATATTACTTTTTTGACAGAAAATGTGACGGTAGGGGCCATATTGCTCATTATCAATATATTAAGGTTGTTCTTGCCTATTATTCAAGTTTGCTGTGTAAATTACCTATTTCACCTAGTTATAGGAGCCAAATTTCACTCTAGCTTTATTTAACTATGCAATCTTTGTCGCTCTCTTCAAAGACTATGGGCGTTCGTAGATTACTCTCTCTCTCCTTCTTTCGGAAGTCCAAAGTCGTCTGAGCTTTGATTCTCCGGCCGGCATTAAAAGCACTTCGAAGAACGTTTCAGAAAATCTCCATGACTATCCTCCACCCGCAACTCAATTCACCCGCGTCCGATTCACTTGCTCTCGTCGTCCCCCATCCGGATTTCTACGCCCGCGATTCCTCGTCGTCCGGTCTCTGCGCTTCCGAGTTTCCATTTGAACTAATTTGCCGTCATCTTAGTTCTAATCTTTTTTTGAAATTCCTTTCTAGGTCCATCCTTCCATTCCCAAACCAGAAGGCCAAGTATAACAGAGAACTCGAAGCTGCAGTTGATGTAGTGGAAAGGGCTTGTCGTCTCTGTGTTGACGTAATCAATTACTGCCTTACTCTTTAATTTCATTTGCAATAAATTTGAATCTCAAAATCAATGCCGATTACTTTTGCTGCAGACCCATGATTTTCTTAACCGAATGCTGTAGAGTTCTAGTCAATCATTAAACATTCTACAAAAGTGTAGTCCTCCCACTGTGTTTTTGTTCTTCCTTTCAATCTCTTCTGGGACTGCCAGGTGAAATCATCGATCTTCTCGTCTGATGGGCGGGTTCTCGAAGCAACCAAACTCCGGGGACTGTTGCCGATTTTGGGGTGCAGGCTTTGATCAGTTTGGGTAATCACATGGAACTTTGAGCATTTCAAGTTCACTTCTGGAATGACCTCTAATCTAACTTGTTTTCATAGATAAATATAGACTATATTGCTTGTTTCAATTGACGACTTCAGTGTCTAGAACTATGAATCTAAGCAGACTAGAGATCATTGTAGCAAATTAGTGTGTTTTTTGTTTTGGAACTGTAAATAGTTTAGTGTTTTTGATGCAAACCAATGCTTACAGAATTGGGAAAACTGTTTCCATCTATCCTGTTGGTAGCCGAAGAGGACTCGGCATTTTTACGATCAAATAATTTGACGGATGCTGTAGTGAGTGCAGTACTTGACAAAACAAGTTTTCAAGATGAACCATGGATGCAGGATGATGTGCTGGGAGCCATTGACAGAGGGGGGAAGGCCACTTTTGGAACCGCACCAGCTACATATTGGGTAGGTCCAATGTGTTCTCTTATGTTATCTCAGAATGTTCAAAGGTTTTGTAGAGGTGATTGTACGTGCTTTATTTTATGAGAAAGTGTAATTTAGGCTTTGATTTTAAGAGTCATTTACCGCGGGCACCTTGATTTTTTTTTTTTTAACAAAATATATCTCAACCTTTTGGATATCAATAAATATATCCTTGCCACTATTTCATTTGTCAAATTTATCACGCGGAATGCATATAGCATACTTTCTTTCTAATTCTAATTCTGCCGGATCTCGTTGTTTTACTTTCCAAAAGTGGGGATTTCTTGATAGTCATTTTTGCACATTTGCTATAATTCTTTTAGATTCATGCAGAGAGCATATCATTGTTTTGTGGATTTCTAGGTTAGCATTAGAAAGAAAATATTTTATGTACATTCTGCGTGACAGATATGATAGATTAAATAACGATAAAGACATGTCTATTTTTGAAATTTATATGTTTTACTTTTGTTTTCTTGACCTTTGTTGTACTAACTCGATGTATCAGGTACTGGATCCGATTGATGGAACAAGGGGATTTTTAAAAGGAAGCGACGCCTTATACGTGGTAGGTTTGGCTCTTGTGGTCGAAGGAGAGATTGTAATTGGTGTCATGGGCTGTCCTAACTGGTCAGATGATTTTGCCGATAAATCCACCGTGAATGTCCCGAGAAATAAAAACGATTTTTTGCAATTAGGGATCATAATCATTGCTCATGTTGATTGTGGAAAAAGAAGTTACCTTATATGCTGAATGACCAGAATAACATGCCTCAGAGTTGGACCAGATGCTATGTCGATGATGAGCGTTCTGTCGTTGAAGGAGTTCGGTTCTGTATTTCAGACAGTCAAACAAGGGAATCATTGCCTCTTTCAGCTTTATTTAAGACAACAACTAACATGACTAGCATCGGGAATGGCCGAATTCTTCTTTTGCCAACTTGTTGCGGAAGGTCTGTGTAACGATTCCAAAATTTATTTTCATTTTTTTCTAATTTGACACCCTAAAATTTTCTCCAAATTGATTTGCAAATGAGGTTAAATTAGATCGTTATAAAACCCTAATTTTTTTAATTTGAAATTCTTGAAAATAGCAAAAATTATTTATTAGGCAGAAGATTTGAAACAACTATCAATAAATAAAAATTTATTTATAAATTTTAATATAAAAAAAAACAATAATTTCGTTAATTGAAAATTCAACAACTGATTAAATAAATTACTCAACTGAAATCAATTGAAATTAAATGCAAATAAATATGAAATATTTTTTAAACGATATAAAAATTATGACTTAAATATTCGGAGCCAACGATGACATCCTCCTCTGTATGTTCGCCCGCCTCTGAAAACTAATGCGTGAGATAAACTCCATAATTAGAAACATGCGCATGTGAATTTAATTGCATACATTATCCAATTCATGCTTTAAAAGTTACATATTGAACGAAACTCATTTTTCAATCCTTACCATGCGTTCAGGTTTTCAGAAAACTAGCAGTTTTTTACCCTCATAAAGTTTCATTAGCCATCTCAATTTATAACTATGCGTTCAGGCTTTCATTAGTCATCTTATGCATTCAGGCTCTCATTAGTTTTCTCATGCTTTCTGTCAATTCCATTTGTTTTCATGCATTTCATACTCGCATACATTATGTCCTATCATTTTTATCTTTCTACATTCTCAAGTCAGTGTCTATACATGTGTGTTCAAGTAATAACATAATTGAATAATAAAATACTTTAAAAAAAATAATTTAATAAATATTTCCTGATATAGGGCCTACAGCCAAAACATTGAAAATCTAGTGTTTTACTTAGATTCCGAGAGAGAGAATAGGGTGTTAGGTATTTCCCTGAGCATTGGATAAATCTTCTTTGCCTTAAATTAGAGAGATTTAAATTTTCTCCTTCATCCAAAAATAATCTTTTGAAAGTAACAAGAGTAGGAAATTCCTTAGCAATAAAATCTTAGCTTTGGATTTTTTTATCGATTTGGGCGTCTTATACGAATTTTTTTTGGGTTGATGGGGCCGGTTTAGGTCGTAAGAACCAGTTCGGTTCACTGGTGGGTCCGATTTGCTATCCAGTTCAGTTGGGTGGGTGGGAGGGAGGGAGGGAGAGGAACACGAAGAAATTTACGCTGATGGGAGGTTTCATGTGCTCAGTCGGAGGAGTAGTTCGCAGCAGCAAGATGGAGCTTGGAAGAGAGAGAAAATTCGTCGGAGGGAGTTGTTCAAACGATTTAGGCGCAGATGAAGTTTGCTCAGAGGGTCTTGCAGTGGTCGGAGCAAGTTTTGGTGGCCGAAGGTCGGATACGGCGGTTCTTGCGAGGTATGAACTTCTTCAATTTCTTCTTTGCTTTCATAAATTGGAAGAAGAGATTTCTCAATTTGTGATTTTTCCCCCAAATTTTTTTTAGATATGGAGTACGATTCTGGCCCTCCAATTGAGCAGATTCCAAAACGAAATAAGAAAGAATTGATTTCCTTAATGTTTGCAGAATATTACCTTGAAATCAGGGCTGATTGTATTTATGGAAGGAAATTGATTTTTGATTTAAATCTCTTACGTTAAAATCCATTCAATTTAGGGCTAATTGAGTTCAAATTGAGGAAATCAATTTGATTGAATACTAATTAGGGTTTAATTTAGACTAATTTGGGGATAAGTTTTGGTAACAATCTACCCTCCTTAAAAGAAATTTCGTCCTTGAAATTTAAACAATTACTTGAAAAGCTCTAGATAGACCATTTTTATTTCCTCTTCCTTTTCCCAGGTTGCTTCCTCAACGTTTCGATTCTTCCATAAAACTCTAGAGACCTTATTTCGTAGTTCTCTTTCTTTTGATTTTAAAATTTGAATCAGTCTCTCTTCATAGGATAAGTTAAGGTTGAACACAAATTCTTCGGATCTCATTGGCAAAATATGTGAGGGATCTGAAATGTATTTCTTCAACATCAAGATATGAAACACTTGGTGAACCTGCTTGATTGACTTTGGTAAATTCAGCTCATAAGCGATTTCTCCAATTCTTGCCGAAATTGTAAATGGGCCTATTTATCTTGGGCTCAATCTCATTTCTTTTCAAATTGCATCACACCTCTCATTGGAGAAATTTTCAAAAATATGCGATCACTGCATAGCTTTTCTGCCTATTTTGGGATGCAAAGATTCTTTTCCGAATTAGAGTGACAATTTCAGCAGTTTGTCTCAAAATATCAGGCCCAACAAGAATACTTTCACCGACCTCATCCCATTGTACTAGTGATCTATATTTTCTACCATAAAGTGTTTCATAAGGTGTCATTTCAATTGAAGAATGATAACTATTGTTATAAGAAAATTCCACCAGCGGCAAATTCTTACACAAATTCTTTTGAAAATCGATAGCATAAGCTCTCAACATGTCCTCCAAGGTTTGAATCATTCTTTCTGACTGACCATCCGTTTAAGGGTGAAAAGCTGTACTGAAATTTAACTGAGTGTCCATTGCTTTCTGCAAACTTTTCCTGAACTTTGATGTGAAACAATTATATCGATTCGAGACTATAGAGATACGCGTACCGTGAAGTCTGATTATGTCCATAACATATATTTGAGCATATTGATCCATATTGAAAGTAGTTCGTATTTGAAGAAAATGTGTCGATTTTGTCAGCCTATCTAAGTCAAAATTTTTAATTGACCTTGGGAGTCCAACAACGAAATCCATCGTGATATGTTTTAATTTCCACTGAGGTACAAATAACGGTTGTAAAATGCCAGAAGGTTGTTGATGTTTCGCTTTGACTTGCTGACATGTAAGACATTTTTCAACAAATTTGACCACATCCAATTTTAATCCTTGTAACCAATAATGCTGCTTCAAATCTTGATACATTTTGGTTGCACAAAGATATACCGAGTATGGAGTTGAGTGTGCATCCTTTAATATAATTTCTTTCAATTCGGTATCGTCAGGTATATACCATATTTTTTAAAATTTAATAAGTTCATCGTTTGGCATGGAAAATTCTGATATCTTCCCATCTATCAATTGATCTCTTATCTTACTTAAGAAAATATCGTCATGTTGTTTGTTCTTAATTTGCTCGAACAAGCTTGGCTGTAGCGTCATTGCAGATAATCTCTCAATTAATCTAGAAGATACTATCTCAATGTCAAATTTTTGTATCTCTTCAACTAACTTTTTCGGAATCAGTTTTAGTGTTGAACACTTGAAGAGACTCTTCTACTTAGTGTGTCGGCCACTGCATTTGCTTTTCCAGGATGATATATAATTTCGCAATCATAATCTTTTACTAATTCCAACCATCTGCGCTGTCTCATATTCAAGTCCTTTTGCGTTAGAAAATATTTCAAGCTCTTATGATCTGTGTAAATCTCATATCTTTTTCCATATAGATAGTGTCTCCAAATTTTAAGCGCATATATAACTGCTGCAAGCTTCAAATTATGAGTCGGGAATTCTTCTCGTGATTTTTCAATTGTCTAAAGGCATAAGCTACCACTTTTCCTTCTTGCATAAGTACACATTCGAGTCTTTATTTTGAGGCATCACTATATACCACAAACTTCTCTGTTTCAGATGGTATAGTGGGTATTGGTGCTGAAATCAGCATTTCCTTTAGTTCTTGGAAGCTTTGCTCGCATTCCTTCGTCCTTCCATAAATACTTAGCACCCTTCCTGGTGAGTCTTGAGAGCGATGTGGCTAGTTTCGAGAAACCTTCGACAAACTTCATGTAATAGCCTGCAAGACCAATGAAGCCTCGTACTTCTCCTATATTTTTGGGTTGCGGCCACTTACTAACTGCTTTGATATTTCCTGGGTCTACCAATACACCCTCCTTTGAAATTATGTGACCGAGAAAAACTAATTCTTTCATCCAGAATTTGCATTTGGAGAACTTCGCATATAGCTTTTTGCGCCTCAAAGTCGATAAAACAATTCATAGGTGTCCTCGTGCTCTTCCTTACTCTTTAAGCAGATGAAAATATCGTCGACAAAAACAATTACAAATTCATCTAAGAACTTCTTGAATATTTGATTCATTAGATCCATAAAGGTGGCCGGGGCATTACTCAATCCGAATGACATAACTCAAAACTCATAGTGGTCATATCTCGTCTGAAAGGCCGTCTTGGGTACATCATCATCCTTGATTCTTAGCTGATGGTAGTCAGAGATCTATTTTTGAAAAAACTCCAGCATCCTTTAATTGATCAAACAAATCGTCGATTATTGGAATGGGTACTTGTTCTTTATGGCGACTTTATTCAGTTCCCGATAATCAATGCACATCCTTATAGATCATTTATTTTTCTTCACAAATAATACTGGTGCGCCCCATGGTGAAAAACTTGGTCGAATAAATAATTTTTCTAACAATTCATCGAGTTGAACTTTCAACTCCTTTAATTCAGTTGGCGCCAATCTGTATGGGGCTTTAGAGATCGGTGTCGTTCCCAGAAGAATATCAATGCTGAATTCTACGTCTCTTGCTGGTGGCAAAATTGTTAAATCATTTGGGAAGACATCTGGATATTCACGAACTATCAGCACCTTATCTAAGGTAGTTGCTTCCTCGGTTTCAGTGCACACAACGCTTGCCAAGAATCCAAACATCTAGAGTTCAATAACCTTTGTGCTCGCAAAAATGATATAACCGGAATTCTCGAACCCTTCTTATCACAATGAATAAAAAATAGTTCTTCTTCAGGCATTTGAAATCTTACGATCTTATTGTGACAATCAATAGTTCCATAGTGTCTGGTTAACCAATCCATGCCGAGAATTATGTCGTAGTCTTGCATTGTCAAAATGGTCAGATCTACTTCCAATTCTTTATCTCCAATATGAACATTGCACCCTTGAATAATAGATTCAATGGGCATTATTGTATCTGACGGTGTAGCTACTCCTAACTTATGTTTTAAAGGTTCTATTTCATTATCTAATTTATTTGAATGCATAAGGGATATAAAATAGTGGGTTGTCCCATAATCAATTAATATAAAAGAAGGTACTCCAGAAATTAGAAGCATATCTGTTACTACAGTTGCATTTTCTTCAGCTTCCTCTTTTCATGGCGTAGACTCGAGCAATTGTTGCTGGCTGATCCTGGCCATTTTTAGGGCCATCATTGATAAAATGTCCAGCTTGAGCGCACTTAAAACAAGTAATTACTCTAGCTCAGCATTCTCCAGTATGTGTCTTCTTGCAAGTGGGACACGTTGATATGGTAGACTTAGCTGTCTGGTTCACTAGCTCTCTTTTAATAAATTTGGAGGCTCCACTAGCAGTGTCAATTGTCATTGGTCGTTTAGATCCAGCTCATTGCGGTGTTAGAAGTTTATTCCTTGTTCACTGTGTTGCATGGTTGAACCTTCTCCGATATTTTTGAGCTTTGGAGATCTTTTGTTCTCCAATCTCCATTTTGAGAGTCTTTTCAACTACTACAGCAAACGGGGTGTCCCGTGAAGTGTGGAGGTTGACATCCTTAAATATCTCTACCCTTAATCATTGAACAAGACGTTTTACTTTCAAAGCCTTATTGCGGTCCATGTGCGAAGCAAAGCGAGAGAGTTGATCAAACTTGTGTACATTCAATTACATTTTCAGCCTGCTTCAGGGACATGAATCCTTCTATCTCTGCATCCTTCATAGCATCAGCAAAATATTTTTCGTAGAAAAGTTCCTTAAATTGCTGTCAAGTAATAGTGGTATCTGGATGCATCACCTTCACCGAATCCCACCAATATCGTGCATCCCTCCTGAACATTGTGGACACACACGTCAACTTCTTTGTCTTTACAATCTTAGTATGCTCTAATATCTCTTCAATTGTTTTGATCCAATCCTCACTAGCTGTCATATCAGTCAAATTACCATCAAAGGTTGGAAGATTCAATCTTCGAAACCTCTCGAGATCAATATTCATGAGTCGAGGTCTATTCAGATTTTGGGCCTGAGCGTTAGCAGCATGTGTTGTAGCAACAACCGCTTGGGCCGTGACAGTTGCTGTTTGCATTAACTGTTCAATTTGTCTGGCTTGCCTCTCCATCATATTCATCATTCGATTGAGAACATCATCATGTTCGTTACTATTTTCTCTACGATTGGCCAAAAGTCTGAATCATGAAGATTTATTATTATTATTTATTTATTTATCATTTATTTTAATTATATATATTCTAATTTTTTAAAAAAATAATTCAATATGAATGTACTATAAATTATGTCACAAAAATTCATAAAATAAATTTCTATATAATAAAATAATAAAGAAGTACTTACTTGCTGATCGAGAATCTTCCAGTTGCATGATGAGCATACAAAGTAGTCTACAGAACCGTTTAAAACCTAGTGCTCTGATACCAACTGTAACGACCCCAAAATTTATTTTTGTTTTTCCCCAATTTGACATTCTAAAATTTTTCCCAAATCGATTTGCAAATTAGGTTAAATGGGATCATGATAAAATGATAATTTTCTTAATTCGAAATCCTTGAAAATAGCGAAAATTATTTATGTAACTCCCCAATTTTAAATTTCCAATTTAATTCTCCAATTTAAAACCCTAATTTGAAAATCCTACAATTTTTTTTCAAATTGATTTAGATTTAAATTCGAGCATTGAAAACTTAATTTTAGAATATTGAAAACCTCATTAAAAACTTAAACATTAAATGCGTGAAAGCTTTAAACAGAATTTGAAACATTAAATATTTGGTCAACATTAAAAATAAATACGGAATTAAAACACTTAATAAAACTTTATTTAACGATAAAATTCAACATATTTTATTCAAAGTTTCAACTTAAATAAAAACATAAAATATCTTCGAAACACTGAAACATACTAATTTAAATCTCTTCCTTCAAACCAAAAATATTTTCTTCTTCTGTATGCTCATTTGCCTCTTGGAGATTCTCGAGCAACGTTATTTCTTCATCAGATAAAAATTCACATACATCACAAAATTACAATTATGAGAATAACTCGTTAAGCAAAAATATTTGCAAATGCTAAAATTTACATTACATTTACCAAATCTTAACTTAATAGTCACATACTGAGTGAAACTCATTTTCCAACTCTCACTCAAACATACTCATCTCATTGTCGTTTAGACTTTGTCATTTTACTTTCGTTCAGGTGTAGTCATCTCATTATCGTTTAGGCGTAACCATCTTACTTTAGTTCAAGTGTAGCCATCTCATTTTCGTTCAAGCTCAGTTATCTCATTGCTGTTCATGCTTTTGCTATCACGTATTTTTCATTAATTTCATCATATTCATTTACATACAAAATGTCCTACCAATTTTATCTTTATACAATTCTATCTCAATGCCTAAACATGCGTGCTCAAATATCGAAAATATGTAATAAAATAATTATAAGAAAATAACATAGATTTTGTGATGTAGGGCCGTAGCCGAAACGTTAAAAACGTAGTATTTTCACTTACTTGGATTCCGAGATGGTAAGGTTATCGCGATTTTTCCGGTGTTTCAAACAATTTTATGCCTAAATAAAATATTGGTATTAAAATTGCACTTAATTAAATCATATTTTAGAAGAATTTAAGTAGAAATTCCTTACGTGTGCTCTTAGATTGGATCGGGTCGGATTGGATCGCTTCTAACAACTTTCGAGATTTTTCCAGCCTAAATAAAATACTTGATATTAATATCCCACTTCGATAAATTCATTTCATAAAGATTTAGCAGAAATTTTTTACCGCTAAAATCTTGGATCGATTCGGTATAATTCAGGTAAGAATTTGGGTCGGGTTGAGTCCGGTTCAGTTGGACGGGTTGGGTTTGGCTGGTCAAGGTGAACTGGTTTAGTTGTTGAAAAACAGAACCGAACCTTCTTCTTCTTCTTCTGTTCTGTCTCGAGATCGGGAGAGAGGGAGGGAGGGAGGGGGAGGCCTAGCGGTGATAGAAGTAAGAGTTTTAGAACTCGAGAGGGAGAGAGAGTTGTGGTGTGATTTTTTCACATCCCGAACGCCTCTATTTATAGGAGAGGTTCGCCCCCCGTTCCTCCTACAAATTCGAGTTCAACTCGGATTTTTCGAGCGGTTGAATCCAGTCTTTATCTGTTTCTGGACGATTTCAAGACTAAATTGATCTGCTCAACGTTGGATTTTTAGAGAAATCCGACTATTTTTCTAAAAATCTGAGTTTAGCTTGAATTTGCTGCCCCTTTTCTTCATTTTTCTCTAAAATTTGAGTGTTAGGTTTTGATTTTGGATTGAAATTGGGGATTTCAAATTTTAAATTTTGAGTTTAAGAACCCTAATATGTTACAATTTATTGGGCAGAAGTTTTGAAACAACTTTCAATAAATATTTTGAAAGATTCAATACTAAATAAATATTAAATAAAACTTTATTTATAAATTTTAGTATTAAAAAAAACAATAACTTCGTTAATTGAAAATTCAACAACTGATTAAATAAATTACTCAACTGAAATCAATTGAAATTAAATGCAAATAAATGTGAAATATCTTTTTAAACGATATAAAAATTATGACTTAAAATTACTATTCGGAGCCAACGACGACATGCTCCTCTGTATGCTCGCCCGCCTGCCTCTGAAATATTCTCGAACAACGGTAGTTCATCCTCAAATAAAAACTTACCTACACCACAAACCTAATGCGTGAGATAAACTCAGTAAGTAGAAACACGTGCATGTGAATTTAATTGCATACATTATCCAATTCATGCTTTAAAAGTTACATACTGGACGAAACTCATTTTTCAATCCTTACTATGCGTTCAGGTTTTCAGAAAACTAGCGATTTCTTACCCTCATAAAGTTTCATCAACCATTTCAATTTATAATCACGCGTTCAGACTCTCATTAGCCATATCATGCGTTTAGGCTCTTATTAGCCTTCTCGTGCTTTCCGTCAATTTCATTCGTTTTCATGCATTTCATACTCGCAAACATTATGTCCTATCATTTTTATCTTTATATATTCTTAAGTCAATGTCTATACATATGTGTTCAAGTAATAACATAATTGAATAATAAAATACTTTAAAGAAAATATTTAATAAATGTTCTTGATGTAGGGTCTACAGCCAAAACATTGAAAATCTAGTATTTTACTTGGATTCCGAGAGAGAGAATAGGGTTTTAGATATTTTCCAGAGTATTGAATAAATCTTTTTTGCTTAAAATTAGAGCGATTTAAATTTTCTTCTTCATCCAAAAATAATCTTTTGAAAGTAATAAGAGTAGGAAATTCTTTACCAATAAAATCATAGCTTTGGATTTTCGGATCAATTTGAGCGTCTTAAACGATCCAAAATATTGGGTTTGATAGGTACAAATTTTTTTGGGGTTGATCGGGCCGGTTCAAGTCGTCAGAACCGGTTCAGTTAACTGATATGATTTGGTTCACTGATGGGTTCGATTTGCTGTCCGGTTCAGAAATTGGAAGAAGAGATTTATCAATGTGTGATTTCTTAGAGAGGGAGTACGATTATGACCCTCCAATTGAGCAGATTCCAAAACGAAATATGAAAGAATTAATTTCCTTAATGTTTGCAGAATATTGATTTGAAATCATGACTGTAATATTTTTATAGATTGTTGATTGTGTAATTTAGTCTTAATTATGGATGTTAATTGAGATTTAGTTGCGAGTTTTTGTTTGTATTTATGGAATGAAATTGATTTTTGATTTAAATCTTTTACGTTAGAATCCATTCAATTTATGGCTAATTGAGTTCAAATTGAGGAAATCAATTTGATTGGATACTAATTAGGGTTTAATTTAGACTAATTTGAGAATAAATTTTGGTATGTTACTGTATGCTCTAAAAGATTATATTTTGCAAATATATTGTGAGATGTAATATAATCCACCACAATCTCTCTGGTTAACGCCATGCAGTTTATGCAAGAATTTGATGGTTGCCACCGGGCGGGCAGCTGTTTTCGTTCTTCGAGCAAAATCTCAGACCATTAAGGTATCACTGTTATCCAGTTTTGCAAATCGAAAACATTACCTGCTGCACAAATTGATTCTGAGATGAAATATATAGGCCTGGGATCACGCTGTTGGGATGATATGTGTGCACGAAGCTGGTGGAAAGGTTTGGAATAGTTTCTCCTTAATTAAACGATATATTCGACTCGAACTTGTAATGTTTTAGAACACGGAAAAAGGCCGATGGAGCTTGTTACATTTGACAAGGTAACCGACTGGGAGGGTAGTGAAATCGATCTATCTGCAGATAAAGCGGGACGAAGGGTTATAGTTCCTTCAGGTGGAGTTCTAGCTACCAATGGCAGCCTCCATAACCAGATCATAGAGATGACTTCTTCCAATTCATCACACTTTTGACACTGGTCGCTATCGGCAGTCTGATCTTGGTATTATTACTTCCATTTTTCTTAATGAATTACAATGTAGGTCAGCAGAAGCCATTGTTAGTCAGATAGAAGGAAACAACTCGTGTTTTTTACATTTCTTGCTTAATTATCTGTTTTAAGCCACCAGTTCCTAAACCCAGAACCCGAATTCTTCCTATTTTCTGTCGATGCAGAGTTTGAAATACCAGAAACACCGTCTTTTGCGATGCATGTGCAGTTGGAGACGCCATAGATGAAGAGGTATTGAATCAACTAAAACCTTACTTTTTGAGGTTGTTTATGTCATTCTTGCTATCCCCTATACATGCAGTAACGAAATCATTTTCAATTAACTGGAAAACATAAACCGATATGTCTAGACTTGCCAAACATTTGACTTCCCACACATTGCTTATGTGTCCTAAATTGCTGATGTCGGAGGCTTGAATTTGGAAAAGCTGTCTTTTTAGTTCTAGAATTTTTGTCATCCTACCAGTTATAGCGTTAGGTAGACGATAGTCCCCGATTCGATATCATATCCGATCTGCGCTTATAATTTATTACCAATTTCTGGGTCTTCTTCTCAATCACTCTACACAAAAGGTTAGGATTGCTCTCGTATTTGGGGTCAAAGTGGGTGAAAATAAAAATAAAAAAACAAAGAACACCCTCTTTTATTCAAGGTTTGTTGAAGCCAGTGAACAGCACAAAACAGAAGCTGATTGACATTTTTAGATTATAATACTCGAATTCTACGTTGGTCAAACATATAGGCTGCTTCTATTTCTGCAGAAGGCTCGAACCAGACATGAGATTCCGACACGTAATTGGCGTATTTGAGTAGAACAACTGTTATTCAATCCTTATAGAAGATTGCATACCTTTAATCCCACGTTTTTCCTTTCATCGATTCAACCCCAGTTGTTTGTCTCGATGAAACCGACCATGGCGACTAATGATTGTTCTTTTTGTTCTTGAGATTTTTTTTTTCTTCATAGATTTTCATAGTTGTTCGTTGTCAGTTTACTATATGGTAAATCCGGAGTTACCCGTAATTCTCTTCTCGTTTGTTAATCGCTCGTTAAGAACAAATAGAATTCGACGCAATTATAACGTAAAAAGGTAAGAATAAGACAAGAACTGGAGTGTGAAAGGATTAATTTAGATAAATTAATATTTGACCTTACACACTGGTATTAAGGTGGTTGAGAAGCATAATTATTAGTCAATACCCATGAGCTAGAAGTCTTCAAATAGATTCCATTTTTCCAAACTTAAAAGTGAATTTCTACTTTTATAACATAAAGTTTTAAACTTTATAGTTATTGTCAAGTGTTACACCATCGGAAATGCCTCCTTTAATTTGTTCCTATGTGTCGCGGCATAAACTAGAGCCGAGAGCTCTAAATAAAAAAGGGCAATTAAGCTGTGTATCATCATGATCTAGACAAAAAATGTTCCTAGTTTGCGGCAAACAACAAGCTCTATGATTGCCCATCACTCATTAGACGTTCATACTCCAGTGTGCTACCATTAATTGCTCTCAATTTATCATATATTACAATCCAAAAGAAGGGTTTAATCATAATGCAATGATAAGAAATATTCAAAAAAAACAAACGTGAAGTCGCCAGTTACAGGAAGCCATGCATGGAGGTCACAGAGGATGACGAACGAGACCTAGCTGCTATGGAGGGTTACGTGGCTTTCTATCATTTTCTTGACAGCTAATTTGAATCCAGAAAGGTACTGTCACAGTCCCAAGGAAAATGGTTTGAATGATGTCTAATTAAGCTCGTGATTATTCTGGTTAATGAAGGTTTTCTTATGCTAATTAGAGAGAGAAAGACGAGAGAGAAGATGGACACGTTGCCACAGTTATAAACAGAGGACGGTTCCGAATCCTGTTGATTATCACCATTTTCCACCTCTGATTCTCCCCTGCTCTATTTATACAAGTACGTTTCCATATCCACTCAACATCTATTATTCTCTTCTCTCTTCTCTCCTCTCTCTCTCTCTCTCTTTCTCTCTCTGACTCAGATTATTGTACAGCAAAGTGTTTTCGATCAGACCTCCATGGGAAGAGCTCCGTGCTGTGATAAAAATGGCCTGAAGAAAGGGCCTTGGACTCCAGAGGACGACGCCAAACTGATCGACTACATTCAGAAGCATGGCTATGGAAATTGGAGGACTCTCCCGAAGAATGCAGGTTTGTCTCTCAGCTTTTGTCTTTCTTCCTGGTGTTTGAATTCTCTGTTATGCGTAGTTTTTTGATGTTGGTTTCCGCCATTTTTGTCAAAAAAAGGTCTGCAGAGGTGTGGGAAGAGCTGTCGTCTCCGATGGACTAACTATCTCAGACCAGATATAAAGCGCGGAAGATTTTCTTTCGAGGAAGAAGAAGCAATTATTCAGCTTCACAGAGTGCTGGGAAACAAGTAATTCTTCGTATTCTACCTTTCAACTACTTCTCTGTGATAATTTATCATTTGCGTTAATATTTTGAAGTCATTTTTGTTGGTCATTGACTAATTTTGTTCATCACTGTGGCAGATGGTCTGCAATCGCCGGCCGACTTCCGGGAAGAACGGACAACGAAATAAAGAACTACTGGAACACCCACATCAGAAAAAGGCTTCTCAGAATGGGAATTGATCCGGTTACCCACTCTCCCCGACTCGATCTTCTTGATTTATCGCCGATTCTGGGCTCATCTTTCTGCAACTCGTTCTACCAAATGGACATCTCAAGTCTTCTCGAGATCCCACAATTAGTCAACCCAGATCTTCTCAGCTTGGCTACTTCTCTTTTATCTTCTAGAACAGAAAACCCAAACTTTCTAGTTCAAAACTCGGAAGAAAACCAGCTCAATTACCAACCCCAAATACCTCACCATTTTCAACTCCCAGCCGAAGAAATCCCGGCTTGTTCCGTTCCGTTTCCGACTGCCTACGAACAGAATTCACACGTAAACTCGACTCTGAGCCAAGATTACGTTCATCAGTACGGGTTTTCCGACCAATCCATCCCGGACCTGTCTTCTGAGACATCAACTTTCAATTCCAACAGTCCGATGACTAACCCAAATTTTAGCTTTACATCAGTTTTATCAACACCCTCGTCGAGTCCTCCGCCGATGAATTCAAACTCAAACTATTTCGCCGGCAACACAGACGAAGAGAGAGAAATCAGCTACTGCAGCGACATGTTGAAGTTTGAGATGTCAGATATTTTGGACTTCCATGAACTAATCACGCTGCCGGAGACAAGCTCATTTGAAAGAAACTCTTTTTAAATTGATATATTGATCAAATTGTATGGGTTTGGTTCAGAGGGAATATTTTATTATAATTTAATTCTTCATCACCCTCTTGAATCGAAATTTTCTACATTTTCCGTAATTATCTTAATCCGCACTATAACTTCTTTTATTATCCAAGTTGATTTCATCTTCATGTTCCTCGAATTCAGAATGTTCCTCGAATTCAGACCGCCGCATAATTCAGCGAGAGCTTATGTTTTTCGACGTCTGTTCTTGACGTCAAATACGAATAATATTATATTTACTATCTTATTGTACTTTAGTTACGCTACGATTTATTTAACCCGTCATCGGTTATTTTAAAATAAAAAAATAATAGATTAAATGTGCAATTACTCATCTAATAATTCAAACAGAATTAAGATTTGTCTTATCCGATCAGTGTTTAAATCCCAACACGCAAAAAATATAATCACGTGGAAAAGCCAAGTACTATTGCGTCATCATTTGAGACACGTAGATAAATAAAAGGCCAGGTCGGTCCCACGTGGGAGCTGAATTTTACTGGTTGACCAGGTTAACAGTCACGTCTCCCAGTGATTCTTATCCGGTCTATTAACACTGACGTCCGACTCAAAATATAGTAATAAAACATTTGAATCCAGAATTTAATTTGAAACAACTCTTAAATAAAAAATTCTAACAACTAAAACCTTAAACTATAAAAAATATAATAATAGATCAAATCCTAGCAGTGGCCGATTACTTCCGGTATGAACTTACGCCTAGAATGGGGGGCGATCACCCCTCGTTCTGTCTAGTGTTTATGTGACACTGGACGTATTGGGTTGGAGGTTGATGTAGGGGGTGGGGACCACAGGTTCTCCAATCACAACGGCCTCTCGTTCTTGCCTTCCTATTTTAGAGGTATTCGGGAACGAGGGGTCATCGCCTCAAAATGACCACCCGCTCTCAAGAACAATATTTACGAATGAGAGGTAGTTTTAGGGGATCACCGCCCCGAAACCACCTTCCATTCTCAAGAGAAATGTTTAAGAAGAATGAGTCGTTTCGGGGTGATGACCCTCTGTTCTCTCCCCAAAATATTAGGGGGTGAGACGCCCCAAAACGACCGCTCGTTCTTAAACATTGTTCTTGAGAATGAGGGGTCGTTTCGGAGCGGGGATTCGCATCCCTAATATTTTGGGGGGAGAACGGTGGGTCACCGCCCCGAAACCATCATCTGTTCTCAAAATTAGGGCTGGAGAATGAGGGGCTGATGAGGGCGGTGACCCCCCGTTCTTAAATTAGGGCGGAGAACAGGGGGTCGATCCCTAACAGTATATAAAAAATCGGCCCCCCCCTTACACCCTCTAGTGCTGAAAAAATTTGATTTTTTCTCGGCCTCAACCGTGATTCCAACACAAAATCACGCCCCTACTATCGTGTTGATTTTCTCATCCATAATCCTTGCTTCCAATATCATAAAAAAATCCAACAAATCCAAGCCCTAAATCATCAAAATCCCTAAATCTCCAATTCAACCTAAATCGCCAAATTCTCATCAAATGACACCCAAATTGACGATTAGACAAAAGACTGCCCCGTCACAAAGAGGTCTGTCACAAGGTGGCCAAACAAAATGGCCTCCATCAAATCGCCCATCGATGTCACACGGAGGACCATTTCAAGGGGTTTCGAAAAACCAGCCATCATCGTCACAAGGTGCTTTGTGTGAAGCACGACGACTGCCAACTGGGTATTTTTCGAATGAATTTCGAAATCAGATGTGTAAAGAGCAGTTTGAGTGAGATATGTCAAACCGCTCGGTTATTCATTCAAAGAACGTCAACTTTAGAGGTTAGGAGTTATTGGAGATCAAGGAGATGTTCAACAGAATCGGCCCTACACGGAGTGTACGGATTAAGGGGCGATAGCTGCGATAGAATTGTTCGCTTGTTTTATGTGAACTTGACCTTTACCAGGATGTCAGGATGTTTGAAGACGTACATCCTTGGTACAAAGATTTTGATACCTTCAGAGACGGTTAATGAAGTGCTCGGGTTTGCTGAAAAGGGAACGAGTTGGAAAGATACTACCATACTTCTCAAGATTGTGATTTTTTCAGATCGGCGGAGAGATTTGACTTCCTTAGGGAAATTCATTGAAATGAACACATCGGAGGATTTGTGAAGCCAAAATCCAAAGATTTGAACGTCAGAGCTCAGGTTATTCACAATCTGATAACTCACACAATTCTACCTCGGGATGCACATAGAGATCTCGTGAGGTGCATGAATCTTTATGTGATGGAGAAGCTATACAACGGGAAGATGTTCGACCTTGACTTCTTGATTTTAGGTCGCATGAATGTGATCGGTCGGACATGCAACAAGAATTTTGATAACTCTTAAAAAAAGTTATTTTATACTATTTTTATTTGATATAACTCGTGTGATTTGAGTGAATGTAAAATAAAATGGGTCAAAATTATAGAAATTACTGTAGGTTGCTGTAACATTGAAAGATTTTAGATTTTAATGAATTTTATGTTTATTTTCAACAAACTCATATTATTGGCACTTATTTAAATTATATTGTTATCACGTTTGGTCACAGATTTACTAGCTGAAAAATAGAAGGGAAGATTTGATTTTATTTGAATGACCAAAAGAGAAGGAGCAAAAGGAAGGAAAAATCCCTAGAATTAAGGAAAAAGATGGATTTGGCTGGAGGATTCCCTAGAATCAAGGAAGGAAGAAGATTTTGGGCTGATAACAATTTTTATCAAAAAGAAAGAAAAGGAGGAGGTTTTGCCGGTGAGGGTCTCTGAACGGAAAGGAAGTGATTGATTTTCTGCGAAAAAATGAGAGAAAATTAGCAGACGAAATAGAACAGGGAAGACAAGCAGAAAAAGGGAAGAGACTTGGCGGCTAGAAAGACTGCACTTGATTAATTTTTCTTCTTCTACTTTTTACATTTTTTTAATGAATATTTTTATTTGGTATTTTTTTTCATTTTTGGCTAGATTTTTTTTATCTTTGTTAAGAGAGAAAGTACTCGTTACGTGCTTTACTTAGATCTATGAAAGTTTACGTATTTTTCATTGAACAATCTATCATTATGTTTATTGCTTAATTCAAATTTTGTCGACTGACAAATTTGATGTTACATGTTACTCTTGTATCGATAGATAGATAAGAATTTTAAGATGCATGATTGATTAAATAAATTAAATTGTTACAAAGTCGTTGATATTAATCTATTTGGTATTGAGAATAAGACTTTAAAGAAATTCGAATCAAGTTTTATTCTTTCAAAGTCGAAAAAAACTCTAGGTCGAATTTAACTAGACAATTCAATAGAATTCTAGCAAAATATTCGTTCTCACTGTTCTGTGGAAAATGTTGTAGCTTTTTGTAGCATCGATAGTAATTTGCATGTAACGAGGAAATCGACCTTAACCAAGGCTTCCACCATCTTTATCTTCTAAATTTATTTCAATTTAAATCTTTATTATTTCTGAACAAACTCTATTTTTATCATTCCTTGCCACTCACGCCATTTTTATATTATCGTCATATTTATTTTTATAGAATTTTATAGCAATTAAATTTAATTAAGATTATATTCGTGGGATCGACTTTTATTTACTCTTTATTACTTTGTTAGCGACATGTACACTTGCGTTAGATGTAGAAAATCACTAACAGGTTTTTGGCGCCGTTGTCGGGGATAATTATTAATGATTTTATTTTAGTTATAATTAATTTTTATATTTTATTCATTGTTCTTCAGGTACCATTTGCTTGATGCCTGAAGAAGACAACCAAGATCTTGTTCCACACGATCCAGAGATTGAACGGACATTCCGTGCAAGAAGGAGACAACATAAGCAACTACTTATTGAAGAAGACAATATGGCCAACCAGAAAGAAAGAAGAATTAATTTTGATCGTATCATTGATGACCGAGATTGGCCTATTCAGGATTTCACCATTCCCACGCTTGATGATCTGAATCCCGGTATTGTTAGACCAGATTTACATGATATTAGATTTGAGTTAAAACCAGTCATGTTTCAGATACTTCAAACAGTTAGACAGTTTAGTGGAGTGGTATCCGACAACGCTCATCGTCATCTCAAAGTTTTTGAAAAAGTGAGCGATTCATTCAATTTTCCTGGAGTTTCAGCTTAAACGTTAAGAGTCAAACTTTTCCCATATTCCTTAAGAGACAGAGCACGAGATTGGTTAAACGGCATTCTATCTAATACTATCACTACATAGGGAGATTTAGCCAAGAAATTCATCATAAAATATCATCCACCAGTGAGGAACGCCAAAATGAAGAATGAAATCACTGGTTTTCAACAGAGGGATGGTGAATCGCTTTATGAGACTTGGGACAAATTCAAAGAATTATTGAGACAGTGCCCTAATCATGGAATACCACATTGGATTCAGCTGGAGACATTCTATAATGGACTTAATGGCCACACCAGATTAATAATCAATGCTGCAGCAAACGGAACTCTTCTATCAAAATCTTTCAATGAAGCTTATGATTTGTTGGAAAGAATGACAGTGAATAGTTACCAATGGCCTTCAGACAGAGTTTACTCTACAAAGCGTGCATCTGGAGTTTATGATTTGAATGAAGTTTCTGCTTTGAATGCAAAATTGTCATGCTGGAAAACACCATCAAATCAATGAACCAATCATCAAAGCCAACGACGAGAGAAGTGTCGTGTATTTTCTGCGGGGAATATCACGATGACAATTCATGTCCTACTAACCCATAATCTGCAAATTATGTAGGGTACAACAAGAACAACAATTCCTACTCTCAATCGTATAATCCTGGCTGAAAACAACATCCAAACTTTCAGGGGAATTCCCAGCAGCAGAATACTATAGCACGAAGCAAATCCACAGAAAATTACTCCCAAGGATTTTCGCAAACAATGCATAGTTTGATGACTCACGAGAAATCAGAAAGTTTTGCCAGAAAATACGCCTCCAAAATAGACGTAATTCTCTAGAATTTGGTTGCGTTCATCAAAAATATTGAAACTCAAGTGGGACAGTTAGCTCAGTCTATTAACACAAGGAATGCAAGGCAATTACCAAGTGATACAGAAGTGCCACAAAGACTAGGAAATGAGCATTGCAAGACCATTGTATTGAGGAATAGAAGGGAACTGTAAATTCCAGAAAAGCAAAAGAAAACAGAAAATTTAAAGAAACAAGAAGATTTGGGAGAACCAGAAAAGCATAACCAAGAGAATGATGATGTGTTGACACCGCGACAACAACAAAGTGAATTGAAAATTCAGAGGCCACCACCACCATTCCCTCAGAGACTGTAGAAACACAATCAAGGCAAGCAGTTTAAAAGATTCCTTGATGTTCTTAAGCAACTTCACATTAATATGCCCTTGGTGGAAGCACTTGAATAAATGCCCAACTACGCAAAATTTATAAAAGATATTTTGTCAAAGAAAAGAAGGCTGGGAGAATTTGAAATGGTAGCCTTGACTGAAGAAACAAGTTATATATTACAGAATAAGATCTCACCTAAATTAAAAGATCTGGGTAGCTTCACCATTCTATGCACGATCGGCAACAACTATTTTGGAAAGGCTCTGTGTGATCTAGGAGCAAGCATTAATTTAATGCCCATGTCCATCTTCAAGAAAGTGGGAATAGAGAAGCTTGACCTACCATGGTTACTCTGCAACTAGTTGATTGATCATTAACGCATCCTCAAGGGAAAATAAAAGACGTATTCCTGAAGGTAGACAAATTTATTTTCCCAGTAGATTTTATTATTCTGGATTATGAGGCAGATCGTAAAGTGCCCATCATATTGGGAAGACCCTTTTTAGCCATGGGGAGAACGTTGATCGATGTTGAAAAAGGAGAACTCACAATGCAGGTGAATGATCAACAGATTACTTTTAACATTTTAAAAGCCATGAAGTGTCCTTATGATGAAGAAGACTGCTTTAGTGTATCAGAAAGAACGAAAACAAAAGAAACAGAGCAGATTCCCCGAGGTTACATAAAACAGTTTGAAGCACTAGTGAGAACGGAAAATAAACAATAAATTCTACAGCCATCCATTGAAGACGCGCCAACACTGTAGCTTAAACAACTGCCTTCTCACCTCAAATATGCATTTTTAGGACTCAAAGAGACCCTACATTTTATCATTTCGGCTGCTTTGATAACCATGTAAGAGGAAAAATTACTCCAAGTATTGAGAGCTTACAAATAGGCTTTGGCATGGACGGTTAAAGACATTAAGGGGATTAGTCCTAGTATTTGTATGCACAAGATACTCCTAGAAGATGGATACAACGCATCTATAGAGTAACAGAGAAGATTGAATCTAGTGATGAAGGAAGTTGTGAAGAAGGAGATGCTTAAATGGTTGGATGCTGGAATTATTTTCCCATTTCAGATAGCTCATGGATTAGCCCAGTTCAACGTGCTCCAAATAAAGGAGGGACAACAGTTATCACCATTGAAAAGAGTGAGTTGATTCCGACAAGGACAGTAACAGGATGGAGAATTCGCATGGGCTACCAAAAATTAAACAAAGCCACACGAAAAGATCATTTCCCGTTACTGTTTATTGATCAGATGCTAGACATGTTGGCTGGTAAGAAATTCTATTGTTTTTTTTTTATAAGTATTCAGGATATAATCAAATCACGATTGCTCCTGAAGATCAAGAGAAAACTACATTTACATGTCCTTATGGAACTTTTGCATTTCAGAGAATGCCTTTTGGGCTGTGCAACGCTCCAGCGACGTTCCAACATTGCATGATGGCTATATTCTCAGACATGGTCGAAGAATGTTTGGAGATTTTTATGGATGATTTTTCTATTGTGGGAGAGTCTTTTGAATCATGTTTGAAGAATCTGGAGCGAGTTTTGAAAAGATGCTAGGAGACAAACTTGGTGTTGAACTGGGAGAAATGCCATTTTATGGTTCCCAAAGGGATAGTATTGGGGCATCGAGTCTCAATACTATCCCTTCGGGAAAGGTGGTAAAAATTTACATAAATTAGTGACCGCGCCTGTGATAGCAGCACCCGACTGGTCTATGACTTTTATTCTGATGTCCGATGTTACCGATTATGGTGTGGGAATAATGTTGGGACAGAAGAAAGAAAAAAATATTTCACATACTATGCCAGCAAGACTCTCAATGATGCTAAAAAAAATTATATAACTACAGAGAAAGAGTTACTCGCAGTAGTATTTGCTTTTAATAAATTTAGAGCGTATTTGATAGGAACAAAGGTGATTGTTTATACTGATCATGCAGCCATCAAATATCTGGTTACGAAAAAGGATGCTAAACCAAGACTAATCTGTTGGGTACTACTTCTTCAAGAATTTGATTTGGAAATTCGCGATAGGAAATGTTGCGAAAAACAGATTGCTGATCATTTATCTCGTCTAAAAAATATAAGCGAACAACAATATGAAGAATGCATAAAAGAAACATTTCCAGATGAACAGATGGTAAAAATGGATGTAGTTTTAGCACCATGGTATGTAGATTTTGTCAACTAAATTGTAAGTGATATTATTCCTCATAAAATGCAATATCAGCGAAGAAAGAAATTTTTTAAAGATGTGAGACAATAATTTTGGGATGAACCATTTCTCTTTAAACAAGGCGTTGACCAGCTGTTGAGGAGATGTGTGCCGAAGGAAGAAATAGTTTCAGTGCTACAGCAATGCCATGCAGAACCATATGAAAGTCACTATGGAGGCACATGCACAACTGCAAAAATTCTGCAATCAGGTTTATTCTGGCCCACTCTTTTTAAGAATGCTAATAATTTTGTGAAGAATTGTGACAGGTGCCAAAGGGTAGGAAATATCATGCAGAAACATGAGCTACCACTTACGAATATTATGGAGATCGAAATATTTGATGTATAGGGGATTGATTTCATGGGACCATTTCCAATATCTTTTGGTAATCAGTATATCCTCTTGGTTGTAGACTATGTTTCAAAGTGGGTAGAAGCAGTAGCGTTGCCAAACAATGAAGGAAAAGGTGTTCTAAAATTACTACAAAAAAATATTTTCACCAGATTTGGGACACCCAGAGCAATTATTAGCGATGGAGGATCTCATTTCTGTAACAGATCTTTCAATGACTTATTAAGCAAATATGGCATCAGACATAAAGTAACTACAACATACCATCCACAAAGCAATGGCCAGGCGGAGGTTTCCAACCGAGAGATAAAGAGAATTCTAGAAAAAGAGGTGAATCCCAATAGAAAGAATTGGTCTCAAAAGTTGGATGATGCATTGTGGGCGTATAGAACAGCTTATAAAACTCCCCTAGGCACTACTCCCTACAATTTGATTTATGAAAAGGCTTGTCATTTACTGGTGGAACTTGAGCATATGGCATACTGGGCAATTAAGGCGTTAAATTTAGATTTACATAGAGATAGCTCATTTACCGGTAGCGGTGCACTGCGCGCACAGTGACAACGCGCTGTAACGACCCTTACACTATTCCTATTTTTGCCGTAATATTTTTTTTATACTTAAAACTTTAAAATGTTAAGCGGAATTGAAATCGTTAAAAATCGCTCGGAACTATTTTCAAAACCATTAAGGTTAACTTAGTAAACACTTAGATGAAAACCATAAAAAAAAAACAAGTTAAAACAATTATAAAAACAATTTAAAACAACCAAAAATCATCGGCCAATGCTTGGAGGGACAAAAATGTCAATCGGCCAAAGGAGGAGAGGGGCGATCGATCGCCCAAAACTGACGATCGATCGCCACCACCAAAAATTGGAGGGGCGAATGATCGCCCCTCCTTGTGGCGAACAATCGCCACACTCCCTGGATTTCTCCAGGGAGTGCGACCAATCTTGGCGATCGATCCCCCCTTTGGGCGATCAATCGCCAAGTCCCCTGGAAACTTATTTCCAAGGGACATGCACCACTTCCATCACTTCACTTTCTTTCTCCCTTGCATACACACATAACACATACACTATACTAAACACTTCATCAACATTTCATTCCAAACCTCCTACATTGTTCGTTTACATTTCTCTATTTCACAATTCACAAAACCTACTCAAAACTTAGCCGAAAACGTCGTGAAAATTTATAAAACAAACTGCATGGTTCGGTTTAAAAACTAAACGTTTTCTCCTGCTAAAATCACCAAGCAGTTCATAAAATAGTTTCCAAAACGTTTAAAAAACTTCAAAACGTAGACCTATCACTAATCAGATCCAAGCATCCTAATATATTCAACTATACATTTTATACCAATCATCAACTCCCAAAAATACATACACACATCCCCACAGGTCAGGTTAAGCATCGACTGCGCCAACACACCCCCGCATGCCATCCTCCGTCAACTGCATCACTCCTCAGGTGGAGGGATCTCGTCCTCTTCTATGTCAAGATCACCTACACTATACAGACACACTATGAGATAAAGCTCAGCAAGTTCGTAAATGCAAATGCATGCTGTGTATATGAGTTCTTAAATCATGAAACATTTTCTTATCTTTACATAGGTTGTCACAGAGATCTTAACCCCTTAAATGGAGAGGGCACATCCTACAGTTGGACAACCCTTTCCACCTAGAGGAGGGGGGGTACATACTTGCAACATGCACAGCCATGCCTGAGCCTCACCTCGCATGACCATAAACATACATCAGTCCATATTAGATGTGGTAATGTGACAGACCCTTAATCGATCTACACAACAGATCAATAGCCCCCTTTCAGGACACATCGCCATTTTCTTTAAAACGTAGTGTGAAAATTCATTTTCTATGCATAATTTAAACCTGTGATGCATGAACAATTTATAGCATAATTTAAACATACAACATATATACCATCAAGACTATAAAAACATAACCTATAAAAGAACTAAACCTAACTACCCATCCAAAGCAATTTAAACAAATACGTCACCAAAGCTCCTCGAGACGACCTTGACGTAAGGTGTAGGCCAATCGGCCAGAGTAAGTCACGAGAACTTACCTCGTGTCCGTTGCAATCCAAGCTCCGTCCACGAGTGTTGTTCACCTAGGGTAATTTCACAATTTCGTCGTTAAAACGAGTTTAAACTATTAAACGTCCAAATTTAACGAAACCTTAACTAATGAAATTCCTTAAAGCCCTAGTTTGATTCATTGAAGCATTTTATCGAGCATTCCACGCTCGATACCTCAAAATTTTCATTACCGAGTTTCTCCAAAACTTTAAAAATTAATAATTCTCAACATTCCACAACGAATCGACTAAACACGCTCAATAATCACCAATATGTCCATTACACGGACTAATACGACAAACCTATCGATTTCTAGCCCTAAACCACGTTTTTAACGAAACCCTAAACGAACTCTAATCGTTTAAACTCCTCAAAAACCAAAATAAACTTTGCTAAAACCTTAGAATCGTACCTAGGGTCGAGTTTGGGGAAGAAATCGCGAAGAATCGAGACGATCAGAGAGGAGGATCGGCGTTGGAAGTGAGAACGCCGTGAGTCGCCGGAGGAGGGAGAACAAAACGCAGAGAGAAATCGTGAGTGAGGGAGAAGAAGAGAGGATTTTGATTTAAATTAAATTTGTTTTTGCAAATTACCTTTTTGCCCTTCCTTTGATTTTCTATTTGTTTCGTCCTTCGTTTCTTCAATTGTCTATCGATTCGGTTTCTCCAAATCTCCTTATTTCGCCAATAACTTCAACTTATTATAAGGGTCCCATTAAAACTGTCCGTTCGTAATTCGGATCTTGTTAACTATTTTTACCAAAGTATCCTTTATATTACGATAAACGTAATTCTTGTAAAATTGGTGTTAAACTCGTAAAATTCTCGAAATTTTCTTAAAATCCATATTAATTATTAGGATCGTAATAACGCTTTCTTTTCGCGAAATTGACTTAATTTAAAATATTTACAAAAATACCATTTACATTAAAATACTAATATTCCGTACAGTTGAGTATTACAATCCATCCACCTTATTTAAAATTTTGTCATCAAATTTTGATTATACAAACAACTCAGGATACTTAGTCATCATATCCTGTTGTCGCTCCCAAGTTGCTTCATCAACCTCGTGGTTCCGCCATAGGACTTTAACTAGCGGAATCTCTTTGTTGCGCAATACTTTAATGGACGACTCCAAAATACGTACCGGCTTCTCCACATATGTCAAGGTAGGCTGTAGCTCAATCTCCCTTGCCTCTACGATATGCAATGGATCGCGCAAATACTTCCGAAGCATAGACACGTGAAATACATCATGGATGCCTTCCATTGAAGCTGAAAGCTATAGTCGATATGCCATCTTTCCGATCTTCTTCAAAATAGAGAAGGGCCCCACATAACGAGGATTCAACTTGCCCTTCCTTCCAAATCGCATCACACCTTTAAATGGAGAAACCTTTAAGTAAACCTCGTCACCTTCTTCAAATTCCAGTTCTCTCCGTCTCGTGTCAGCATAGCTCTTCTGTCAACTCTGAGCTATCTCGATACGCTGTCTGATAACGGCAATCTTCTCTGTCGTTTTTTGTAGGATCTTGGGACCAACAATACTGGCTTCACCAACTTAGTCCCAATATAATGGAGACCTACACTTTCGACCATACAAAGCCTCGTACGGAGCCATACCAATGGTAGCCTAGAAGTTGTTGTTGTAAGATAACTCGACCAGTGGCAAATACCTGCTCCACGATCCCTGAAATTCCAACACACAAACTCGGAGCATATCCTCCAGAATCTGATTTGTCCTCTTTGTCTGACCATCAGTCTGAGGATGAAAGGTTGTGCTGAAATTAAGCTGAGTCCCCATAGCTTTGTGCAGACTCTTCCAGAACTTAGAGGTGAGTCTCGGATCTCTGTTTGGGACAATCAAAATTGGTACTCCGTGCAATCTAACAACCTCCTGCACATAAAGCTCGGCGAGCTGGTCCATCGAAGACGTCATCTTCACAGATAAGAAGTGGGCCGACTTTGTCAATCGGTCCACGATCACCTAGATGCCATCATGGCCCTTCGTCGTCCTCGGGAGCCCCACAATAAAATCCATGGAGATCTGCTCTCATTTCCACTTCGGAATCGGCAGTGGCTGTAGTGTTCCGGCCAGCCTCTGGTGTTCCGCCTTAACCTGTTGACAAACTAAACAGGTTTCAATATATTTCGCAACTTCCCTCTTCATATTCGGCCACCAGAAGTGTTGTTTTAAATCCCGGCACATCTTGGTACTTCCCGGGTGCACAGAATAAGCTGAAGAATGTGCTTCGACCAAAATCTCTTTCTTCAACTCCTCATCGTTAGGCATGTATCACCTATGTCTGAACTTCAGAATACCGTCATCTGACAAGTTGAATTCAGACACGACTCCAAATGTCAAACTCAATCGAAGCTCCTCACACTCCATATCATTCTGCTGAGCTTCCCGTATCTTATCTAGAATAGTCGGCCTGAGAGAAATGTTGGTGAGCATACTGGACAACTCTGCCACTATCTCCACATCGAACCTTTCAATTTCAGACCGCAGTGTTACTGACAACGCTGTAAGTGAAGGCTGACTCGCATAAGGCATCTGACTCAAAGCATCAGCGACCTTGTTCGCCTTTCCTGGGTGGTATTTAATATCGAAATCATAATCTTTGACAAACTCTAGCCACCTTCTCTGTCGCATATTAAGCTCCTTCTGCGTAAATAAATACTTCAAGCTTTTGTGGTCAGAAAATATCTCGCACTGCTGCCCATATAAGTAATGCCTCCATATTTTCAGTGCAAAGACCACGGCTGCTAACTCCAGATCATGTGTAGGATAATTCTGCTCATACGGCTTCAACTGCCGAGAAGCATACGCGATAACCTTTCCTTCCTGCATCAATACACAACCGAGTCCAACTCCAGATGCATCACAATAAATACTAAATTTGTCACCTTCAACAGGTAGTATCAGTACTGGAGCTGTGGTCAACTTCTGCTTCAACTCCATAAAACTGTTGTCACAAGCAGCCGACCATATAAACTTGTCGTTTTTCCGAGTCAAACGTGAAAGAGGAACTGCAATCTTCAAAAATCCCTCTATAAACTTCCGATAATAGCCAGCCAACCTGAGAAATCCACTTACTTCACGTACGTTCTTAGGCTGTGGCCAATCTTTGACCACCTGAATTTTGCTCGGATCCACAGAAACCCCTTCTTCTGATATAATATGGCCGAGAAAACAGACTCGATCCAGCCAAAACTCACATTTAGAGAACTTTGGATATAGCTGGTGTAGTTGCAAAATTCTGAGAACAATCCGTAATTCCTCTTCATGCTCTTCCCTCGTCTTAGAATAAATCAGGATATCGTTGATGAAAACAACAACGAATTTGTCCAGGTACTCCTTGAAGACTCGGTTCATCAAATCCATAAACGCTGCAGGGGCATTAGTAAGTTCGAAAGACATAACAAGGAACTCATAATGCCCGTACCTCGTTTGGAACGCCGTTTTCTGAACATCTTCCTTCCAGACTTTCAACTGATAATAACCCGAGCGTAGGTCAATCCTGGAAAACACTCGGGCACCCTGCAGTTGATCAAATAAATCATCTATCCGGGGCAGTGGATACTTATTCTTCACTGTGAGCTTATTCAGTTCCCTATAATCTACGCACATTCTGAGAGTCCCGTCTTTCTTCTTGACGAATAGAACGGACGCATCCCATGGTGAAAAACTGGGTCAAATGAAACTCTTATCCAGTAACTCCTCTAGCTGAGTTTTCAACTCTCTCAATTCAGCGGGCGCCAATCTGTATGGATTCTTAGACACTGGCGCAGAGCTAGGATATACATCAATAACAAATTCTATCTCTCTGTCCGGCTGTAATCCGGGAAGATCGTCAAGGAATACAAAAATGTCATTTACATTAAAATACTAATATTCTGTACAGTCAGGTATTACACGCGCGGTGCGCGGTCTGTCTGAGCGACGCGGGCACGGCGCCCCTAGTGGCTCAAGTTGATTTTTTTCAAAACTTTCGATTTTCAAATACGTTTTAACCTGACCTTTTTCGACGTCTTTTGTACGTATTTTATGAACATTTTTCAAAAAATTTTGAGGGTTCAAAAGACCCAAAAATCGAGTCAACTTTTTATCAAAAATTGATTTAGAATTCGTTTTAAAGGTTGTAAAATCATCGTGTGATGTCCGTGGGCGAGTTAAGTAGCGACCCAAGTTAAGGGGAAAACCCAGGGCGTTACATCTGCAGTTGCAAGAATTAGAAGAATTGAGGATATGTGCTTTTGAGAATGCTAAAATTTACAAAGATAAAGTGAAGAGATGGCATGACAGAAAGACAGAACAAACGATATTTGAAAAAGGCCAATCAGTTTTACTTTTTAACTCAAGATTTAAGCTTTTTCCAGGAAAGTTAAAATCTTGATGGTCTGGCCCCTTTGAAGTAATTGAAGTTTACCCATATGGTGCTTTGGAATTACGAGATGAAAAAAGTGGTAAAAGTTTTAAGGTCAATGGCCAGAGAGTGAAACATTATCTTGGAGAAAAATTGACAACAATTACTTTAGAAGACAGAAAAACAACATGAAGCATGAGAAAGTCAGACTGAATACTTAAGAAAAAAAATCAAGCGCTTATTAGGAGACAACCCAATTTCTGATATCCTTTTTGTTTTCTTTACATTTTGCTAAAAATAACGTTGATGCTACAATGTTTGTTGTAGCATCACAAATATTCAAAAAAAAAAAATGAGAGAAGAGAAAGAATGAAGAGTGGAATAATCAAAATTAAATAATTAGATGTTTTACTCTAATTATTTAATTTTAATTGACCACTTTCCCAAAAATTTTCCTCTCCTTCAAATTTTAAGTGTTTCCCGATTCACACTTCCCTCTTCTTTATCCCTAGAACCACTGCAGCGATTTTTCAGAGTCTCGCACCACACGAAATTTTTCCTCTCCTTTCAGGATACCAGATACGAACATGAGATCCAAGAGCTCTGGAAGGAAAACTGCTGAGGATTTTCACCAGCCGGAATTCATCTCCAAAGTAGAAAAACTCCGATATGACCAAGATATGAAGCAAAAAACTTTTGCATTAGAAAAAAAGGTTTGTTATTTCTAATAGCAATTACACTGGGTACCCGAGTTATATCTCTTCAATCATTCAAGAGTGCCACTGGACGAGGTTTTGTGCTCTTCCCAGAAGAGGAGATAACAAATTTGGTTCGCGAATTCTATGCTAATTTTGAAGCCGAGCTACCCTAGATGGTAAGGGTCAGAAAACGAAAGGTAAAGATTACGCCTGCAGCAATAAACTCTTTTTACAATTTAGAGGAAGTGGAAGACGAATATTATATCCACGCGGACAATCAATCACCACCATACCTGAAGACTGTGCTGCACGAAATTGCTGAACCTGACACTGAATGGGTTGTTTCTAAAACAGGATCTCTCTCACTACCTCGCATTAAGCTGCTGCCGAAAGCAAAAGTCTGGTATCATTTTATTAAAAGTTACTTATTACCTTCTTCTCACGGACAACATGTAACCAAAGATAGAGCCATTTTGTTATATTGCATTCTGACTAGAAAACGCATCAACGTTGGGATGATTATATATAAAAACTTATGTGCTAATGTGTTAAGACCCAAGGGGCAATTTTTCTTTTCTTCTCTCATAACAAGATTATGTGAACATGCTAGGGTGATTTATGAAGAAAAAGAGGAAAAACTGGCACAAGCATCGGGCATTACTCTTGTGGCAGTAAAAAGAATTGCATTAAACAAATTGGGGGAAGAAGCAGCTGATGAGGAGGAAGAACCAAGAAAGCAAAAATCACATGATCCAAATGCTGCAAGTGGAGCTGCAGCATCAGCATCAGCCGAGAGCACCGTCTACCAGCAAATTATGGAAGGATTGCGACTTTTGGATGAAAAATTGACAAACCAGCAAGAAACTCTACTCATGATGGAGCAGCGAATGAGCCAACAAGAGGTCCAACAATTCCACATGGATGCAAGGCTCCTCAGAATAAAACGAAAGAGCAGGGTATTGAGACGACCCTTACACTATTCCTAATTTTCCCCTATTATTTTTTTTTCTTATACTTAAAACTTTAAACCTAACGTTTGAGCAGAAATTAAAACTTTTAAAGTCGGAATCGAAATCGAAATTGTAATCGGTGAAATCTATGTTTATAAACCATTTAACATAAATTTAAAACAAATATAAAACAAATTTTAAAACAATTAAAAACTAAAAATAAATCGGCCAGTGAAGGGAGGGACAAAAGGGACATTTGTCCCTGAAAAATGAGGGGCGATCGATCGCCCAAAACGGGCGATCGATCGCCACCACCAAAAATTGGAGGGGAGAACGATCGCCCCTCCTTGTGGCGAACAATCGCCACGCTCCCTGGATTTCTCCAGGGATCGCGACCAGTCTTGGCGATTGATCGCCCCTCTTGGCGATCAGTCGCCAAGCGTTCTGCCTCCCTTCCCCTTCTTTTCTTTTTCCTTCCCTTTCTTTTCTTTCTTTTCTTTCCTCCCTTGCACTATATACCTACAAACACCTAACACTCCCTTCACTATTTCATCACACTCCTCATACAATTTCAAAATACAATTTAACATAAAACCCCAAATACTCGTATCTCCTCCATAACCTCATTTAAACAAACTTGAAACACGTTTAGAACGAAATATATTTTCATGAAAACAAACTGCATGGATATGTTTAAAAACCAAACATATCCCTATTATTAAACATTTTACAAAACAAGTTTCTAAAATGTTTAAAAACTTCGGAACGTAAACCTATCAACTAATCAGAACCAAACATCCTAAAATATTCTAACTATACAATTTTCCTACTATCTAACTACCGTATCCCAAAATACCTTTACATGATTCCCTACGGGTCAAAATGCATGGACTGCCCAGCGCACTTCCACAGGCCATCCTCCTTCAATCTGTACGATCGTCTGGTGGAGGGAAATCCTCCTCACCTGGATCTATGTCACCTACACCATAAATATACCTATGAGATAAAAATCTCAGTAAGCTCTACGTAAATGCTAATGCATGATCATGTATGCTCGATGCTTATGAAAACCGTCCATGTCAATGCATATATCAGTACGTGTCAGTCTATGGTTATCGGAAACGCTCGACAGATGGATATGGCACGTCCAGCGGTTAGACAGCCCACACCATCTGAAGGGAGAAAAACCCGCTCACCACGGAACGCCAGGTCTGAACCTCATCCCCGATAACCCCATGTCATGGTTATTTACTGTGATACTTTACTTGTCTTTACAATGCATGTTCTTTTCATAAATGAATGCTTAAATTCATTTTCATGACGTTTTGAAACCATGATGCATGAACAGTTCAATATAAATATACATGAACAGCATACCATTAAAACTCGACAAATACCATCAAAACAATCAACCTATAAAACAACTGAACCTAAACTACCCAACCAAAGCAATTTAAACAAATATGTCACCAAAACTCCTCGAGACGACTTCGACGTACGGTGTAGGCCTATCGGCCAGAGTAAGTCACGAGAACTTACTTCGTTCTCGTTGAAATCCAAACTACGTCCACGAGCTTTGTTCACCTAAGGCAATTTCACAATATTGTCGTTAAAATGAGTTTAAACTATTAAACGTCCAAATTTAACGAAACCTTAACTAAGAAAATTTCTTAAAGCCCTAATTTGATTCATTGAAGCATTTTATCGAGTAATTCACGCTCGCGAATTTACAAAACTCCATTAATGGAGATTTCTCAAACTTCAAAATCTGCTTTTCCGACCTAAACACCGCATACACTCAAAACTTCGTCCATTAACATTTAATACGTCAATATATCCACATCTACGATAAACCTATCGATTTCGAACCCTAAATCACGTTTTTCACAAACCCTAAACGAAACCTAATCGTTTAAACTCCTTAAAAACTAAAAACTAAGGCCGGAAAACGTTAGAGACTTACTTAAAACCGTGAATGAAGGAGAAAACACGAAGAACCGGAGGTTAATCGGAGAGGAATCGTCGGCATTGAGGAGGAATCGCCGCCTGGAGAAAGCAGAATCGCAGGGAGAAAAGGGTGAAGCCGTGAAGAAGAAGAAGAAATGTGATATTTTATAATATTGACTTGGCAAATTACTATTTTTCCCTTCCTTTGATTTTCTATTTGTTTCGTCCTTCGTTTCGTTAATTGTCTAACGATTCGACTTCTCCAAATTTCCTTAATTCGCCAATAAATCCAACTTACTACTTGGGTTCAATTAAAACTGTCTGTTCGTAATTCGGACCTCGTTTATTATTTTAACCAAAGTATCCTTTATATTACGATAAACGTAATTCTTGTAAACTTAGCGTCAAGCTCCTAAAATTCCCCAAAATTTTCTTAAAATCCTTATTAATTATTAAGATCGCAATAACGCTTTCTTTTTACAAAATGGACTTGATTTGACATATTAACCAAAAATGTCATTTACATTAAAATACTAATATTCCGTACAGCCGGGTATTACAGGTATTCTGGCGCTACAGCAAACTTCGCGGCAAAGCATTGGCCGAGAGCTTGACAAGGTCTTTTGATGATCCTCGACCAACCTTCCCTCATTGTCCAATCATGCTGCTCAATGACTCATAGTCCAATCCAGACAACGAAGAATAATAGTCTAGGGAAGTACTTACCTTCTATTTTTGTTTGCATTCTATTGTGTTTGACAGTGGGGACACTACCAATTTCAAGTTTGGGGGTAAGGTATTAGTATTGAATAGGAAAAAGGTGCACTGTGTAAATTGAAAAAAAAAACATTAAAATTAAAAAATTTTCCTAACTTCGTATTATTGTTGAAGAAATTCATGATCATATATTAATAGCATTTAACTAAGAATTATTCCCTTTAGTATAAATTTCTTTTATAACACACAAACTCCTTTTTAGTTGATTAGGGAGATTATCCTAATTAGATTTCATAGTTTTATTTAGATGAGAACGATTTAATGTTGATCGAAGAAAATTAGAGATAGAAAGTTCTTCTTCTAAAAATAATAACATAATAAATAATAAGTCTGAGGGTTATTAAAAAAATTGAAAAAAACAGAATAATTGCAATTTCTTAATCTACTTTCAATCTCGAGTGAGCCTTTTGGATACTCGATGGGTAGAATTCAATTAAAGGAACTTTGGGAGGAGCTCCGTTGCAATATTATTGACTATACTCCTCTATAATAATATACGAGTATGTATCTTTAGGTGACACTACTGAGTAACCGGAGGCCTTCATGATCAACATTGTCAATCGCATAAAAATATAGTGTGACTTATAAGAGAAAGTCAATACAAAAAAATGTATATCCCCTTATTTATTATTTATTTTAAAAAAAAAAGAACTTTTGAAATCTAATTAACTTAGGAAAAACATTGAAGAGTTAGGAATCTAATATTAACTGTGAATTTTAGTTTTGATAATTGAATTTAGCAAGTTGAAGAGGAGTTTGAGCCCACACACACTTTGTAAACTTATTTTATTGGAAATAACTCTATGTTAATTGCTTATAATTGTGATAGTGGAATTTTTCATTAGATTACAAGTTTCGAAACATCCTGAAAATTACATCTTGGGAATTCTTTAATTTTAATTTTATTTTACATCACTCGAGGACGAGTAATAGTTTAAGTTTGAGGGTATTTGATAACCGTTAAAAAAGAGTTATTTTATACTGTTTTTATTTGATATAACTCGTGTGATTTGAGTGAATGTAAAAGGAAATGAGTCAAAATTATAGAAATTACTGTAAGTTGCTGTAGCATTGAAAATTTTTAAGAATTTAATGAATTTTATGTTTATTTTCAGCAAAATCAGATTATTAGCACTTATTTAAATTCTATTGTTATCACGTTTGGTCACAGATTTACTAGCTGAAAAATAGAAGGGAAGATTTGATTTTATTTGAATGACCAAAAGAGAATGAGCAAAAGGAATGAAAAATTCCTAGAATCAAGGAAAAAAATGGATTTGGCTGGAGGATTCCCTAGAATCAAGGAAGGAAGAAGATTTTGGGCTGATAACAATTTTTAACTAAAAGAAAGAAAAGGAGGAGGTTTCGCCGGCGAGGGTCTCTGGACGGAAAGGAAGAGATTGATTTTCTACGGAAAAAAGAGAGAAAATTAGCAGACGAAATAGAACAGGGAAGACAAGCAGAAAAAGGGAAGAGACTTGGTGGCTAGAAAGACTGCACTTGATTAATTCTTCTCTTTATACTTTTTACATTTTTTCATGAATATTTTTATTTGGTATTTTTTTATCATGATTTTAGGCTAGATTTTTTTTATCTTGGTTAAGAGAGAAAGTACTCGTTATGTACTTTACATAGATCTATGAAAGTTTACGTATTTTTATTGAACAATCTATCATTATGTTTATTGCTTAATTCAAATTTTGTCGACTGGCAAATTTGATGTTACATGTTCCTCTTGTATCGATAGATAGATAAGAATTTTAAGATGCATGATTGATTAAATAAATTAAATTGTTACAAAGTCGTTGAGATTAATCTATTTGGCATTGAGAATAAGACTTTAAAGAAATTCGAATCAAGTTTTATTCTTTCAAAGTCGAAAGAAACTCTAGGTCGAATTTAACTAGACAATTCAATAGGATCCTAGCAAAATATTCGTTCTCGCTGTTTTGTGGAAAATGTTGTAGCTTTTTGTAGCATCGATAGTAATTTGCATGTAACGAGGAAATCGACCTTAACCAAGGCTTCCACCATCTTTATCTTCTAAATTTATTTCAATTTAAATCTTTATTATTTCTGAGCAAACTCTATTTTTATCATTCCTTGTCACTCACGTCATTTTTATATTATCGTCATATTTATTTTTATAGAATTTTATAGCAATTAAATTTAATTAAGATTATATTCATGGGATCGACTTTTATACTCTTTATTACTTTGTTAGCGACACGTGCACTTGTGTTAGATGTAGAAAATCACTAACAAATTTATCGTACGACACGTTGATATAGAAGATCGTTGAGCGAGCGAGCAAGCTCGGGTTTAGCTACCAATTGGAGAGCAACTGAGAGCACAAAGTTCTTCGTAGGCTGAGTCGAGGAGCTCACCGTCACACAAAGAGAGCTAGTTTATGTTTGTCATTTAGTTTATGTTATGTGGTGTATGGTTGTACTTTACTTTATGACTATACTTGAGTAGTACTTAATTATCTAAAACTGTGTGTTGGTTATAAAATTGTGATTTGAATAGGTCAGATTTGTTTGAATTTATCTATGTGGGAGTCATAAAACAAAAAAACTCTACTCATTTTTACAATTTTATCTCACTAAATTACACAGTATAATAAATACACACATTACACAGTATAATAAATACATAAATTACAGGCCGAATAGTCATACATTTATGCCTCTACCGTATGTAGAAGATTTCTGCACATAATGAAAACTATATTAGACAATAATGAAAGTGTGTTTATGAGTGAAATGTGTTGAAATGTACCAGTGTCCCGTTAAATGTGTGAAAACTCATAAATGTGTCTTGCGATGTAGAAGCGGAAGTAGCGCCTGAAGTGGATCCCATGCTAAAACAAGTGTGACTATTATGCCACTGACCACTGACAAATAGCACACGACATGGTTGAGTTCTTCCTAGTAATTGTCAAACTTGGTGGCTCATCGACATCTCTCACTCTTTTCTTTTTTGGCCTACCAAGTTGACTCTTTTTTATGAGTGGAAGAATTTGCTTAATATTTTGTACGGGTGACCACATGTGTTGGTCACTAATAGGATGAATGAAGTGTGAGTACATATGAAGATAAGTTCATTAGTGATAGTAATGATAAACGTAATTTTCCGGTACTAGTCTCATGAAATGGATGCAGAGAATGAAATTGACACACGAGATTCCAAAAAGCTCTCACATTTAACAGTTGCACACGCATGTATTCATGTTGACAACATATTATTTGTTGCCGACCTCAAATCGTGCAGCTCCCACAAACATATCACTCCAATTTCGAGCTGCATGTTTTAGCTTTACAAGTTTTTTTCTTATATGAGGACACAAGACGTCTGTTGACGATGCTAACTTCTCATATTTTTTGACAATCCTAGTTATCAAGCACTTTCAGATCATCTTGAACATGGTCAGAATCGGTTTGTCCCTGGCAGGTAATAGAACCGCATTTAATGACCCACCTAAATTGTTTAATCCCAATTCACACTTGGAAATCGAAGAAAATGCATGACTAGCCTAATAACTAGGGTTTGTGCCTCAAAGATATGCGTGGGCATCTGGGTTAATCTGATGTAAGTTCCTTATTCCTATCTCGAAATGAAAAGTTGTGGTTGCTCTGACCGCATTCCACATTGCATCTCGGTATAGTCTACCCCAAAATTGGTTTTTGAAATTTGTGTACATATGCCAGAGATAGTAGTAGTGGTCGACTGACAGTAATTCTTACTGCACAGCAGGCAACAACCCCTGGTATTTGAAAGAATAACAGAGTCAACATAAAATAATATAATGTGATGACCAAACCTCAAATCGGGGAACGACCTCTGGTGGGTAGGCTCGGGGAAAGGCTACTGACTGGTGAAATCGTACGGGGTGGATCCGGGGGTCGTCACAATCCCACATTGCTTGGGAAGGTATATGAAAATGAAACATATGTAAGAAAACTCATCCAAGATAGTAAGACGCGTTTTGGAGCACAATTAGCAATGGATCCCATAAGAACTCTGAAGTTAAAAGTGCTTTGGTGAGAGCAGTACCATGTTGGGTGACCGATTTGGAAGTCCTCGCCAAACAAAGCGATGAGGGGAGGATATTGGGCTACGACCTAATCCCCTGAGCGGACAATATCTTACTGGAAAAAATGGTCGTTACAAATGGTATCAGAGCCTGTACCCAACCAGAAATGTGGCCAATGAGGACGTTGAGCCCATGAGGGGGGTGATTGTGATGTCCGCACCTTAAACCGGGGAACGACCTCTGGTGGGTAAGCCTGGGGAAAGGCTATTGACTGGTGAAATTGTACGGGGTGGATACGGTGGTCGTCACAATCCCACATCGCTTGGGAAGGTATATGGAAATGAAACATATGTAAAAAAAAACTCATCCAAGATAGTAAGACGCATTTTGGAGCACAATTGGCAACGAATCCCATAAGAACTCCGAAGTTAAAAGTGCTTCGGTGAGAGCAGTACCATGTTGGGTGACCAACTGGGAAGTCCTCGCCAAACAAAGCCGTGAGGGGAGGATATTGGGCTACGACCCAATCCCCAAAGTGGACAATGAAAAAATGGTCGTTACAAATGGTATCAGAGCCTGTACCCAACCAGAAATGTGGCCAATGAGGACGTTGAGCCCATGAGGGGGGTGATTGTGATGTCCGCACCTTAAACCGGGAACGACCTCTGGTGGGTAGGCTCGGGGAAAGGCTACTGACTGGTGAAATCGTACGGGGTGGATACGGTGGTCGTCACAATCCCACATCGCTTGGGAAGGTATATGGAAATGAAACATATGTAAAAAAAAACTCATCCAAGATAGTAAGACGCATTTTGGAGCACAATTGGCAACGAATCCCATAAGAACTCTGAAGTTAAAAGTGCTTTGGTGAGAGCAGTACCATGTTGGGTGACCAACTGGGAAGTCCTCGCCAAACAAAGCGATGAGGGGAGGATATTGGGCTACGACCTAATCCCCTGAGCGGACAATATCTTACTGGAAAAAATGGTCGTTACAAATGGTATCAGAGCCTGTACCCAACCAGAAATGTGGCCAATGAGGACGTTGAGCCCATGAGGGGGGTGATTGTGATGTCCGCACCTTAAACCGGGAACGACCTCTGGTGGGTAAGCCTGGGGAAAGGCTATTGACTGGTGAAATTGTACGGGGTGGATACGGTGGTCGTCACAATCCCACATCGCTTGGGAAGGTATATGGAAATGAAACATATGTAAAAAAAAACTCATCCAAGATAGTAAGACGCATTTTGGAGCACAATTGGCAACGAATCCCATAAGAACTCCGAAGTTAAAAGTGCTTTGGTGAGAGCAGTACCATGTTGGGTGACCAACTGGGAAGTCCTCGCCAAACAAAGCGATGAGGGGAGGATATTGGGCTACGACCTAATCCCCTGAGCGGACAATATCTTACTGGAAAAAATGGTCGTTACAAATGGTATCAGAGCCTGTACCCAACCAGAAATGTGGCCAATGAGGACGTTGAGCCCATGAGGGGGGTGATTGTGATGTCCGCACCTTAAACCGGGAACGACCTCTGGTGGGTAGGGGGTCGTTACATATAACTAGTGCAACAAACCAATATTTGAAAGAACAATTGGAAATATATTATACTTCTTGTCAATTCGAAACAAATGTGCATCTGTATCCCGATTCAGTCTGTAGGTCTTCCTTCAATAATTTCAAAAACAACGTCCATGAGTCCATACATTCTTATTCCACATTAGTAACAGCAACGAGATATATTCTATTGTTGCTATCAATACTGATGACTGTCAGTAATTGGCAGGGACAAAAATCCTTTAGATGACAATCATCCAAACAGATAATAGGTCTACTACATTGCAGCAAACCTGCCTTGCAAGCAACCATACACATATACATTCTTTCGAATACACATGACTCATTATCTGCAGAGCCCACGAAGTAAGTCTGTAGGCCCAATGTGCTATTCAAATTTGATATACGACCGTCAGTCGTCAAGATTCACTTTTAATAAATTTGATCTCATAACCATTATTCAAATCATATTCTACTATTTCTTCTCTAATTGTCTTTAAAGAATTATATTTTTTTTCCAGATAAAATCTCATCTAAATTTCTTCCTTTACCGATATGCTTTCCACCGCATCATCCTCCGAGTCGACTAGTGTTCGAAGCTCATCGTCTAGAGTTTCGATGTCAAATTGCATCTCTATTTCTTCATTACTTTCTAGGTGATCGAATACCTAAAGATCATCATATATGGGCGTATAGTATGAATACCAGTCCATATTGGTATCACAAGTTGTTGTCTCGTCTAAATCAACCGATCTACTCGAATCAGAATCCATTGACATCGCTAATACAAAGAAAATTCGTCTGAACAAGGAAATGGTTGAGAGATTTTAGGATTTTTGCCAGCCGGAGGTTTAGAATAGGGGACCGATTTCTTATATAATGTTGGAGATCAGCCCCCCATTCCTAAGAACGACCCCCCGTTCTAAAATAAAATAATTGAGATCAGGGGGCCGTTTCAAGGCGGCGACCCCTCGTTTTCAATCTTATAAAAAAATATTGTTAGTAACGGGGGGCTGTTTCGAGGCAGTGACCTATCGTTCCTGAATACCCTTTAAAATAGGGAGGCAGGGAACGGGGGTCATTTCGAGGCGGTGACCCTCCGTTTCCGAATACTTCTAAAATGGGTAGGCAGAAATGGGGAGCCTTTGGGGGGCGGGGACTCCTCGTTCTCTAATCACGTGCGATGCACGTTGGACAGGGGGTTCCCGCCCCCTACATCGACCCATACGTCCAGTTCCACATAAGTACTGGACAGAATGGGGGGTGATCGGCTCCCTGTTCTAAGTATAAATTCAGAACAGGGGTGATCGACACTCTGTTCTAGGCATAAATTCAGAACGGGGGTTGATCGACCCCTCGTTCTAAGCATAAATTCAGAACGGGGTGATCGGTCATCTGCTAGAGTCTGATCTGTTAGTTATTAGATTTTTTAATTTACATAGTGTTTCAAATTAAACCTATATCATAGAATTTTTTAACTAAGAAACATACGTTTAGAAAGTAATGTTTTGTCATATCGGAATATCTCTTTCGCGGGCGATGTTATAGCCTGTGCATGGATGTAAGCAGTCCGTCATTTCGCCAGTCAAGCTTGTTTAGAGGGCATTTAATGGCCAAATGCTGTGCGGTCCTGAACAGATGAGAAGCTCTACGTGTCCAACAATGGTTGAGATTTCTTCTTTTAGTAAACCCTGGAGCCCATCTTTGACTTACAGCCGCCCACAAAACTGAGAGAAACAGCGCCTCTCTCTCTCTCTCTCTCTCTCTCTTTCTCAACCGCCCAAAGAAAAAGCTGTTCATGGGTTTGAACAAGTAAACCCATAAAGTTCGACACTGCCAGTTTCTGTCTTTCTTCTCCACTTTTCCTTGTGTTCTTTTCTCACGGACTTGGAGATGACGATACTCTAAGCCACTGTCCTTTTTCCAGAATTCCCTGCGAAGGGAATAAATGACGTTCCATGATAGTTTCGGTGCTCCTTTGACCAATAATTGAGCTCTTAACTTGGCCAAATTTCTGTTCTATCGTGCTTCCTGCTGCCTGCTCTAATGGAAGAGATTTTCATATTAATACCCAAAAACCTCGATTAAGATTTGATTTTCACAGGTAAACATACCATATGATTTCTTAGCATATTAATAAATGACGTTCCAGACCCATTTTTTCTTCTTCTGACTTTGTTGAAAAAGACGGTCCTCAATCTTTTGGTTGATGATTGATTTTCAAATTTGGAACTTCTCAAAAATAGTCATGATAAAATAACATATAACACTGTTTCAGCAGTCAAAGATTGGCATATTTTATGAATAAATTGAGCCTTGTTTTGCTAGATTTGGACACGTATCAGTTCTATTGATTAGCTACTGATAACTACGTTACCACCTCCAAACAAAAAATCATTCAACGAACAAGTCTCTAAAATTATTATTTGGAAAATGACTTGTTTAGGTGCAGATGGCAACTTTCACCTGCTAAAGTAAAAGCTGAGTTGTACCAATCAATCATCAGGGATATGCCTACGCACAAAATGAATTTGGTTTTTTTTTTCTGAATCGGATTTGGGTTAATTGAATTTCACGAGTCGATTTTGTTAACACGTGTGAGAGGGTAGAACTCATCCCCAAAAGCTAGTTCAAGGGGAGAGGAAATCTCCCTTACATATATACAAAGTGCAAGTCCATCTAACAGGCGATATGAGACAAACACAACTATCAATACTTGCCCTCACGCACAGCATGTCTGTGCCGGGTCCAATTCCTACCATCGTTTAACTTTGATACCATGTTAACACATGTGATAAGGTAGAACTCATTCCCAAAAGCTAGCTTGAGAGGAGAGAGAATCTCCCTTACATATATACAAAGCGCATGTTCATCCAATAGGCGACGTAGGACAAACACAACTATCAATAGATTTGAAGGTCAAAAACGACCAATGTAAGTGGACGAACAATCAAACATAAGTAGTAATCAAACTAAAACCGAACTCAAGAACTAGAAATCTCGGTTCAGATTAATTTGAATGTGACTATCAGCCCTAGAGTAACACATGCTGAAGTGAAATATTTTTGTAATTCTCAAAGCCCACAACAAGCAAAGCCCATACCAATAAGCCCAACTTATATATCTTAGATATTTTTCATTTTATATTTTTAGTAATATTTATTTGTAATTTATTAATTAATTTAATAATTAAAATAAATTATAACTGTAGAAATAAAATGTGGTGTCCATTGAAATAGAGCATCGATTTAGAAAGCGGGTTGAACCCGGGCGTAAGGGTGCCCGAGATAGCCCTTTGCAACCCGTATTCGCCTCCTTCCTCTTCTAGTCTCCGTCTCTCTCTCTCCTCTGGTAATTCGGATTTGTTTATGTCTTAAAACCCTAATTATCTGAACCAGAGCTTGGTGATGCTATAGGAAGGTGCTGGAGTTTAATCTATTAGAAAATGCTGGTAAGAACTATTAACCACCACCCACGCGTGATACACGGAAGTAGCCCCCTTCGAGCTCGATCGCCATGTCTAGGTCCGTCTGTTTTGGTTTTTTTTTTTTTGTTTTATTTCTGGGTTTTACTCCTGCTCTCGCTGCAATTTTCTGGGTTTTACCTTTTTGTGTATTGGGACGAACGTTATAATGTAGCAATATTGGAATTAGCTTATTCTTTTCTCGTGACGGTTCATGCTATTGCTCGACGTTGTTTAAGAATTGTGGATATTGCTTGCGTAATTTCTCGCTTACATAATCATTCACAATGATTGCCTTTGGTAGATTTATGATAAGCATTGTTCTATTTAGATGGAACAATTTTTTAGCCCTGCGAATTTTACAATCTTTTTATAATCAACAAATCTTTTGATGGATGTAATATTTTCATATTAGTATTAAGTACTAGGGAAATGTATGCACCTCTGCTAGTAAAAAAGCTGCTTTAGGTGTCTCCTGATTCTAATGTGCTCAATTAAGTATAAACGATTGGAGCTGACTATATGTGTAAAATAAATTTAGTTACTAAAGTGTTGTACTCTAGCTGCGCGGATACGATCGGTACCAATTACTTTCTTTTGGGTGAGTGCAGATTTTTAATGTTTGAAACTAGAAGGAGAGTAGCACATTCTATTATTACAAGCCAGTGGTACAGCCATTTAAATACAAGGAAATGTGGGGTAATTTTTACCACTGGCCTGCGGCTCCCCCAGTACAAACTCTACTCCATTTATGGTTTACTCTCAAAAAGACATGGATTATTCCCTTCTTGTAACATAAAAAGTTATGGAACTATATCCAGAAAGTTCAGCCAACTCACAGCCAGCAGTGTTGTTGCACATCATACCCAAGTTGCATGGAAAAGGATTTGCCAGAAATATTGTTACAGTGGCAGAACTTTTTCCTCCATAAATACGGTTGCTCAAGCAATCAGCTTGGCCCTCACTCGCTCTCACCTGATAGTTCTTGGTGTATTTTCTTTCACATGTGGAGAGGTAGCTTGGGCACAAAGAACATATGCAAACCCATACCACTATCCATACCAGAGTTCTTTGTATGCCCGAGCGCAAGACAGCCATGCCTATATAACTTCACTATTATTTTCAGCCTTAGAAGGTTTTATATTGCTAATAAGAGCTTTCTATTTGGCAATTTTGTTCTCTCCGAGCATATTGATGGCTCCTTTTGCAGATTCTATGGGACCTCAATTCAGGAAAATGTGGCTTGCAGTTGTACATCGTTCACTGGAGAAAGCAGGACCAGCTTTCATAAAATGGGGTCAATGGGCAGCCACACGTCCAGATCTTTTTCCTAGAGATTTATGCACCAAGCTTTCTGAGCTTCACAGTAAGGCTCCGGAGCACAGCTTTTCATATACAAAAAAAACTATTGAAAGAGCATTTGGTCGCAAGCTATATGAAATATTTGATAATTTCGAAGAGAAACCCGTTGCATCTGGAAGCATTGCTCAGGTGCATCGAGCATCTTTGAGATTTCGTTACCCCGGTCAACAAATTAAGCCAATGGTAGTCGCTGTAAAGGTTAGACATCCTGGTGTGGGTGACTCAATTAGGAGAGATTTCGCAATCATCAATTTTGTTGCAAAATGTTCTACATACATTCCTACTCTGAACTGGTTACGATTAGACGAAAGTGTGCAGCAATTTGCTGTTTTTATGATGTCTCAAGTAGACCTTGCAAGGGAAGCTTCTCACTTGAGTCGTTTTATTTACAATTTTCGCCGTTGGAAAGATGTTTCATTTCCAAAACCTGTTTATCCACTCGTGCATCCAGCTGTTCTAGTAGAGACATATGAACAAGGAGAATGTGTCTCCCACTTTGTTGATGAGCTTGAAGGGCATGATCGTCTCAAATCTGCTTTAGCTCACATTGGAACACATGCACTTTTGAAAATGCTTCTGGTAATTGACTACATATTTACTTTCTTGTGATCTTTAGTTCCTTACTTTTTCCCTTTAACAAATGGTTTCTTCATGTTCGTCCTTCATGTTGATTAGAGTATGAGATCAAAAAGTATAGCTTTAGTATATACAATATAGTTTTGGCTTCCAGATATTGTAGTTTCTTCTTTCAGGTGGACAACTTTGTGCATGCAGACATGCATCCTGGAAATATCCTTGTCCGGGTGGCTCACAGCAAATCTCCTCAGAAACGCCTCTTCAAATCAAAGCCTCACGTCATTTTCCTTGATGTAGGCATGACTGCTGAGCTATCTGGGAGTGATCAAATCAATTTATTGGAGTTTTTTAAGGCGGTTGCTCGTCGAGATGGACGCTCTGTAGCAGAGCATACTCTCAGATTATCCAAACAACAGAATTGCCCGGATCCAAGGGCTTTTATTGAGGTAAGATTTGTGTGCATGATTTTCGTCGTCTTTAGAAAGTTCACAGGGTCAAAGGTCTCCACAGATGATACTTGTTTCTTTTACTTCGGCCCTAGTAGTGGTGAAAATGAATGGGGGAGTTTGTTTCTTTCACCAATCCACTATTATGCTTCGTTGTGAAGTGAACAAAAATACTTCTTCAAATTTTCACTCATAACAGCCACTGGGAATTTGGGGATGCATTTGGCCTTCACTTGTATTCACCGATCAGCGTTATTTTTTGGTAGGAAGTGGACGAGGCGTTTGCATTTTGGGCCACCCCGGAAGGTGACTTAGTTCATCCTGCTGAAGCCATGCAGCAACTGCTTGAGAAAGTGAGGCGTCACAGAGTCAACATTGATGGAAATATCTGTACAGTGATGGTTACTACTTTGGTCCTTGAGGTAACTACTAGCTAGAGTATAGCAATTGTCACTAATTTTCCCATTGTAGTCTTTTATTTTTTGTTCTCTGGGTTTAAACATACCTGATTTTCCAATTACTCGTCTGAATTTGAGAAAAATGAAGATAAAAAATAAAGGATGCATTTCTTCATTGGTAGGGGTGGCAACGGAAACTCGATCCGGCATACAATGTCATGCAGACACTGCAAACATTGTTACTAAGAGCTGACTGGGCGCGGTCTCTTTCCTACACCATAGAAGGACTGATGGCTCCATGAGATAGTTTCTGGTTTGTTTCTTCCCCAAACAATACAATTTTGATACTGTAAACCCGAAGCACTGGGTCTTAAAGGCGAAACGTCTCTTAGATCAGTTTATAATTTATTTATTTTTTCGCGCTTGTCCTATATGTTAAGGTTCTATCTTTCAGTATTTTTTTCATTGTTTCTTCGAAGTATGGTTGCTTCGACTGGAATAATTGCTAAAGAAAGAGGAAAATCAATTGCTTATATTTTCTGTTTTCCTTTCACAACTCTCTCACTCTCTCCTTGACTGTGATGAAGAAAATCCAACATTTCCATCTGCTCGATTTCCGAGTCGAAGGGAAACAACAGTTTCTATACATGGTTGCCGATTGGTATCGATAACTTGCTCTATGTGTTGTCGAAATCATTCTCATCGTTCAATCAAGAAAGATTGGCATGGGTTGCCAGCAACTGAATTCAACAACTTTAGAAACTGGCACTGGCAAATAAACTGGCACTGGCAAATTACACTAAAAGAAGAAAAGAACATTTGCAGGAAATTCAAGAACTTTATACAGCCAAAACCTTTGATTCTTTATTTGGTTTCATATCTCAAGCTATAGCCAGTGCCATCGAAATAAAAGGCAAAGCTCAAATCTTTTCAAACACCTTAAGATTTCTACTCTGGAACGAACATCCGGCAGGAAAGATGACAGCTTCTCCGACATGTTGTTCGAAGGTCCATGGTTCGACTTCTGGTTGCATAACAGACTAAGTTCAATGAAATCTGATTTGATAATCAAATAATCATAGTTAGACATGAGAAAGAAACTCTCATCAAGAATAGCTGCAAGTATAAACAGGTTACATTAACTGGCATTTAAGCTTAGTTGCTGACTAAACTAGATCATAACCAGTTCTAATTGGAGGCTTACATGCTTAGGAAGGTCACATTTATGAGTGAACTCGCTAGAACATCTTGTGAGATATTCGATTAGCGCCGACAAAAGCATCCCAATGGGCACAAGCCTCTGTGACTGATTTTGTTCCATTGACATCGGAGCTTTTGCCACTTTTCTTCTAATCTCTTGCATCCGTTGATTTTCTTTTTGCCGTTCCATTGCTTCCGGATTCTGAATCACGGTTGTCAATGTGTCACATTCTTTGGCCCGTCAAAAGCTGTTCTTGAGGGGAATAGAGCAGCTGCATAATGTCAAAAATCTGTTTCGGAATCGTGTCGTTCTTGTTGCCGTAGATTGTGATTTTGCTGACTTTGTGTTTTGATCATTCAATGATAAGTCTGTCCACTTTAGTTTCTAGTATAATGCCGGTAGTCCTCGAAGAATCTACAAGTTTGTTTCGCGGTTGAAGTAATTTAATGATGTTGGTGAATTGTTCGACAGAAACAGAGGTCTGGTGTTAGAATTGGGTGTGACTCGAATTCTATATGAGCCAGGCCGGTTATGCCCATTTTAGAAATCTCATTAGGGTTTTGTTTTCTCTATAAATTGATGTAAACTAGAGTCACAAAACCTGCGGTTGTATTTGAATCTTCATAGTAGATTTGTTCCTCTGCCCGTGGTTTTTTTTTCCGTAAGGGTTTTTACACGTAAAATTCGGTGTTTATTATTTTCTCCTTTTCTTTTTCGTATTCCGGATCGTTCGTTACAGGTGGATTAGGGCGTCTAATCCTAACAAGTGGTATCAAAGCTTCAGGTTGAAAGATTTTCGAAAATTAGGGTTTGATTTTTCGAAGGTATCGAACGTTTTTCAGGGTTGTAATTTCGGTAATTGAAATTACAATTAGAAGGAAAAAGAAAATTGAAAAAGAAAGAAATTTATTTTCTTTTCTTTTTCTCTACGTGAAGAAACAAAAAAAAAAAAAAAAAAATTGGTTTTGGTTGTTCTTCGACAGAGAAGAACAGAGCCTCTGTTCTGCCCGAGCCGCAGCACCCACGCGAACGCCGCGCCTCCACGCCTCGCCGCTGTTGCCCTAGTCGCTGTCGTCTGTCATCAACCGAGCAGAGTCGCCGGAGAACAGACACCACCGCGCTCCGTTCTGCTCGCCGCGAATGCCGCGCTCCGTTCAGAATCTCGCCGCCGATCAAAACCGCGCGCGCGTCAGAGAAGAAGGCCGCCGCCGCCTGCCTTCTCCGTTCAGCAACCTCCGAGCATCCGAGCAGCAAGTTTGTTTAGTTTTTTGGTATTTTTCACTGATTTCAGATTATTGTTTGCTATTTTTCGGAATAATTATTTGGTGGAGACATTGCTAGAAATTCTGATCTTGAAATGATGTGGCGGGCTGAATTATTGATCGGAATATTGGGCCGAACAGAGAAGAAAAAAGAAAATCTTCAGGTGAAAAGAGTCGTTGTTCTTGTTGCCGACCAGTGAAGAGAGGAAAGCCGCCCTCACTCAGTTCAGCCTCACCATTTCATTTGTCTTGTTTCTTTAGGGATAAAAGATGAACAAGTTTTTTTGTGATATTTTTGGGACAAAAAAATATCAATTTTGTTGGGAGATTGAGATTTAAGGAAAGATTTGGATGACGATTTGAAGATGTCATCATCATGGCTTAAATGATTTAAACTTGATTAGCATTAGTTGTTAAGATGACCCATCTGGGGCTTTTGTGGCAGAGGATGATATTTTTAATATTTTTGAAGATTTGTTTCTTTGCACCGGAATTTCGAAGGTGGAGATTGTCAGAGTTCAGTGTTCTGGATTCGAGTTGGGTTGGGCCGAGCAGCCCGTTGGATCTTTTATATGGAATTCATGTCAAAGTGGAGATTGTTAGAATTGGGTGTGACCTGAATTCTATATGGGCCAGACCGGTTAGACCCATTTTGGAAATCTCATTAGCGTTTTGTTTTCTCTATAAATTGATGTAAACTAGAGTCACAAAACCTGCGGTTGTATTTCGATCTTCATAGTAGATTTGTTCCTCTGCCCGTGATTTTTTTTCCCGTAAGAGTTTTTCCACGTAAAATTCGGTGTTTATTATTTTCTCCTTTTTTTTTCGTATTCCGGATTGTTCGTTACAGGTGGATTAGGGCGTCTAATCCTAACACCTGGGATAATACAAGAAGTTATCATTTGAATCCCTTCGAATGGCCACTTTTCGATACTGCTCAATTTCGTCATAGCTACACAATTTCTTCTGCTCTTGCTTCTAGCTCCTCGGTCGAATTTAAGGGCGAAACACACTTCAAATCGAAAAGATTATTGCCTCCGCGGCCTCCGTATTTTACAGACTGGCAAGAAAGGCCGGCAATGCCGTTAAGAACTCTGCCATGAGCATATGTCAACGAAGGAGAAGCAGATTTCTTCTCATAAATATTGTTCGGTGTGTATTATTTTCAAAGGTTTTGAGACATCATCACTTCCATTACACATTTTTGGGAAATTATTCTATTTTAGTAAAATTAAATATTTGCTTTAAAAATAGACTTTGACCAAATAATAATTAAAAAACACTCGAGAACTAAATAATTAATCTACAAAAGGAGGTAGTAATAATCATATAATAGCTAAAATAAATAGTCTGTCAATGGTAAATGATCTTCAAAAGCTGCTGTTTCCGATGAGCCAGAGCCAATCCAGAGAAACACCGGCGAAAATGCCGGCCAGAAGGAACAACACCAGCAAATTCCCCAGTGCATTTTGCTCAGGTCCCTGCAAAAAACAGAGCAAAATTCTAAGCCAGAGTTCCCATTAAAACGATCAGAGATTACTTCAACCGTGATTTGTTCTCACCTTATAACCCTTCGGTGCTATGGTTAGAACACAGACGGTGAGATAACCGTTGGTAAGTCCGAGAAAAGAGACTAGCATGATCATCCACCCTTGATCGCCATATTTTGCCGTATAGTAGAAAGCCGGGATGAGTAAGAATCGGGAAAGAACGGCAATCATCAGGCCTTTTCGCGATTCCAATTTTACGAATTTGATAAGTGGAATATATCGAGATATCAAATCAAATACATTATACATCGCTATTAGAACAAGAGGGTACCTGAAAGAAACGTCGAATAAGTCATTTTAAACGTAAAAACTGATCGAATGTAAAGAAAGCAAGTTGGATTCAAGAACTTGATACGATCGAGGACTTACCATGAACCCAACTTGTGTGAGCCGGTGTTTTCGTACAAGAATCCCGGAAAGATCGAGAGGGTGAGAACGTAAATCAAGAACAAGTCGAGTCCATAATCGATGTTCTGAAGTAATAATTGCTTGTTGCTTAGACGTTGGTTCTTAGAACCATCTTCCACCTGAAAAGAGTGAAGACACGTTTGATTATATTTAGCAGACGTTGAAAACTTGACACTCAAAGAAAAGCAAAAGTACTTGTTGATTTGTGTCGATTTTGATCCCTGCAGCTGCGAGATCAGCCGTTACGGTTTTCGATCCTTCCAGAGCTGCTTTCGATCGATAGTGCTTCACTATAGGGAGCTTAGGGAATACAAGTGCGTAAAGAAGAAGACAGACAAACTCGGCCAACGTAGAGATTGCAAGAAATAACACTGCACAAAGCGATTGAAATTTGACAGATTGATGAATTTTCTTTTACAGAGAAAAAAGCTTATGATTTTCAAATCAATGGCAGAGAGTCATGCACTTACTAGTTCCTTTGCGAAGACCATCATGAGCACTCTCGAAAGCCCCTTTTGTACTGAGTCTCAGAGCAGATGTTAGAGCCCCTGATGCAGCTAATCCAGCCATAAAAGACTGAAAATAGAATTACAGTCAGAAGCTTTCACAAAAAAAGAAAGAAGAAGAAGAGAAGAAGAAGAACCTGGACGAATTCAGGATCCATAAACGACAAGTCTCCGACCATTCCACCTTGAACGTTAGCATCCGCAACTCCAAAAGCACCAACAATGGCACACAGAGCAATGTAAGGTCCAATTCCTCCTCTTCCTGATGTGGCCAAATCCAGCTGCAGTCGAAAATTGTCGTGTTTTTAACTAACCGATAAATAAACTTTAGCAAACGAAGGAAGCGAAAATCGTTACTTACAACTATAAGCATGAAAGTACTTGCAGTAAAAAGAGCATAGCCAAATAAGTTCCTCTTTCTCGTGTCGATCCTCGATTCGTTATATGCCAATAACGCCATAGTTATGGATGCAAACGGTTGATAAACGAGCGTAAGAACCCGCGATGGATGATAGTTCTTCAAAAATACATAAAAAAGAAAACATATCATACGATACAAATTGGACGACTGAATTATTGATTGTCATAATTTAGGAATACAGTAAAGTTTCAATACCGGAAACAAGGCGTAGTAGTAGTCGCTTATAGTGAGCATGCTGTTCCAAGACATGAGAGACCCAAGTCCAAGAAACCAGCAGACAACAACTGCCTTAAATTTTCCCTATTTGTCAAAAGAACTGAAGAAATTAAAATCTCAGATCATACGACGAAGAAAAGAAGAGAGAAATTTTGCTTATACCTCTAGTCGAGGGGAAGTCCTGGTTCCGTCCGGCACTGTCATGATTTTTCCGCTGCAGAATAAAAAACCAGCGAATTTAATCAGTCAAAGGAGTGATTTTTACCGCCGAATGGATCGGCGTTTTCTCTCGAACAAACTAAGATTCAGATACCCAGTTGTTTAAATACAAGAAATCTGAAAACGGGAGAGAAAATATGAATGGGGGTATACCAGTGAGAATGCAGAAGGTCGAGGGATGAGAAAGCGGCTGAAAGACGAAGAAGAACACAGAGAATATCTTAGAGCTTTAGAGGGAAACGAAAAGGTGGAATCTTGAAAGTGATTCGAAAGAGTGTCTCTTTGTTTAAATAATAAAAATCAGCAATTTCTCAGTCTGGTTGAATCTGCAGTTGATGGGAGAAAATCAAGGGGGGAATCCTTAAACAGTGCAATTAACAAATTCCTCCATAGAAAGCGGTTCGAGACCATGAAGCTGTCATTTTTAAAAAAACAAATCAACTTTCAAAAAACAGAATCTTTCCCAATCAACTTGGTCGAAATGACACGACGTTTAAATCGCGATAATCAGCCATAAACACAACCAGGGTGGCGTTTAAGGAAAAGAGAGAACGACAGACACACTGATATTAGTGTTCTTCAAAAAAAGCTTACTTTTTTGTTTGCAGAATCAGCAGAGCAAGTATGGAATAGAAAGGAAATTGAACTGGGGTGATCATATTACTTTAACTGGCCAGATTCTCACGTGATTGTTACAAATGTACTCAAATCAAACAAAGTCAAAATCTTTTTTTTTTTTTAATATTTTTCTAACGGATTAAGTGCATGTTAATCATTAAACTTTGATTCGTTGAGCAATTTTTTTTTCATCAAATAACTCTTTTAATTTAAGGATATTAGACATTAACTCCTCGCTAGTGAGAGAAGAAGCGCGAAAAAAATCTGAGTTTTTATCGCACGATCTTTTTTTATCGACAGTTTTTAAAGAAAAACAACTATCGTTATAACGATTTCGGCAATTTTAAGGATTCTAAACACTGAATTTTTCAATTTTTTTTTAATAGTAAAAATTTTCTTTAAAAATTTATTATCAATGAAAAAAAAAACGTGTTTGAAAATTAGAAATGACACGGTACATATGTTGTTGTAACATTGAGGAATCCTAATAATTACTCGATTAAATAATGTCACAAAATTTGGTGATAATATAAAAGTAAGGTATTATGACTGCGAACAGAACCATATTTAAGAAGCTATTTATAATCATATTAAATAAGGTTTAATTTTTATTAAATAATGAAGCAGTCTCCATCATAGGCTAAACTCCTTTATTTATTTATTGTAGAGCTTTATAGAAAGGTTATCGAGTTCTCTTTTGAAGTGGGTCATTCCAAGTGGAGTTATTAAAGTAAATGATTGGTGGAAATTCATTGGGCTTAACCATCTTCAAGTTTCTCATTTTCTCTCTCCCCCTCTCATTGGCTGGTTCTCCTTCATCTTGGGTTGACCTTGAACCACGACCAGATCTTTGCTTTGTAAGTTAAATCGAAGTAAATAAACTTTAAACTATTAAAAATTTAATAAAAAAATATGAAAAATGCAAAATAAACATTGATGTTTAGGAAATAGGAAAAAAAAAACAAGTTTGATTTTAGGCAAAAAAAAAAAAAAAAAGACGTTTAAGAAATGGGCAAAAAAAAAAAAAAAAAGTCGGTGGTTTTTTGTTTTAGGCACGGCGAAAGGCCAGCTGGTCCGATCGGACCAACCGACCTCAAATTTTTTTAATAAAAAAAGGAGAGAGGCCGGCTGGTCTGCTCGAACCAGCCGGCCTTTCCCCTTTTTTTTATTAAAATAAGTGAGAGGCTTGCTGGTCCGAGCAGACCAGCCGGCCTCTCCCCTTTTTTTAATTTAAAACATCATGTTAAACGAAAACACAATATACAAATATAAGTATTGTTGTAATTAATGTTATAAAATATAAATACATTAAATGTACTCATTTGACGAGTATTTCTTAAGAGAACACAGAATAAGAGGATGAAAACCCGTTGTGCCGGAAGAATATGGTAGTGCAACGACGTCGTCTGGGCTGATTTTTACGTTGGGTATTGCTGGATCTTCTTCTTCTTCTTCAATCAGTGAAGAAAGTTTCAGGCAGCCATCTACTGGTGAATCTGTACAGATTATCTTCACGTTATCTGGCTCAGATTCTTGAGCTAAGTGCCTTACTTTCGGGTAGAACACAGCTTGAGTTACAATGATCTTCGCTTTCGAAGCTTTGGCTTGCTTTTCAATCTCGGCGAGAGTGAAAAACGGGTTCGCGGCGGTCATGATCGCCCCGAGAAAAGAAGCAGCGAGGAAGATGAAGGCGAATTCCGGCGAATTCGGAAGCAAGTTCATCACCACGTCGCCTTTACCCAACAAATTTTTTTAATAAAAAAAGGGGAGGGGCCGGCTGGTCTGCTCGGACCAGCCGGCCTCTCACCGTGCCTAAAACAAAAAACCACCGATTTTTTATTTTTTTGCCTATTTCTCAAACATTTTTCCTTTTTTTGCCTAAAACCAAACTTGTTTCCTTTTTTTGTCTGTTTCCTAAACATAAATGTTTATTTTGCATTTTTCCCTACAAAAATTCATATATCTCTCCGTTCTGTATTTTACACATAGAATGGGGAACAGTTCTTTTTAGAACTGTCTCTCGTTATAAAAAGGGCAAATGTTACGTGGATTATATATTTTACTTTATAAATTAATTTAAAAAAATACTAAACGTTATTCAATTTAATTGAAATATTTATCACATATTCATCAAATCATGAGAAGATAATCTGAAAATTTTTGTGATTTTATAACACTTATATGGTTTATCATAATTGTTTTATAAAATAATTATTTAAAATTACAATATATCGTACAAGTGTTATAAAATCACGACAATTTTCAGATTATATTTCTATCATGTGTTGAACAGGTGGTAAAAATTTCAAATAAATTGTATATCGTTTGGTATTTTTAAAATTAATTTATAAAGTTAAGGAAAACCTTTATAAAGTGAAGTGAAATTTTTATAAATTAATTTTAAAAAATAACAAACGATATTCAATTTACTTAAAATTTTTACAACATGTTCACCATATCATGAGAATATAATCTGGAAATTTTAATAATTTTATAACACTTGTACGATAAATTGTAATTTTATATTATTATGTTATAAAACAATTATTATAAATCATAGAAGTGTTATAAAATCACAAAAATTTTTAAATTATCTTCCTATGATGTGTTGAAAATGTGTTAAAATTTTCAAATAAATTGAATATCGTCTGATATTTTTTTAAATTAATTTATAAAGTGAAGAAAGTAATTCACGTGATATTTTCACTTTTTAGAGTTTAAAATGGGGACCGTTCTAAAAAGAACAGTCTCCCGGATATCGGTCGATTGCCATGAATTTTTTTATTAAGTTTTTTATAGTTTTAAATTTATTTTGTTATGGTTAATATTTGGAGGGTTAAAAAAAAAAAAAAAAAAAAAAAAAAAAAAAAGTCATATATTGTGGTGGTAGGGAAACGTTCGGTTGAGTTCGAGATGGGGGTGGCGAGTGGGGCCCTTTAGTCTTGTCGTTTAAAGATGTTTAAAGCACCGCCCAACACAGACAGGACCAACGCACGTCGCTTTACTCATTTTTGCAACTTGCTTACGACTCGGTCAGTTCTCAACTCGGAAATCTACTCAGCTCAGAACGATCTATCGAGTCGTTGACCGTTGATTTGATCCGCGTTTGACACGTGGTGTTCGATTAGGGAGTGACGTAGGAAGTGCTGGAACACACGTGATAATGGAATTGGTTTTACACAAAGTAGAAAGCAGAGTGACTGGCGTCCACGTTGCAGCTCATAATAAGACAACCGGACGTGGGACCGGATTGGGACCCACTTCGTCGAAAGCGTTCTTCTCCACTTTGTTCCTTCAACGTAAAAGTTTTAAACCTAACTCCCCCACCAACTCTCTCTCTCCCACTTTCAGAGAATTTTCGAGGATTACAGGCAAGTGATCATCTTTGAGCAAGGCAGATGGACGTAATGGCAAATCATTAATTAATCTGTTTTCCAGTTTGTTCTAGTTTTAGTCGGTCCAGCTTTTGTTTTTTACTGCGTCTGTTATCGGCCTGTTCTTCAGCTAATCGAGGGTGTTTTTTTTAGAACATGACGTGAAGAGTTTTTTAATGAGAGAGAAGATACTCCACTGTAAAAACTGCAGACGAAGTAATCTATCGTGGAATGGAAAAGGGAGCTCGAGGCAATTTATATAATGGGTCCCTGTGTGAGACGTGTTGCTATTACCACCAATGATTAACCAGTTAGCTCTGTATGAACTCTCAGTCTCTCTTCCCACAATAATATATATCAGCTTTTCATCTTCTCCAGAGATCTCGACGAAGAAGAATTCAACATCCAGATCAGGCACCCAGTGTATATAATCCTCTGTTTATTTTAAAGAGTTGCTGGAGAGGGAAAAATGACGTCGTTCCGTCCATCGGAGCTCGACTCCAACGCAACTGACTCCGTCGCGTCGTCTCCGAGGTCGGACCTTAATTTTCACTCTTCCCACGAGCTGCATACACGCGTTCGGTTCATGTGCAGCTTCGGCGGGAAGATCTTGCCGCGGCCCCACGATAATCAGCTCCGATATGTCGGCGGCGAAACTCGCATAGTTGCGGTGCACCGATCTACCACCTTCTCTGCGCTTCTCACCAAGCTTTCCAAGCTTTCAGGTTCTTCCATACATATAATTACTATCTGGTTCTGAAAGTTTTCTAATTTTGTAACTCAATCGTAGTTTGTTTAATTCTTAGGGACGACAGATATAACGATTAAATACCAGCTTCCTAATGAAGATCTCGATGCTTTGATTTCTGTAATGACGGATGAAGATGTAGAGAACATGATAGAAGAATACGACAGGTTAACACACAATCAGAACCCGAAGTCTGCAAGGCTTAGACTCTTTCTCTTCCTCAAAGGAGAAGATTCTAGAGCTAGCAGCATCAACTCTCTTCTCGGAGGTTCGGTCAAACGTGAACACTGGTTCTTCGACGCTCTCAACGGCGGCGCTGCTTCGAGACTCGAGCGTGGCCGCTCGGAAGTTTCTTCCGTCGTCTCAGAAGTGCCCGACTATCTTTTCGGCCTGGATAATTCTGACGACAGCTCATATCATTTACGGGACCGGAAATTCGAGGTCCGAGATATTAATCAAGACACTGTTTCGGTTTCCGATCCCGGTTCTCCCGCTCCGGTAACATCCTCTTCCTTCTATTCTAGATCCTCCACTCCCCCTGTCCCATTGATGTTGAACCTTCCACCGGTCAAGACCAGAATGGGCGACGGCCAAGCTCCTGTTATTGAACCGAAGGACGGTCAACCACAGATTACTGGGTTTGTAGAGACGAATCGTCAGACGACGTTACCTCAACAAATTGGATTTCAAGGGGAGACTGTGCATTATATACCAGTTCAGAATTATTCGGGTCAGCCGACGCACCAGCTACCCGTTTACTTCGTTCCCGGTCAAATTCCACAGGGAAACGTTCCGATGCAGCCTATTCCAGTACAGACACCCTACGTTGATCAATATCCAACGGCAATGAATCCACCACTTATGAGGTTTACTCACCGGAATCCTTGTCCAGATCAAGTATACGGCGGAAATCCGAGAGCAGTGATGGCGTTAGATCAATCATACGATTCTCCGAGAGTAGGTCCGGCGGGGATAAATCAAGCGGTTTATTACCGGATAGGAAATTCTCCAGCCTACCAGGGAATGGTGGCGCCCGCCGCAGAAGATCCTCGTGGCGATGTAAATTCAGGTCGGTTTAGTCAACAGTAAATGTGAAAAGGCGACGTTGGAGGTTGACTATTGATTGGATTGTAATTGAGTTTGTGGGTTTTGGTTTCTACAATTTAGTAATGTGTCTGAAATTTTGCATGGCTTTGAATAACATTACGATTAAATGATTTTATGATCCATTTATTGACTTAATTTGTCATTTTATCATAATTAAATATGGTGGGTTGGTGCCGTCCATGCGTCACGCATATTTTAGAAAATAAATTTGTACAAGGGTATTTCAAATGAGACTATCATGTAATTTAATCTAAAGGTATTAATTTTTCTTTATTTTGTTTTTCAAATCTACGTTTCAAGCAAAATGGACAAGATCATCGATCATGACTACCTCTTCATTTTTAATAGATGATTTGGAAGATGTAATTGGAGGGGATTAGCTTCCATATGTATATTTGGTTGAATGTGACATATTTTAACTAAACCCATGCAGGGGTTCGGTTAGGTTAGGCCTATGTCTGTAGGTTTGATAATTTCTTCATAGATGTAATGATTAGTATTCATATATGCGTTTTATTATTTTCTCTCCATTTTGATTATTGTTGTAAGTTCACTTACTAGAAAAGAGGATATTGTTCACTCTTCTTCTTCTCTCTTTGTAGTTCGTTTTCACTGTTTTGCTTTCTTGACTTGGTATCAGAGCCGAAGATGGCTTCGCCAAGCTCTACGATCCAGTCTTCTCCCTCGACCCACTCTTCTTCTTTCCTCCCTCTCTTTCCTTCCTTAAACCAGACTCTGACCATTAAACTAGACACCACAAACTATCTCGCGTTGAAGACTTAAATCCTCAATGTTGTTATATCTAATGGAATCGAGAGTATTCTGGATGGATTTCATCTAATCCCACCTCAGTTTCTTGACTCCATTTCCCTTCAACCTAATCCCGACTTCATTGTTCATCAAAGGTACAATAGGCTCATAATGAGTTGAATTTTCTCATCCCTCACCGACAGTCTTCTCCCACAGATCGTTCAATACAACACTACCAGTGAAATTTGGCATGTCCTCGACCCTTATCAGTCCACGGTTCGCACTACTTTATCATTGACCATCTCATTTGGTTGGGTAATTAGACAACTTGATATTAGTAATGCCTTCTTCCATGGTGATCTCATTGACACAGTCTTCACGCAACAACCACCAGGTTTTGTGGATTCATCTTACCCATCTGTTGTTTGCTTATTAAAAAAACACTTTATGGTCTCAAGCAGTCTCTTCGGGCTTGGTACAAAAAATTATACAATGCACTGCTAGCTTGGAGTTTCTCAGCATCCAAGTCTAATACTTCACTATTTATTTATCGGAAAAACTCCTTAATCATTCTTATGTTGGTCTATGTTGATGGCATCATTCTCACTGGTAACTCTACTTCTGTAACACACCAAAAATTTAGCCCCAAATTAAAGAATCAATTAGTTTCCTAATCCCATCAAACCATAAGTCAGAATCCAATCAAGAAAATCTCCAATTTTAGCACATAATCGTTGCCCAAATCTCAAGTCAATATTCTACAAACAAAAGGAAATTACAAACGAGGAAATCTTACCTAAACTTGTTTATGAATCTGATCAAATTTGGATGATCAGATTCGTACTATCATTCTATGGTAAGAATTGAAATTCTTCCTAGAATATAAGTCTGCTCTGTGATCGGAGAAAAATCACAGCAAACACACAAATCCCTTTCTCCCGATTTCTGAAAAACAGAGAGGAATTAATAAACTCTCACCTCGCCGGAACCGCCAACGAACTACTCCGACCACCGCAGACTCGGGCGAAACCTCTCCGTCTCTCGGCCAGGCATTTCCTTCAACAAATCTCCCCTCCCGACCGTAGCCCAATCTTTGTCAACCAAGGCATCTCCCGACGACGACGCACCACGCAACGTAGGAGGTAGTGTTCTTCGCGATACTCCTCTCTCGCTCGATCTCTCGTTCGATCTCTCTCTCTCTCTCTCTCTCTCTCTCACTCTCTCTCTCAGACGATCGCGCGAAGAAGGTGAAAAGAAAAGAATTGGTTCATGAAGTTAAACTGAACCGAACCACAAGCCGAACCAAACCATCAACCCAACATTCTTTTTAAGGTTGAACCAGACCAGTGACCAAACCAGCAAAACCAAACCGGTTCTGACGACCCTGAATCAGCCCAGTTGACCAAATCAGCCCAAAATCAAAAATTTGTTCAACCGAATATTTTTAGATCATTAAGGACACCTAAATCGATCCAAAAATCCAACGTTTGGATTTTATTGGTAAGTAATTTTTACCTTATTAAATTCAAGGATTTTTTTTAGGGATGAACGAAAAAGTTTAAATATTTCTAATTTTTAGGCAAAGAAGATTTATTCAACGTTCGGGAAAAATAAATAAAAATTTTATTCCCTAATTGCTCGGAATCCAGGTAAGTGAAAATATCACATTTTTCAATGTTTTGGCTATGGCCCTACATCACAAAATCTATATTTTTTTTATTACAGCTTTATTTTATATTTCTGATATTTGAGCTTTAGATATTGATATAGAATTGTTAAAAGATAAAATTTGATAGGACATTTGCATGTGTATGAAAACGATGGAATTGACGAAAAGTATGTGATATTTGACCGACGGTTGGAACAAGTTCTAACTAGAGGTGATGGTTGGAACAAGTTCTACCTAGATGTGATATTGGACCGACGATCGGAACAAGTTCTAACTAGAGGTAATGGGTGAAACAAGTTCTAACTAGATGTGATATTTGACCGATAGTTGGAACAAGTTCTAACTAGAGGGAATGTTTGACCGAAAGTTGGAACAAGTTCTAACTAGAGGTGATATTTGACCGAATGTTGGAACAAGTTCTAACTAGAGATGGTATTTGACCGAAGGTTGGAACAAGTTCTAACTAGAGGTGATGTTTGACCGAGGGTTGGAACAAGTTCTAACCAGAATGTAACTGATAAGACAGGATTCGGGAAAAAAGTAAATGTTGACACTTGCACATTGTAGCACCCGACAATTATCAACTCGAATTGACTTTTAATGGCGTACGTTTTTATGGAATTAAGTGATTGTGACTAATTGCTTGAGTAATAAATTAGGAGAAATAGTGATTAGGTTAAAGTGTGACTAGACAAGGGTATAATTGTAATTGAGGATTATTGGTGGATAATGTATTTAAGGGAAAGGGTTCTGTGATTAATGCTTTGTAGCCACCACCCTACTCCTCTTCTTCTCTCCCTTTTCGGTGCTCAGCTCGGCAGATTCCTCTCGGTGACTTCCTCTCCAATTTTTCTTCAAGCTAGGTGAGTTTTACTTTGGTTTCTCGTTGTTTTAATGATTATAGATTATAGAGGGGATTGTAGATGTGTGTTTTAGGAATGCTGCGAGTGAGAGTTGAGCTCGGGTTTTGTGGTAAATCGGGGAATGCTCGTGGAACTGAATTCCCGACTTGCTTCCTTAGATTTCTGGATGATTTAGGATGAATAGAAGATATACATTTGATAAACGGTTTATGGTGGAATAAAATAGAGAATCTTGAGTGTGCTGTTTTGGGGCAGTTATGAGTTTTGGTGAGCCACGACCGAGCCAACTTTAGTTTGGAATGAACCAGTAGTTTTCCTTTCGCAAATTTGATGAATGAAGCTTAGTAGAAGTTAAGTTAATATTGTATTTATGGTTTTAGGTTTGAGCAAACTCCGGAGGTAAGCTTCCACCAAACATTTTCCAAGAAGCCAGGTAAGTAGAGTATGTGTGTGCCTTCGTGCCTACATCACAAAACGGTAGGATTTATGCATGTTTTGTATGTTTTCAGTATGTCATGCATCATGTTTTGAAAGAATACGAAAATAAATTTACATGTAATGACATATTAAGGCATGAGCAGATTTGAACCAGATTAACTATTAAGGGAACTAATCAGCCTCTTAATCGAGTCAGATGATTTATACTTTGGAAAAATTGATCCGCTTCCCATCGAACAGGGGGATCAAGATCAGCAACAAGATCAGCTATTAAGGGAATTAATCCACCCCTTAATCGAGAACAGAGGATATACATACTTTGAAAAAATTGATCCGCTTCTCATCGAACAAGGGGATCAAGATCAACAACAAGATAAGCTATTAAGAGAATTAATCCGCCCATTAATTGAGAACAGAGGATACACATACTTTGAAAAAATTGATCCACTTCCCATCGAACAGGGGGATCAACAGGGAACGAACATAAATACAACAGAGTTGTGAAAGTAGAAACTGCATGAATAGGATTTATGATTCAGCATTGCATTTCATTATTTCTCTACTTATTTAGCATTGGCTAATAGATGAGTTTTGTGATGTAGGTGCTGAGGTAACTACTAGTGAATTCTCTTAGTTTACAGAAGGATAGTGTAATGTCCCGGCTTTTTGGGATATTATTATTTTAATATAAATGGCATTTTAGTAAATATGTCAAATCAATCCCGTTTCTCGAAAAGAAAGCGTCATTATGATCCTAACGATTAATAGGAATTTTAAGGAAATTATGAGAATTTTCGGAGTTTAGACGCTATATTCCGAGTAAATACATTTATCGAAATGTAAATGACGTTTTAGTAAAAATAGCAAACGAGGTCCAAATCGCGAACGGACAGTTTTATTAAATCATAAATAATAAGTTGGACGTATTGGTGAAATAAGGAAATTTGGAGAACCAGAATCTTTAGCCGAATAACGAAACGAAGGACGAAACAAATAGAAATTAAGTGCTAAGGGCAAAACGGTAATTTGCCAAGTCAATATTATAAAAAAATAACTTAAACCTCATTTCTCCTCATTTCTCCTCGGCAGTTTGAAGTTCCAGAGAGCGTTCTCTCTGTTTGCCGCGGCGATCCAACATCTCCGATCTCCGTTCTTCCTCCGTTCTTCGCGATTTCTCTTCCGATCGACGTCCTAGGTATGAATCTATGATTCTAGAGCTTTAGTTTTCAGTTTTCGGACCGGTTTAACGTTAGGGTTTCGTTAGGGTTTAGGTTAAAAATACGATTTCGGGTTTAAAAATCAATGGGTTATCTTAGTTTATGAACGTATGGAACTTGTTGAACGTTATTGGACGAAGTTAAATTGAATTGTGGAAAAATGTTAAATTTGAGAATTTAGGGATTTTCGGGAAAAGTTCGTAAATTGTGAATTGGGGTGCCGAGCGTAGATTGCTCGATGAAATAGCTCAACGAATGGAATTAAAAGTTTAGGAAGTTCCTTAGTTAAGGTTTTGTTGAATTCGAACGATTAGAAGTTTAAACACGTGATATTGATAATTGTTGTGGTTTTGCCTCAGACAAATAACGCTCGTGGGCGGAGCTTGTGCTGTAACGGACGCGAAGTAAGTTCTCGTGATCTTTTCTGGCCGATTGGCCTACACCGTACTTCGATGTAGCGTCGAGGATCTTAATGGATTGTTTGTTTTAATTGCTTTGGTCGGGTAGTTAGGTTGGTTTTAAATTGTTATACGGTCTGGATAGTATACATGTTGCTTGTTTATTGCATCGTATAGTTATGTTATGTTCATATCTGTTCATGCATCACGTGTTTTTAAAGATCATGAAAAACGAATTTCTGCACGATGTTTTAAAGTAAATGCAAAGAAAGAATGACCCTTCGGTATACAGTTTAAATGACCCTTCGGTATATAGTTTAAATGACCCATCGGTATATAGTTAAATGACCCATCGGTATATAGTTTAAATGACCCTTCGGTATACAGTTTAAATGACCCTTCGGTATACAGTTTAAATGACCCTTCGGTATACAGTTTAAATGACCCTTCGGTATATAGTTTAAATGGCCCATCGGTATACAGTTTATAGCAAAGCAAAGCAATCGGTATACAGTTTATAGCAAAGCAAAGCAATCGGTATACAGTTTAAAGCAAAGCAAAGCAAAGTAAAGTAAAGCAAAGCAAAGCAAAGTAAAGTAAAGTAAAGTAAAGTAAAGTAAAGTAAAGCAAAGCCAAGCAAAGTAAAGTAAAGTAAAGTAAAGTAAAGTAAAACAAAGTAAAGAAAAGAATGCATGATTTATAGATTCATATGCACAGCACGCATTTGCATTTACTAGAGCTTACTGAGATTTTTATCTCATAGATGTCTGTATGGTGTAGGTGTTTACGAGGAAACAGGTGAGGACGAGCTTTCTCCTCCTGAGGCATGAGGCAGTTGACGAAAGATGGATTGCGGTGGTGTGTTGCGCAGTCGATGCTTACCTGACCCGTGGGGATGTGTACGTATTTTGGGGGACTGTCGGTATACAGTTTAAATGACCCTTCGGTATACAGTTTAAATGACCCTTCGGTATATAGTTTAAATGACCCTTCGGTATATAGTTTAAATGACCCTTCGGTATACAGTTTAAATGACCCTTCGGTATATAGTTTAAATGACCCTTCGGTATACAGTTTAAATGACCCTTCGGTATACAGTTTAAATGACCCTTCGGTATATAGTTTAAATGACCCTTCGGTATATAGTTTAAATGACCCTTCGGTATATAGTTTAAATGACCCTTCGGTATACAGTTTAAATGACCCTTCGGTATACAGTTTATAGCAAAGCAAAGCAATCGGTATACAGTTTAAATGACCCTTCGGTATACAGTTTAAATGACCCATCGGTATATAGTTTAAATGACCCTTCGGTATACAGTTTAAATGACCCTTCGGTATACAGTTTAAATGACCCTTCGGTATACAGTTTAAATGACCCTTCGGTATATAGTTTAAATGACCCTTCGGTATACAGTTTAAATGACCCTTCGGTATACAGTTTAAATGACCCTTCGGTATACAGTTTAAATGACCCTTCGGTATATAGTTTAAATGACCCTTCGGTATACAGTTTAAATGACCCTTCGGTATACAGTTTAAATGACCCTTCGGTATACAGTTTAAATGACCCTTCGGTATACAGTTTATAGCAAAGCAAAGCAATCGGTATACAGTTTAAATGACCCTTCGGTATACAGTTTAAATGACCCTTCGGTATATAGTTTAAATGACCCTTCGGTATACAGTTTAAATGACCCTTCGGTATACAGTTTATAGCAAAGCAAAGCAATCGGTATACAGTTTATAGCAAAGCAAAGCAATCGGTATACAGTTTATAGCAAAGCAAAGCAATCGGTATACAGTTTATAGCAAAGCAAAGCAATCGGTATACAGTTTATAGCAAAGCAAAGCAATCGGTATACAGTTTAAATGACCCTTCGGTATACAGTTTATAGCAAAGCAAAGCAATCGGTATACAGGACGAGAATTGATGGAGTATAAGAAGGGGTTGCTCTCTGGATCGGATTCCAGAGAGCTATCACTTGGGAACTTGCTCTCTGGAAATTCCAGAGAGCAAGTGTTATGTGCCGGTCGCTGCTGTGCAGCGACTGGGCGCTGCATTGTGCAGCGATCGTGCGCTGCACAATGCAGTGCACGCGGCGATCGAGCGCTGCAAATGGCAGCGCCCGGTCGCTGCTGCATTTTGAGGGCAGAATTCCGATTCTGCCCTCCCTTCTTTTATTTGTTTTATTAAATGTTTTAGTTTTAATTGTTTATTAAAGGTTTTGTTTAAATGCTTTTAAAGTTCAGTTTTAATTCCGACTTCAGTTCTGATTTCAACTTTAGTTTAGATTCCGCATTAAGTTTTATTAAAGCATAGAAAAGTAAAAAGTATAAAATAAAATGAAAAATTTATACGGAGAAAATGGGGTACAGTATGAGGGGTGTTACAGATAGACGTAGTTGATGGAGCACATCTATGTCATGGTCTGGTGCACTGATGAGGTGGTTTAAATAATGACAGTATGTGTGGTGTTAGTAGACAAATATTTGGCTAAAGGATGCTGAGGATTTTAATGACAGTGGTAGTTTTAATGCTTTGGTACGTTTTAGAAATTATTCTGATAATGAGATATGGTTGGTTTTAACTGTAGTTCTTCTTTCTGGATTTTGAGCAATTTTATGGACTCAAGTTGTTTTAAATGGTTGCTGTCAAAATTTACAAGTCCTTTGGAAGTCAGAATTGTCCACTGATTTATGTATAATCGATTAAGTTATGTTTCTGTCATAAGGGTAGTCGTCTAGAGTTGTAAATAAAAATAGTCGTCCATAGTTGTAAGTAAAAATAGTCGTCCAGAGTTGTAAGGGAAAACAGTAGTCCAGTCTGTGGACGAATAAGTCTAAGTAGTCTATGGACGTTGGAGTCTGTGGACGAATAAGTCTAAGTAGTCTATGGACGTCAGAGCCTGTGAACAAATTTAAGTAAGTCTATGGACGTTGGTCCGTGGACGATGAGTTTATGTAATCTTGTGGACGAGTAAGTCACGTGGACCGTGGACGACAAAGTCACGTGTTCCGTGGACGATGAGTTTATGTAATCCCGTGGACGATGAAGTCACATGGGCTGGGACAGTGAAGTCACGTGGTCTGTGGACGAAGAGTCTAAGTAAGTCTGTGGACGAAAATCCGTAGACGTTAAACCTATGTAGCCGTGGACGAGAGGAACAGTAGTCCAAAGTTATATGTAATTGTCATAGAGATTGGTAAGGCGTCATCTTCCAGAGTTATTATCCAGAGTCGCGACGTCCAAAGTCGCTTGTCTAGAGCTCGTCGTCAAGAGTCATAGACGAGTACGTCGTCCATGGTTGTGGACGACAAACTCTGTGGATGCCAGATTGCCCAGTAGTGTCGAACTGGTTGTAGATGTCGCAGAGAGCTTTCGAACCTTTTTTTTTATTATGCTATTTAAACTGAAGGGTTCTTCTAGTCTGTTTTCGTCATGATTCTGTTTTTACATAAAAGTTTCCCGCTGCAAGGTTTTGAAGTTTTAAACAATTGTCGAATTTTGCTGTTGAGAGAAATTTTAAAATTTTCCCAAAATTTTCTAGTTTTGTTCAATGAATGTGAGTAGCAAACCTGGTTGAACAACTCGGGGCGTTACACACATATTTTCGCTTACTGAGTTTTTCTCATAGTTTTAATTTTGTGATGTAGGTGAGTTTTTATCTGAGGAAGAATGTGAGTAGCAAACCGGATTGAACAACTCGGGGCGTTACACACATATTTTCGCTTACCGAGTTTTTCTCATAGTTTTAATTTTGTGATGTAGGTGAGTTTTTATCTGAGGAAGAACTAGTTGTGTTCGAGAATCCTCCAGAGGCAGGCGAGCATACAGAGGAGGATGTTGTCGTCGGTTTTGAATAAAAATTTAAAGTTATGCTTTTATATCGATTTCAAAAAGATATTTTATAATTAGTTGCATTTAAATTTATTTTGTTTTAAGTTAGAATAATTTATTACATCAACTATTGAATTTTTATTAAGTACACTATTGTTTTTAAAAGATTTTACGAATGAAGTTTTATTTAATATTTGCTTAGCATTTAATGTTCTAAATATTTATTGATATTAATTTCAAGGTTTTCGATTATTAAATGATTTTTGTATTTTCAATAATTTTGAATTAAGAAAATTAAGGTTTTATAACGATCCAATTTAACCTAATTTGTAAATCAATTTGGGAAAAATTTTAGGGTTTTCAAATTGGGGAAAAATTCAAATTAAATTTTGGGGTCGTTACAACTTTCCTATTGGATCATTTTCTTACTTATCTAAGCTCGACATTTGTGATTCGTGATCTAGGCCCCCTATCCTATTTCTTTGGCATTTCAGTTACAAAATCACCTACTGGCTAAATTTTTCTCAATCTTGCTATATCTCTGACATGCTACAAAAAGCTAACATGCTTTCCTCCAAGCCAGTACCTACTCTTATGGTTTCTGGTCCAATCCTCTTAAAGCATTCAGGTACTCCATTTTTTGATAGTTTTCTCTACCGCAGCATTGTTGGGCAATTACAATATTGTTGCCTTACAAGACCTGATATTGCCTTTGCGATGAAAGAAGTTTCTCGATTTATGCATTCACCAACTGACATTCATTGGAAGGCTATAAAATGAATTATCCGTTTTCTTCGAGGTACCTTGTCTCGAGGCATCTCCTTGTAAGTTTCCAAGCCTTGAATCTGACTTGTTGTAATGGTTTGAAAATTTTAGAACTAAAATGTAATTTTGGATGTATATTATGAATTATATGTAAATAAAAGTTGTAAAAGTGGTATTGGAAAAATAATACATCAAAAGGTAAAAATTGAACAATTTGGAAGGAAAAACTCGAAACGGTCATAGGTACTGTTCACGGGTACTATTAAAAAAAATCTGAAGTGGTTCTCAAAAACAGAACCACTGTCAATCGATCGGCACTATTCATTACTCTTCACCCAAAAAAAAATCAGATTTTTAAAATTTTGATTAATTAAATAAATTAGATTATAATTAAAATAATTGAGATTAGATTAAAATTAATAATGATTAAGATTTAATTAAGCTAGGAATATTGGTAATTGTCTAAAAACAAAAGGGCAAATTGGTCTTTTTCAAGGGATAAGCTTGGTTAATTTGTAATTAACCATTAAAGTACTATTTGAAATGTGCTAAGGTGACATCTTCCTTGTGGATTTCACGTTGAAGCTGAAGAAAATTTACAGAGAGGAGAGAAAAGAACGTGAGAGAGAAGGGAGAAAAGAAGAAGAGAAAGAGGAGAAATGGTGAGTTTTGGAAATTGATCATTTAGAGAAAATTGTTCAGCTCGTTGAAAGGAGTATACTGGTGGAAAAAACAATAGATTTGGAGGAAAGTTTTGGTTAAAATGACAGAACGAATAATTCAGTAAGTAAATCTATCTGTTAAATTAGTTAATTTATACTTTAATGCATTACTAGGTGGAGATAAATTTCATTTATTCTTGGATTCTGGATAGGTTTAGATATTTTGGTGATTTGGTTACGATTGAATAGATTGAAGTGAATAACAGACTATTGTTTTTATGAAAATTTAATATTGAATTGAGAAAAATAACGCGTTACAGTATTTATTGAAATGTTGTTTAAATTCGATTTATATTGAATTGTTAAACGTAGCATTTTGAAAACTATGTTTTATATTGAATTGAACACATTGATTTAAAATATCAATTGCATAGATGAGGTGAGTTGAGTTGCATTAATTTAAACATGTATATAATTGCTTTATAACTGTTTTTAAAGCATACATTTAGGAATGAGGAAGTTGAAAATCGTGGTAACATAAGAACTCATTGGACTGGATTTGCCTCTTCATGTGCGATAAGTATGACTATGAAAATGATTGGGAGATTAACTATACGTCCTCTTTGGGTTAAAAATCTTTAAACCTTGCGGGGAAGCAATGTGTAGGGTCCTACAGTCTTATAGGTGAAAGCCCGAAAACTTGTAGGCTGTATGATGGTCATATGTGTCAATTAGAGTAGATTGCATTTTTAACATATCAATTTGAATGTTAAAAGATTGCATTGAATGTTTTGTGAAAATATGGATTTAAATCGTGCAATATTTATTTTAAATTGCATTGGATTTTTATATTTGTTTAAAATGGTTTTAAATTGTGGTTGACGGATTTTAAAAAGGTCGGTTGTTTTAAACTGTGGTTAATGACGTGAATTTTTAAATGGTTCGAATTTGAACATACATGTATTTTTATATAAATGACATGAATTTTAAATCAAAACATAATTGATTTAAAAAATAATCAATGATAAGTAGATGATGGAAATTGGTTCTAGATAGTGTAATAGAGTTTGAGTTAGCTATTCTAGCTCTTAGACTTTATTTATTGGGCGTAAAGCTCATTCTGTGGATATTCATATTTTTCAGATAACAGGAACGTTCACCGAAATGGAAAGGCAAAGACAATCAAAGGACGATAAAGAGGCATAGGCTAAACCATCGAGGTAGATGGTTTTCTTTGGTAGTTGGGATCGGGTTTGGTTTAGTTTTTCTTGTGTATAAACCATTTTTGAACGGCCACGTGTGTGTGACCTATTTATTTTATAATAGCTTCCACGTGTACTCTGATAAACTGATGTAAACACTTTGATGATGGTGTAAATGCAAATATTTCAATATATGAAATGTGTTGTGTATTGTTTGGAATCAATTGGATGAATCCTAATTTAGGATGCCATGATTGATGGATTAAGTTTAGGTTCGATTAGATTAAAATAAATTCATGCTGGTGAGCAGGAGAACTCCATCGTATTTCCCACCTCAGTAATCCTATTGTCTTCGGGACCCCGGGCCAGGTCCTGACACTTGCTATACGGATGCTGAGTGGGCGTCGTGTCCAGACGATCACAAAAGTACCAATGGTTTCTGTATCTTTCTAAGACTTAATCTTATATTTTGGTCCTCTGTAAAGTAAAAGGTTGTTTCTCGCTCAAGCACTGAATACGAGTATCGCAGTATTGCGCAGCGGAAGTTCTTTGGATCCAATATCTTCTCAAAGAAATCAGTATTCTTTCACTTACCGTGCCTATCATTTTTTTGCGACAACTTGAGTGCAATGTACCTTGTCTCTAATCTGTTAATCCACTCCAAGTCTAAACATGTTAAAATTGATTTCCATTTCGTTCGCGAAAAGATGGGAAACAAATCATTGATGATTCAATTTACTCCATCTACAAATCAAGTTGTCGACGCTCTTACCAAGCCTCTTCCACCATCCACCTTCTTCGGTTTTACTTCCAAGATCTTCGACCCACAACTTTACTCTCGAGGGAGATGTTAGGATAGGCTTATGTCTCTAGGTTTGACAATTTCTTCGTAGATTTAATTATTAGTTTTCATATATATGTTTTATTATTTCCTCTTCATTTTGATTATTGCCGTAAGTTCACTGATTAGAAAAGAGGTTACTGTTCACTCTTCTTCTTCTCTCTTCATCGTTCATTTTCTCTATTTTTCTTTCTTGACTGGTTCGTCGCGCACTTGTATGGTCCGGAGAAGAATCATAGGGCGGAAACAAAAAATATTGGGTACATTGTATTTTTTTTTCAACCCATTAACCATAAATATAAAGAGAAGGCCATTCCATTTTGACAAAAACCCACACCCACGTTTCGTAGCTTTGGATCTACTATCCTGATCCTGATTTTTCCTATCTTTGGGGAGGTGTGAAGTGAGAGAGAAGAGGTTTTATAATTAGAGTAGGAAACATATGTTATAATCAAAGTATTAAGTTGAGAAACATGTCTGATTTTGCGTAACCCTAATGATCATCCATCAACGATCTGCAGCTAATCAATCTCACAAGATGCTTAAAGATTCTTAACCATAATACTTAGGCTGCTAAAACAAGTTCAAATCACAGTCGTCACGTGATTGAATCTGTCAGGAAAACAGAGCCTGGATTTACGTTAAAAAAGGCCACCCATGAAGAGACAAAAACAAATATTACCCAGACAAAATCATTAATTTCCTAAGTTTTGATCTAGTAATTTCTCTGTCTTTCTCTCTATTTTTACGTGATTCTCAGTACGCACCAACCTGGGTCTCTCAAACTCTGCACCACTTATCGACAAAGACAACCCAATTTGACAGAAGTCCAGAGAGAGAGAGAGAGCTGAATAATTGCAGACGATGACGATGAAGGAGGAAGAGTTTTGAGTAATCTTAGAAGAAGCCATTCACGAGAGGAAGGTGAGAGCATTGGATTAAGCAATATATGAGTTTGCATTTATATAACTCACGTGAACTATCTGTACACGTTGTTTAATCATCTCATCAAATCAACTGTTTTTGAGTCTCTGTTTTTCATTTTTCTTTTTCTTTTTTTTTCAAATGATGAGATATGCTCTGTTCCTCCCAAACATGCAATAAATTCAGCTTAGTACCTCAAACAACAAGCAGAAGCAGCAAGTACGATCACAATTACTGCTAATTCCTTCATTGATCATGATTATTAAAAGAAAACTGGAGATCGGATGTCATAACAGCGACTGTGAGTTGAAATTTGAAATGCAAAAAATGAAGAATTATGTGGGGAGATGTGCCAGCTACCTAGTTGACAGAGAAGCTTGTAAGCATTTCAATGGAATTTTGAAATCATTCCTCTTCATCTAACAGCGCTTATCTCGGACCAGAGAAGAATGTATACCACAGCTGTCTCTACCATCCTGAATTTCGTCTCCATGGACCACTCTTTCTTCTGCAAATCGTGATTTTTCCTCTACGTTCTTTCCTTTTCCTCTTTGTTTAATTTAATCTCCTGCTCCATTTTTATTCTATCTAGACAGAGAGAAAAACCAGACCATAAGAGAGAGAAAGAGGGAGAGGGAGAGAGAGAGAGAGAGAGGCAAGAGGATTATTAAAGGTCTGCAGTTTCAGATCATTTTTATGGAAATTTTTGGAAAATGTGGTTCTCTTTTTATCTTTATATCTTCTTTTTAACAGAGAGAGAGAGCAGCTTTTAAGAAGACAGCAGCTTATTTTTTAACACAGAAAGCGAAGCTTCTGTTTCTTACGGCTCCCGCATTATTAGTCTCTCTACCTTTTTTTGCCTCAGATGCTCTGGTTGTTCTCCTTTTGACTTCTTCAAACCCAACACCGCCATTGCAGCACGAAACGAAGGAACGAGACATGGAGTTTGATTCTCTCGAACAGCTTCTCTCTCGTGAATCCGATCAAATGCATTCTCAAACCTTCTTCATCAGCTTCAAAACCAGTGATGGCTCCCTATCCTTTCGTCGAGAAGCCATTTCTTTAATTTTACAGGTAACCTTAGCTTCATCAGTCTTCTGAGCCGTCGTTTTGGTTGTTGTTTTTTTCATCATCATCATCATCATCTTCTTCTTCTTCTCCAGGCGCAAAATCTGTTTAACTTTGACCCATTGATGTCCTACCTAGCTATTAACTACGTGGATCGTTTCATCTCCCGGAGGAATCTTCCGGTAGAAAAAACACAATTTTTTTGTCATATTCGAAAGTAGGTCAGTTCTCATCCTTTTCTCCTCGCAGGAAGAAAAACCATGGATTCTGAGACTCCTCGTGATCTCTTGTCTGTCTCTTGCTGCAAAGATGAAGACGATACCCTTTTCCATTACGTTATTACATGTAATTTTCAGGCCTGAACTGCTCAAATGGCGTTTCTTTCTTCTTCTACGAATCTCACGTTATTGTCTGTTTGAACATTGAAACAGAGAGAGCAAGGATTCAATTTCGACGTGAGAACCCTACAAAAAATGGAGCTTCTCATTCTTGATACTCTTAACTGGCGAATGAGATCGATAACCCCTCTCTGTTTTTTGGATTTCTTCGTGCCTTTACTTGATCTGAAAGATTCGCCATTGAAAAAAGCTCTCAAGAACAGAACTTCAGAGATTATCTTCAACACCCATTATGGTAATAGATCACTTCTAAAACTAATTTCCTCCGATAATGTTTTTCAAACTTGGAACTTCATAGCTCGCTTTTATTGCAGAAACAAAGATTTTAGCATATAAACCATCAATAATCGCAGCCTCGGCCATTCTTTACGCATCGCTCGAGCTCTTCCCTCCGCAATTTAGTAACTTCAAAGCTCTGATATCATCTTGTGCACACGTAAATGAAGTAAGATTACATAAAACGAAGTTTCATATTTCGAATAATTGATCTTCAGCTCTGTAATCATGCATAACTTCTGGGTATTTTACTGCAGGAAGATCTTTGCAAGTGCCTCAATCTCATGGAAGAAATGGAGATAATTGGAGGGTCGGATTCAAAGTCAGACACTGTCTCGAGCAGTAAGACTCCATCAAGTGTGGACCGAATCAGAGAGCGAGAACATCAGAACCCGAGACGATTGGACGAGGGAGAAGAAAGCATCAAGAGGCGTAGATTGAATCTCGTGCAGTGGAAATACGTTGGCAATTTTTCGCACTAGATCACCTGGCCCACCAACGCTGAATCGAATCAAACGGCCCTGATTAAAAGAAGAAAAAAACATCGTCTTTCTCAACTCACGCGCACACAAAAAGAAACCAGAAACGAGGAAGATGATTTTGTTTTGTTTGGCTTTGGAGATTTGTGGGAAATATTGTTGGATGATTGAGGACGAAACAGGGTTTCGGTTGTAATACGCCACCGTATTAGTTCTTGTCTCTGTTCAAATTGGGCATGAAAATGACAAAACCTGATTCTGATTTTCTGGGAAAACAAATGATTTCAAAGCAGTCAACGATTGGGGGGGCGGGCAATAAACAAAACTTACTGGGAAAACGAGAGCTTGCAAGCGTTGGAGGCACGCAGCTAATTCAGCTCTCAATCTCTGTAAATTATAATCCAGAGAGGTGTTCATCATTCAACCCACAATCCACCTTATTTTAATGGAATCTGCGAGATTACAGTTCCCAGAAATGAACAAAAAAAAAAATGGTAAAACGAGGAGAGATTAACGCATCGATTAAACAAAAACTATATTCATCATTTCGAATGAAATGGGTCGTCTGACCAGAGCTGCAGTTGGGCTACAATGGTGAAACAAAAAAGAAACAAATAAATACATTCGTTCCATAGATAAAAAAGCTCAAAGATCAGTTCAAGTCTGCAGCCATTAAAGGGTGGTCCAGACTCTCTTTTTCACCTCTGCAACTCAAGATGGCTCGAGAGCTGGTTTGGATGATTCAATTGATACTGATGGCGGTGGATGCAGCTCGAGGATTGGTCTGTTACCCTCGATATAGCTTCCAACACATCTCGTGTCGCCCCGACCGTGCCAAGTTCCATCTTGAACGTTGTTTATCTCCAAAGTTCGGGATTCCTGCATTGCATTTTAAACAACATTTTAAGTTTTTCAACACTCTGATAAGTTATATAGGCAATAATAGATGGAGGAAAGAAATCTTTTACTCTACTCAGCAATTTCATCGAAATAATAACATCCCATTACGCATTGATCGATTGCTATTCGTACCTGGGCTAACGTGCAGCACGGACAAATAAGATGATAGATGCAGTCAGTCGAAGGAAGTATCACCACCCTGAGATGATATAATCATATAGATTTCCGAAAAATCAGTATAATTTTAACATCAATCGATCGGAACTCAAAACAAGTTTAATCTAACTTGGGAACTAAGCAGTCGCTGGAAAAACATAAGAAAGTAGAGATGGATCTACGGTGAGTTTCCGATTATCGACTGCTAAAATACTAACCCTTATGTTGAATTTCTTCCTCATCTTGGTTCGGAAGAACCCCAAGTAAGTTCCGACAGAAATGGCGAAAGCAAGCGACAAATACAAAAAATAGTGGCGTTTAGTGACAATAAAGGCGACGCAATTGACAATGGCAACCACGGCTAGGATCAAATATACAGTTCCCTGCAGAATTAAAAAACAGATAGTTAAAATTCACCTGAAGCAGGCCATTTCAATGCTTCAAGCAGGTGTAAATCACCTGAATAAAACAAGAACCGAAACCAGCCCTTCTCATGTTCTTCCCAAATCTATGGCAGGGACAGCTGCAACATGAATAAACATGGCTGAAGTGTAACAATTCTACGAAATTTACAGAAAAAAGATGATGCTAATAATAGCTGGTTTTCCATTTCAGATATTTTATATCTATTTACAGGGCATGATTTTAGCTTCCTAAGCAATGATTTCATTACAAAGATAGCAACCAAATTTAGGAAACAAAAGGGAAAGAAAAAAATCCTAAAATCAGACGTATTTCAAACTCAAAAGCAAGAAGAACAGAAAATTCTTCATAACTGCAACGGTATAATCTAAAACGCCGAAGAAGGTGGCGAAAATTACGAGAAACATGGCAAGTCGAGTAAGAAAAAATCAAGAAAAAATCGAATTGAAGTCAACCCGGAACACTCGGAGCCAAAACGTAAGAGTAGAACAAAAAACCATTGTTCTTGATTTGAGGGATAAAGAAGAAAACTCTAGATATTACCATTCACGCCGACGAAATTGAAAAGGGCAGACAAAATTGGGAAAAAAGGGTATGCGTTTCATCCAACTCTATTGCGATTCTCTTACCGAAAAGAAGATCAGTTTATAAAAATGAAAAATGCAGGAAAAAAAGTATTTTCAGAAAGCTAGTTTGGCTTCTGCAAAAAAAAAAAAAGAAGCAAATTCAATGGAAATCGTTTCCGTTGAAGCGAAGCAAATCGTTACCCAGAAGAACAGGAGAAGAAATTAAGAGCTCACCATGAAGATTCGAAGGAGATTCGATGATCCTCAAAGCAATCAAGAACTTCACCTTCCCACATCCTCAAAACTCCACCAAATTCGCCTCCTTCTTCACCGTCTTCTTCATTCTCCAACTTCCTCCACTTTCCGTGGGTTTGCAACGCCACCGTCGAACAAAGCATGTCAAAATCCAGCACCGCCATTCCCTCGAGAAATCTCTCCTCTTCACATTCCTCTTCTCCTCCACCCATACTGTCCCCACCCCTCTCCTGCTTCTCCAAATCCGCCATAAAAAAACCCACCACCCCACCTCCGAGATACCGGTTCCGCCTTCGTTCTCCGAATCCTCGTTCAACACACTTCCAATTTGAGAAGTTTTGTTCGATAGGATCGGCGTTCAATAAAAGGCTTCTTTTTTGGTTGCGAGTTAGACAGGAAGAAAGGAGATTGGCGACGTTTATTGTTTGGTTAGCGTTAGCACTTAGCGGGCGATAATGGATGTGGGACCCATTGATCCCCACTCTCCCAATTCTGATTGACGGTGGGCATTAAGCCAGGTGGAAAACACTGACGGCTGATGATCTCCTACCCCCACCAAATTAACGTTACTGTTAATTATGTCCTAATCACTGTGTCAAGACATAAACAGGTTGTTTTTAAGCACGTGGTGCATTAAATGAGTTGAATAAAATATAAATGTGATAATATTAGTAGGCAAATTGAGGATAGATTGCTGATTAGTCCCACTACAGATAACATTGAACTAATCATTTCTGCTGCAACCATCAATTATTAAAGATATCATTTTTTATGATATATATACAATTTAATCTTGTGGATTAGAATAATCAATGATTTGTGTAGTTGGACCAATAAATAAAGTATATAGGATTTGTTTGGAAAAAAAAAAAATCCAATTTAGAATATATGAATTATATAATTATTCATTGGTATCATATTTTAATGAGTTTTTTTTTTTTTTTTTATTTAAACCTTATACTATGAATTTTTTTTTTTTTAAACCAAACCATAAACTATCAACTCTAACCATCTAAACCTTAAACTATTAAAAACTTAATAAATCAAACCCTGTCGGACGGTCGATCACTGTCCGTTCGCTTACCATGGACGGCCGATCTAAAAACAACGACCGTCCGTTCGGTACAATCCTACGTGGTACTGGACAAGTCGGATTGGCCGGACGATTAGTGGGTAGAGATTGTCCATTCCACGTGCGGTACACGGAACTCCTATATGGACGACTGTTTTTAAACCAACGGCCGTCTGTTCTACAATAATTATCACGAGCCGGACACTGTTTGGGGTAACGGACAACCGGTTATGGAATGGTCGTCCGTTCTCCCAATCAATGACCAGCTCGTGACTCAGTAATTGTCATGAGCCGGAAACTATTTGGGAGAACAGACAATCAGTTCACGAAATGACCGCCTTCTCCCAATTAGTGACCAACCCGTGACTCAATAATTGTCATGAGCCAGACACTGTTTGTGGGAACAGACGACCGGTTTATAGAATGGTCGTCCATTTTTGCAATCAAATTCCTGCTCGTGACAATTATTAAGTCACGGACTGAACAAGGAACAGACGGCCGTTCTCAGTGAACGGTCGTCCGTTCTCCTATACTATATAAGAAAATAGCCCTTAATGCTGAACTCAACTATCTTGAAAACTCTTAAAGCAAAAATTGTTAGAATTGATAGTTTGGAATTTGATTTAAAAAAAGTTTAAAAAAAAAAAGAAAAAAAAGAAAAAAAAAAAACCCTATTTTAATTACACATAGATGTGATCTAAAATTTGTTGTGTCCCGTCTAACTGAAATGCATGCCATGTGACATGTCACCGGAAGAAGCAATAGGGCAGCAAACAATTAACAACTAACTAATGCTCAGCTTGATGTAATACTCGATGATAAGGCGATTTCAAATACAATGGCTAATATTTAATCGACCATCAACAACATATCACAGTTAAGACTCAATAAACAATAAAAGGAGAGACTAATAATGAATGATAATGGTCGTTAATTATGAAATTCCAAACTACAAAAGCATATTGATAACAATCAAAATCACAATCAATTACCAGCTGGAATTTAGGTAAAAGGCAAGATGATAAGTTCAAGTCTTCATGGCGGGTCTGACCAGCCCCAGACCAGAACCACTTCCTAGGTGCTTAAAATCCGTTGCTTCAAGATGATCTCCATGGCCTGCAAACCCGGTCCCTCCCTTGGCGAGGTTTACCAAGTCTTTTCCCTTGCATCCCTTGTCGCAGACTAGACAAACCTTATCAACTGCCATGAACTTCTCCGCACACTTTTTACAGAAGACATGGCCACACGTGCTTAGGGCTACAAGAGAGTGAGCATTTGTTAGAGTAACCTTACAACTAGGACATATGTATGTACAATCAAGGGTATTGGATTTCTTTTGTTCCTTCTTGTCCTCCGTGAAGTAGATGGGAAAAAGGTTCTTCATTTTGAGTTTCTCCTGGCCTTCAGGACAGACTGTACAGCTTGACGGAGCAGCTACCTTAACAGCTACTTCTGGTGTGGCAGAGGGTAGCCAGAATGCCTTCATTGTCCGAAGAGCTTCTTCTTCGTAAGAAGTCGCTTTCACACTATTTGCTCCGTGGAAACCATTCTTATCACGGCTGTAACTCCTGTCGTTGTATTGTGGCACTGCACCGTGATTTTGCTGGTCAAAGGCATTGAGCTCTCTAGCTTTTTGTAGCCTTAGTTTCTCTTCTTCTTCTTCCTTCTCTTGCACTTGTTGAGCAGCATGAGCAGCCAGCTTCCTGCAGTGAGAGAAAATAGCATGAACATTGACAACATAATTTCCCTGGCAGATTGAAATAAACTGTACCCAAGCTTTCTCCATGTCAACCGATATTTCATCATAGAGAAACATTTTCAAATAATGTCGTCAAAATCTCAGAGGTCGCAAGTCTGCCAAGGAATTTCTGGATAGCTAGATCTCTAAAGCCTAAGAACTCACCACTTTAACATCAGCTCTGTTCATTACCAATTGAATTCACAATCAAGTTTCTAAATGTGCTAATAACATAAACATTACTTAAGTCCCCCCAAACTTCAAATATTCAAGTATGAAAAATAATTATGAAATCACCAATATCCTTGTCTTCTGCCACTCACAAACACTCAACTTCCACACACTTCAAGAAGAAATAGTAAGACCGATGCAAATAACAAGGCGGGAAAATTGTCTAAATTCGGTTACGGGGTTTATCCATCAGTTTTCCAAAACCAAAACAAGAGAGGAAACCAAATATAAAAACCGGAACAAAGAAAAAAAAAAAAAGTAATGGCCACGGACCTCTGTATATCCTTCTTCTGCGCCAACAAGCACTGAAGAATGCACTCCTTACAAAAGACGTGGCCTTTCTGACAGGACATGGGATCGATTAGCGGCTTCAAGCATAGGGAACAGGCATCGAATGGCTTGATCGAATCCCTTCCCAGCCTCTCCCTCTGAGTCCCATACCCGAGCTTCTTCTTCTCATCGTAGGTGAAGAAGGCGAGATCGTTGTTATTCTTCGAGTGTCTCTGAGGCATCCCTCTCTCTCTCTCTCGCTCTCTATCTCTCTCAAGAAAAATCCCCAAATCAGCTACGAATTTCAATCAGTTACCGAAGGTCGATTTGAGCCCTAAATACTGAATGTTCGCTGCCCACTAAAAAGGCAACAAATATTAAATTTTATTTATTTTTAATATTTATATCACATTATAATGTTTGGATAAATACAAAATTATCTAATAATGCAATATTATTTATTTTATATAAAAATTCACGTGACTTTTTTTTTTGTATTGGTTAGATTTCGGTGTACTTGATTTCTATCAAAATCAGACAGTCGAATTCTATCGAAACCAGACCGATTAAACCCATATTAGAAATTTTAATTGGGTATTATTTTTTTTATAAATTTCACGTAAATCTGATGTCCTGCATCGTTTTTTTCGGCTATCCTTCGATTTCTACCAGTACTCGATTCCAAAACACGTATTAATTTGAGATTAAATACTTCGTGTATATATAAAGCACACGAAGATCACAAATTGTGGACACGGGAAGATCATAAATTTTCAAACCTCTCTCGCCTTCCATTAAAAAGACGCCTTCACAAAAACGATAAGCTTTGCCGCCATTACAGGAAAGTAAGCTTAGAAAAACTACCTCGCCCCATTGTATTCCTCCTCGAAACTTATACCAACAAGATAAGAGATAGAGACGCGTAACAGAGTTAAGTTTGGATCTGGTATGGATGGAGATGAAAAGAATCATCTTCTTTCCTTCCCGGAAACTTCTTCAGTCGGTGTGGTGAGCATTTCATGCGTAAAAGCAAACCTGTAAACAACCCAACAAAGCTAAATCCAAGCTTTTAGTTCACCAAGAAATTCAACATTCTGCGCTTTTTTTATGTTGTGTGTTTTGGCAAACCGTCTTACTTTTCTCAACGACCTTATTGCTTGACGGATGGGTTTCAAAGATTGGATAGTTTTTGACCTGACGTACGTATAAAGCTGACGACATTATCTGAGTCTTCTTCAATGTTTTTTTTTTGGGGGTTTGTCATTCACTTTCCTTCCACTTGGATTCTTCTGTTTAATCCATTTTGTTTGGACATTTTCTCAAGAAGAAATGGTCTCAAATCTGAATATTTCAATTGGAATGAAATCAAGTTTCAAACTTTTCAAGCTTCCATTGGTTTGTGATGAATTTTCGCAAGTAACTCATCTATGGTTGTTCTTCTTGTTCTTGGTCAGAATTATCAAATTTCGAGATAAACTGTAAGAACATAATCCTGAACAGGATAATACATAATCTTGCATCGACGGTGTACGATTGATGTTAGTGTCTTGTAAATTAGAATATCGTTTCTAATTAGTATAGTACGTTTTAGGATAAAACACATAAATATAACTGTGACTTAATCTTTACATAATTTTCTTTAACTTCTCTATCATATTCTCGTAGTCATTTTCTCTCGTCAAAATCATCACCGATGAAGATGCCATTTGAGTCGGCTGTTTCTTTGCCCTCGTTAAACCTCTTTGTCCGCGGGACTGTTGTCTCGTGATCTGGTTGCTATGCTCGGTCGATGAACTCGATGAGCCAAGCGATTTGTTATTCAACTTAGTTAGACTAATTTAACGTGTTAACTAAATTTCATCCCAATACGCGAATATTTAAGTATATTAATAAGGAGAATAATTACAATAATCTAATAAGCTGGCAAACAACTAGTGAAAAAAAGTTACAACTTTTTACCATTCATACAATCTCGAGCCATTTCCATCAAACCAGGACTCAATCTAACCATTAGAACACAAAACTCCATCTGATTCAGACCTCCATCTCCATCATAATCTCCTTCTTTCACCATGGACGTCACTTCATCATCGCTCAAGCTGTCCAATCCCAGAAGCGCCGACTTCTTCTTCAAGCTTTCCGGCGTGATCAACCCTTTTTCCGCGTCCATCAGCAGATGAAACCCTTTCCACAGCTCCTTCATAAACCCTTCCCCTCCCAGCTTCTCCACCATTGCCGGAAAGAAATCTTCGAAAACCACCTTGCTTGACGATCCCATTTTCACCCGAAGCTTTGTACTTGAGGTATTTACTCCATTGGTGCTAGAAACATCGAATATATAGTAGAAGAGCTTCAGAATAAGGAAATGAAGTTCCCAAGGAAAGTGTGGAGTGCGTGTGAATAGGAGAGAATATTGACAGCCCGTCATCAACTGAAACTAAAAAGAAACCTCTGATTTGTTGCTTCTTCGACGAAGCTTCGCCAAAGCTCGTCTGTTACGGAACATCTGATTGAGCTGCTACTGACCCAAATTAATAATGAAAATAATCAAGAAAGGAATGTAATTTCTGGTTTTTAAGAAAATGAACGAGCAGTTATAGGAATTCTTTATGGATGGAATTCTTTATGGATTAGGAAGTTATTTGATCTTTGTGAACGAAAAACTTATCCAAAAGATACTGTTTTGACTTGTTTTAAACACGCAACACGTTTCAACGTCAGACGCTCTGGCCAGTTTTCAAACCTCGGAAGGCGACGACTGAGTCTTTCATAATCTTTTGTCGTTTTTAGTGTTGTTTTACATTTACGGGTCGAATTGCGTAGACAATTTCAAAGTGCACTGTAGCTGATTTAGATTAGCAAAGAAGCAGTTTAGGGGAAAGGGGAAAGGGTAAAGGGGAAAGCGCCTAGTCATGGAAGAAATACTTCCCGAGAAGAAATGTATTCCAAGAATGAATGATTCCCATTACTCAGGACATTTTGGTTTCTCAAATGAACTTCCGCTGGGTTTCCTTTGTCTTTTCCGTCAATCAACAGGTAAGGAGCTCGATCAAAGTACAAAACTAGGGAGCTCTTCTTCTTCTTCCTCTTGACTTCATTTTTTTAATTGAGTCTCGCGCAGTTGCAGACGCAATGACATCCGTCAAATTCGACTAAGACCCAGGAGATTTACTCTCCAATGGCTGGGTCTTCGGAGTTGGTTTAATCAAATTTCCGAGGAACCCCTCCCTAACAGTGGAAAAATCGAAACGATCCCTAGAAAACTTCTTCTGGGGTTTTTACCATTTCAAACGAATGTTGTCGTATTGAATGAACAAAGTAAGATTATATGTTTCTAAATTTTTCTACGAATCGATCTCTTGAAAACTTCTTCGATTTTTCTGAAATGGTTTTATCCTTACGATTGAAGATGATACTTCCTCTCTGTCAATTTCGAGTGTCGACGATCCTCTCTCGTTGACCCTTGTCTGAGATAGACTGGGTTTCATCCTGCAAAGATATTGGGATTGGCTTTGGTCCAGTGTGCAAGGTAATAAAATTTCTGCAAAGCCCTTTAATTCAATTCATGTTTCAAAAAACTTAGCAGAATTTATGAATGAGGTAACAGTAATATCGAAGCTTCAACCTTGGCTGGCTGCTGTACAGAAGAAGAAGAAGAAGAAGAAGAAGAAGAAGAGATGATTCTAATTTATGAATTCAGGCCTGACACAAGTTTGGTAAGCATACTGAACCGGGACGATTTTAACTGTGTTTATTCGCCTAAACCAATTCTGTTGATGACACTGATTTAAAAGTATGGAAATATCTGATGATTATTGTGTCTGCCATGTTCTCAATCAATAGTCCATCTGATTGAACAATGTTGAAGCTTTGCTGTATTCTATTGAGTGAGTTAGTGATATAACTGATGAAGTGTTCAACTCTATGGAATAACCAATTAGGTTGCAGGCTGTTCTTGGCCGAACTTCATGAGTGTTCGTGTTCTTGACGATGTTTTATAGTTTTGCGCGTGATTGTTTCCGATATCATTCTATCTTGTTTGTACACTGTCTTTCTTGTGATTCTGTTTCAGACCAGATTTTATTTGCTGTTTCATGTCGTTGTTTTTCCTCAATTATCTTTCATTTTATCCATCCAAACAAAATGGTCTGGTTTGGGGAAAATAACTTGACACCGGAGAAGGAATTGTCCTTAATCGGCCCCGGGATTCTTGGGTAAGGATTATACGGCGATGTCTTGAGGAAAGTGAGATCCTTTTAGATGATGATCTGAACAAAATAAGTTATTTTGTTGATTGATTGCATAAGGTATCTGCAGTGTAATGTCGATGTCTTGAGAAATTTGATGCCTACAGCTGAGGAGTCTTTTTGCCAGAGATTGGTAGTGGAAGAAGGAAATGTTCTCATGAGAATGATCACCTTGTAAATTTATTGAATCTACAGTCGTAAAACTCGCAGTTGTATTTCGATCTTCATAGTAGATTTATTCTTTTGCTCGTGATTTTTTTTCCGAAAAGATTTTTTTACGTCGGATTTTCTTTATTGTTTGATTTCTAACATTATTTAATGTTTGTCGTAAAATTCTGCATGATTTTACAAATTATTACAACGTTGCTTGATTTCAAAGAGCTTCATAAGGGACCACAGGACAGAAAAAGATAAAGAGAGTGGTTGCTGGAATTCATAAGGTAGAAGAAGACAAAAAAATGAAGCTTCGTATTAAGCTCTTGTTTAGAGTAGCACCGTGAACAGATTAGTCAATTTTGTTTTGCTAGTTAACGTTTTGTTCATTAATTAACTAACATAACACATGGTTACGACGTTGCACTTTTATGCAAAGCCGGAGTCCGAAAAGGATAGATCAAAAATTTCGATCATTATTTCGATCCCGAACAACGAAACCACGGACCCTCCCAATGATCGTTGAAAATCGGAGCAAGTACTACTACCGTGGCCATTTCTGCTTGGAGTCGTTTAGCGATTGAAGAAAAAGTGGTCGGAAGAGGGTGCAAGTTGGGAGGAGCACGTCAAAACTAATCCCATCAACTTTACACACTCTTTTCCGAAACCTACTACTCCAATGATGTCCGGCCAAATCCAGTCATTTTATTGGCTTCGGTTGTTAAAGTTTGCATTTTTAATCATAAGATTAGATGTGGGTGCAGGTAGGTTTCATTAAAATATTTTAATTTTCTGGAAAGAGGCCATTTTTAACGTAAAGATATAATTTTTACTTAATATGCGAGGAAAGAGTCCGTCCACAGCCGACATGACTGCAGTCTAAGTTTATCTGCTGCATTTGTATAATCTTCACGTGGGTATTCGGGTTTCTGTGTAACTTTATTGTTTAAAAGCATTAGTTTATCGTCCACCAGCGAAAAAGTTAACAATTTCAAACTTGGTCTCCTTTTCCGACCATTCGCGACTACGTCAAAGCCTCCCGTTCACTCTCTGTTACATTTCTGTGGGAATTGGACGGTGCAACGGAGCTTCTTTCTGCTTCTCTTATCAGAAAGAAAGTGATTGGACCGTTGAAATTTAATCAATCGACGAAAAAGAAACAGAGGATTGAAAAATCGCTTCTCTTCGATGTTAATGGGTGTATCTGGGAATGTTCCTGTCGTGGGTCCGCTCCTTTTTTCACGTTTTTTTTTTCAGCCATCGTTTCTGATGAGTTTCTCGACTGTTGTGGTGATTTAAGACGTAAAGAAAGTGCAAGTGGGTTTGATTTTTGTGAGAATTCAGAAATAGAAGGCTAAGAAGTCCGAACTATCCTACCTAAATAGGTTGACAGGGGAAATGTATTTGTCAATGCACATGTTTTGAAGTCCGACGTCACAACTACAGGCAGACAGGAGCAGCACTGAGCCGCCATTGAAGATTTTCCCCCTTCTCTTTTTTCAGACATCACACCCTTTATTGTTCTTCTTCGTCGTCTTCTTCTTAAAGATTACTTCCTGCTGATGAGCACCTGTTAGACTTGCATATTGTGAGATGGACGGTTTTGGCAAAAACCCAGTTAGTTCTTTTGCTTTGTCGTTGTTTTTCATTTTGCATTCTTCTGTTCTTTTTTGCCATGGAGCGTTTTCAATCGCACAGGGTCAATTTTTAAGAGAAAGCCAAACCTTGATTTCTGAGAATCAGCACTTTGAACTAGGGTTTTTCAGCCCTAGTAATTCCTCTCTGAGATATGTTGGAATATGGTATCACAGTATTGAGCAACAAACGGTGATATGGGTGGCAAACAGAGGAAATCCAATTTCTGATCGAGCTGGGGCTTTGACAATCGGAGTCGACGGTAGTTTGATCGTTCTTGATGGAAATAACAACACAGTTTGGTCAAGTAATGCTTCGATTTCACCATCTAATTCTACGGAGGCCACACTCACGGACGCCGGAAATTTGATCCTCTCAACCGGAGCGAATCCAAGAAGGGATTACTGGAGCAGCTTCGAGCTCCCTACAGACTCGTTTTTACCAGGCATGAAAGCGCTCGTCAATGCTGCAACCGGAGAGAATCGACTTTTCACTTCATGGAAATCCGAAAGCGATCCATCCGTCGGAAACTATACTTTAGGCGTTGATCCTCGAGGATCCCCTCAGATTGTGATTTGGGAGGGACGAACTAGACGGTGGAGAAGCGGCCATTGGGATTCACAGAAATTTAATGGCGTTCCCAACATGAGTGCGAGCTTGTTGTATGGATTTGCACTGTCCCAACCTGATACAGAAGGAAATAGGTATTTCACTTACACACCACTGAACAGTTCGGATTATTTAAGGTTTAAGATACAGTGGAATGGACAAGAAGAGCAGCTGAGGTGGGAACAAAATCTGCAGCAATGGACTGTCATGCAAGAACAGCCTGCTAGTGAATGCGAGCTCTACAACCGGTGCGGGAATTTTGCTGTCTGCACTGAATCCAATTCGCCGAAATGCACTTGTATCGATGGGTTTGTACCTAAGAACTCGGATCACTGGAGCAATGGCAACTGGTCTGGTGGGTGTGTGAGGAGGACTCCATTGCTATGCCAGAGGAGTAGTAGTAACGGAACAGAGCAAGATAATCAAGAAGATGGGTTTTTCACTATGAATGGCTTGAAATTGCCTGATTTTGTGGATTTGGTGGTTGTGGGTTATATGGAAACTTGCAGAGTCAAATGCTTGGCCAATTGTTCTTGTACTGCATATGCTGAAGTTTCGGGGATCGGGTGCATGATTTGGAGCGGGGACTTGATCGATATGCAGCATTTTAACGACGCCGGGAGCAGTCTTAACATTCGTCTTGCCCATTCTGAATTAGGTAAGGTAAATTTAAGTTCAACGTTCTTGCTCTTATTGGGTTAGAACCTATATTGGTTGTTAAGTCTAGCCATTGATTCGAGGTAGTTCATCAGATCTAGCAGTTTGGTTAGCACTAGCAAGTACTATAATCGGTACGCTAATATTTAAAAGGATAAATGCATCGTCGTCTTCCGAGAGAATTAATACCTTAAACAATTTTATGAGTAAAATTGCCCTTGCAATTCAAGTCATAAATAAAACGGTTTCTACTGAGATAGAATTTGTCAAATGTCTCATGTTTTTCGCTTGTAATAGTCATTTTAACACATTGAAACTACTTTGATTTACTCAATTTTTTGCACATGCTCGATGTCCGACTCAATTTCAAAGACTAGAAGACAGTCTAATTGAGATTTGTGTTCGTTGATAAAGACTTGTTTATCGACTCGATTACACGATTATGTGTAGGAAATGAGAAGAAACGATCAACCTCCGTTGTCGTTATAGCGGTCTCCATAGCTGGAGCAGTCTTCCTAGCTATAGTCATTGGGTTATTGTGGAGATACAGGGAAAAACTGAAAGGTTAGTTGATTAACTTCATGCACTTGCTCTTTGTTTAAAGGTGCCAAAACTTAAAATTTTACATGACACTTCTACTTTTGCATACGTTGTTTCAGCTTTTCCCGCTAGTTCCTCAACCGGATGTTGGAAAAGCGGCGAACTACCGATCTATGACGTTAGCAAGAGCAGAGATTTTTCGAAGGAGTTTTCAGGACCGTCTGATTTTGGCATCGATGGGGACGAAACAAACGGACCAGAACTGCAATTTTATACTTTCAATTCTGTAGCGGCCGCTACAGACAATTTTTCTGATAAAAGCAAGCTCGGACAGGGAGGGTTCGGTCCGGTATATAAGGTTAGATCGTAATAATTTTGATTAAAGAAGATAATAAACCCGGCCACTGGCACTGACTCTTTCGGTTTTACTCTTTTCTACTGCAGGGGATGCTTCCAGGAAGGAAGGAAATTGCAGTGAAGAGACTCTCAGTAAGATCTGGGCAAGGCCTTGAAGAGTTTAAGAATGAAATTACTCTTATTGCCAAGTTACAACATAGAAATCTTGTTAGACTTTTAGGTTACTGTGTTCAAGGGGAAGAAAAGATGCTGCTTTATGAATACATGCCCAATAAAAGTTTGGATCGCTTTATTTTCGGCGGTGCGTTCGTGTTTTCATTTTATTTATTCGTGAAAACAAACAAAAGTCAAGTTTTTTTTAATATATTTTTTCATTTTTTTATTGGCCGGACGATAGCAGATTCATCGCAGCAGGCACTACTGGATTGGTCAACCCGTTTCAAAATCATCGAAGGGATTGCCCGGGGGCTCCTTTACCTCCATCGCGATTCGAGGCTTAGAATAATTCATAGAGATCTAAAGGCAAGTAACATCTTGTTGGATGAAGACATGAATCCTAAGATATCGGACTTTGGAATGGCGAGAATTTTTGGGGCAAACGAAGACGAAGCAAATACGAATCGCGTTGTGGGCACTTAGTGAGTGCAAATTTTATTTGCAGCTATTCCTTTCAATCTTTCTTAGTGACCCTATTGGTGATTTGACTTTCTTAAAACTTTATTTGATGCAGTGGCTATATGGCTCCTGAATATGCAATGGAAGGTCTATTTTCGGTGAAATCAGACGTTTATAGCTTTGGCGTTTTGTTACTTGAAATCGTATGCGGCCGGAGGAACACTAGCTTTCGGACATCCGATCAGTCAAGCCTTATCGGCCACGTAAGTTCATCTCTCCCTCTTTCTTCTCGAATCGAACATTTTATGAGGATCAAAAACACGACTGAATGTTGGAAAATGGTTATAGGCTTGGCATCTATGGAACGAGAGAAAATCGATGGATCTTCTAGATTTTTCTATTCGGGAAGCGAGTTCGAGTTCGAGCGATGAAGTTTTGAGATGCATACACGTGGGAATGTTGTGCGTACAAGACTCCCCGCTCTTGAGACCGACAATGTCCTCCGTTGTGTTGATGTTAGAGAGTGAATCCACTTCTCGACCTCTGCCTAGACAACCCACTTATACTTCCATGAGAAACTCGGTCGATATAGAACATTTTATGGACGGAATTGAAATTGTATCGTCAAATGATATGACGGCAACAATGGTCGTCGGGAGATAGTCCTCTTCGACCCCCTCCATCTCACTGTAGGCCATGCTATCTACTACCCAGATCTTGATCTTCTTCAGAGAATGTCTGGTTCATGTTTGGGAGAAAAGATAGTTGAAGGGTAGAAGTAAAGATGAGGTTTTGATTTGAATATGATGAAAGCATGTAGAGAATTGTGATATAGATACAGTAATCACATAGTTTGTATATTATTTTATTCAATCTATCTGAGATTGTTTGAGTAGGGCTGGCAGGATTGGACCGACGCCAGACCAGCGCAATTTGGTTCGGTTTAGCTTGGGTCAGTTCTTCACGTTACAGAAACCGTAAAACATTTGCGGGACACATCATGTGACCCGAAGGCCGACCCGGTACCTGAACCCAATCCAGTAACCCGAATAAACTTTTTTTTTTTTTGAAAATTTTTACAATTGAACCGAACCGAACCAAGAAAGTCAGTTTCTGATTGATCCGCTACTTGGTATTGTCAAACCCATGACAAAAATGAGATAAAAAAAGTAATTAGAAAGTCATAGAAAGACAAGAGGGAATTGGTAGATGGAGGAATCCTCGTTTTAATTGGTTTTTTTAAAGTGAAATTATGCATTGGATTGACTTTGATTAAAGAAATGTTGAATTATGGAATGAGAACATGTCACAACTTGGAAGGCCATCAATTGAGAAATCAGACCACCTACAACGCTCCCACGACACACATTGTATTATCATTTATCTGTTAATAAATAATTATAAAATCCATTCATAATTTGACTTTTTTTTTAATTTTTAATATTTACTAATTGACTATTATTAGGAGATATTCCAATTGATATTTTTTCTAAGAAAAAATCCTCATTTTGACATGATTACTTGATTTAGTCACACATTTTAGGTGAATGACATTGATGGGTCACTAACGAAGTACATCTTTTTAATTGTGACAGTACATCCTAATCATATAATTAGAGGATAAACCATGTTCATTACTTGCTATTTAGGGTTTAAATGCATGTGTTACGTTTGTAGTGACGTTAAATAAGTTTATTTTGTCCTAATTGGTGATACAATTTATTCAAACACGCATAAAAAGTCCATTTGGAGCAATTAAGGTGAAAAAAAAAATGATTATTGGGCAATGCCCCTCTAATCCAGTGAAGGGGAAGATGAAAAGATGAGGTGGCAGGTAGGTCATCTTCCTCATTTGACATTTAAAAATCCGAAGTGACAGAGGCCAAATGCAACTGTTGTTTAAGTTTAATTGATTTGAACGATGCAGAATGTGAAATCGGAGATGGGTTTTCTTCGGAATGTTCAAAGAAGAACGACGTGGACTAGGAAAATGGAGGATTTGATTCAAACCGCAAATATAAAATTTTTGGTGAATTTCTGATCTGCTCTGAGGCGAAGAAAAAGCTTCACGGAGCAGCTAACAATGAAAGCTTTGATAAATCATCGGACTATCGCCATTTCTTTTTACCTACCTTTTTTCTTCCTCTTCTTCTTCTTCTCCCTTTGATTGCACTCTCTCTTGATACCTTGACTGCATTGGAATCGCTCCAGTTCAACCAGACGATCGTCTCCTCCGCCGACGTTTTCGAGCTCGGGTTTTTTCAACCTGGAAATTCCGGCTGGTATTTGGGACTTTGGTATAAGGATATTCCGGCTCGGACTATCGTCTGGGTTGCTAATAACGACAGTCCTCTCTCGGATTCTTTAGGAGTTTTGAAAGTTTGGGGGTGGGAAACTGGTTCTTCTTGATTCGGATGGTAATTCAACGTGGTCGCCGACCAACCAAACTTCCGGCAGTAATCCGATTCTGCAGCTTCTTGATTCGGGAAACCTCGTTATCAGGGAAGCAAACGACGACGACCCAGAAAATTATCTCTGGCAAAGCTTTGATTTTCCGACGGATACTTTGCTGCCGGGAATGAAGCTAGGATGGGATTTGAATACTGGTCAGAACAGATATATAACGTCATGGAAAAACTTCGATAACCCTTTTCCCGGCGACTATTCTTTCAAACTCGAATACAGAGGATTCCCGGAGATTTTCTTAACAGCCAAAAACGAACGGGTATATCGAAGCGGGCCATGGAATGGGCAGAGATTCAGCGGTGTGCCGGAAATGGCCCCGATCGACGGTTTATCCTTCAGTTTTGTAACGAATCAGGAAGAAGTTTACTACTCGTTTTGGACAACGAACACTTCGTTACATTCGAGATTAACAGTGAGCGGAACTGGAGATCTCCAACGCTATATATGGATTCACAGCACCCAAACATGGAATTTATTCTGGTACGCTCCGAAAGATCAATGCGATCATTACAGAGAGTGCGGTCCGTTTGGGATATGCGATTCGAACTCATCTCCAGTTTGCAAATGCGCAACTGGGTTTCAGCCCAAGAATTTGCAGGCGTGGAATCTGAGAGACGGGTCGGACGGTTGCGTGAGAAAAACCGAGTTGAACTGTTCAAACGACAAGTTTTTGCTAAGGAAGAAGATGAAGTTGCCGGAGAGTACGACGGCGGTTGTGAATACGAGTATGAATCTCGACGATTGCCGGGAAGTTTGCCTGAAGAATTGCTCTTGCACTGCTTTCGCCAACACTAACATCAGCAATGGCGGAAGTGGCTGCGTGACCTGGAGCGGCGAGCTCTGGGATTTGAGAGTTTATGCTGAAGGTGGCCAAAATCTGTACGTAAGAGTGGCTGCTTCTGATCTTGGTATGATCCATTCATTTTACGATAATCTAACCCTAATTAACACTAATTAACTACGATTAATGAGGCTAGGAAATTTTGACTTCTTCGTCCAATAGATTTGTGCCACGTCGTAATTTTATACAATGTCAACTAGATAATTCAATGACAGTTTTTCAAAACTGATTCTAATCTCTGACCGTGCAGAGGATGACGGCGATGGGGTGGTTCAAGTTCAACGGGGAAGAAGAGAGTGATTATTATAGCCGTCGTCGTGTCTGTCTGCGTCGCCATTGTTTTGTCTGGAGTTGCTTTCTGTTTTCTGGGGAAGAAGAAGACGCCGAAGACTCTGTTGATAGTAAACAGAAGAACGGACCACAGAGGTGGTAAATGTATATATGATGACGGAATATGAATTTTGAATTTTGATGAGAATCTGTTCTTATAATGTTTTTCTCTCGGTTTCAGTTTCTCATGAAAGAAGCCAAGATTTGCTGAAGAACCAGGTGGTTATACAGAATAAAGGGATTGCTCCGGTGAATGTGGTGAAGATGAACTTGATCTTCCTCTGTTTGACTTCGCCACCATTGCCATGGCCACCGATGGCTTCTCCGAGGAAAATAAACTCGGACAAGGAGGTTTTGGCGGCGTTTATAAGGTGAGGTTTTACTCAGAAATAAAGTTTTTTATAGAGGAAAAAAAAAAAACAAATGAGAACAGCTAATGGATGGAAAGTGACAATTTTTTGCAGGGTAGGTTGGTTGAAGGTCAAGAAATAGCAGTGAAGAGGCTGTCGAAGACGTCATTTCAAGGAATGGAAGAGTTCAAGAACGAGATGAAGTTGATAGCCAGGCTTCAACACAGAAATCTGGTTCGTCTTCTCGGCTGCTGCATTGAAATAGAGGAGAAAATGCTGATTTACGAGTACTTGGAAAACAGAAGCTTAGACTCTGTTCTCTTCAGTCAGTGTTCTCTCTTCTTCAACCCTTTTCACTTCCCTTTTCCGACTGCCAAACTAAATATTCAGAAGCTTCATCTTTTTTCTGCAGATAAGGCGAAGAAGCCATTGCTGGACTGGCCTAAACGTTTCAATATAATATGTGGGATAGCTAGAGGCCTTATTTATCTTCACCAAGATTCCAGGTTTAGAATCATCCACAGAGATCTCAAGGCAAGTAACATTCTTCTCGACGGGGAAATGAATCCCAAAATTTCAGATTTCGGAATGGCGAGAATTTTCGGAACTGATCAAACCGAAGCAAATACTAGGAAAGTTGTCGGAACATAGTAAGTAAAAACCTTTTTTTTCAGCCGGCCATTACTTTCAGTTATGTTACAACGTCTGATTCTGACTTCCAGCGGGTACATGTCGCCGGAATATGCCATGGACGGCCTCTTCTCGGTGAAATCCGACGTCTTCAGCTTTGGAGTTTTGGTTTTGGAAATCATTGCCGGTAACAAGAATAGGGGATTTTACTATGCAAATAATGAGCTAAACCTTCTAGGATATGTAAGCATCAAAACTTGAGCAGTCATTTGGAGACATTTACTATATGCTATAATTATTGAATTTGAAACATTGCAGGCTTGGAAACTATGGAAAGAAAATAAGGTTTTGGAGGTGACAGATCCAACCATAGGTGATTCATATTCACCAACGGAAGTTCTGAGATGTATACAAGTAGGTCTTTTATGCGTTCAAGAACGGACCGAAGATCGGCCAACCATGGCTTCCGTCGTCCTAATGCTTAGCAGCGATACGGCCACAATGCCGCAGCCCAAAAGCCCGGGATACTGCGTCAGAAGAAACGACACCGACTCGTCAACGAGTAGGGTAGATGAATCATGCACTGTAAACCAAGTTACAGTCACAATACTTGAAGCTAGGTAGTGATTGAATCACCTGAAAGTTAATCAATTCTGATTGTACCTGATTTGAATTTCATTTGTAAATCTTGTTTTTTGTTTTGCAGAAGCTGAGGATGTAATTGGTTTATAATTTGTAAATGAGTTTTCTCGAGTTCATTGATTTTCAACCACGAAGCGTTGTCGTTGGTATTTTTTCGGTCTCTTTCTGTCAGAGACGAGGTTAGCGCCGATTGCCGCTGGTGTTAGATGCTGCAATGATTGGCTGATCGGTATCTGGTGATCTATATCAGAGATTTTGAGGAGGAGGCAGGAGATGGAAGGGAGGAGAAAAATAACATTCAGATTGATCAACAAGATCTATTTGACTGCCTTCAAATGTTTGTCTTACTGTACAAACTCGATTATTCTCCAATGATCCAAACTAATTGGAATACAATAAGTATCTCAATAAAGTTGAAGATAGCTTCTGTAATTCAACTAGTTGAAAGATCAAATCTTTGGTTCTGGTTGATTGATTTTGTTTTTGCTGTTGATCTGTTTAATTTGATATTTGCCGCTATTATTGTTCTTCTGAGTCATCATCAAACAGCACTGTAGCAGCTGAATCGGAGATTCTGGGCAATGTTCTTCTACTGCAGCGAAACACAGAGAGAGTTTTACGGCGAAGCTTTGATTATACTTCAAACACCATTCTCCAATACTATACAAAGGCGGAGAATTGGTAACCGGAATGGCTCTTTCGACGGAGCGGCCATAGTAGCAATTCATCAAGCCTTCATATTCAACATTACTTACGTAAACACTCGAATAGAAACAACCGAATCATGGGACGTTGTAAATTCTTCCGTCTTAGCCAGATCACTCCCGCGACGGAAGTGTTGTGTCAGCTACCGTTTTTACCACCAATGCAGCGCCGGCGGGTTCTACTTGCTCGACTCTCACGCGACGAGCTCTCCTTGCACCTCCTTTCACTGGTTTTAGCAGAAGACGCCGTACGAATGGTCCACGAGATATGAAGAAAAGGGGGGGCCGTAAATGGCCAAGGTATTGTCAACATCAAGCTTCCCGATACGTCAATGGCAACACATGGAGATGGAGCAAGATGCGTGCGAGCGGGGAGGTGGGCCTAATGTGCCAAGACCTGTGTCTATATGAATTTTTTTAATACAATATTAAGTTGGACAAAACTTACAAATTCTTTTAATTGTGGGGTTAAATTGTAAATTTATAGAAATTTGATAAATAGAGTTAGAGAAATCTTATTCTCATTTTGCTTGGAGCCGCTAAAGAAAGAGAGAGAGGGTCGACTCTGCTTGTGCATTTCGTCGTGTTCGGTGGCTAAGGGATTGTTCGTAAGATTTCATGCACCACCTTTTGTGAAAGGACTTCGAATGAGGGTAAGTTTTCGATCTCTATTTTTGTAAATGAAGCTTAGAGTTTTAGGTTGGGGATTGATTCGAGCAATGGAGCTCGATTTCATATGATCTTTCTGGTTATATTAGTGTATTAAGAGTGTGTACAAATGTTATAGTCATTTGGAGGCAAAAATGGGAGAAGGGGAGCGATTTCCACAAATTCTCGTCACTAGAAATCGCTCACGTGTCGACCATTGTGAACGGTAGGTCGACATTTCAAGTCTTGCATTGGGAACAGAGAGTTGTAAGTGTCGACACTTCAAAGGAAGTGTCGACCGCTAGGGTAAATAAATTGAAACTCGAGAGTTTGGGGTATCGACACTTCAAGAGAAGTGTTGACCGCACAGGTGTCGACACTTGTGTATGAAGTATCGACCGCTAGGTCATTTGATAATCAAACCCGAGACCTTCAGGTGTCGACCGCTTAAAGGAGTGTCGATCGTGGCCAACCCGATTGTTCTAAGTTCGTGGTCGTTTATAGTGTTAAGACGATTGAGTTCCTAGTCCCAGTTTAGGACCAATCCTAGTATCTCCCTTAGTATTAAGTTGGATAATCTTAACTTTGGTTTTATGTTAGGCTCAAACGACTTTGAGGACTTTGAGTCTGTTACTGAGGTTGTGCCTCCAGTTGGAAAAATGAGTGTTCAACGTAAATGTAATAGTTTTATATTATTTGCACTGTATTGCATGGTTTTTAAGAAAATCTTATTTTTGTGAACTATCACCCATGAAAACCTGACAGAGTTTGTTGCTCACACGTCAGTCTTTTACATTTATATATATGTATGTTTTACACGTTTACTATTGATGCATGATTTTATTATTATCCTTATGGTACTTTGGATGATCTCGGTGTCAAAGAATCAGGAGGACATCTTAGTACACCTTCTGCTGCATAAAGATTGTCTTATACACATGTCACGAAATGGGTAATAGGAAGGTGATGATGCGCTCATTGGGTTTCAAATCTCTAAAGCTGATCATGGTATTATTATTGTTTATTATCCTTCATAGGAGTTGATTCGTAAATGACCATTGTTCATCAAAAACTCAGGTGACATAGCTTAATCTTCGAATCGCACGCTACTTGACTCTTCTTTCTAGCTCAAGAAATGTTGCTGAACTTCGGCCGCCGCCTTTCTGTGTTTATGTGTCAGAAGGGTCCTTGAGTGACTTTCATTTTTTACTAAGATGATTTTTAAGTGAAATGTATGATGATGACCTATTTTCGTATAGTCGTCCATATATGCGACAAATGTTTTACTTCATACATTATTGTTGGTTCGTGGAGCTTGTTTTCCTTAAATGGTGAAAATGAATTTTCAACAAAATAACATTTTGAAAACCATTTTGTTTTCTCGTTATGTTTTGAAAGAAAAAATAATTTTTTTATATAAATTTAATATAGCATTTCTACTGAGTTAGTCACTCGCCCCAATGACTCACCTCTCATTTCCAAAAAAGAACAAGAGCAGTGAGTAGCTAGAACTTGGAAGCTGTTAGTTTTACTTATTTCTTTCTGAATTTGAGTGTTTAGTCGAATCTATGGTGAGCACTTAGTTTTAGTTAGACTTGTAGTAGTTTATTGATTTTGGATATGGACTTGTAAACTTTATTGAACTGCTATTTCCTATATCGCACTATTATATTTGTAGTCACTGTGTATATATGATTTCTGATTTAATGTTCAAGTCTTCTGCTACGAACTAAGCTTTAGACTTGGATGATCGAGTCCGTCCTAAGGATCGGGTTGCCCGACCAGGCGTTCTGTTAGGCACGACCGGGGTAGCTTAGCTGCTTAAGATGTTTGGACTTTACAAATGGACGTAAAGTCCTTTTGAAACAATGAAGCTCGACATGACTGACGACGAGCTCATTGTAGATCGGAGCTGAACCGAGCAGTGGGTAATTTACTGAGTTTTGTAACTAGAGGGAAGATCTTGCAAAAATCAAAGGTTTTTTTAGGGCAGGGTGTATTGAATGTTGAGATGTATCGTCGACGGTAGCTTTTCCGGTGGTTCATGAAAGTAGCCGACGACACTTTCGCCATTTACCGGCCTAACCCAAATGGACGCCCTTGTCTTACATCGTAATTGTCATACTAGTTGGGGATATTATCGTAATTGCATGTGTCACGTCAATGAACACCTCCCACCTACCCTGGATGCAATCAAAGCTCTAGTCAACGGAGAAATTTATCTCCCTTGGAAAGTCCTTTAATACCCTTGAAGCGAACTACGGGTTATTCGGTAATTAAGTCCAATAAGTGGGTGTTGAGGTAATTTGGGTCTCTATATTAATTGCAGAATTCTCTCTCTTCTTCATTCCTCTCTCACTAGTGGAAATCTCAAGTCTCTGCCTCTCGACTCCTCCTCCGCCTGAATCAACAGCCTCGTAAACCTCTTGAAGTTCGAGAGAGAGGCTGGAGCTTGAAAATGGCGATTCAGGTGCCTCATGATTTCAAGTGTCCGATTTCGCTGGAGATAATGACCGACCCGGTTATACTTTCATCGGGTCATACCTTTGATCGAGCCTCAATCCAACGGTGGCTCGATGCCGGCCACCGGAATTGCCCAATTACTCTTCTTCCCCTTCCTGAATATCCTTTACTCATTCCTAATCACGCTCTCAGAAGCTTAATTTCTAACTATACCCTCCTCGCACCGCCCAAACCACCATCTCTTCCGGAGCCCCAATCCCTAATCTCTGCCCTAACTGCCCCGTCTTCTTCGCTGCAATCGAAACTCGATTCGCTTAACGAACTGGCTCGATTGTCGAAGCGCGACTCGGGGTTTCGTAAAAAGTTGACCGAGTCTGGTGTCGTCTCTCCAGTTCTTAAATGTGCTGGGTCCGGCGACTTAGGTCTTCAAGAGAAAGCGCTTGCTTTATTGCTGAATCTTAGTTTAGACGACGATAACAAAGTTGGTTTGGTTGCGGAAGGTGCAATTGTGTTTATCGTGGCTTCTCTACGCTGTAGCTCGTCGGATTGTCGAGCGTTGGCGGCGACGATACTGACAAGCTTGGCAGTTGTGGAGGTAAACAAAGTCACAATTGGAGAATACCCGCATGCAGTTCAAGCGTTAGTTTCGCTTCTGCGAGATGGAAGAAGCCGAGAGAAGAAAGAAGCGGCTACGGCACTTTATGCCATATGTTCATTCCCGGCAAATCGGCGGCGAGCGGTGGGATGTGGGGCTGTCCCGATTCTGATCCATATCGCGGACTCTGGCCTTGAAAGGGCTATTGAAGTTCTGGGACTTCTGGCAAAATGCAAGGAAGGTCGAGAAGAGATGCAAAGATCAGAGGGATGTTTGCAGATATTCGTTCGTGTATTGAGGAACGGAAGCTCAAGGGGAGTTCAATACGCTCTTCTAACTCTCAGTTCTATCTGTTGCTACTCTGATCAAATGTGTTTAGAAGCTAGTAGAGAAGGCGCTTTGGATGTGGCCATGGCTTTAGTTGAAGATGACAATGTAAAGATTAGGAAAAATGCTTCAAATTTGGTCCGGGTTCTGCGTGGTAATGATTTTTCCAGGTGAAATTTCAAGGGATTGGTTTGCAGAAGAACTTCATGGAATGAAGTATGAAAAAGTTCTTTTCCAGCAAAACTTAGCCACCCATCTTCTTGAGGTGAGTCATTTTCGTTTTTGGACATATTTTGTACAAATAATGTATAAATGTTATGAAAATCGTTCTTTGTATGTACTAAATTTGACACACATGTTCAATGAAAGAGTTTTAGATTGGCCTATATGAATCTGTTCTTATCCGAATTTGTAATTTGAAATAAGAAAACAGCGAGCTAGTTGCAGTAAAGAATGATCATCATCATTAAAACTCCAATAAATATTCAAGCTTAATATGGCAATGTCTTCTGTGGTAGTTCAAGCTAGTTTCCCTCCTTTCATGGATATTCAGCTGGTGGGTTTAGTTTGTGAGGAAGATAAGTTGGTTGATCTAACGAGACAGTGACATAATTGTTTATTTTGTTGATAAATCATGAGAAAGCTGCTTAGCTGAGCGGCTTAGAAACTGATGTAGTATATGTTGGACGACAATGAAAAATCTGTAGCCTATGAAGAATTAAGGTTTCTGATACGACAATGGAGACAGAGCCATGATTGTAAGAGAAGATTTCAAAACCAGATTAAAGTATTTTTGGCATATTTTCCATCTTGATCTTGTTTCAAAGTACAATAAGTGGACCCGAATGGTACAATCGTACAATGTCGAGAAGCATAGATTAAGATGGAACTTGTTCAAGGCTTTTAAAGCTACACCAGAGCTGCCTGACTTGCTCTGCAACTTCCGGCCCTGAATCTTGACGGAGAGAAAATGGGAAAATGGAGATGTGGAAATAGGTTAAGAGACAAAGCGTCGGTCTAAAGTTATTAGGCAATGAGCAGTAATTGGCGTAGTGGGGTGGGTCCAAAATGATGTTTTTCTGGTGGATTTGCTGTGATCAAATTGGACAGAGCATAGGATTTGAACCGACAGGGCGTGGAGAGAAGGTGAAGTTAGATGATGACGATGAAGAAGGCGTAATAGTCTTAATCATCTGCCATGATTGCCGACAGAGAAGAAGCTTCATCTGTCTTTCTCACTAGAAACTCTAAACGACATCTCCGAAGATAATAATCTTAAAAAATAAATCAAATAAATAAAACCTCGGAGTGATTCTTGCAACGTGAAGATAAAAAAAACAAAGCCACTCCTGTATTATTTGATTAAAATGTGGTTGTTAAGTTGTTTGAATCTTTGTTTCTTTATTTAACCAAGTCAATGAGCGCAACCCAATGGAAGATCAAATGGATCAACAACTAAGACAAAACTACTGCATTTTTTTCCTACAGAACACGTTGATTTTTTTGAATTCCGATGAAAATAGTCGTAGTTTAGGTGTAAATCTCGTCAGGATATTGAGCGAGTGGCCTGCGAAGAAAAAAAAAAACCCAGAAATTCCAGCTGTGTATGAAGAAGATAAATGATGATAGGAAAGACGTTAAAGTTTCCAGTCTGTATCATTAAATATTAAAGAAAGCAATTAGAGTTATGGTAAATTAATGGCTTCTCAGGACTATAAATTGGGGTTCGGACCACTCATCTACGTCCCTCTCAACGTCTTCATTCACTGTTTGTTCCTGTAAAAGGAGAAACACAGATACAGAGACTCCATTAATGGCGATCAAGGTCTATATAGTGTAAGGATAACTCTCTCTCTCTCTCTCTCTCTCTCTCTCTCTTTCTTAAGTGGGTACATTACTGCTGTTTCAGTCTTGCAAAACTCGTCTTGCGCAATTGATTACAGAAAAATTAATGCCAGTTCTCTGTTTCTAGAGCTAACTGCTGCCGTTTTAAGTAATTCAAAGAGTTTACGTTTTACAATCTTGCTCTCCAAATTTAATGGTATCATTGAATTACTCAACGAATTTTCTGGCCATGTTTTTCTCTTGCATTATTGGTTTGCTTAAAAAGGCAAGATTCGAAGTAGACAGATTTGATTGATATTGTATATGATCTGCTGGAAGCGTGAAAGAGCAATGAGTGATAAATGGGATTAACTGTTAAGCCATTACCCTGAATTTCGACGGGCATTTCTGTCTAGCCCCATCTCCGGTTGTGACAATAAATGCTTCTAATCATTGTGTATATGTCTATCAATTCTTTGGCTGCATCAAAATTAAAGATCAAACCTACCCAGATCATTGTGATAATTGTAGACTACAAGCAAACTACTGTGTTTTTTTCACTGTAACGTATATTATACTATTAACTGCTTCGTGAGTGGACATTTTTGAGGCTAAATGATGAGAGGTGCAGTTACTATTCCATGTATGGACATGTCGCGAAGCTGGCTGAGGAGATAAAGAAAGGAGCTTCTTCAGTTGAAGGAGTAGAAGTCAAACTATGGCAGGTACTTGATATCCAAATGATGTTCAAAGATTGAATTTCTCGAACTCCAGATCGTAAACACTATAAGATATGGTGGATAAATAGAGTGTTTGTTTGATTTGGTGGCTCAATAGGTACCTGAGATACTGACTGAAGAAGTTCTTCGTAAAATGCATGCGCCTCCAAAGCTTGACATACCGATCATCACACCAGACGAACTTGCAGAGGCTGACGGCTTACTGTTCGGTTTCCCGACAAGATTTGGAATAATGTGTGCTCAGTTCAAAGCATTTTTTGATGCAACTGGTGGGTTATGGAGGACACAATCTCTTTCCGGGAAGCCCGCCGGAATTTTTTACAGCACTGGTTCTCAAGGAGGTGGACAAGAGACTACACCGTGAGAAGAAAACTCAAGTCTGGTTTTTTATGTGTTTGTTTTTAATTGTTATGGAAATTGTGCAGATTGACTGCTATTACTCAGCTGGCTCACCATGGGATGCTCTTCGTCCCCGTCGGATACACGTTTGGTGCTGGAATGTTTGAGTTAGGGGCAGTCAAAGGAGGTAGCCCTTACGGAGCTGGGACTTTCGCCGGTGACGGTTCGAGACAGCCGTCTGAGCTCGAGTTGGAGCAAGCTTTTCACCAGGGGAAGTACTTTGCTGGCATTGCAAAGAAGCTGAAAGGGTCTGACTGATTTCGTTATCTTTAGGCTGTTTCCATTTCTCTTTTCTCATTCCATGTTTCGTTTTTACATTCACACGTTCGCTGAGCATGACTTGATATTTGAAAGATCAGCTCCTTGAGCTTCTTTATAGTTCTTTCTGATTTAAAAAAGGAGTTAATTAAGCTTAATAACCTCGGATTAATGATTTAGGGGTTGGATTAACTTCACTAAGACTAAATCTGGATAACCCAGAAGTGGAAATAAATCCAGGCTTGTCCTTGAAAAGAATCAGCACCCATCTAACTAGAACACTTACGAATTCATACTATATTTGTAGTTTGCAGAGAAAGAACAGCCATGACAGGACAAATGAAGTTTAAAAAGGCAATGTTATTCATTTATGTGTCGGTTTTTGTTTGAATAGCACATAAGATCGGATTCAAAGCTGCAAAAAAAAGAGAGAAACCTTTTGCAGAAGAACTGAAGGGACAAAACCAGAAAAAAAGAGAGAAAAAGTGAAGACCCAGATGGCAGATGCTTCTGCTTTTGGTATGTTTCTTGAAACATCTATTCTTAGGAAAAGAAACTAAGGTGATGCTGCAATGGAGAAGAAGACAGAACAAGGGTACTGATCCTGATGCTTCAAACATATGGTATAATACCCATCAACCTTTCGATTTCAAGTCATGGAAAGAGCGTGGCATTGTACGAATCTAGATTTATGAGTTTAACTATAAAAGAACTTTGCTTTATGATTTTAAGGGTTTCTTCAAGAATATAAGCATCGTTCATCTTTTCAAACTTGGATCAGCCTTTTCCATCCTTTGTTTTCTATCTCCACTTTGAGGCTTGTTAAAAAATAAAATAAAATAAAATATCACAAAAAATTCTTTCCTTTTGATGGGTTATGTAATAATAGGTGTAAGCAAAGATGGAATTGAATATTGGTCGTCCGCCGCAGAGTTTTAGTCGAACGCATGGTGAATTTCATGAGAATGTTGGTTTTGATTTCTTCTAATTTGAGTTCTTAGTTCCGGTATATGACTTATCTACTATTTTTCCTAGTGTTTATATGTGGTTTTGACATTGGTTTTGTTTCAACTTTTGACAACATTTTATGATTTCGACGTCTATCCTTGGTAGCACATTTCAACTAGTCGGTAAGACAAAAGTCATATAGGAAGGAGTAGTTGATCATTGTAGAGTTTCGCGTTTGTCTTACAAGTGGTTATTTTCTTTCTTTATGTGGTGAAAATTCTCTTTTTTTTTTTTTCATTTTTTCTTGATCCGTATATTATAGTAGATGTTTGATACTTTATTTTCTATATTATTTTTTAGATTATATGTTTCACCATCTTACAATTTCGTGATCACTATGTGAATTTTGACTCATCTCGTGTGAATTATAACTTTATTTTTTGTTAAGTATTTTGTTTCATAATAAGCCTTGAGTGATCATATAATCTTCAGAACGGGGGGCCGATCTCAAATATTTTCTAATAATTGGACAATAATTGGACTAGAATGGGAGTCGATCAGCGACAACGGGGGGCCGATCAGCGACAATGGGGGGCCGATCTTCAAAATTATATAAGGATACAACCTTCCATTCTCACCTCCAGCTCGCGAAAACTCTAAAACCTCTAAACTATTTTCTTGCTCAGGTGAATTTTCTCTGTATTAGCGACGTTGATGGATTCTGATTTAAGTAGATCGGTTGATTTAAACGAGACAACAACTTGTGATGTTAATATGGATTGATATTCGTACTCCACACCTATATATGGTGATCTTTGAGCATTCGATCACTTAGAAGGTAATGAAGAAATAGAGGTGCGTTCGACCTTCAAAACTCTAGACAATGAGTTTCAAACACCAGTCGACTCGGAGGATGATGAAATGGAAGATGTAATGGTTCGAACTTTTATTACAGTATTGGTTCGAAATTATAATTACACGATTTTAAAATTTAATTTAAACATGCATAACATTACTTTATAACTGTTTTTAAAGCATGCCTTTAGGAATGAAGAAATTAGAAGTCGTGGTAATATAAGAACCCATTGGACTGAACTTGCCTCTTCGTATGCGATAGGTATGACTATGAAAATGATTGGGAGATTAACTATGTGTCCTCATTGGGTTGAAAATCCCTAAGCCTCGCGGGGAAGCAATGTGTAGGGTTCTACAACCTTACCGGTGAAAGTCCAAAAACTTGTAGGGTTGTGTGATGGTCATATACGTCAATTAGAGTGGATTGCATTTTTAACATATCAATTTGAATGTTAAAAGATTGCATTGAATGTTTTGTGAAAAGATGACTTTAAATCGTGAAATATTCATTTTAAATTACATGAGATTTATCTATTTGTCGAGAATGATTTTAAACTGTGGTTAATGACAAAGATTTTTAAATAGTTCGAATACGTTCATGCATGTATTTTTATATAAATAACATGAATTTCAAATCAAAACAAATTGATTTAAAAAAGAATCAATATTAAGTGGATGATGGAGTATGGTCCTAAATAGACTGGATAGAGTCTGTGTTAGCTATTCTAACTGTTAGACTTATTTGCTGGGCGTAAAGTTCATTATGTGGATTATCTATATTTTTCAGATAATAAGTGTAGGATCGAGATTGTCTAAGAGGGGGGGGTGAATTAGATATTTAAACTTAATTTAATAATCTAATAAATTTCTCTTGTAATTTTAGTTTGAATATTAATAGCAAACAGACATATAAAGTAAAGAGAGAGAGAGAGAAATTTAACACCAGGGTTTTTAACGTGGTTCGGCTAAACCTTGCCTACGTCCACGCTCCAAGGCTCCCCCTTGAAGATTCTTAACCTTCTCCTCACGAGAATAAACTGATCGGGATTCCGGGCTCCGACCAACTGCCTTTACAGATTTTGATTGAACTTTACGGGCGTCAATCCACAGCCTTTACAAATGATTTGAGTTTGTAAAAAATAAAGCACAGACTACTCTCTCACAGCAATTGAATCTCAAGTTCGATTTTGGAGAAGTAGTGAAAATACAGAACGATAACTTTCGCAGCTTAGGGCTCAGAATTCAAATTGGCAAAAGTTAGTCTTCGAGCCTTTTCTTCTGCTTATATACTCTGTAAAGCTTCTGTCTTCAAATGGAAAAAATGTTACCGTTGGGAAGCATCCGTACTGAAGCAGCTATCCGTTGCTTCTGAAAATGTTGTTCGTCGTCGCCATTAAAGGTCTGGAGTTAATGTTGAAAACGACGTCACTGTAGCTTCGCGGCTAGCTTTGAATTCTGGCGACAGATGCAACTTATGAAGCAGAGACACGTCATCGGTGGATGCAGCTTGAAACACCATCGGCAGATGTATCCTTAAGTGCTGAACCGTCATCGGCAGATGATTTCAAAAAGCTATCGGCAGATGTTTTCAAAACGCTATCGGCAGAAGATTTCAAAACGCTATCGGCAGAAGCTGCATAAATCTGCATCGGCAGATGATCCATTAAAAATATCGGCAGGAGAAACTTCAACTTCTATCGGCAGAAACAGCTTCAACTTCAATCGGCAGAAACGTCTGCAAACGCCATCGGCAGATGAAGCTTGAAGAGCTGTCGGTAGAAGCAACATTAAATTCCATCGGCAGGAGCCACATTAAATCGCCATCGGCAGATGTGCCTTCAACGCTATCGGCAGATGTTAGCTACTAAACGGCTTCTTCTTCTGTCGTTTAGCAATCGGCAGAAGCTTTCATTTCTTTGTCGTGTAACTATCGGTAGAAGCACGCGTTTCATCCATGTTTTTCTATGTAGCTCTGTATACTCAAACCGATTTTATTAGACAACTAAAATATCCATTTTTAAGGGTATTTCCAAACAATCTTATATTCATAATTCCCATTAAATACACATAATCAATTTGTATACATAATATACAAATACATCATCAAAAACAAATTATGACTTAAACACTCTATAAGTCAACAATCTCCCCCTTTTTGATGATGACAATCTATGTATCTAAAAGGAATCATACTCTCCCCCATAATACTAACTCCCCCACAGTATAGGCATATATCCCAGAGTATGTAGCACTCATCATATCAAGACTAATTCACAGCATTGCAGATACACAGAGATATGAAAATTTTCTCCCCCATTGACATTATCAAAAAACAACCCATTATGCAGCAAGAGAGCAGAGAAATAGTCAAAAGCAATGCATGCAACACAAGTCAGCACAAGATCACAGTATGTTCGGTAAAGAATAATGTAGTCTGGAAAAGAAAGTTACATCTTAGAAAAAATAAGAAATAAGCACTATTTGAATAGATCTAAATAGCGATGCCAAAAGGCTTTCTGAACATAAAGGGGAAGTTCACGGTGGGGATTGAAATAGGCATCCACCAGAGCTTGAAGTGTAGCAAGATCTCGAGGGAGGGGTGGTTGATAGACCACCAAATCCATGCAAGGAGCAGGGGATGGAGAAGGTTCTCTGGAAACCACCATGTCCAGACATGAAGAATGCTCTATAGAAGGATCAGCTGGAGAGACATCCATTGGACTGGCTGGAGCTGGAGAAGCAGCCAATGGACAAGCTGGAAGAGGGGAAGATTCAGGAGCAGAGGAAAAAGTAGGAAGTGTGAACTTGAGCTCAGCCTCATGAATATCCAGGGACATGAAGCGCACATCTTCAACAACATCAGGCCTGGAGAAGGGAAGAAACAAATCTTCAAAGCAAGCCTCTGGAACATTGACAGAACATGATGATTCGGGTTCAGGTTCAGGTTCAGGTTCAGGTGTCAAAGCGGCAATGGAAGATTGGAGATTCTCAAGTTCCCGGACAACCATTCGCCTATCACCATCAACTTTCGTAGACAGCAGTCCAAGGCCGGTATCCAAAGCAATGCCCATGTCCTTATGATTCTTATCAATTTGACTTTGGATGGTTCTGAGGGCAATGCCAAGGTTGGTAATAGAGGCCTGCATCTCATTATACTAAGCCTCAGTGATGGAAAATCTCCTGTGATATGTTATGGGAGTTGCAGGAGTATCTGAGAGAAAGGGTTGGACTTGCAGAGCTATTGGAGCAAGTTGAACTGGTGATGGAGGGAGCATCTCTTGCTGAACTGGAGATGGAGGAGCTGAGGGCTCATGGATTGGAGATGGAGAAGCTGAAGGTGGTTGGACTGGAACTGGAGGAACTGTAGATGGTAAGAGAAGTGTAGGTGGAGAGGGAGGTGGAGGAACTGGAGATGGTAGAGCTGGAGGACCATGGGTGAATATCGAAGAAATTGCTCGAATCACCGGAGAGATGGAAGGAAAAACAGGCTGAGAAGGTAATATGAGAGAAGGTGGAGGTGAAGGAGGATGTTCGGGAATAGGAAGAGGCATAGGTGAGGGGGCAGAGATGGCCTCTGAAATAGGTGCAATGGAGGAAGGAGCAGTCCTGCGCCTACGCACTAGAGGAGGAGGTCCGAAACTTGATTCCTGAGAGGAGGAATTAACACTGTCTGGAATCCTGTTTCATCTCCTCCTTCAGCAGTTGACTCAGATGGCAGGATAAGTTTTCTTTTACCACGCCTGACAGGAACTGCCTTAGAAACCTTTTACTTAGCCTTGGCCAAAACTGGCTTACCTTTACTGATTCTATTTATTCCCATCTTGTTTAGAGTGGTTTGGGAATAATACTGTACAGGCTGAAGTTTCACAGGTTCTACCTCTTCTGGAAAGACAACTTCAAGCAGAGCAAATATCCTCATAAGAAGCAGATTATAAGGTAAAGATGTAGCCCTTGAGGATACTGCCAGAATCATCCTTCGAATCACAATATATCCAATGTTGAAGGGTGTCTTGAAATAAAGTGCAAACAAAACAAACAGTTCCATTGAGCTCACTTCGTCATAGTGACCGCCTTTGGGAACAATATTGAATCCTATCATTTGACGAAATAATCTGGCTCTAGGGGTCAGATGCCTACCCTTTAAAAGATCAAAGGATTGATTGGGGTCCAAAGCAATCTCCTTGAGAAACTGGATACCATCAGACGTACCAAGGAACGGAAGCTCAGAACCTGTCACATACTTGTAAGGGTAGCTATCCAAATGAGGAGCCCCCATAAGAGCATTGATGGACTGAGAAGTAATTTCTATGTGTTTGTTATACACATAGCTCTTAATAGAAGAAAAATTAGGAGTAAAGCTAAGATTAGCATAAAACATGCGGATGGCTTCCGGGTAGTAGAAGGATTCAGTTTCAAATAGACCTATTAACCCGAGATCCGTCAAGGGTTCTATAATGTCCATTCCAGCTAATTCCTCAAAGTAAATACCCTTACTGGGAATCAATGATCTGAACTGATAGTCATCGTAGTACTTTACCTCAGCAGCTTTCGTGAGAAAGAAGAAAGATGGCCACTCCGTTCCACAAGGAATCTCGCGGGAAGCTTTGGCCTTCTTCTTGGCCGGTTTGGTAACGGCGCGAGATGATGAACCTTGATGTTCCATTTCAAGGAGAGGATTCGGAAATGAAGTTTGGTAGGGCAGGGGTTTTGCAGAAAGAGCGCGAAAGATGAAGTGTTTCGGCGAAGAAGGACGAGTTTAAAAGAAATAGAGCGACGCTCGACGATGAAGTCACACGTGTAACTCTGATATCTTCCGATGGATACACGTGTCGGCAGATTGAAAGAAAAAATCATCTGATTCCTGCCGAAGGAAATGCATCTTCCGATGCCTGGTAAAATACAGCATCTACCGATGCTTGGAAAAAATGTAGCATCTGCCGATGCAAAAAAAATACAACATCTACCGATTCCTGCCGATAGACATGCATCTGCCGATGCCTAGAGAAAATTAAGCATCTACCGATGCCTTCACAACAAGAAATTGTTCTAACACTTGGGAATATTCCAAACAGAGACATAATCAATTTCTATCATGCCGAATGAGACCTAACCTTATTCTGATATTATTGAATGTCTTCTCATCCAAAGGTTTTGTAAAGATGTCGGCTAATTGATCTACAGAATTAACAAATTCTAAAGAGATATCTCCTCTTTGAACATGTTCACGGATGAAATGATACCTTACATCAATATGTTTTGTTCTAGAGTGTTGAATAGGATTTTTAGAAATGTTGATAGCACTGGTGTTATCACACCGAATATGAATCCTATCATAAAACAGATTATAGTCTTCTAGTGTTTGTTTCATCCATAACATTTGTGCACAACAACTGCCTGCAGCAATATATTCACTCTCAGCAGTTGACAATGCAACAGAATTCTGTTTCTTCGAGTACCAGGAAACTAAAGATTCACCTAGGAATTGACAAGTTCCACTGGTGCTTTTCCTATCAACTAGACTGCCAGCATAATCAGAATCTGAGTATCCTATAAGATTGAAAGAAGTACCTTTTGGATACCATAGACCTAAGTCAGGTGTCCCACTTAAATATTTAAAGATCCTTTTGACAGCAGTTAAGTGAGATTCCTTAGGAGCAGCCTGAAATCTAGCACATAGACATACACTGAAAAGAATATCTGGCCTACTTGCAGTCAGATATAACAAAGATCCAATCATACCACGATATTTCTTAATATCAACATGAACTCCTTTTTTATCTTTATCCAATTTAGTAGTGGTACTCATGGGAGTCTTGGAAGATTTGACAGTTTCTAATCCGAATTTCTTAAGGAGTTCCTTAATGTACTTTTCTTGACAGAAGAAAATTCCATCAGGAGATTGACTAATCTGGAATCCTAGGAAAAACTTTAACTCCCCCATCATACTCATCTCGAATTCACTTTGCATGAGGGAGGAAAACTCATTACACATTTTGACATTAGTTGAGCCAAATATAATGTCATCGACATAAATTTGAACCAACAGAATATCCTTCTCCTTTTGCATGGTAAACAGAGTTGAATTGGTGTTACCCTTGATGAAATTCCTCTCCTCAAAGAAATTCTTCAATCTGTCATACCAAGCTCTAGGAGCCTGCTTAAGACCATACAGAGCTTTCCTAAGTTTGTAGACATGGTCAGGTTTATCATAAGCTTCGAAACCTAAAGGTTGCTCAACAAAAACTTCTTCATTTATGAAACCATTTAAAAATGCACTCTTTACATCCATTCGAAAGAGTGTGAAGTTCTTGAAGCATGCATAAGCTAAAAGCATTCGAATAGATTCTAGTCTGGCTACAGGAGCAAAGGATTCCTCAAAATCAATACCCTCTTCCTGAGAGTATCCCTTGGCAACTAATCTAGCTTTGTTTCTAACAACGATCCCATTTTCATCCAATTTGTTCTTGTAAACCCATTTAGTTCCAATAATGGGATTACCCTTAGGCCTTGGAACAAGTTCCCATACCTTGCTCCTTTCAAATTGATTTAGTTCCTCTTGCATAGCTAAAATCCAGTTTTCATCACACTCGGCCTCTTCAAACTTCTTAGGTTCTATTTGAGATATAAATGCCACATTGGCACAGAGATTCCTAAGAGAGGATCTAGTCTTAACTCCTAAATACGGATCACCTAAGACCTCATCTAATAGATGATTTCTAACATATTTCCAATCTCTAGGAAGAGTAGGATTTTCATCCTTGACAGGAATTAAATCTAGAGATGTAGAAGACGGTTCTAAAGATTTTTCTGCTTGAGAGGGACCAGAAGGTTTTTCTAAGGAACGAGAGTCTAGTTGATAATTCAAAATATCATCCTCATCCACATTTATTGCGGGCTGAGGATACTCATCAAAGTTAACATGAACTGACTCCTCAACAACTAGAGTTCTCCTATTGAAAACTCTATAAGCCTTACTGGAAAGGGAATAACCCAGAAAAATTCCAAGATCAGATTTGGAATCGAATTTTCCTAAGTTATCCTTAGTGTTTAGAATGAAACACTTGCTTCCAAAAGCTCTAAAATACTTAACAGAAGGAGTTTTACCATTCCAAAGCTCATAGGGAGTTCTCTCAAGAATTGGTCTTATGGAGACCCGATTAAGCACATAACAAGCTGTTGAAACAACTTCTGCCCAGAAATATTTTGGAAGGGAGTTTTCATTAAGCATAGTCCTAGCAAGCTCTTGAAGGGATCTATTCTTCCTCTCAACAACACCATTTTGCTGAGGGGTCCTAGGAGAAGAAAAATTGTGCTCAATTCCATACTTGAGACACAGGAGTTCAAATTTCTCATTTTCGAATTCTCCACCATGATCACTACGAATAGAAACGATGGCGAGCTCCTTTTCATTTTGAACTCGTTTCCTAAAGCTAGAGAAGATATCAAAAGTTTCATCCTTAGACTTTAGAAAAAATACCCAGGTAAATCTAGAAAAGTCGTCAACAATGACGTAAGCATAGAGTTTACCACCTAGACTAGCAACATTTGAAGGACCGAATAGGTCCATGTGAAGGAGTTGGAGAGGCTTAGAAGTGGAGATTACATTCTTTGATGCAAAAGAACTTTTGATCTGCTTGCCCATTTGACAAGCTTCACAGATTTTATCCTTCTCAAAGGATATCTTAGGAATACCTCTAACTAAATTCTCCTTAGTAATCTTAGCTAAGGTATCCATCCCTACATGTCATAATCTCCTATGCCAGACCCAAGAGTCAAGAGAAGAGTTAACAGCAAAGCATTTTTCATCAACATGCTCAATAATATCCAAGTCAATTATATAGATATTTTCTTTTCTATAGCCAGTGAACAGAGATTTGTCATTAGATGCATCTTTAATTAAACAAGAGTTTGATTTAAAAATCACTTCATATCCTTTATCACATAACTGGCTAATACTAAGCAGATTATGTTTTAATCCCTCAACTAAGAGCACATTTTCAATAGTAGGATTAACGCTGTTACCTATGTTACCGATGCCAACAATTTTACCCTTTTGGTTTCCACCAAAAGTAACACTACCTTTCTTTTTGTTGACAGCAGCAAACATGGTTGAGTCTCCTGTCATATGCCTCGAACATCGACTGTCGAGGTACCACTGGTTCTTTCTAGGAGAGCACTCAACCTGCAAAACAGAAATCAATTGGTCTTCTTAGGTACCCAAACCTTTTGGGTCCTAGTGTTAGGTCTGGTTCCCTTGAGAACCCATTGGAATTTACCAGTTGATTTCATATAGTTTGCTTTTAGCGGACATACAAAAGATTTATGTCCAGCTTCATTACATGCATGACAGACAGAGGGTTTAACAAAGAAGTTTTTAAAGACTTTCCTTTTATTAGACTTGTCATACCCTAATCCTGTTCTGTCAAAATTTGCTCTCTGACCTGCTATTACCATCTTAAATAATTTGTCGCCCTTAGTGAAGTTTAGAATAATATTATTCAAATCTTCGTTTTTGCTTTTAAGCTTATCAATTTCCTTGACATGCAAGTCTACTTCTTTAGCATGCTTTTCTAATAAATCTGTATTCTCCTTTTTCAACAGATTGTATTTATTTTTCAGCATGCCAAACTGTTTAACTAAGTCATTAAAAGCATCAATTATTTCACCTTCTTCATTATCACTTTCACTGTCACTTAAAACACTTGAAGAGGAAGTACTAACCTTATCCTCGTGTGTCATGAAGCACAGATTTGCAACTTCCTCATCTTCTGAAGATGAAGTGTCACCTTCACTGTCATCCCAAGTGGCCTTCATAGCCTTTTTCTTGAATTTCTTGGGACCTTTAGCTTGTGGACAGTCAGCCTTCATGTGGCCTGGCTTTCCACATCCAAAACAGGTAAACTCCTTGTCTTTGGATTGCTTTTCATTCTTGGGAAATCTTCTTCCCTGCAGCTTCTTCCTTCGAAGGAACTTGCTGAATCTCCTAGTGATAAGAGCAATGTCCTCATCCTCTTCTTCTTCTTCATCCTCAGAGACTTCACATTTACTTGAAGAGGCTTTCATAGCAATATCTTTTCTTTTGGAAGTCTCTTTTTCCTTAAGGTCTTCTTTCTCGTTTGACCTCATAGTGATCTCATGTGTCATGAGAGATCCAATGAGCTCTTCAAGCTTTAGAGCTTTAAGATCCTTTGCTTCCTGAATTGCAGTCACCTTTGGCTACCAGCTTCTTGGAAGACACCTGAGGATCTTCCTGACCTGTTCTTCACTAGAATAAGATTTACCAAGAGCTTTCAAACCATTAGTAATATTAGTAAATCTTGTAAACATGGAAGAGACAGACTCATCTTTGGGCATAGAAAATAATTCATACTCGTGAATGAGCATATTCAGTTTGCTCTCCTTTACTTGATTTGTGCCCTCGTGTGTGACCTCTAATAGGTGCCAGATCTCTTGGGCACTCTCACACCCTTGTACTCTATTGAATTCGTCTCTATTCAGAGCACAGTACAGGGTGTTTATAGCCTTTGCATTTAGGCTCAAATTTTTTTTATCTGTATCATTTAATTCTTGTGAGGTTTTGGGGATCCTAATACCATTCTCTGTTTTAAAGGCTATATATGGACCATTTTCTATGTTATTCCATATGTCATAGTCTATAGCTTGAATATAAATTCTCATTCTAGACTTCCAGTACACATAATCAATACCGTCGAAGAATGGAGGTCTAGTGGTAGACTGACCTTCCATTTGTGCAGAATGTGTGTTGAATGCCATTTCAGATAACACGCTATCTCTTAGATAAACACCTTAGATAATACAAACCTAACTCTGATACCAATTGTAGGATCGAGATTGTCTAAGAGGGGGGGTGAATTAGATATTTAAACTTAATTTAATAATCTAGTAAATTTCTCTTGTAATTTTAGTTTGAATATTAATAGCAAACAGACATATAAAGTAAAGAGAGAGAGAGAGAAATTTAACACCAGGGTTTTTAACGTGGTTCGGCTAAACCTTGCCTACGTCCACGCTCCAAGGCTCCCCCTTGAAGATTCTTAACCTTCTCCTCACGAGAATAAACTGATCGGGATTCCGGGCTCCGACCAACTGCCTTTATAGATTTTGATTGAACTTTACGGGCGTCAATCCACAGCCTTTACAAATGATTTGAGTTTGTAAAAAATAAAGCACAGACTACTCTCTCACAGCAATTGAATCTCAAGTTCGATTTTGGAGAAGTAGTGAAAATACAGAACGATAACTTTCGCAGCTTAGGGCTCAGAATTCAAATTGGCAAAAGTTAGTCTTCGAGCCTTTTCTTCTGCTTATATACTCTGTAAAGCTTCTGTCTTCAAATGGAAAAAATGTTACCGTTGGGAAGCATCCGTACTGAAGCAGCTATCCATTGCTTCTGAAAATGTTGTTCGTCGTCGCCATTAAAGGTCTGGAGTTAATGTTGAAAACGACGTCACTGTAGCTTCGCAGCTAGCTTTGAATTCTGGCGGCAGATGCAACTTATGAAGCAGAGACACGTCATCGGTGGATGCAGCTTGAAACACCATCGGCAGATGTATCCTTAAGTGCTGAACCGTCATCGGCAGATGATTTCAAAAAGCTATCGGCAGATGTTTTCAAAACGCTATCGGCAGAAGATTTCAAAACGCTATCGGCAGAAGCTGCATAAATCTGCATCGGCAGATGATCCATTAAAAATATCGACAGGAGAAACTTCAACTTCTATCGGCAGAAACAGCTTCAACTTCAATCGGCAGAAACGTCTGCAAACGCCATCGGCAGATGAAGCTTGAAGAGCTGTCGGTAGAAGCAACATTAAATTCCATCGGCAGGAGCCACATTAAATCGCCATCGGCAGATGTGCCTTCAATGCTATCGGCAGATGTTAGCTACTAAACGGCTTCTTCTTCTGTCGTTTAGCAATTGGCAGAAGCTTTCATTTCTTTGTCGTGTAACTATCGGTAGAAGCACGCGTTTCATCCCTGTTTTTCTATGTAGCTCTGTATACTCAAACCGATTTTATTAGACAACTAAAATACCCCTTTTTAAGGGTATTTCCAAACAATCTTATATTCATAATTCCCATTAAATACACATAATCAATTTGTATACATAATATACAAATACATCATCAAAAACAAATTATGACTTAAACACTCTATAAGTCAACAATAAGATCGTTCACCGAGACAGGAAAACAAAGGCAACATAAAGGATTAGAAGAGGCATAAGATAAACCATCGAGAAAGATGGTTTTCTTTTGTATTGGAATCAGGATAGGCAGTTTAGAAATCTTATAAACTCTTTTTGAACGGTCACGTGTGTGTGACCTTATTATAACCGTGTTGTACCTTCCTTAAAGACTCTGATTTATATATATAAACTATTTGAAAACATTTTATTTTAAGATTCCAGGTACAAAGATGACGAGTTTAGATAAAAATGCAAACGTATCCATGCAAATTGAAAACTTGATATACGTCTTCCCACCTTGGGAATCCAATTCTCTAGTAGGGGTCAAGTTTCGGGCGAGACCGGGTCCTGACAGAAAACATACCAGTAAGGGAAGAAATCTCAATGAAATTTTATTTGGGTAAAAAAATATAGTTCTTTAAAGAAAATTAGATAATAAATAGTCGAATATGTCTTGAAAAATGTTTATAGGATCAAATTCACCAAAAGTAACTCTCGGCGACTGACGACCGTGTGTGAAGACAGTTGTGAGTGGCGACTACATGGTTCGAAAATGTAAAACGAGGTTACATTTCAGATAAAGACTTTGACCGATTCTCATAGTTGTTCAAGAAAAATTGAGAATCGACACGCTATAGCAAAATGAGTGGCAAACCATTATTTGGATAGGTTCAAAAGTCAACCTACGTGAGAAATCTCTTCCATTATTGAGACATTGAGGAAGGATTTGAATGTCAACATTACACCCAGTCTTGTCAGAAGAGTAAGAAGCGAAGCTCGAAAATTTAATGAAGGCCTGGGAAACGAACAATACAACCTACTGTGGTCGTACGAAATAGAAATATGTAGATCAAATCTTGGTAGCTCATTGTTCTTAAACACTTACTTGGTGGGCTATGTCGATAATGAGTCATGCGTATTTCAAAGAATGTATATGTATATGGCTGCTTGCAAGATAGGTTTGTTGCAATCTGGTAGACGTATTATCTGTTTGGATGGTTGTCATCTGAAGGGCTCGTGTCCCGGCCAATTACTCACAGCCGTCAGTATTGATAGCAACGATGAAATATATCTCTTTGTTGTTGTCAACGTCAAATCAGAGTGTAGGGACTCATGGACGTGGTTTTTACAAGTATTGAAGCAAAACCTAGACACTGAAGAAGGACGCAGATGGACAATTATTTCGGATCGACAAAAAATATAAAGCATTTTCAATTGTTATTTCAAATATTGGGGCGTTGCTGGTAGTTATATTGTTTTATGTTGACTATGTTTTTCTTTCAAATATCAGAGGTGTTGCCTGTTGTGCATGATGAATTACCGTTAGTCGAACACTGCTACTACCTTCGGTATATGTACACAAATTTTAAAAACTAATTTCGGAGCAAAGTATATAAAGATGCAATGTGGAATACGGCTAGTGCAACCACAAGTTATCATTTCGAGATAGAAATGAGGAAATTATATCAGATTAACTGGGATGATCACACATCTCTTCGACACATAGAGCCTGAATATGGAGCTAGTTATGCATTTTCTTTGATTCTCAAGTGCAAAATTGGATTGAATAATTTATGTGAATCATTCAATGCAGTTTTATTGCTTGCTAGGGACAAACTGATCCTAACCATGTTCGAGATGATTCGAAAGTGTTTGATGACTCAGATAGTGAAAAAATATGAGAAGTTGGCTTCGTCAACGGACGTCTTGTGTCGGCAGATAAGAAAGGAGCTTAGAAAGCTAGAACATGCAGCTCGAAATTGGAGTCTTGTATTTCAGGGAGCTGGACAATTTGAGGTCAGTAACGGCAACGAACAATATGTTGTCGACATGAATATGTGTGTGCAACTGTTACAGGTGGGAGCTTACTGAAATCCCGTGTGTTCATTCCATTCCATGCATGCATTTCTTGAGACAAGCACCTAAAAATTACATGCATTAATACTATCACCAGAAAACTTATTTACAGATGTACTCACAATTTATTCATCCTGTTAGCGGCCACCAAATATGGCTGCCAGTAGAAAATGAGAAGGGAATCGTTCTGTCCAGAAGAAAGCGCCAACCTGGTAGGTTGAAGAAAACAAGAGTGCGAAATGTCGATGAGCGGTCAAGTTCGACACTTAATCGGAAGAACTCGACGATGTCGTGTCGTATGTGTTGGCAACAGAGGCATACTAGTCACACTTTTCCTCGCAGAGGATCTATTATAGGCGCTGTTTCACAAGACACATTTATGGGTTTCCACACATTTGACGGGGTACGGGTACATTTTAACACATTTCGCTCATAAACACGTTGTCATTCTTTTTTAATATAGTTTTCATTATGTTCAGGAATCTTCGACATGTGGCCGCGACAAAAATGAATGACTATATATTTATTATAATACGTAATTTATGTATTTATTGTAATGTGTAATTTTGGATTTATTATAATATGTAATTTCGTGATTTTATAACACATGTACGATTTATTGTAATTAATAATTACAATAAATAGTACAAGTGTTAGAAAATCACGAAACTTTCTTGATTATCTTTTGATTATGTGATGAACATGTGGTAAATTTTTTAAGTAAATTCAATATCGCTTGGTATTTTTTAAAATTAATTTATAAAGTGAAAAATGAACGGGGGTTCCAGCCACAGAACAGAGAGAAAAAAATACCAAATGATATTCAATTTATTTGAAATTTTTAACACATATTTACCACATCATGGGAAGATAATATATAAATTTTCGTCATTTTCTAACAATTGTATGATTTATTATAATTGTTGTACATCTGTTTCATAAAATAATTAACTAAAATTACAATAAATCGTACAAGTGTTACAAAATAACAAAATTTTTCAGATTATCTCCCCATAATGTGGTAAACACATGTTAAAAATTTCAAGTAAATTTAATATCTTTTGGTATTTTTTAAAAATTAATTTATAAAGTGAATAATGTATAATTTATTAAGATAAAGTTGAAAAAAATGGGCAAATTTTCGTTTGTTTTATGACTCATCCATAGCCACAATTCCTGCATATTCAAATTATAATTTATAACCAACAGTCAGATCTAGATAATTACAGTACAAACACAAAGTAAAGTGACATCAAATAAAATGAAATACAAACTACTGTAAATCAAATGATAAGAAATACAAACTACAGTACATCACATGATAAGAAATACAAACTGCAGTACATCAACTGACACTATATTACAAACGTAAAGCTAAGTACATAAAATGAAATATAAACTACACTACGGGTGGGTCATTGCAGTCAGAGGCCTCCAGCCAACGTGTGAATCTGTCATTCAGCTGTATGTTGGACAAGTTTACCTTCCTCAACTCTGCTCACGAGAAATCTATCATCTGTACCATCCTATCCCACTATTGTTCCATTCTGTCCCACCGTTGCTCCATCATATCTCACCTCTGTTCCATGGTATCCCACGTACTAGCCTCCTAGTGGGACAATGGCGGCGTGGTGGCGTCCTCCATAGGAGCATCCCGAGATGTGGAGGCCCCCTAATCTCTCTTGCGCATCCAAGTCCTGTCGAATTTGATTAGGCCCATCCGAGTCAGATGAAGTCTGTCAAATAAATCGACGAATCTCTCTGCTCTCCATTGGGTAGTTGAATCCCAGATCGCTCGACCATCCTCTAAATCAAGGTGTCCTACGACAGGTTCTTGTTGCATGTCTGACTGATCTCATGCATGTGACCTAAGATCAGGTAATCAGGTTCTAACATCGTGCTACTATATAACTTCTCCATCACATAGAGATCCATACAGCTCACCAGATCTCTATGTCTATTCCGAGGTAGTTAGTTTATAGGTGTTTTTTTAAAAAAAAATTGATAATTTGGGTTAATATGATTTTTACCATTTTTTCTAATTGCATGTTTTGATAGATATTACTCTCTTTCTCTCTCTCTCACTCTATGCTCCCGACAAATGATAAGAAACCCCGAAAAGCCGGAACAGTGGGGTTGCTCCTGACTTCCACTACTTCCCAGCGTCCAAACAAATACAACAGTTAAGAATCCAATCATAACAATTGTAAAGCAAAAAACCCTAGTATTGTTCATAAATTCCAACAGGAACAAACGGCAGTCTTCCCCCCTGCTAAATTCAGCTCTCATTACAACATTACCCATAAATTCCAGCGTAATTTTCTTCTGAATTTAGCAGTTGTTCCTGCTCTAAACCCATAAACCCTCTTAAACTACAATAAATTATCAACTATTTAGAAAATTATGTAATGAATGATTCCACTTTCCTGCAACTTATCATTCTGCTCGCATCTGGCCCAGCTCTCTGGAGGTTTATCTTTTTAAAGGGTCATTTCCTTTCTTTTCTTCGCCCCATCTTTAACCAGACAGCAAAGCACTTCTTCTCTTTACTTGAAAGTTCCTCCAAATGTTGGCGTCCAAAACTCAGGCGTGGTCTCATTAGCTACAGCAAAAGTGCTTGAAATCGGTACCAAACAAAGTCCTCGATTCCTCAGCTCTTGTTTTGCCTCGTTTGGCTGCGGATATTTTTCGGAGATCTACCATATTAGAAATTTCATCTTTCGATTAGAGAGTATATTTTCCGGATATTTACGTGGGCAACAGAGATGTGTATTTACCTCTTGATGGTGAATGGAAGCTCCGCTCTTTATATATGGAGTGCTTAAAAACTGAAATTTCAGTGGAGTTGAAAAGTTAGGTCTAATGAATTTTAATAGAAAATCAGTACATAAAAAATAATTGTTTGAGCTGCCACTGGTAGGTAAGGTGACATACACTGACTTGATCATGGAGAAACTTAATGTAGTCAATAGCTTCATGCAGCACTGATGCAGTGTCAGTCTGAAGAAAAAAAGGAGAGGGAGAGAGAATTAGGGTTTTATTTTCCAAAATTCTTCCCATGATTTACTCTGAAATGATGAAGAACATCATACAAATTTACCTTTCCGAAAGGCGAAACAAGTTGCTGAAGAGCAGTTATTCGGTCCCCCAGCTTCTCCTTTCTTACCTGATCATTTCCAAGTATTCTTAAATTCTCATTCATCTTTACCAAACAATTTCAAGAAAAAGCAATAATGTCAAAAAGAAAAACCTTGAAAGTTGGAAGTGACGAAGGAGTTTCAATTCGAGGTCTTTTGATAACTGAGTCAGTTCCCCCTCCATTTGACCTCTTCGTCACTGATCCCCATTCTTGAACAGCTTCACCAGTATAAAGCTGAAGTTTCTGTGTAAATATTCGAAATAATTAGCCTACGCTAAACTGAAGCTTTTTTTTTTTTAACTAATGGCTCAAGTGCTTACCTTTGTTGTGAGGTTGTGGCATTTGGGTTTCTCTGAAAAGAAGGAAGCTATGAGTTGGGGCTGTGATGAAGGAGAAGATGAAGAGTTCGAGTAGGGTGTGTTGTTGGAGAAGTGAAAGCCGCCATTTTGCTGCTGCTGTAGTGAGGGTTTTGTGTGGCTGGAAGTGGAAGGAAGTTTAGGCCAAGATAATGATAAGTCTTCACAATTTAATCCATAATTAGCGGAAGTTAAAGAGTTAATGGACCTGTTAACGTTACTGGTTAAAGAGGATGACTGCTGGTTTCGAGAATTAGATAAAGTTTGTAGCAATAATGGTGAATGGTACCCATACGAAGTTGAGACGACGGGAAAGGCAGCTGAAAACATCCGAGAGTTGCCGGAACAAATATCGGAGTTTAAACGTCCTTGGTCAGGGTAAAAATCTCGATCAACGGGCTTCAAGTTATGGTCTATGGAGTTATCTTCGTCAGTTATGGTCGAGAAATTGGTAGGGCTCCCATCGTTTCGGATTCTCGAAGATCGATGATCGTCGAATCCGATCGGTTCTTCATGTCGACGATTCCCGTTGGGAGCTGTGTGTTCTTGGAACAGTGAATTCAAATTGCTGTCAGTTCTTCCGTTCCCACGACTTCTGTAAAGAGAAGAAAGAGGATAATATGTTACGACCCACAAAAATTCTCATAATTTAATCTGCTTTTCGTTACCATTTTTGGACTTAAAAGTTTTCAACTTTGATTTCAACCATGCTAGAATTTTTTTGAAAAAAAAAAAAGATGACTTACAGAACAGTTTGATTCCAATCAGAAGTCAGTGAAGAAGAAAGATCGAAACCCATCATCAAGCCATCTGACTCCATTAATAGACTTCCCCCTGCAGCTTTCTGTAAACCTGGGAAATTCAAGAAGCTATCCGAAACTGAATTAAGCTCAGTAGCCGACCATCCATAACTTCCGATATCGTTATATCCAGATAAACATGGTGAAGACCCGCCGGCTAACACACTTCTCAAAAAATTCCACGAGTTGCCTCCGTAAATCCCGGCCTGAAAGTCCTCAGCCATTTCTTCTCGTTTGTTTTTCAGTGGCAACTCTCTCTCTCTCTCTCTCTCTCTCTCTCTCTCTCTCTCTAAATCTTCTTCTTCCACGGTACTCAGGAAATGTTAATGCAGAGGATATATACGTAGAAGTATTTGGAAGAGGCATAAGTACGGTCAGAAGAAATTGAAGTTAACTGGAATCCGGTTGACATTTCAGGGCAAGGATTAGACAAATGAAAGAAAGAGGAAGAGAGCAGGGATCGAATTTTTCTCTTTCCTATCACTTTCCTTTTTATTCACTTTGATTTTATTAACATTTTTATGCCTCCTGGGCTCCTACTCTCTCCAACTTTTCGTTTTTCTTTTATTATATTAGTTTTTAGAACTGAAATTCTGTGTTATTACGCTAATTCCGAAATGGACGGTTGGGATTTTACTGGGCTTTCCAGTTCCAGGTTTCTACAGCCGCCGGCCGGCGGCTGTCTCCAGCTTTAACTCCGTTTCAGTCGACGGAGCTTAAACTTTGGACGCTTAAAAGGGGGGAGAGAGAGAAAAAGAGGGTCAACGTAGGGTCCACGTTCGCATGCGGGGGAAGTGGGGCCCATAAGACAGGCTCCAAAAGATCAGATGGCGTACACGTATGAAGTTCATCTTCTTCTTCACCTCCTCTGCGTTCTCAACCGTCCATTTCCTCCATTTCTCTCTCTCTCTCTAGGATCTTCAGTTCAGTCCCTCCCCACTCGAGGAACCACCAATGCTGACGTGGATGAGAGAGAGAGGGAGAAATGTAAGACAGAAGTGTCGTCGTTTTGCGTTTAGTTCCGATGAGAGAGAAGATGACACCCTCCCATGGAGTTTCCTCTTGTCTTCTTTTGCCTTTAGAATGTTCTCTTCCTCTTTTCAACTTTACTACTTTGCCCCTGTTTGCTTATCTCATTCCATTGGACTCCCCACTTGCCGTAATCTCCCATGTGTACACATTACATCATTATTCGCGTTGGGTCGGTGCCCGAACGAAATTATTTTTAGAATTCGACCAAAACGTTTCGTACTAATATAAGAATAAAAATTCTACTTATTAACTAACACTTTCAAACGATACGAGATTTTGCACCTCTGCTAATATAGATTGTAAGTTGTAACCTCACACTGGTGTCGTCCTTGCTTTCACATGATGAGCTGTCATACTTAAGTTCAACTCGAATAACCTGCCTTGTTAATGATATATTAAGCAATTTGAAGAAGATTGACAACTCTGTTGAGCATGATTAATCTATCTGATCGTCATCGGCGTTTCTTAAACCTCTAGTGGTTACTTGCAGAAGATGTTTTTGAGTGGATGATGTCATGGTGTGGTGGCGTTGAGGTGTGGAAAACGACAAACGAGAGACTCGTGGAAGGTGAGTAGGATCGATCGATGCCGAAGGTGTCTCAGATCACGTGTCTGGTCGGACTGCAGATGCAGAAGAGTTGACCTAGTGTGGTTTGAGTCCACTAAGGTGGAGTGGTCCTTACGTTTTTTCCGAGCTCAACGTGCTGGTTTAGACAATCCGGTCAACTCTATCTGTTTTACAAGCTCCACGGCGGCAGCCGCCCACTTTCTTATCTAATCCCTTACTACCGCTCCAAACCCACGATCAAGATTTGATCTGATCATTTTATAAAACTTTAATCTATCTTGTTCAACTTAATTAAGTGAAATAAGATAGAGTCAACTGATGTTTAAAAAATATTAAACCTGATTATTGAATGTTAAACCCTCTAAAAACACTTGCTAATCCTATCAGGGCCTGCTGCTTATACCTCACCCACTCTCTCTCTCTCTCTCTAGATTGATCAGTTTTATCAGATTGACCTGATGGAGTTGAATATTGTTAACGCAGTTCCCACCAAATTAAGGACTTCTAAGAATGACAATCTTCTACAATGATTGACTTTTAGAACTTGTGAAATATCACCAAATTAGTCTTCTGTTTAGTGGGTTGACATGGACATGGAGAATAATGATATTCATTTGACTACTCTTTAAAATAAACGTAATTAATTAAGAAATGTGTTGCGAAACATTGATTGAAACACGGGTCAATCTTGTCTTGATTGTTCTTTCAAATTTCTATAACATTATTTCTTTTTGTTAGGTAACTTAATGTATATTCTCTGTTGACTGTATCAGATTGGAAGCATAAAAAATTATCCTTTTTTATAGTGAAATATGTTGAAGAGAGGTACCCTCTTCTAGGGTGGTGGTTGATTCTCTGAAATCATGACTGAAAGCTTGAAAAATTGAAGAGTATTGGAATAAAATCATAAGGGTTTTGAAAACAGAGAGAGAGAGAGAGAGGGTAAAATGTTTTAGGTTTTAAGAAGGTAAAGTGGAGTTGAGAGATGCGATGGACCTACTCCTGCTTCTGTTATGAACTGCCATGATTGTTAGAGCAGAAATTCCCAAGCATTAACCTGGGCTCTCTCTCTCTCTCTCATACATAATCAAGTTATTATGGGCAGTTTAGATCATGTTTAAGGACAGGACATAACATTTAGTGAAATAGAAGCATGAAAATTCTAAACGGGTTTCCAAGTTTCCCACGAAGAACAATCACTGCTTCATGACAATAACTCAGAAAAAAAATGGTGTCATTAAATGATCCAAACAAGAAGACAATAACTTGCAGCATGAAGTCGTGTAAATGAGTGTGGTTTCTGTTTGTTCGACGACAATAAACCTTACAAATCGAAACATATGAAAACATCTCGTGTGAGAATCTGACACAGAAGAAATGTAGAAGATTTGGTTGGTTTTATTTCTCATATTTCAATCATAAAACTGTTTTTTCTTCTGCCACTCCTCTCAATTCAATATCGTTCATTTGGAGTGAGAGCCCGTATAAATTTATTCTGGAAGTTAGTCCAAAACGCGTTGTACTAAGTAGGGAGGAGAATTTTACTTGTACGTCATTCAATTTCTACTATTTCAAACGATGTGAGATTGTGTATCTCTACTAATATAGATTTAGACCAAAAGAATTTTAAGTAGTGATAACTGATATTTAGAAGCTGACTGCCACGTACCCTCTCTAAAAAGAGCCTGCATTTTTATTGATTTTCCTGCATTTTTTGGTGAACGACATGTCGTCCACCTCCGTCAGTACTACATACGATGCTGTCTCAACCCTCATACCGCTTTCGACTAGGTGAATTGATAGTTGAAAGCAAGTAAAAGAAATGTCTTCCTCTTCTGTCTACCGCCGGCTTCATGGCCTCTTCACCACCTCCATCTCCGCCGCAACAAAACCTAAAAAGACGGCTATTACTGTAACCGCCTTATCCTCTACAAATGTCGGCACCGAAGAAGAACAGCTCCAGAAACTGGTCGACGACTTCAAGACCAAATCCGAGTCTCGCCGCTTTCGAACAAAACAACGCGTCTATAATTCCACTGTTCGCCGTCTCGCTTCTGCTGAAAAGTTTACGATGATAGAAGACCTTCTAGAATCTCAGAAGCAGTACGATGACATTACCAGCGAGGGCTTCGCAATACGCCTGATTGTTCTGTACGGAGAGGCGGGGATGTACGATCATGCGCGCGCATTGTTCGACCAATTGCCTGAGCTGAAATGTGAACGGACTGTGAAATCATTTAACGCGCTGATGACAGCATGCGTTAAGTCGAAGTGCTTCGACAAAATCGAAACGATTTTTCGTGAGTTGCCGCTAGAATTGTCCATACAAGTGAATGTGGTATCGTATAACATCGTTATCAACGCGTTATGCGCGATGAATCGTCTGGATTCTGCACGCGCTGTGTTTCATGAATTGGAAACGAAGGGAATAGAGCCTAATATAACCACATTCAACACTCTTCTTGCAGCATATTACAAAAATGGTCAGGTTTCGGCCGGAGAAAGCATCTGGAATTTAATGGAAAGCAAGAGTGTTGCTCCAAACAAGATAAGCCACAACTGCAGGCTTCGGGCGATGGCAAGTATGGGTAAAACCACACAAGCAGTCGAGGTGCTTAACGAAATGAAGAAGAACGGAATCAAGCCGGATATTTCCAGTTTCAACGCTCTGATCAAAGGAGCCTGTGGTAACGGCAACTCAGAGGAAGCAAAGAGATGGTTGGACGAATTGAAACAAAAAGGACTGTCTCCAAACCGAATCACATTTTTGACTATCCTTCCCCTTCTTATCAAGAATGGTGATTTTGATTCTGCCCTTGAGCTAAGCATGAAGGCCATCAATAGTCAATTGCTGATCAATGCAAAGGAGTTACAGCAGGTGGTCAATGGACTGGTTGGGCAGGACAAGGTTGAAGAAGCAAAGAAGCTCGTGGAATTGGGAAATTCAAAGAACTATTTTGATTATAAGTTAGAGTTGCCTCTAACCAATGCTTAAAACCGTCTGTAGATCTATCTTCATCTCATTGTATGCTGATCAAAGCTTCCACATCATTGAAATCTAAGCCTGCAAGGATCTTTTTCCTACGTGCATTGACTTCGAAAATAAAATAACGAAGAACAGAGAAATCTTCGAAAAAAATTATAGATCTCTTCAACAAACTCTACCGAATTATTGGTCACAACACAATTCCAACCTGTATGTAAATGGAAATTTTACTAGTTGTAAAAATATGAAACTAATAAATATGATGCGTTTGTAGCTCACCATGATTACAGAGAATTCAGCTTCTTTTCAAGAAGTTTTGCCCCGCGAAGAGCATCCAAGGCCTCAGATGGCTTGCCTGCACGCTTTAAGTTTACTGCCTTTATTTTCTCTCCCTTGATTTGTTCCTCCAGCTGAGTTCTTTCTGCATCAGAGGTTTCACCCTTGGCAACATTCGTTTTCACAGGTTCTGGTGTGTTTTGGCCTCGTGGTTCAACTTTAGGGCCTTCTATTCCAATAGCTCTCAGGGCAGACAGAAGCTGAGGATCGAGAAAATCCTCGACGCTTGTGTCATCAACGGGTCCTACCCCGTCGGCTGAATCATGAGCAGCTGACTCCAATTGAGTCTCGATTTGCTTGGCCAATTCAAATTCAGACTCTGCTTCTTGTATTCGACCTTCTCGTCGTAATTTGAGAGCATTGCGCTTGTGGCCGAGTGACTCCTGCTGCAATTTGAAACGTTCACGACTGGACAAAATTTTTGGTGCTGACTTTGTTGAATCATGCTCCTTCTGAACGGGGGAAGGAATGGTAGATGCAGAAATCGATAAATCACTTGAAAAAATTTGAGCCTGAGAAGTGTTTTCTTCAAGAGACTTTTCCAACAATTTTGCTTTTCGGAGTTCCTCTAGAGCTTCTGCTAATCTTCCTTCTCTCTTCAAAGTAACAGCCAGTCTCTTGTGAACCAAAATTTCTTGCTGCAACGAAACTTTGCTGCTTTGAGAAGATGATTCCTGAATCGATTCCTCTGGAATGCCTTGTTCTGGATTTCTCTGAACAATAACTTCTTTGTTTATAGTAATGGCATCTTTGCTTGCTACATTATCAGATTTTTTCCAACTTCCCGATTGACTTGAGTCAGCCAAAGCATTCGTATTAGAGTTGAAAACATCATTATGAGTTTCGACTACCACTTGAGACCTCCCCCAGTTGTCCCCTGTCAATAGATCGAACGTATTCACAGACTTGGCTGCAGTAGGAATGAACTGGGTACCCTCTAGCATACCTGCATTGCCAGGAAAATCAGGTAAACTCGATTCTATCTTTGTCAACAAGGGTTGGCTATCTTCAATGAGCTTAGAGGTCATGCCAATAGAGCTGTCAGGAATGGTGCTACTTTCTGTGTTTCTTATATATGACGACAAATCAGCTTTCTCGTCTGGCTCCACTGCAACCCCTGTAGACTCGAGTGCTTCCACCATGGGCTCCTGATTTTTATTCTTTCTGGAATATCCAAAAGTTACAGATTCATTATTGTCAACAGTATTAAGAGAAACTACCAGTTTTGGTGCTTCCAACTCTTCCATTTGCATTTCTAATACCTTTGCCAATTTCAAAACTTCATCGGCTTCATTTGTTTCTCCTTTTCGTCGGAGGGCAAGGGCCTTTCTCTTCAAATTTAAAAGTTCCTTCTGGATCTCACCTTTACTCCTTGGTGCTGGGTTCATAGAAGAGGTGGCAGAGAGAGTAGAAGAGGATTGTCCCTTGTTATATAAAGTTTGTTCATTGGATTTTACCTGTTCCTGTTCAGGTTCAACTTCTTCATCTTTCCATCCCAATTTCTTTAGAACTGAAAGGAGTGCTGGATCATGCATATCTTTATCCGTGACATCCACTGCACCTTCCTCGTCTACAGTTTCAAGAGGTAACTTTGGAGTCCTTTCTTGGTGCCTCTTAAATTCATCCCCCACTTCTTTACTCCGAGATTCAATCTCGACAATCTCTTTCTCTAATTCTTTTGCCTTTCCAAGAACTTCATCTGCCTCATCATTTTGCCCCTGGCGCCTCAGAGCAAGGGCCTTTCTTTTCAAGCCAAGAAGTTCTCTTTGGACTTCAGCTTTACTTCTCTTTGATGGGCGATCTAGGAGTTTCATAGTTGATGTCACAGAGGATTCACTCATCCGAATAGAAGGCACATCATTTTGTTCATTAGATGCAGATGGAGAATTTGTAAGTTCATCATCTTCGTTATTCCAACCTAAATTCTTTAGAAGAGAAAGATACGTTGGATCATGCAAATCCTGATCTGTAACATCTTCCATTACTTCTTCATCATCTACAGCATTTTTAGAAGCATTATGTTGCTTATGCATTGAACCATTCTTGCTAGCTGCACTTACCGACACTGGTGCAGCCTTTTGTGGGGTATTATCAATTTGTTCAAGCTGGTACTCAAGAACCTTACCTTCCTTTAATAGTTCGTCCGCTTCATCTAACCTTCCTTCTCTTTTCAAGGCAAGAACTTTCTTTTTCAGATCCAAAAGTTCTCTCTGAATCGACAATCTACTCTTTGAAGAAAGTTTGGCGTCAATTTCTTGGGCTGGTTTGACACTTCCAGCACCCAATTTAGGGGGATTGGCATTGTCTGCTTGAGAGTCCAAGTGCTCAAGGTCCTTCTCAAGCAACTTGGCTTTCTTTAGCTGTTCCATGGCCTCTGCAATATTGCCTGCTCGTTTATAATTAAGAGCTTCTTTTTTTAAGGAATAAATTTCACTTGCTAGTGATTCTCTGTCACCATGCATAGGTCGAGGAGCAATTTTTTCAGACTGACTAGGGTCACGATCATCAGTCCATCCAAATGATTCTAACGTACCAGATATTTCAGGATCTTCCATATCCTCCTCTGTCACTTCAAAATTGCTGTCAACAAGAAGATCTTCACCAACACTTAAAAGGTGATTGAAATCAAACCCTGGATCCTTCTTGGACGAAATAGAGAACTCTTCTCCTTTATCATCGTCCATACTTCTTATCAATTCAGAGAATTCCTCGTCTGAGTCTTCTGCTCCAGCCAACAATGCCTGTTCTTCAAGCTGCTTTTCTAAAATTTTAGCTTTCTTTAATTCCTCCTTAGCTTCTGCTAGTTTTCCTTCACGTTTTAAAATCAGAGCCTTCCTTTTGTGAGCAACTACCTGAGCATCTTCAATTACAGGAATGCTCTTATCTTTATTAGTCTTCTGTGAAACTCCTTTGAAGAGAGACAGCAATTCTCCCTCTAGCGTGATAGCTGTTGATTTTTTATCCTCGTCATGAAGATCCATATCAGACCACCCGAGTTCTCTGAGTTCAGCTGTTAGATCATGCTTCTCTTTTCCCACTTCTAATCCAGTCTCATGTTTCCTACCAGATTCTTTGAGGAGATCCCTCTCCATAGTCTCAGCCATCTTGTCAGAAACTACAGACTTTTTACGATTTCTTCGCAGATTTATTTCCAAAGCCTCAGCCTTCCTCTCAAGCTCCTTTGCCCTCTTGAAAGCTTGTAAAGCTTCCACAGTTTTACCGTTATCTTTAAGAATTTTATATTGCTTTTTCTCATCCAAAGCTTGTTGACGCAATTCCTCCGGCCCAGCTGACGTCATTTCACTTCCTAGATGATCAAGCGCATCAACTGAATGACTTCTGGATAAATCTCTTTCCACATCCTGAACATTGCTTACTTGAGCAGAAGATATTGATGAGCTAATAGTTGCCCTTTGAATAACATCATCAATCTCTTGATCTTCGAAGTTGGACTTAAACCTTACACCGCCTGCAAACAAAAGGGCAGTCACAAGAATATGGCCGAACCAATCACTAAGATGTAGCTTGATCCACTCTCTCCATTACATGCGGTAAATCTTGTATGGTTAGTCAATTGGACTTTGATAAGCAAACTCAGCATCAGGACTAGTAAAACCTAAGTTCCTATTTCTTTTAAGCTAAGTGATCGTATTAAAATTCGCAAACTGCAAGAGAGAAACCCATGCAAATGCAATAGCATAAAAAAATACCTCTCCCAGCTTTAGCCCTGTGTCCATGCCGCTGTTCAAATCGAGCAGCCTCCTCTAGCTTTTTGCAAGGGTCGCAAATACGCACAGGAGAATCACCTTGTCCCCGCAAAAACATTCTTTGCAGCGTGCAATTGTTGCAAAACAAGCCCCCACATCTACGGCAATGATGCTAAAAACCCAAAAGGGAGATCACCATAAATTAACATGGAATGTAATTTTAACATCACTCGATATCTACTACTCTTTCAGCTGTATCTTACTAGTTCAATATCCACAAAATACTAACTGAATTGCATCATTGCAAACAAACAAGTGTGCTTTCCCCATATCCAACCACAAAAGGATTACAAAGAACTATAAAGAGAAAAGCGTGATATATTATAAATCGCAACACGATCGCGACCAAATTCATTGTTAGACAGAATTAAATTATTAGAAATTGAAGTGAAAAGAAAAGGAAATATACAGAAGCCTAAGAGAATTAGGGAAGTCAAACCTTGCGATTAATGAAGGTGAATTGAGAAGAGCATCCCTGACAATGTGAAGCGTCCAACACCCAATTATTTCCTCGCCGCGATGGCTTGGCCGGCAAACCGATCTTCTCCAACATAATGATTTTCCGGGAAACAAAATCCAGATAAACAATCAAGCAAACTCCAGGTAACGACTTAAGAAAAAGGAAAAAAAAGCCGTATCCTCCTCACTCCATTCAAACCCTAAGTATCGATGATCTAAATCGTCTCTCTGAATACTCAGGAAGATTAAAGAGCAAAGAGGACGAAAGCGAAAACAAAAAAGCAGAAGCAATTTCCACAAGGCAGAAAGGTAATAAATACATCTATATAGACTCTTCGAATCACAAGCAGACAAGAGAGCTCTAATGTGCTCCGGTTCGGTTAGGTTCGGTTCATTTCAAAATTTAGAAAAGCGATTTTTTTTTTTTTTTTTTTAGTTTGGTTTAGTCATTACTTAGACTAGGGGTGAAAAGAACCGGCCCGGACCGAAGAATCGGACCAGAACCAACTTATTTGGTCCGGTTCTAGTCAGTTTTGAGCAAAAACTAAATAGTTTTCGGTTCTGTCTTTTTCAAAACCGAAATTCCCAATTCGGTTCTAGGTTTTAATGACAAAAACTCTTAAAACCGACCCAGACCATGGCAGTAAGTTAAGTAACCCTAACTATTGACTCGATACTATTTCAAGTTTTCTCATCTTCGCTGTTCAACGACTTGCAGCTCACCCATATCCTCGCCATCTCTCAACCTCGTCGTCTCTTGCCAAAGGCGCTGCTGTTGCCTCGCTGTCATTTGAGCATCATCAAACCACAAGTTTGGTTATTCTCGCTTTTCATATTTTGCACTTAATTTTACATGTGTAATTTGAACATGTTTTTAAGTAAAATTTGCATCTGTTTTGGGGAATTCCTTCGGCTTCACCAAGAGAGTGTCGACTTTTTGTTTTAGCACGCATTTGCAAGTCCAAAGTCATTTGGTAATTGGTATCAAAGCACAAGGTGCTCCTTATTCTGTTTAATTGTAAATTTATTTTGATTAGTTTGTGAGGTTATTTCAATTGTGTTTTAGCATGTTTGTTTCAATTGTGTTTTATTTGTGTTTAATTGTGTGTCTTGTTCTGGTTATTCGGAGCATCTTTTGTATATTCAAAACATAAACCTTATCATTGCATGTTTGTTGTTTATGTTTTGAGAGCTTACCCGACAAATATAGCTAATAAATTACAATTAGTGAATAGTGAGAACATCCACTTTCTTTAGTGTATGTTTGATTATTTTCTACTTCAATTTTTATTTAATTACATTTTTTTAGTAATACGGATCACTAAAATTCTGTTTTCAAATTTTTGTACCAATAAGTCAAAAAAAATTCCAGAACCGAACCATAAATGTGGCCTCAATGCTGGTCCTCCCAATTTTGATCAATTTTTTTTTTTAATTTATCTTATTTATAGTACTTGACTGCAAATCAAGAGATCAAGTAAGATAATAAAAATGATACCATTTAGACTAAACATACAATTGTTCTTTGGTTTTTGTTAGAAGTTTTGAATCACAATAATGAGTTGTGGGTGCAACCCTTAATTGAAGGAAGTCCTTCTTTCATAGAAGTTAGCAAAAATTCCTTGATATCGGTAGTCTCTGTACAAGGAACCCTTGCTCAAACGAGTTCTAAAAATTGTTAGGTATAGACCCCAACATTCTAGTGGAAATCCAATATCTAAGTTTGGGGAGGCATGTCCTAATCTACGATGCCATAACAAGAAAGAAAAAAAAATTCGAACCTAGTCTCTCCAAAAATTGAACCGAACCGGACCGTGCCCTAATCTACCTTAGACCAAACTATTTACTAAATTGATCAAACATTTGCACTATTTTATAATTAATATTATGTTTACCTTATAATTCTACGAGTAACGTCACATTTACTTTCTTATTCCACTATATCTTAAAATACTCGTTAATGTATCATTCTTTATACATTAATTGCACCAATCGTTATTTAACACGTTAAAGAGTATTTTAAGAAAGTAGAATAAGAGAGTAAACATAACATTATTCTAACTTTACTAATTTTTATTATTTGATTCTTACACGCCACTTATTTATTACTATAATAATTAAAATAAATTATAAAAATTAATTGTATTAATTGATTAATATTATATTGTTAAGTAGATCAAACTATATATTTCAACTAATAATAAATATGAGGGTTTTTTTTTATTATTATTTTAAACCTCAAACTATTGATTTTTTTTTTTAAAAAAACCTTAAAGTTTACTATTTATTGGTCCAAAACTAAAAATTTCAAAAATTAACAATTTAAACCTTATAGACCGGACTGAGGAAGTAGCCTCTTTGGGGAGGCTGGCTTGTCCAACTGAACAGGCCGACCTCTCTCCCCTTATTTAAACCTCTCATATTCCCATAAAAACAAACACTAAAAATAATTAACTAAAATTGCAATAAATTGTACAAGTGTTATAAAATCACGAAAATTTTTTCACATGTAGACCAAATCATGGGAAGAGAATCACCATAAAAATAATTAACTAAAATTGCCATAAATTGTACAAGTATTATAAAATCACGAATTTTTTATCATATGTAGACTAAATCATGGTAAGAGAATCTGAAAATTTATATGATTTTCTAATACTTGCTCGATTTATTGTAATTTAACCCTAAAATAATTAACTAAAATTTCAATATGCAAGTTTTAGAAAATCACGGAATTTTTATCATATATAGACCAAATCATGGGAAGAAATTTTTATCATATATAGATCAAATAATGGGAAGAGAATCACCATATCATCCCGTAGATGAATCATGGTAACGAGAATCTGAAAATTTGTATGATTTTCTAATACTTGCTCGATTTATTGTAATTTGACCCTAAAATAATTAACTAAAATTTCAATAAATCGTGCAAGTTTTAGAAAATCACGGAATTTTTATCATATATAGACCAAATCATGGGAAGAAATTTTTATCATATATAGATCAAATAATGGGAAGAGAATCTGTAAATTTGCGTGGTTTTCTAACACTTGCACGATTTATTATAGTTTAACCTTAAAACAATTAAGTAAAATTACAATAAATTGTACAAATGTTATAAAATCAAGAAATTTTTACCATATGTAGACCAAACCATGGGAAGAAAATCTGAAAATTGGTGTGATTTTCTAACACTTTAACGATTTATTGTAATTTAACCATCAAATAATTATTTAAAATTACAATAAATCATAAAAATATTATTAAAACATGAAATGTTTACTATATGTAGACCAAATCATGGGGAGAGAATCTGAAAATTTGCGTGATTTTTTAACACTTGCACGATTTATTTGTTGTAATTTAATTCTAAAATAATTAACTAAAATTAAAATAAACCGTACAAGTATTATTAAATCACGAAATTTTTACCATATGTAGACCAAATCGTGCAAGTGTTAGAAAATCATGCAAATTTTCTGATTCTCTTCCCATGATTTGGTCTACATATGCTAAAAATTTCGTGATTTTATAACATTTATATAATTTATTGTAATTTTAGTTAATTATTTTTAGAGTTTGTTTTTATGGAAAGATGAGGGGTTTAGAAAGGGGGCTAATTTTGAAATTTTGAGTTTGGATAGATGAATAGTAAATTTTAAGGTTTTTTTTATTAAACACCGATATTTTGAAGTTTAAAATAAAAAGAAAAATCTTAAATATTATTATTTATTGTACATAATGAATTAGGAACAGACAGCATTGACTATTGAGTGTATAAAACGACAAGGCACTTGACGTAGACATTTCAAAGCTAGGCGACGAGAGGTTGAACAAGCAAAGAAAGGATCTGTCTCTTCGTCTCTCCCACTTGAGATCCAAACCCATCTCCCCTTCTGTAAATAGCATAAGCTATGCGAGCGACGCTGCTACTGGTCCCAAAAAACGACTTCAGCCGGCCTAACTCCATGAAAGACAGCTTATTGATGTTCTTCCACGTCTCCTCAATCATTCTCTTCAGGTGCTTTCGAGCTTCTTCCTCTGTTACGCCTGCTTCTTCCATGTAACAAACCACTGCTGAAGGAACGTCTCCTCTCTTTTGCTCTTCCTGTCACCCAAACAAACGCCGTCAAAATCGTAAACTTTGAACTCGATGATCTTTGATGGAAACTGGGTTTTTACCGATGAGGTTTCCAGGTCGTTGCAGAGACGAATCACGAGAGATATATTGTAAACAAGATGGTGGTGTTTCTCCAGAAAATTCTCTCTCCCTCCTGGAATCTCGTCTTTGGAGGCGAAGAGTGCGTGGGCTAAGATCAAAGGACCTGAAGAAGAGATCCATGCGTTGTTCAGATACTCCTGTAGCGACGGTCTGTAGCTGGCGTTTGACCATTTCGCTTCTACGTATAAAGCTTTGCAGAACTCCGCCCACTGAAATTTTATAGGATTCAGACACGATCGTCAATAAAAATAGGTTTCATCATTGCAAATATGAAGTAGATTTACCGCTTTTCTTAGATATTTCGACACATGTTTCCACCCATTTTCCTCTGAAATCTCAAAGGCAGTGTCGTTAGTAATGGTGTAGAGTGCGTTGAAACAGACCTTCATGCAGTCTGGAAGTTTCTCTGTTGCGCTCGCATCCCACCTGAGAATATTTCATTTTTTTTTTTTTCAAATTTACAAAAAACGTGGTGGTTTATTTTGAATTGAAAATGATTGAGCTGAAACTAACTGATCAACTGCGGAGGTGAAGAGATGGAGTTCTTCCAAGGACCCATAGACGTCATAAACGTCGTCGACGACTAATATGAGACAGATGAGCTTCGTCAGCCATTTTCTGAAGCTTCTGCTATGAGGCTCGTGAGCAAGGCCCATGGCGCATATGAAACTCTCACCCACTCTATCTCTTGCAAACTTCAAGCTTTCCATCAACCCCAGATTCTTCCACCACCTATTTTCAGTCAAAAAAATAGAGAGAGAAAGGATTAGCCTTTGGCTTGCACTTTTAAGAACAGTTAGGGAGAGAAACGATGTATTGCCTGGAAATCTCTGCGAGGTCTTTTTGAAGCGTCGCTTGGATCATATTGTGGTTCATCTTAGCCAACTCGAGTAGCATAGGATTCATGTCTTTTCGTTTCTCATATTCATTTATTTGCCATCTAACTTCGTACCACATGACTCTACGATTAGCTGGAATCTTCAAAGCATGGGCCACCCTTTCTTTAATCCTCTGATTCCCTTGAGATTTCGAAAGCAAGCGCTTCAGACTTCTGGTTGAGATATCACAAGCATTTTCCATAATTGTTTCTCCCTCGAAACAAAAATGAGAAGCCTCGAAAAGCTCCACCATCTCTTCCACGTTTCCTGCAATATAGCTTCTGAACTCGCCTTTCTCCTTCATCAACTCCACAAAATCATCTGCATGATGACAGACAGTTAGTAGATATACACACAAAACTGACCTTTTCATATCTATGGGTTGCAGCTTTTGTAAACCTTGCGAGACATTATAGCCATGTTGTCTGAGGAGTCTAAAGCGAAGAGAAGTGGCGTAAAGACTGCCCTGCAATGGCAGGTCATTGGAGCAGCTCCTGTCAGCAGCAATGGCTGCCAGAGATGTTTCAATTTCTTCGTTAAAGAGACTCTCAAGACCAAGATTTGTGATGTCATTTATCATCTCCAGCAATCTCAATTGATCGAATATGGTTTCAGTGTATATATATTTCACGTATTCCTTCAATTCCTCGGCCCTTTTCTCCTTTTCCTCAGCCTGACAAATTTATGCAATTGACATGTTTTGGAGGACAATATAGAAAGCTCAAAATCAAGTATATATACACATGATACATGCATGTTCATGGGTGGAATTGTTTCTAACTTACCTCGTAAGAATTGGAGAGAGAATTGAGGATATCGTATTTCCAAATGTTTTGTTTGTAATTGGCAGAACGCCTTTTCGGCTGATGCTTAGTCTGCATGATTCGTAGACAAAAAGGAAAAAGCTTTGAAAGAACAAAAACCCAAACCCTAGTAAAGTTTTGGAAGAGTCTAAGAGGGTGTGATTTCTATTCATAGTAGGAACCACATATATATAGGGATATAGAGTGACAATAAGTGTCCCCGGGTCAATACAACTACTACTTGAATGAGCGATCAAAGTTCATTGAGCACATAGTGGTTTCTGTTGCTACACAGGTGAGAACATAAATGGATTAATATTGAACCCCACAAGAGATGCGAATCTCCGTTACATAATACATTAAATATAAATTAAAGAGCGTCACTAGAATTGAAAATTAGTGGAAGATAATAAAAATAATCTTAAAATATAGAAAACGATATAAAAAGATAGAGTGTATGTGAGAAAAGAATAGACAAGTTGTTATTTTGTGAGAAAAGATCTTGATTAAACATTTACCATGCATTTATTTTTAAACTTTCATAAAAGATCGAATAGTTAGTCTTGATTCTGAAACTATAGATAAATGTATGAGAGTTTGTTTTTGCTAGCCATTATGCAGCTCTCACTAGAAGTACAAGGAGAACCTATTGTCAAAGTTTCATAATTTTTAGATGAAATGCGTAATTTTAATGAATTATTTTATAAAAATAAACGTAAAAAATTATAATAAATTTTGCAAATGTTAAAAAATCACTAAAATTTTCAGATTATTTTTCCATGATATACTAAACATGTATCAAAAATTTTAAATAAATAAAATATCGTTTGATATATTTTTTGAAGCAGTTAATATAAATTTTTTTTAAATTTAATTTACAAAATAGAGAACGAGTAGCCTGTGTGGGGGTCACCACTCCCTATTCTTTGTTGCCACGGAAATTGAGGTCGTTCTATGAGATTGGGGACCCGTAAAAAATATCATAATCTTATTTTTCGTATTTATATTCTTTCGTCTGCTATACTTTTCCATCTGATTTCCGACTTTTTTAGTAATTTACCCTTCCACGTTAAAGTCCAATATCTTGAAAAATATTTTTGGTAATTTTCAATGGACAGGTCCACGTTACTTGCACCTTTTTCCGACAAAAAAAATAAAATAAAATTACGTTGCCATTCACGACTTTTGAAGAAGTTACCGTCAATCACAATTCAAACAAGTGAGAATTAAAAGTCAAATCACTAAATTTGAAGACAAAAATTAATAATTTTTTATTGGTCGGAGCAAGTCGGCAAGAAATTGTGTGTTTGTCTCTAATTGGTTGGTTTTTTTGTGTGACTGTTTTTGTGACATGTTGCATGTTTTTTGACCAGGAGGACAATCTGTGGTGGAGGATGAGAAGGTTTGTGTCAATGAAAGACGATATAATCAAGCTTTTTTCTTAGTTATTTTAAATTTGGAATATTTAGAGAAGATGATACAATATTTAAAATGATTAAATCTAATTTCACTATCAAAGTATATTTTTATTTTTAAAAAATCCTCAAAATATTAACACTAATAAAACAAACCTTAAACTATAAAAAAAATTTAACTAAAAAATTTTCAGCGGGCGACTGATATTCCCCTATTATATATTTTACACATAGAACGGGAGTGATCCCTGTTCTAAAGGGAACAAATATCAAGTAAATTACTTTCTTTATTTTATAAATTAATTTAAAAAAATATTAAATGATATTTAATTTACTTGAAATTTTTACCGCATGTTCTCCACATCATGAGAAGATAATCTGAAAATTTTTGTGATTTTATAACACTTGTATGATTTATTATAATTGTTTTATTAAATAATTAACTAAAATTACAATATATCATATAAGTGTTATAAAATCACAACAATTTCCAGATTATATTTTCATGATTTAGTGAACCTGTTGTAAAAATTTCAAGTAAATTGAATATCGTTTAATATTTTTTTAAATTAATTTATAAAGTGAAGAGAAATCTTTATAAACCTATATAAATTATGTTAAAACATCTTACTAAGGGAAAAACATGGTATACAAGTGCTGAATCTAATAGATCAATTGACAAAAAATTTTAAATTACTAATAGTCGAAAGATAGAGTTTCAATTGTCTAAAAAAATAGTTTAAAGTTTAATCCGTAAATGATCCAAAATGTTAGGATTCAAATTGCATTTTGTTCTTATACATACACACATAAAACGGGTTTGTGAAACATAGTAAGAGGTGATTCCTTTTTATTCTTTATGTTTCTAATAAATTAGAGGCCACATAATAGTGTAGGCAGGTGATTGGTGATCCCATGTGTCACTTGTATTAACTCATGGAACATGCAACTAATTGCATTTTGTTCTTATACATACCGCTAGAAATTATTTTGTTAGATTTTTTGACACGGTCCGCACCTAGTTAGGACCCATGTTAAACCCACAAAATAATAAAAAAATGTGCACGGGTGAGTAAGTGAGTGAGAACCGAACACAAGATGGAAAAATGAGATGAAAACCTTAAGCGGATCCGAGAGCTATCTTATGTTATGCTCACGAGTGCATGCTTTCCAATAGGAAAACAACCACTATCGGGCACCGATTCTTCCCCCTCGTAGATCAAACTTCCAAAGAAGAATGACGAGGAATGACAATACGAGCTTACTCTAACAACTTTGAGCTAGTAAGCAAGGGAAACCTACTCCCTTCACGGATTGGAAAATCCGTGGCTTACTGTAACGACCTCTTTTCCCAGTAAGATATTGTCCGCTCTGGGGATTGGGTCGTAACTCAATATCCTCCCCTCACGGCTTTGTTTGGCAAGGACTTCCCAGTCGGTCACCCAACCTGGTACTACTCTCGACGGAGCATTTTTAACTTTGGAGTTCATATGGGATCCGTTGCCAATTGTGCTAAAAAACGCGTCTTACTATCTTGGGAGGGTTTCCTTACATATGTTTCATTTTCACATATTTCCTCAAGCGATGTGAGATTGTAACGACCCCCCTTTCTACGACCGAACCCTCCGACCGAAGTCCAACCCGGGATCCGCGGAGTTTTAACTCAGCACGTCACCCTCCGGCCCAAGTCCCACTCAGGATTCGCAGAGTACTGAGTGGTTCCTCCTCATACGTGTCCATTCGGGTCATTACACTTACCTCCCTTGAAGGTAACAATGTCTTTCTCTTTTGAAGACAAATGTGACTCTTGTATAAAGAAATTGACAAAAGATTTTTTTGAACCATTATAAAATGCATGCTGTGTATAGACCTAAAGTGGAGGCTAGGATTTCTAAGAGAAGGAAAATAGGAGGCCATTGGATGGAGAGAAGAAGGATGGCCGAGATTGAAGCTTCCAAATTTGTGACTTGGGTTGGTTCTTCATGGGCCAAAAAATTGAAGGTGTGCATCCAAGTGTGAGCCTATTTTGTCTTCTAAATATGGTCAAGTTGAGTTTCCACAAATGTGAGTCGGGCCACTAGTGGTATTCACCCAAAACTATGTCATCCTCAAGTGACTAAGTCTAATAGTAAAACTAATGCATGAATGAAAAGTAAATAGCTAAGAGTTTGCCAAAATAAAAATAACGAAAAAGAAAATTACAAAGAGTTGTACTTCGGAGGACAAATTTCGGCTTCTGCTAGTTCAACTGGTGCTCTAGTGTTTCTTCATTCCTTTCTGAACTATCCAAGTGGATGTTCCATGTCAAGAGGTGGAGGGGGTGATCCATGTCCAATAAATTAGAATCTCACGTGGCATCTCCAATTGGATCAACATGTGTTATCGGCCTCCTAGGCACGTCATTTTTTATAGGTTAAGGTTTATTTTTTTAGGGTTAATACTTCGAGGTTTTTTTTAAGAAAAAACCATACTTTAAAGGTGAAAATGAATTTAACCCTATTTAAAATAAAAACACATTTTATATGATTATAAATATAGACTATGATAAGAAATTTGCATGTTCCATGAGTTAATACAAGTGACATGGGATCACCAAGCACCATCCTTCACTAGAATTAAATGTAGCCTCTAGTTTATTAGAAACATAAAGAATAAAAAAGAATCACCTCTTACCATGTTTCACAAACACGTTTTATGTGTGTATGTATAAGAACAAAATGCAAGTAATTACTTGTTATCTACCATTCATCATCATTAAGATAATACTTTTTTCATTTGAAAATTAAATTATTATTTAAAGGGAAAAGTACCATTTAGACCCCAACGTATGGGGTCAGTGACCATTTGGTACCTAACGTTTTTTTTGTACCCAATCAAACCCTAACGTATAAAACGTTTACAATTTAAACCCTACCGTCAATTTTTCAGTTAAATTTAACATATTTTTTTCAAAATTCCTAAACTACCCTCTCTCTCTCTCTCTCTCTCTCTCTCTCTCTCTCTCTCTCTCTCTCTCTCTCTCTCTCTCTCTCTCTCTCTGCGTAAAACTCCAGAAAAATCCCTCCCCTCTTTAAGAATGCTAAAATCGGCGAGGGCGTAGAGAGAGAGAGCAGGCCCATCATCAATGGCGGAAACCCAGGTCGGAGGTGGTAGAAACACAGCCATGGTGGTGAAGGTTAACACGATCGCCGAGGAGAAGAAGATGTACGTGTTCAAGTCGCTGTCTGAGGTCATTTATCTCGCCCATGTTCAATTAAACACATAGAATCTCATAAATTGTTCTTCAAACAAATCCGTAAGTCATTAAATTCAATGGGAAAAAGCAGAACAAAAAGGGTGTTATGTTTTGTCCACTGTTATCTCGTACCTTGCTACGCCTCTATATTTCGAGACTCCTCGAGAGAACCCACTACTTTTCCTGCAGATTAATTGGAAAAAAAGAACAATCTCGATTAATTTCTGTTAATGACGAACTAATTCTTGGATTGAGGAATTATTTACCTTCTCAATGATCCGATATATTCTTCTTTGGATTGGCCTTCCATTTGGTTGACCTCCTCCTCGTACGTTTCTAGCTACAGATTATGATAAAACGAAATTGAAATCTTCTGGCGAAACGCAGGCGGGTTTAACTGTTTACAGTAAGGGGAAGAAGAGGAAGAGGAATTACTGGAAAACTAAGAATGGTTTCCTGTCCCCAGTACTTTAAAGCTGCCAAATCATACGCATGAGCTGCTGCTTCTTCATCGTCATAGGCTCCTGCCCAGATGTTTCATACAGCGGAAATCACATTTAATTCACGTCATTTCTTACATTGATGGATCCGCTGGAATTCATTTTTTTGGCCTGGTTTTGAATTCTAGATTTTAGTATTGGAAGTTTAATCACTTCTTAACGTACCTAGATACACTGCATCTCGATAGGGTTTTTGAATCCACCAATCCAACACCGTCAGCGCCGGTAAAAAAAAAAAAAACAACAGACCAGAAACGGAGGGGTTTTTCTGGAGTTTTACGCAGAGAGAGAGAGGGTAATTTAAGAATTTTGAAAAAAAATTGTTAAATTTAACTGAAAAATTGACGGTAGGGTTTAAATTGTAAACGTTTTATACGTTAGGGTTTGATTGGGTACAAAAAAAACGTTAGGTACTAAATGGTCACTGACCCCATACGTTGGGGTCTAAATGGTACTTTTCCCTTATTTAAATATAAAAGATTGATACGCAAGTACATTCCAAAATTGACATAATATCAATATCAATTTAAAATTAGTGAAATTACCTGGTTTCTTATTTTACTACAAGTTACCAAATATAGTTTATGTAAATACTATATTTATATTTATTATAACATCTAAAAAATTAATATTTTAATTAAGATGACGCCCGAAATTGTGGCGTTTACCCCTAGTTCCATTAAAAAAAAGTGAATTAAAATGTCTTTAAAAAATTAAAATTGAACTATGTAAATTTTGTAATCACTTCTACGTCTAGAGAGACTGAGTGTCAAAAGTTTTTTTCACTTGAATTGAGTTCAAATTCTAAAATAAACATTTTTTAACCCTTCCGACCAAAAACTTCAAATGGACTTTATGTCTTGATTTCCAGTTAGATCAGACAAGATCCGAAAACAAAAAAGCAGTATCCTCCTCACTCCATTCAAACCCTAAGTCTCGATGATTTAAATCGTCTCTCTGAATACTCAGGAAGATTAAAGAGCAAAGAGGACGAAAGCGAAAACAAAAAAGCAGTATCCTCCTCACTCCATTCAAACCCTAAGTCTCGATGATTTAAATCGTCTCTCTGAATACTCAGGAAGATTAAAGAGCAAAGAGGACGAAAGCGAAAACAAAAAAAAAAAAAAAAAAAAAAAAAAAAAAAAAAAAAAAAAAAAAAAAAAAAAAAAAAAAAAAAAAAAAAAAAAAAAAAAAAAAAAAAAAAAAAAAAAAAAAAAAAAAAAAAAAAAAAAAAAAAAAAAAAAAAAAAAAAAAAAAAAAAAAAAAAAAAAAAAAAAAAAAAAAAAAAAAAAAAAAAAAAAAAAAAAAAAAAAAAAAAAAAAAAAAAAAAAAAAAAAAAAAAAAAAAAAAAAAAAAAAAAAAAAAAAAAAAAAAAAAAAAAAAAAAAAATAATTTTGTAATCACTTCTACGTCTAGAGAGACTGAGTGTCAAAGTTTTTTTTCACTGAATTGAGTTCAAATTCTAAAATAAACATTTTTTTAACCCTTCCGACCAAAAACTTCAAATGGACTTTATGTCTTGATTTCCAGTTAGATCAGACAAGATCCATATTTGTATTAGAGTTTTTACGTTACTCTATCTATTGTTACTTCTTGTAACTTATTTTTTATACTAGATTGTCTGACTCTGTCTGTGATTTTTTCTCAAAAAAGTTTTTCTATGTAAATCCTTATGTCTCGCTTTTGTATTTGATTTTTCGTTTATTGTTCGATATTCTAACAAAAATTTTATTAGAATCTTGAATTTTTAAAAACCCTGTACTTTGATTCTGTTATCAATTTTGACATTCCATCAACAATTTCGTTAAACCCTCATTTAAAAAATTACCAAACGATATTGGATTCACTTACCACATATTTACTACTTAATGAGAAGATAATCTGAAAATGTTCGTAATTTTTTAACACATGTACGATTTATTGTAATTTTATTTTAGTATTTTATAAAAATTATAATCAATCATACAAGTTTTAGAAAATTACGGAAATTTTTCTATTATCTATCCAATGATGTGGTCAACATGTGAATTTTTTTTTCAAAATATTCAATTTCTTTTGCAAGGGTCGCAAATACGCACAGGAGAATCACCTTGTCCCCGCAAAAACATTCTTTGCAGCGTGCAATTGTTGCAAAACAAGCCCCCACATCTACGGCAATGATGCTAAAAACCCAAAAGGGAGATCACCATAAATTAACATGGAATGTAATTTTAACATCACTCGATATCTACTACTCTTTCAGCTGTATCTTACCAGTTCAATATCCACAAAATACTAACTGAATTGCATGATTGCAAACAAACAAGTGTGCTTTCCCCATATCCAACCACAAAAAGATTACAAAGAACTATAAAGAGAAAAGCGTGATATATTATAAATTGCAACACGATCGCGACCAAATTCATTGTTAGACTGAATTAAATTATTAGAAATCGAAGTGAAAGGAAAAGGAAATATACAGAAGCCTAAGAGAATTAAGGAAGTCAAACCTTGCGATTAATGAAGGTGAATTGAGAAGAGCATCCCTGACAATGTGAAGCGTCCAACACCCAATTATTTCCTCGCCGCGATGGCTTGGCCGGCAAACCGATCTTCTCCAACATAATGATTTTCCGGGAAACAAAATCCAGATAAACAATCAAGCAAACTCCAGGTAACGACTTAAGAAAAAGGAAAAAAAAGCAGTATCCTCCTCACTCCATTCAAACCCTAAGTCTCGATGATTTAAATCGTCTCTCTGAATACTCAGGAAGATTAAAGAGCAAAGAGGACGAAAGCGAAAACAAAAAAGCAGAAGCAATTTCCACAAGGCAGAAAGATAATAAATACATCTATATAGCCTCTTCGAATCACAAGTAGACAAGAGAGCTCTAATGTGCTCCGGTTCGGTTAGGTTCGGTTCATTTCAAAATTTAGAAAAGCAATTTTTTTTTTTTAGTTTGGTTTAGTCATTCCTTATACTAGGGGTGAAAAGAACCGGCCCGGACCAAAGAATCGGACCAGAACCATATTATTTGGTCCGGTTCTAGTCGGTTTTGAGCAAAAACTAAATAGTTTTCGGTTCTGTCTTTTTCAAAACCGAAATTCCCAATTCGGTTTTAGGTTTTAATGACAAAAACTCTTAAAACCGACCCAGACCATGGCAGTAAGTTAAGTAACCCTAACTATCGACTCGATACTATTTCAAGTTTTCTCATCTTCGCTGTTCAACGATTTGCAGCTCACCCATATCCTCGCCATCTCTCAACCTCGTCGTCTCTCGCCAAAGGCGCTGCTGTTGCCTCGCCGTCATTTGAGCATCATCAAACCACAGGTTTGGTTATTCTCGCTTTTCATATTTTGCGCTTAATTTTACATGTGTAATTTGAACATGTTTTTAAGTAAAATTTGCTTCTGTTTTGGGGAACTCCTTCGGCTTCACCGAGAGAGTGTCGACGTTTTGTTTTAGCACGCATTGGCAAGTCCAAAGTCATTTGATAATTGGTATCAAAGCACAAGGTGCTCCTTATTCTGTTTAATTGTAAATTTATTCTGATTAGTTTGTTAGGTTATTTCAATTGTGTTTTAGCATGTTTGTTTCAATTGTGTTTTATTTGTGTTTAACTATATGTCTTGTTCTGGTTATTCAGAGTGTCTTTTGTGTGTATTCAAAGCATGAACCTTATCGTTGCATGTTTGTTGTTTCTGTTTTGAGAGCTTACCCGATAAATATAGAGAACCAATTAAAATTAGTGAATAGTAAGAACATCCACTTAGTGTATGTTTGATTGTTTTTTACTTCAATTTTTATTTAATTACATTTTTTTAGTACTATAGACTACTAAAATTCAGTTTTCAAATTTTTACACCAATAAGTCAAAATTTTTTTCAAGAACCGAACCATAAATGTGGTCTCAGTTCTGGTCCTCCCAACTTTGATCAATTTTTTTTTTTAATTTTTGTTCAATTTATAATATTTGGCTGCAAATTAAGACATCAAGTAAGAAAATAAAAATGTTACCATTTAGACTAAACATAAAGTCGTTCTTTGGTTTTTGCCAGAGGTTTTGAATCACAATAATGAGTTGTGGCTGCAACCTTTAATTGAAGGAAGTCCTTACTTCATAGAAGTTAGCAAAAATTTCTTGCTGCAGGTCGTCTCTGTAAGGAACCCTTGCTTAAACGAGTTTTAAAAATTGTTAGATACAAACCCCCAACATTCTAGTGGAAATTCAATATCTAAGCCTGGGAAGACATGTCCTAATCTACGATGCCACAACAAAAAAGAAAAAAAAATTTGACCCTATCTCTCTAAAAATCAAACCGAACTGGACCATGCCCTAATCTACCTTAGACCAAATTATTTACTAAATTGATCAAACATTTGCACTGTTTTATAATTAATATTATGTTTACCTTATAATTTTACGAGTAATGTTACGTTTACTTTCTTATTATACTATCTTAAAATACTCGCTGATGTGTCAATCTTTATACATTAATTACACAGATTATTAGTTGATACGTTAACGAGTATTTTAAGAAAGTAGAATAAGAGAGCAAACATAACATTATTCTAACTTTATTAATTTTTATTATTTGATTCTTACTCGCCACTTATTTATTACTATAATAATTAAAATAAATTATAAAAATTAATTATATTAATCGATTAATATTATATTGTTAAGCAGATCAAACTATATGCGAGAAAATATAACATTATTTTAAATTTAATATTTCAGCAAATAATAAATATTATTATTTATTGTATATTATGAATTAACCGACAGCATTGAGTGTATAAAACGACAAGGCACTTGCCGTAGACATTTCAAAGCTAGACGACGAGAGGTTGAACAAGCAAAGAAAGGATCTGTCTCTTCGTCTCTCCCACTTGAGCTCCAAACCCATCTCCCCTTCTGTAAATAGCATAAGCTATGCGAGCGACGCTGCTACTGGTCCCAAAAAACGACTTCAGCCTGCCTAACTCCATGAAAGACAGCTTATTGATGTTCTTCCACGTATCCTCAATCATTCTCTTCAGGTGCTTTCGAGCTTCTTCCTCTGTTACGCTTGCTTCTTCCATGTAGCAAACCACTGCTGAAGGAACGTCTCCTCTCTTTTGCTCTTCCTGTCACCCAAAACAAACGCCGTCAAAATCCTAAACTTCTAACTCGATGATCTTTGATGGAAACTGGGTTTTTACCGATGAGGTTTCCAGGTCGTTGCAGAGACGAATCACGAGAGATATATTGTAGGGTAAATTCCAAAAACCACCCTGAACTATGGGTATTTTCCGAGAAAACTCTCAAACTAAAAGTCGTCGCAGCCAAAACCTCAAGTTTTAAAAAATAACAAAAAAACCCCTGGCGGCACCCCGCACACCCCCCCGCATGCCCCCCGAATGTGAATTCGGGGGGCCGAATCATTTTCGCGGCCCCCGCATGAATAGTCGCCTCTCACGTGCGCTGCACGCGAAACGATTTGGGGGGCCGAACCAAAACGTCGGGGCGTCGCACTCCATGGGGGGCAGATGCGGGGGCCTCTGGCCCTCGCAGTGCACGTGCGATGCAGATGAAAAATTTCGAATTTAAGTCGGGGGGTCGCATTGTTAATGCGGGGCCCCGTTTGTTCATGTTCTACATGCGGGGGGCCGGATGTTGAACACGGGGCCCCGATTTTGCCCTAATTTCGAAAACGGGGCCCCGAATATTTAATTCGGGGGGCCGAATTGTCTTTACTATTTAAGAAATCGGCCCCCGGCGCACCCCCCGCACTCTGAAACCGAGAGGAAAAGGGGCGAAACTTTCGATTTTTTTCCGAAAATCCTTCGAAAGTGAGTTTTGGTTGCCGGAAATCACAATAATCGGGCGCCTAATTGTCGAGAACCCCAAAAATACCAAAACCCTATCGCCGGCGAAACCCCTATCGCCAAACCCGAGCTTGCCTCCCAAATCCGAGCGTTTTAATCTCTGAAAATCCACAACCGACCTGTCGAAAAGCCGAAAATCGTCAAACTCTAGCCTGTTATTGCCAAAAATCGTGAAACCCGAGCCGTGCCTCACAAATCCGAGCAAATTTGTCCGAAAATCCAAGGCTTAAATGGGTCCAAAAATATCGTTCAAACGCCCTCGTGCCTTCTCATCAGCAGCTGGCCCATTTTCGTCACAAGGGCCCCCGGCCGAAGCGCCCCAACCACCGCCAAATTATTTCTCGATCGGATTTCGAACTGAGGAATGTAAAAGGAGGTTCGATCGAGATATATCTTTCCGGCCGATGATTTATGGGAAGACTGTCAACTTCGCTGGATGAGAGTTTTTGCAGATCAAAGAAATGTTTGACAGAATTGGGTTGCAAGGGCTGTACCATATGAGTGGAGAGACTTGTGATCGCATTGTTCGCTTATTTTATGCGAGCTTGATCAGTACCGGGCGGCAGGAGTGAATGAGGTCATATGTTTGTGGTAAGGAGATCGTGTTTTATGCCAGACATGTGAACGAGCTGCTTGGATTTACGGCTGAGAGAGCTGCACAGTACTATTCCGTTTCTCGAGAGTGTGATTTCGCCAGAACACCCGAGGGATTGGAATTTCTTCGACAGATTCACAGCGATGCAAATATTGAAAAATTCACCAAACCGAGATCGAAGGACTTGAATGCCAAAGCTCGGGTTGTTCATAATCTTATCAGTCATTCGCTGCTGCCGAGGGATGACCATAGAGATCTAGTCAACTAGATGGATCTCTATGTTATGGAGAAAATGTACAGCGGCATTTTCTTGGACCCCAGGTTCATGATATTGGGGCACATGCACGAGATCGCCCGGACACGCAACAAAAATCTACCGTATGGTACTTTGATTTGGCGACTCGTGCAGAGGTCACAGGTAGAGCTCCCTGCGGGAGAGCAGTTGAGAGCTCCCCGAGTCTTGAATGTATTTGACAGGCTTCATCTATCTAGGATGGGTCTAGTCGAGATCTGCGGGCTTTGGATGCTTAAGGGGGAGCTCGGGGACGCTCTAGCTGAGGACGCTCCAGCCGAGGATGCTTCGATGGAGGATGACACCCCCACCACTGCGACGACGCCGCCAATTGCCCCTGAAGTTGGCAGGATGTGGGAAACGATGCATCAGATGCTTCTGGAGGAGTGTCGGGAGCGGCAGCATATGCAGCAGAGGATTGAGTTCCTCATCAACAGTGTCGAGGAGCTGACCCGGGTCTAGAAGAAGGTGGTTGAGTCACAGGACTATTTCAGTGAGTCCATTAGAGAGGTCAATGAGAAGCTGGGGGATTTGATGGCCAGCAGAGACCACGACGACGATGACGATGATATACCACCGGAGTAGTTTATTTTATATTTTGTATTTCATTTTATGTATTTTTATTTGAGTTTGATGTACATTATTGGTTATATTTGCGTTGATGTACATTTACTGGAACTGTTTGGGTATATATGTGTTATTTAAATTTGCAGGAACTATTTGAAGATAGCGATGGGGAGTCATAAAACAAACAAAACTCTGTCAAAATTTTCACTTTTTTAAATTAATTAATTAATTTTAATGAAATCGTTAATTGTAATACTTAATAAACAAATGAATTCTAAATTATCTGTAATAATTTGTAATAAATTAATTTTATTGAAATCGTTAATTTTAATACTTAATAAATAAATGAATTCTAAATAATCTGTAATAATTTGTAATAAATTAATTTTATTGAAATTGTTAATTTTAATACTTAATAAATAAATGAATTCTAAATTATCTGTAATAATCTGTAATAATTTGTAATAAATTAATTTTATTGAAATCGTCTAAATTATCTGTAATAATCTGTAATAATTTGTAATAAATTAATTTTATTGAAATCGTTAATTTTAATACTTAATAAATAAATGAATTCTAAATTATCTGTAATAATCTGTAATAATTTGTAATAAATTAATTTTATTGAAATCGTTAATTTTAATACTTAATAAATAAATGAATTCTAAATTATCTGTAATAATCTGTAATAATTTGTAATAAATTAATTTTATTGAAATCGTTAATTTTAATACTTAATAAATAAATGAATTCTAAATTATCTGTAATAATCTGTAATAATTTGTAATAAATTAATTTTATTGAAATCGTTAATTTTAATACTTAATAAATAAATGAATTCTAAATTATCTGTAATAATCTGTAATAATTTGTAATAAATTAATTTTATTGAAATCGTTAATTTTAATACTTAATAAATAAATGAATTCTAAATTATCTGTAATAATCTGTAATAATTTGTAATAAATTAATTTTATTGAAATCGTTAACATTTTCTCGTGGAAGTTTTAGACAAAGATATCCCATCATTCGGACAAATTACTTATTGTATTTAAATGATTAGTTAAGTAAATAATTTATTAATTACTTCAGTAATTCCAATTAATTAAGTAATTGATGTATTGAAATAAAGTTATGAATTTAAACTACTTTAAACAATTATAATGTGAAAAAAAAATTATATTACATTACGTAGATGAAATCCAACACAAATTACAACAGTTAATTTCTTCTACTTCTGCCTCGACCCGCGCGTCGTAGATTCCTGAAATAGCCTGAAAATTATATTATATTAAAAAAATGACAACGTATTTATGAGCGAAACTGTTTTGAACGTACCTGTGTTCATCATTTCTGTTGAACCAACGTAGAAATCGTTAATTTTAATACTTAATAAATAAATGAATTCTAAATTATCTGTAATAATCTGTAATAATTTGTAATAAATTAATTTTATTGAAATCGTTAATTTTAATACTTAATAAATAAATGAATTCTAAATTATCTGTAATAATCTGTAATAATTTGTAATAAATTAATTTTATTGAAATCGTTAATTTTAATACTTAATAAATAAATGAATTCTAAATTATCTGTAATAATTTGTAATAAATTAATTTTATTGAAATCGTTAATTTTAATACTTAATAAATAAATGAATTCTAAATTATCTGTAATAATCTGTAATAATTTGTAATAAATTAATTTTATTGAAATCGTTAATTTTAATACTTAATAAATAAATGAATTCTAAATTATCTGTAATAATCTGTAATAATTTGTAATAAATTAATTTTATTGAAATCGTTAATTTTAATACTTAATAAATAAATGAATTCTAAATTATCTGTAATAATCTGTAATAATTTGTAATAAATTAATTTTATTGAAATCGTTAATTTTAATACTTAATAAATAAATGAATTCTAAATTATCTGTAATAATTTGTAATAAATTAATTTTATTGAAATCGTTAATTTTAATACTTAATAAATAAATGAATTCTAAATTATCTGTAATAATTTGTAATAAATTAATTTTATTGAAATCGTTAATTTTAATACTTAATAAATAAATGAATTCTAAATTATCTGTAATAATCTGTAATAATTTGTAATAAATTAATTTTATTGAAATCGTTAATTTTAATACTTAATAAATAAATGAATTCTAAATTATCTGTAATAATCTGTAATAATTTGTAATAAATTAATTTTATTGAAATCGTTAATTTTAATACTTAATAAATAAATGAATTCTAAATTATCTGTAATAATCTGTAATAATTTGTAATAAATTAATTTTATTGAAATCGTTAATTTTAATACTTAATAAATAAATGAATTCTAAATTATCTGTAATAATCTGTAATCATCCACGGCATTCCTCAAGCCCTGATATTAAAACAAAATTAGTTAGTTACACACCTTAATTACACCACAACTAATTTAATTAAACAACATACCTTTTGTCGATCCGAAACAATTGTCCAGCCGGCTCCATCTCCAGTGTACAGGTCTGCCTTCAAAAGTCTCAAAAACCATGTCCATGTTTCCTCGGTCTCTTTTTCGACGTTGGCAACAGCGACGAGATATATTCTATCATTGGCGTCAATACTAACGGCTGTCAGTAATTGTCCAGGACAGGAGCCCTTCAAGTGACAGCCATCCAAACAGATCACTCGGCGACCAAACTGTAACAAACCCGCCTTGCAAGCGGCCAAACACATATACACTCTTTGGCACACAAATGTGTCCCCCGCATCGTAAATATGCACTTCGAAAGTGCTCCCCGAATTTGTTCTATGTATTTTGACTTTGTACGACCATATTAATTTGTACTGTTCATCAGCCTTGCCTTCGTTAAGTGTCAGAGCAATGCTCCTCACTCTTCTAGCAAGACTAGGTGTGATATGACATCTGTGGTCTACCCTCACTGTCTCTACAATGGAAGATATGTCCCACCTAGGGTGACTTTTGAACCTCGCCAGATAATTGATTGCCACCCATTTTGCACTAACGTTTCTATTCTCAACTATTCTGGCACAACTGTGAGTACCGACCAAAGTTTTTATTTGAAAGGTTTGTTCAGCTTGCTTTTGCGAGGCATGCAAAAGCCACTCACACCCTTCTGAACACTTAACCCTCAATCGGCTACTATCACTTTTAACGAATCTTATCCCTAATCCGTGTTTTATAGAATAATCTTTTATTTCATCTTTCAGCTCTTTTAAAGTTGCATATTCTCTAGTAACAAAAAATTCCATATGAATTTCTTCTCTTACCTGAACGCTTTCTACCTCATCATCGTCCGACATAACCGGTGTTCGCAGCTGATCGTCTAGAGTTCTGGATGTCGAACACACCGGTATTTGTTCATTTTCATCCGAGCCATCATCACCATGTGGAGGATCATCGTCCGGATACAAATTCATTCCGGCTTCACTATTTACTTCCTCGTCTAATTCGAACCATCGATTGGGATCAGAATCCATCGTCCTTGCTAAAACTGAGAAAATTAGACTGCGGAAAGAAAATTTTCTTGAGAAAGTTCGTTGCTTTCTTCGAAGGGAGGCCGAGTTCCTTAAATAATAAAGGAATTCGGCCCCCCGCTATGTCGACGCGGCCCCCCGCGTCGTGTCAAATAATACATGCGGGGGGCCGTGCATCTTATGCGGCCCCCCGCATTTCTCTTTACATTCGGGGGGCTGCGAATCCGATCCGGCACCCCGAATGTCCATCCACAGATCAATTATTGATCTGTGGCTTTACATTCGGGGGGCTGCGAATCCGATCCGGCACCCCGAATGTCCATCCACAGATCAATTATTGATCTGTGGCTTTACATTCGGGGGGCTGCGAATCCGATCCGGCACCCCGAATGTCCATCCACAGATCAATTATTGATCTGTGGCTTTACATTCGGGGGGCTGCGAATCCGATCCGCACCCGAATGTCCATCCACAGATCAATTATTGATCTGTGGCTTTACATTCGGGGGGCTGCGAATCCGATCCGGCACCCCGAATGTCCATCCACAGATCAATTATTGATCTGTGGCTTTACATTCGGGGGGCTGCGAATCCGATCCGGCACCCCGAATGTCCATCCACAGATCAATTATTGATCTGTGGCTTTACATTCGGGGGGCTGCGAATCCGATCCGGCACCCCGAATGTCCATCCACAGATCCCCCGCATTTCTTTCCACAGATCAATTATTGATCTGTGGCTTTACATTCGGGGGGCTGCGAATCCGATCCGGCACCCCGAATGTCCATCCACAGATCAATAATTGATCTGTGGATGGATATTCGGGGGTCCGGATCGGATTGCGGCCCCCCGAACGTCCATCAAAACGGGGGGGCCGTGCCAGCTGTAAGGCCCCCCGAATCGTTCTCACGTGCAGCGCACGTGAGCGAGGGCCAGAGGCCCCCGCATCTGCCCCCCGTGGAGTGCGGCGCCCCGACGTTTTGGTTCGGCCCCCCGAATTGTTTCGCGTGCGGCGCACGTGAGAGGCGACTATTCAAGCGGGGGGCCGCGAAAATGATTCGGCCCCCCGAATTCACATTCGGGGGGGGGGGGGGGGGGGGGGGGGGGGTGTGCGGGGAGCCGCCAGGGGTTTTTTTGTTAGTTTTTAAAACTTTGAGGTTTTGACTGCGACGACTTTTAGTTTGAGGGTTTTCTCGGGAAATACCCATAGTTCAGGGTGGTTTTTGGAATTTACCCTATATTGTAAACAAGATGGTGGTGTTTCTCCATAAAATTCTCTCTCCCTCCTGGAATCTCGTGTTTGGAGGCGAAGAGTGCGTGGGGTAAGATCAAAGGACCTGAAGAAGAGATCCATGCGTTGTTCAGATACTCCTGAAGCGACGGTCTGTAGCTGGCGTTTGACCATTTCGCTTCTACGTATAAAGCTTTGCAGAACTCCGCCCACTGAAATTTTATAGGGTTTGGATTCAGACACGATCGTCAATAAAAATAGGTTTCATCATTGCAAATATGAAGTAGATTTACCGCTTTTCTTAGATATTTAGACACTTGTTTCCACCCATTTTCCTCTGAAATCTCAAAGGCAGTGTCGTTAGTAATGGTGTAGAGTGAGTTGAAACAGACCTTCATGCAGTCTGGAAGTTTCTCTGTTGCGCTCGCATACCACCTGAGAATATTTCATTTTTTTTTTCAAATTTACAAAAAACGTGGTGGTTTATTTTGAATTGAAAATGATTGAGCTGAAACAAACTGATCAACTGCAGAGGTGAAGAGATGGAGTTCTTCCAAGGACCCATAGACGTCATAAACGTCGTCGACGACTAATATGAGACAGATGAGCTTCGTCAGCCATTTTCTGAAGCTTCTGCTGTGAGGCTCGTGAGCAAGGCCCATGGCGCATATGAAACTCTCACCCACTCTATCTCTTGCAAACTTCAAGCTTTCCATCAACCCCAGATTCTTCCACCACCTATTTTCAGTAAAAAAACAATAGAGAGAGATAGGATTAGCCGTTGGCTTGCACTTTTAAAAACAGTTAGAGAGAGAAACAATGAATTGCCTGGAAATCTCTGCGAGGTCTTTTTGAAGTGTCGCTTGGACCATATTGTGGTTCATCTTAGCCAACTCGAGTAGCATAGGATTCATGTCTTTTCGTTTCTCGTACTCATTTATTTGCCATCTAACATCGTACCACATGACTCTACGATTTGCTGGAATCTCCAAAGCATGGTCCACTCTTTCCTTGAGATTTCGAAAGCAAGCGCTTCAGACTTCTGGTTGAGAGATATCACAAGCATTTTCCACGATTGTTTCTCCCTCGAGGCCGTTGAGATTACAGCGGTGAGAATCCTGTAGATCACCGGAAGATGAAGAACAGAGAGGAAACAGAGAGAGCAAGAGAAAGGCGGCAAAACTACAATGATTTCATTTTAACAGATATTACAAATATACTGCTAACAATTAATGAATGAAAAGACTAATCTACAGTTGTAACTAAACAGTACTAACTAGAATTGAATAGTTATGCTAATAGCCCCCCTCAAGATCAAGGTCGTAGGCCGAAGATCTTGGAAAGAAATAGGGAGAATGTTGTAGGAGGAAGAGGTTTGGTGAGAGCATCAGCGAGTTGGTTTTCCGACGGAGTAAAAGTGACCACTAACGTCTTCTGTAATACCTTTTCCCGTACAAAATAGAAGTCGATCTCTACATGTTTGGACTTTAAGTGAAAAACTGGATTAGAGGCAAGATATGTTGCACTCAAATTATCGCAGAGGATTAGAGGAAGCCGGGAGAGAGACGATACCTATTTCTTTCAGGAGAGACTGTAACCATAAGACTTCAGCGGCACCGTTGGCAATACTGCGATATTCAAATTCCGTGCTGGAGCGAGCAGACCACTTTCTGTTTGGTGGAGGATCACGAGATAAGATTTGTACCGAGAAAAATACAGAAACCACTTGTACTCTTACGATCATCGGGACAGGAGGCCCAGTCCGCATCCGTGTAGCAAGTTAAGGCTAGAGAAGCTGAAGGTGTAAAAGAAATACCGAGAGTTAAGGTACCTTGAAGGTAGTGCAGAATGCGTTTGACAGCTTGCCAGTGAGTCTCAGATGGAGCATGCATGAACTGAGAGACTTTGTTGACGGCAAAAGCGATATAAGGACGCGTAAGACAACAATATTGAAGGCCACCAACTATTCTGCGGTATAGAAAACCATCAGGTAGAGGGGTCCCTGAGTGGAGGGAGAGGACAGGGCCAGCCACCATGGGGGTCGGAACCGGTTTGCAAGACCCCATATTGGCCCTGTGTAGTAACTCAGATATATATCGCGATTGAGAGAGAGTCATACCAGTTGGTGTTTGAGTAACTGAGATGCCGAGAAAGTATGATAGTGAGCCAAGATCTCGGACTTTAAACTGGGAATGTAGATATGCCAATAGCTGGTCGATGAGAGTAGCAGAATCGCCGGTCAAAATAATGTCGTCCACGTACACAAGCATAATAATAATGGATGAGGATGTACGGCGGACAAATAGAGAAGAGTCAGACTTGGATGCTGAGTGTAACGACCCCTTATCCCAGCAAGATATTGTCCGCTCTGGGGATTGGGACCGTAGCCCAATATCCTCCCCTCACAGCTTTGTTTGGCGAGAACTTCCCAGAAGGTCACCCAACCTGGAATTGCTCTCGTCGAAGCACTTTTAACTTCGGAGTTCTTATAGGATCCATTGCCAATTGTGCTCCAAAACGCGTCTTACTATCTTGGGAGGGATCTCTTACATATGTTTCATTTCCACATACTTCCCCAAGCGATGTGGGATTGTGACGACCCCCTCTTTACGACCTGTCACCTTCCGGTTCACCCGCGCGGACGTACCACCATCCGGGTTCCGATTTGTGCAGCTATCATACCATACGTGCATATTCGGGTCATCACAATCACCCCCTCTCAGGGGCCCAACGTCCTCGTTGGCCACATTTCCGGTTGGGTACAGGCTCTGATACCATTTGTAACGACCCCTTATCCCAGCAAGATATTATCCGCTCTGGGGATTGGGCCGTAGCCCAATATCCTCCAATCACGGCTTTGTTTGGCGAGAACTTCCCGGAAGGTCACCCAACCTGGAATTGCTCTCGCCGAAGCACTTTTAACTTCGGAGTTCTTATGGGATCCGTTGTTAATTGTGCTCCAAAACGTGTCATACTATCTTCGGAGGGATCTCTTACATATGTTTCATTTCCACATACTTCCCCAAGCGATGTGGGATTGTGACGACTCCCTCTTTACGACCTGTCACCTTCCGGTTCACCCGCGCAGACGTACCGCCATCCGGGTTCCGGTTCCGGTTCGTGTAGCCATCATACCATACGCGCACATTCGGGTCATCACACTGAGAACCCCCAATTAATTAATGCAGTGTATAATTTGGTGTACCAGGCTCGTGGAGATTGCTTGAGTCCATAGAGGGCTTTCTTTAAGGAACATACAGCCGACGGAGATGTCGGGTCGATGAAACCGGGAGGTTGCTGCATATAAACCTGCTCGGTTAAATCTCCGTGTAAGAAGGCATTAGAGATATCGAGTTGTCTGATAACCCAACGAAAAGAAACAGCTAGTGAGAGCACTGTCCGAACGGAAGTCAGTTTGACTACCGGACTGAAAGTTTCATCGTAATCCACACCTTCTGTCTGATCATAACCTTTTTCTACAAGTCGAGCCTTATACCGAGACACTGTTCCATCGGGGTTTAATTTGGTCTTGAAGACCCATTTGCAGCCGATGAGTTTAGCACCTCTTAGAAGAGGAACTAATGACCAAGTATTGGTTTCAGAGAGAGCAGATATTTCTTCTTGCATGGCATGAAGGCAGTGAGGATGTTTGGCAGCTTGGCTAAAAGTTTTGGGTTCAAGTGGAGGCCCAAGTAGGAAAGCTTTTGTCTTAAAAACACCTAATTTGGCTCGGGTTGTCATGGGATGAGTGTTGGGAGCAATTGGGTTGGGTATGGGAGGAGGGGCGAATTCATGTGGGGAAGAGGGGAGGAGGTTAGTGTTCGAGAGAGGAGAGGAAGATGAGGCGGGAAAAGGAGGATCTGAATGAGAGGATGAAGGTAGTGGTATCATGGAAAAGGATGAAGGTGGGGCGTGTGGATTGGGAGGAGAGGGATGATAAGGTATGGAGGGGATGTTTAAAGTGAAAGGGTGTGGTCCAGAGACGGGTTTGGGGTGTGTAGAGTACGGAAATTGGGACTCCACGAATGTTAATGCAACGACTATTTTTAATGAAATTGTCGACGTGTTCATTTGAATGAGAGTGATTGTGAAACCGATTCGATTGAACTAAATAGAAATTTAGTTAAAAACCAATGGAAGGGCAATTTAGGAAGGAATTAAGATTGGTGGGAGGGAACCAATAGATGATTGACACTTGGCAAAACTTGTTGAAGGAGCCAATGCCTTTTCTCTTCCATTCTTCCTCATTTCTCTTCACTCTACGTGAAGCAATCTTCTGTTTTCTCTCTTCTAGGCGCCTGAGTCAAATTTCCAAACTTTATTTCTTCCGTTTCTTTCGGTTTCCTTCAGTAAAGGTAACATTTTTTACTAGTTAACAAGTTTAGGTAAAACGTTAGTTCTTTTTTTTTTTGAAGTTTAGGTTAATGTCCGATTTTGCGTACTCTAGGTTCGCGAACCACGGTTGTCGTGCGTGCAAAGCTTGCTGCATTTCGGGCAACAGATAAGTTCATGCATATAAGTTGGCCCTTAAGGCCCTACAGCAAGGAGACACTAGGTTTTGGTTCGGGTAGTTAGGTCCTAGGTTATGCTTTAAGTTAAACGTGTTCTTTGTCTTCTGTTCCCCGTAGTTTTTATTCTGTCACCTGTATATGTTGAGTTTAAACATTATACCTGTTCATGCATTCACGTTTTCTAGAAAACTCTGTAAATGTTTTCAGCACCGGATTTGAAGTTAAGAAAGATAAAACCTGTAATGAAATGTATGGTTAAATGTGGACGAGGACTGGCATCCTGTCATGTACTCCTGTTATGTTCTGTTGTGGCATGTACTCCTGTTGCGCCAACTCTTCCTCCCACTTATACCTTCCTGTCCAGTGAAACGTAATGTAATGTTCATGTATTTGAAAATGTTCATGCACAACATATGCATCAATGCATTTCATGTTCTTACTGAGCTTTAGGCTCATAGTTGAACTCCCTATTGTAGGTATGGATCCTCCAGATGAGGACATTGTGCCTCAGGACGAGGAGTTGATGTAGTTGGCGGGATTGAGCTCATGGGGTTTGGTTGCTGCAGTCAGACGTATTTTTGTCCCGAGGGTTAAGATTTAAAGTGAATTTCATGTCTGGAAACCCTGTTGAGATTTTGGTGTTTTTGTTTTAAAACTCTATTGGGAACTCTGTTGGGGTTTTGTAATGTATAGGTTTTGGTGTTCAAGTTTTTAAACCTCTGTAATTGATAGTTGAATGCATATTTTGATTTATTTTGGAACTGCTTGGAGCTCTCTTCTTTTAGGTTGTGCATGGATTGTCTCGAGTTTTAGAGCTATCCATGCAATCTGATTTCTTGCACTTCTGTCATGTTTTTTTTTTTTTTTACTTCTGTCGTGTTTTCATGCATGTTTTTAAAACTGTGTTTTTGAATCGGGTTTTGGGGTTTTGAAGTTTTCATGCTTTCTATTTTATGTCTCCTTGTAAAATAGTCGTCCACGCCGCCCTTCAAAAACAGTTGTCATTCTCTTCTGTAAAACAGTGGTCCACGTTGCCTTTGAAAATAGTCGTCCACGCCTTCTGGTTTTTTTTTTATGCCCTTCAGTTTCTGTCTTTCGAGTTTTTAAGTATTCAGCTATGTGTTATCGTCCACGATAACTTCGCCGAGAGTCTGCCTGTTATTTTAAAAGTCAAAAGTCTATCTTTTATTGTAAACGTCCACAGACTCCTGTGTCCACTGTTTTTGTCTTTTAGTGCAAACGTCCACGGACTCCTACGTCCATTATTTTAGTCTTTTATTGTAAACGTCCACGGACTCCTGTGTCCACTGTTTTTGTCTTTTAGTGCAAACGTCCACGGACTCCTACATCCATTATTTTAGTCTTTTATTGTAAACTTCTACGGATTCCTGTGTCCACTGTTTTTGTCTTTTAGTGCAAACGTCCACGGACTCCTACGTCCATTATTTTAGTCTTTTATTGTAAACGTCCACAGATTCCTGTGTCCATTGTTTTGCCTCTGTTATTTTAAACGTCCACAACGTCTGTTATTTTTAAATGTCCACAGCCCCCGATCGTCCACGGCTACTATAGCCTTCCACAGTATGTCTTCCAATTTACGTTTTTTTTTTCATTTTTATTCCGTTTATTTTCCCCAGTCGTCCATTTCTGTTCCCTGTTTTTCCTAGTTTCTTTTGTTATTCACTCATGTAACCTAGATTTAAATTAGTTCCCGTTCTCTATCTGTAAAGTGTTTTTCTTTTAGAGTTTTCTATGTTTCTTCATGTTGCTTTATGTCGTCTATTTCTGTAGCCTAGATACTAATATGTCTTCTGTCTTTCATTTCTATTTCCTGTTAAAGTTTTAAAAGTAAAGTTTCACAAAAAAATAATATGTCATGTTTTAAAAATATCCGGAGTGATGGTTCGGCCCTCGGATCCCGATCGGGACCGAGTTCCGGGTTGTCACACCACCCCCCATTCTTGGTTGCCACAAAAATTGAGGGGTCGTTCTATGAGACTCGGGATTGATGCAAAAAATACAAATACAAGTGAACGTGTCGCAAAAGTAATAAAGTGTATAAATACGAGTCGAACCCACGAGAAATAGTTTCACTAATTATCAAACAAAATTAATTCCAATTTATAATGAATGTAAAATTTTGATTTTTTATACATTGGCCGATCGATCACCTAGATTTGGCTAATCGATCGGCAACGCTTCTGTTTTGCCTCTCAACAATTGTCTCCACTTGTCTCGGTTTTGCCTCGTGATGTAACAAAATCATTCAATTTTCTTTGGTGAAGCTCTAACCTGCAATATTTGATTTTATCTGCGCACTTACACAAAATATGTCAAATTCTTTCAATCACTTGAGAAAAACTTATTGAAACAAGTATGAAAGAGTATAATGAAGTGTGTAAAATACACACTTATCAGGGACCCGCCAGAATTTGTTTTCTTACATTTCTCATACTTTGAGGGTAAACTTATTTACAAAATTATTTTAAAGTCTATTTCGTTAAACACTTCATACTTTGAGGGTTAATTTTAAAATTACCTTTTTTCAAAATTATCATGTAAAAAATATCGTAATCTTATTTTTCATATTGATATTCTTTCGTCTGCGATATTTTTCCATCTGATTTTTGACGTTTTTAGTTATCTAACCTTCCACATAAAGTCCAATATCTTAGAAAATATTTCTGGTAACTTTCAATGGACAGGTCCATGCTACTAGCACATGTTGCATGTTGAATGTTGCACATGTTGCATGTTGCACATGTTACTATGTTCCACAAACACGTTTTATGTGTTTATGTATAAGAAAAAAAATGCAATTTGAATCATAACATTTTAGGTCATTTACGAATTAAACTTTAAATTATTTTTTTAGACCATGGAAACTCTATTTTTCGACTATTAGAAATTTAGAATTTTTTGTCAATTGATCTGTCTGATTCAGCACTTGTATACCGTGTTTCCTCTTAGTAAGATCTTTTAACATGATTTCTAACTCTACGGCGATCTATATCCCAATTTTAAACTATATCAATCTCCTATCTGATGATTTTGAAATTTGTTAATCGCGTGATATAATTTGAAATTGAGTTAAAAACTATCATAAGATTTAGCAATCGGGTGGAAGCACCTTATTAAAAAGAAAACAAGATAGACACGTGTCATAACTCACAAATAAATTGATGTTGAAGTCTAGCATGTAAATGACTCTAGCATTGAATTTGAATTGCATTTTATTGTATTTTTAAATATAGTTAACAGTTCATGAATGTTTTCTCCGTCCCTAATTTTTTGGCTCAAATGTGCACTAAGTTCTCCGATTTCGACAGTATTTATGGCAATTGTGGATAGTAATGTCTCTAAAATCAAGTACTTGAAAAAATAAAAAGTAAAGTATAATATACTTCTTGTATTACATGTTAGTAAAAAACAGACACTCTATCCACAATAGAATTTTTGTCAATTGATCTGTCAGATTCAGCACTTGTATACCATGTTTCCCTTTAGTAAGATGTTTTTGTTAACTTAAAATGAGTTTAAGATTAATGTGTTTTTTATGATGGTTAATGATAATGTTTTTAACGGTAATATGATTTTGATAATGGCGTTTTATAAATTGATTAACTTAAGAAATAAATTATTTTGCAAGTACCTTAATTGAGAATGCCCTTGAAGAAGGGTATTTAGTACTAATGAGTTTTCCTAAGTGTGTAATAGTCAAAATAAAGAAAAATAATTTCAAAGTGCATCAAGTGTCGACTGAACTTGTGAAGCGATGGAGACAGAGAAGAATCAAGTGTCGACCGATCAAGACAAAGAAGAATCAAGTGTCAACTGATGGAAACAGAGAAGAATCAAGTTTCGACCGGTATCCACAAGTGTCAATCGAACTTGTGAAGAGATGGAGACAGAGAAGAATCAAATGTCGACCGATCGAAACAGAGAAGAATCAAGTGTCGACCTGAATCGTCAAAAGTGTCGACCGGTATCTGCAAGTGTCGACCGAACTTGTGAATAGATGCAAACAGAGCCAATTCAAGTGTCAATCGGAATTTACAAGTTTCGACCAGTGAATACAAAGAAGATTAAAGTGTCGACCACACTTTAGAAGATATCGACTGAAACATATGTCAACGGCTATCAGCTAACTCGAACAGTAACAAAGTGTCAACGGATCTTCAAAGGTGTCGACTGGTACTGCTGACAATGGTATTTTATCTACAGCTCAACGGTAGCAAAGTGTCGATCGATTTTAAGATAGGTCGACCGCTAGCTACAAAATTCAAAGAGCACTATAATTTGAAGAATTGAAGAGAGAAGGAAACACAACTACAACGAACGAACGAATGTGAAAAATCTCTCAACGTTCATCAAGCTTTCACTTCAACTCTTTCCTCTCTCATTCTACTCACTTGAGATTTCATTTATTAAGAGAGTGTTACTTGAGTTTCAAAATCACTTTTACTGAAAACATTGAGAAATTATGTAACCCTAAGAGAAAAGTGTAAAGGCAGTTGATTGACGTCCGTGAAGTTCAATCAAAGATTCTGTCGGAAGAGAAGGAAAAAATCTTCAAGGAGAGTCCTTGGAGCGCGGACGTAGACAAGGTTTGCCGAACCACGTAAACAATTTCGGTGTTATTTCTCTTATCCCTTAACTCTTTACTTGCTATTGCTTAAATTTATGTTATCAATTTAACTTGAATTCATTCAAATCATACAATTAAGAGCAAACTATTAATTTGATAGTAATCACAATTATTAATAGGAAGCGAAAACCTAATTCACCCCCCTCTTAGGTAAAAACGATCCTACAATTGGTATCAAAGCAGGTGTAATATCTTCTTAATTGTGATTAAAAGAATAGTTACATATTTAGAAAGTGACATTCAACACAAACACCTTCCATATGGAAAGACAATCTATTACTAGACCTAAATTTTTTAATTGAAATGATTATATTTATTAGAAATCTAGGATGAGAATTTTTTTTCAAGCCATGGACTATGATCCATAGAATATTATTGATAATGGTCCATACATAGCTGTAAAAATTGAAAATGATGTTAGCACTCTTAAAGCATCACATGAACTAAATGATTCTGATAAAAAGAATTTGAACTTGAATGCTAAGGCAATCAACATCTTGTATTGTGCTCTAAATAGAGATTAATTTAATATGGTACAAGAATGTGATAGTGCTTTTGAAATTTAGCGTTTACTTGAGATAACTCATGAAGGAACAAACCAAGTAAAAGAAAGTAAAATGAGTATGTTAGTGCATGATTACGAAAATTATTCTCTATGGAAAAAGATGAATCTATTAGTTCAATGTTTCTCGTTTTACTAACATTACTAATAGCTTGAAAGTGTTTGGTAGAACGTACCCAAATGAAGAATTGGTAAAAAAAGATTCTTATGTGTCTACCAAGAAGATGGCAACTCAAGGTGACAGTCATTCAAGAAGCTAGGGATTTTAAGGTCCTCAAGTTGGAAGAACTCATTGGCTCTCTTATGACGCATGAGATAACCATGAGAGCCAATGAGAAGGAAGATCTCAAGGAAAAAGAAGTCTCCTAAAAGAAAGACATTGCCCTCAAGGCCTCGTCGAGTAAAAACAAAAAGTCCAAACAAGAAGAGGATGACGAGGAGATTATATTCATCATGAGAAAATTTAGCAAATTTCTCCAACGGAAGAGAATGCAAGGTAGGAGGTTCTCAAAGAGAGACAAGCCTCAAAAGGAAAAAGAGATTACTTGTTTTGAATGCGGGAAGCCAGAACACATCAAGGCCGAGTGTCCTCAAACTAAGAAGGCTCCCAAGAGGTTCAAGAAGAGAGCCATGAAAGCAACGTGGGATGATAGCAAGAGCGACACCTTCTCCAAAGATGAGGTATTGGCCAACTTGTACTTTATGGTCAAGGAGAATGAGGTTGGTAATTCTTCTAGTGATAGTGATAATGATGATGGCGATTTAATTGATTCCTTCAATGACTTAGTTAAATAATATAGCATGCTTAAGTCTAAATACAACTTGTTAAAGAAAAAAAATGCAAACTTGATTGAAAAGTATGCTAAGGAGATTAACTTGCATGAAATGGAAATTAGTAAAGTCAAGACTAATAATGATAGTTTAAATGATATAATTTTAAAATTCACTAATGGAAGCAAGAACTTAAATATGCTCTTAAGAAGTCAAAGAGTAACATTTGATAAGGTCAGAATTGGTTACGAAAAGTTTAATAAAAAGAAAGTATACAAGAACTTTTTCGTCAAACCATCCACATTTCATACATGTAATGAAGTAGACTATAAATCTTTTGTATGTTCTTTAAAATTTAATAATCCTAAATCATTTGGTAAGTTACAATGGGTTCCTAAGGGAACCAATTCTAACACTAGGACCCAAAAAATTTGAGTACCAAAGAAGGTTACATGATTATCTTTCTTGTAGGTTGTGAGCTCTCCCGTGAAGAACTTATGGTATCTTGATAGTGGATGCTCAATACATATGACTGAGGACTCCTCCAAGTTTGCCTATGTCAACAAAAATAAAGGAAACGTCACTTTTGGCAGAAATCAAAAAAGAAAAATAGTTGGCATTGGTAACATAGGTATCGACACTAACCTTACAATTGAAAATATTTTATTAGTTGAAGGTTTAAAATATAATTTGCTAAGCATTAGTCAATTGTGTAATAAAAGATGTAAAGTTATTTTTAAATCAAAATCATGTGTAATTAAAGATAGCTCAAGTAGTAAAATTTTGTTTGTTGGCTATAGATAAGAAAATGTGTGCATAATTGATTTAGATAATATTGAATGCTTTGATGAAAAATGTTTTTCCATGAATTCTTTGAATGATAACTGGTCTTGGCATAGAAGATTAGGACATGTAGGTATGGATATCTTAGCTAATATTTCTAAGAATAATCTGGTTAGAGCATTTCCAAAAATATCTTTTGAGAAGGATAAAGTTTGTGATGCGTGTCAAATGGGCAAACAAATCAAAAGCTCTTTTGCCTCAAAGAATGTGGTCACAACTTCCAAGCCTCCACAATTACTTCACATGGACCTTTTTGGTCCTTCAAACATTACGAGTCTAGGAGGCAAACATTATACTTTCGTCATTGTAGATGATTTCTCTATGTTCACTTGGGTATTCTTCCTAAAGTCAAAGGATGAAACTTTTGACATCTTCTCTAGGTTTAGGAAAAAAGTTCAAAATGAAAAGGATCTTGCCATTGTTGCTATTCGTAGTGATCATGGTGGAGAATTTGAAAATGAGAAATTTGAACTTTTGCGTCTCAAATATGGAATTGAGCATAACTTTCATTTTCCTAGAACCCCTCAACAAAATGGAGTTGTTGAGAGGAAAAATAGGTCTTTCCAAGAGCTTGCTAGGACCATGCTCATTGAAAACTCACTTCCAAAATATTTTTGGGCAGAAGCCGTGGCTACGGCTTGCTATGTTAAATCAGGTCTCCATAAGACCTATCATTGAGAGAACCCTCTATGAACTTTGGAACAAAAAAATTCCTAGTGCCCATTATTTTAGAGCATTTGGTTGTAAATGCTTCATTCTCAATTCCAAGGACAATTTGGTTCCAAGATGGATCTTGGAATATTCCTTGAATATTGATTAACTAGTAAAGCATATCGAGTGTTTAACAAAAGGACACTAGCTGTAGAAGAATCTATGCATGTCAATTTTGATGAGAACCCTCAACCTACAATAAATATGAAAAGGGATGATGTTTTAGAAATGCAAATGGATTCTCTCTCTCTAGGCGATCAAGTTGAAACCATTCAAGGAGAAACCACCTAGATCCTCCATCAAAATCTCTGAAAATTGTTCCAATCAAGGATGCAAATGATGTTCTTCTTAGAGATTAGAAAGTTGTCAAAAGTCATCTCATAGATGAAGTTCTAGGTGATCCGGAGTCAAAACTAGAGCCTCCCTTAGAAATTTATGTGCAAATGTAGCATTTATCTCTTAAATTGAACCAAAGAAATTTGAGAAAGCCGAATTGGATGAAAATTAAATTGTAGCCATGCAAGAAGAGCTAAACCAATTCGAACAGAGCAATGTATAAGAACTTGTTCCAAGACCCAAAGACCATCCCATTATAGGAACAAAATAGGTGTTTAAGAACAGGATGGACGAAAATAGAATTATTATAAGGAATAAGGCTAGATTGGTTGCCAAAGGGTACAACCAGAAGAAAGAATAGATTTTGAAGAAACTTTTGCTCCCCTAGCTAGACTAGAAACTATTAGGATGCTCTTAGCATTTGCTTGCTACAAAAACTTCATTCTCTTCCAAATGGATGTTAAGAGTGCCTTTTTAAATGACTATATCTTGTAAGAAGTTTATGTAGAGCAACCTTTAGGGTTTGAAGTCTATGACAAACTAGACCATGTATACAAGTTTAAGAAAGCTTTATATGAACTTAAACAAGCCCCTAGAGCTTGGTATAATAGGTTGAAGAATTTTCCTATGGAAAGGAACTTTAAAAAAGGTAATACCGATTCAACCTTGTTTATTATGCAAAAAATGGTTGATTTACTCATTATGCAAGTATACGTGGATGACATCATATTTGGATCAACAAATGTCTCACTTTGTAATGAATTTGCATATTTAATGCAAAGTGAATTTGAAATGAATATGATGAGGGAGTTAAAATTTTTCTTATGATTGCAAATAAAGCAAACTTCCGATGGTATTTTCTTAAATCAAGAAAAATACATCAAAGATTTCTTAAAGAAGTTTGGATTGAATTCTTCCAAACCATCTAAAACTCCCATGAGCACAACTATGAAATTGGATAAAGATGAAAATTTGATAAATATAGATATCAAGAAATATAGAGGTATGATTAGATCTCTATTATACTTAACAACTAGTAGGCCGAATGTTTTATTTAGTGTGTGCTTATGTGCTAGGTTTCAAGTATCCCCTAAGGAATCCCACTTAATTGCAGTTAAGAGAATTTTAAATATCTAAGTGGCACATATGATTTAGGATTATGGTATCCAAATGGTACATCTTTTGATCTAATAGAATATTCTGATTCTGATTATGCTGGAAGTCTTGTAAATAGAAAAAAGCACTAGTGGAATGTGCCAATTTCTAGGTGAATCCCTCGTGTCTTAGTACTTAAAGAAAAAAAATTTCGTAGCACTCTCAACAGTCGAAAGCAAATATATCGCCGCCGAAAGTTGTTGTGCTCAAATGTTTTGGATGAAGCAAACTTTAGAAGACTACAATCTATTAGGGGTGAGCAAAAACTGGATTGGACCGAAGAACCAGACCGGAACCAAAAATTTAGTCTGGTTTGGTAACTTTTGCAACTTAAATTATCAAAATTTGGTTTTTTTTAAGTAGAACCAAAAAATTCAGTTCGGTTTTTGGGTTTAGTGATGCAAAATCGAAAAATCTCAAAACCAGAATTAATCATATCGTTTCAATTCTACCCTAAGGCTCCGCTCTGCCTCTCGCTTCGCTCAACGCTCAGTTCGCTCCTTCCCTCTTCAGAAATCAGATCGCTCGACAGTCGAAAGGCAACACCCTACGCTTGTTGCCGTGCCCAGCCCAACCACTCTCTGTCAATCTCTCCTCGTACATCGCAGGTCGTAGTCGTCTGACGTCTGACGCCCAACCACTCTCTGTCAATCTCTCCTCGTACATCGCAGGTCGTAGTCGTCTGACGCCCAACCACTCTCTGTCAATCTCTCCTCGTACATCGCAGGTCGTAGTCGTCTGACGCCCAACCACTCTCTGTCAATCTCTCCTCGTACATCGCAGGTCGTAGTCGTCTGACGCCCAACCACTCTCTGTCAATCTCTCCTCGTACATCGCAGGTCGTAGTCGTCTGACGCCCAACCACTCTCTGTCAATCTCTCCTCGTACATCGCAGGTCGTAGTCGTCTGACGCCCAACCACTCTCTGTCAATCTCTCCTCGTACATCGCAGGTCGTAGTCGTCTGACGCCCAACCACTCTCTGTCAATCTCTCCTCGTACATCGCAGGTCGTAGTCGTCTGACGCCCAACCACTCTCTGTCAATCTCTCCTCGTACATCGCAGGTCGTAGTCGTCTGACGCCCAACCACTCTCTGTCAATCTCTCCTCGTACATCGCAGGTCGTAGTCGTCTGACGCCCAACCACTCTCTGTCAATCTCTCCTCGTACATCGCAGGTCGTAGTCGTCTGACGCCCAACCACTCTCTGTCAATCTCTCCTCGTACATCGCAGGTCGTAGTCGTCTGACGCCCAACCACTCTCTGTCAATCTCTCCTCGTACATCGCAGGTCGTAGTCGTCTGACGCCCAACCACTCTCTGTCAATCTCTCCTCGTACATCGCAGGTCGTAGTCGTCTGACGCCCAACCACTCTCTGTCAATCTCTCCTCGTACATCGCAGGTCGTAGTCGTCTGACGCCCAACCACTCTCTGTCAATCTCTCCTCGTACATCGCAGGTCGTAGTCGTCTGACGCCCAACCACTCTCTGTCAATCTCTCCTCGTACATCGCAGGTCGTAGTCGTCTGACGCCCAACCACTCTCTGTCAATCTCTCCTCGTACATCGCAGGTCGTAGTCGTCTGACGCCCAACCACTCTCTCTGCTCGCACCTCGCATTGCAGTCACCGTGCCTGTCTTCGTCAAACTGTGAAGGACGAACCGAGTCACTGTTTCACCGACGTCCGACGAAGGTAAGCTCTTGTTTCATTGGCCACTCAAACTTTACAGTCTGATTGTGCCTAATTTTCCAATTTATGATCATTATTCGGTTATTTTGACTGGATTTATCTGAAAAGTGAAACGGGTGGATTTTATAGGGTATTTGCAGGAGCTGGTGTACAAGCTAAGCAGAATAGGTCAGGCAATTGACGATAACGATCTTTCAGTAGCTAGTTCAGTTCTTGGAAAAAACGTTGACACAGATTGGATTCAGAAGGCAAATTTAGCTTTCACGAAGGTTGCTTTTCTCCTCTACTTTTTTCAAACTTTTTTTTTTTTTTCAGTTTTATTGATTTTTGCCTCCATTGCTAATCGAAATGTTGTTTACTTCTTTATAATTCTGCTGAACTTTTGAGACTGCTGAGAAATTAGTTCGGCATAGGAAGAGCTTTCGCTGAGAATTACTTCGTACCCGTCCATTCCTTTGGATAAAAGTTTGCAAAACAATTGGGTGGAGGAGCTGGGACTCGTCTGTTTCCTCTTTTTTTGGAATTTGGAATTTAAAAAAAATATTTTAAAATGGGAAAACCAGAACTAGAACTAAAATTCTTGTCCGGTTCTGGAAAAAATTAAAACGGTCTCGATCCTAAAAATTAAAAATCAAATTTTACTATTCTAGTCCCAATTTTCCTTAAAACCAGACCGGACCAGTATTAGATGTGATAATACTAGTGCTATTAACATTTCAAAGAATCCTATCCAACATTCAAGAACCAAACAAATTGAAATTCGATATCATTTTATAAGGGATCATGTACAAAAAGAAGATATCACTTTGGATTTCGTTAATTTTTCCGATCGATTAGCTGATATCTTCACAAAACTCTTAGATGAAAATACCTTTAATGATACCAGGGTACGGTTAGGTTTAATTAAGATTGAGAAGTCATGAAACTTGAATTTAATATAGGAAGTGTCGACCAATACAAGAATCGGTCGACACCTAACCTCAGTTTCATTCTGTATACGATAGAAGTGTCGACCGCTACTGAAACCGGTCGACACCTCAACAATCAGTTTTATTTATTTTATGAAGGAAGTGTCGGCCGCTACTGAGACCGGTCGACACCTTAGCAATCTGGTTATACATTTTTACGAAGAAAGTGTCGACCACTACTAAAACCGGTCGACACCTGCATTGTTTTATAAAATAAAGTGTCGTCCGAAACCCTAACATCGCGACCTCTCTCTCAATTTTCCTCGGCAATTTTCTGTTCCTTTCCAAATCTTCACCTATTTTTCCTCCGATCATCATCTCTTCTCTTTCCTCTAAACTTCAAATGGCATCAACCTCCCGCAGCAAGCTCGTCGTTCGCAAGAGTAGATCAAAGAACCCTACTCCAGTAAATAAAATTGAGCACCCAACTACGTTCTCGATTTTTTACCGTAGAATGGATGTACTCTTACAAAACGGAGTCCATCCGTTGTTGAGAACGGACATACCCTTCAAACACAATCTGCACGTTTAAATTTTTTTTGCCGCAGACGGTGCACACTCTCAAAAAATACCATTTTTCTGTTCTTCTCTGGCGAAGTGGCTCTGAGATACATAACATCGGACGCACTCTGGGGGGTGTTCACCCTCCGTTTTACACCGTCTGTCTATTCTGTTTTACATCCATAAATAAACGGACGCACGTTTAATCAACAGAATAGCAAACAGACGAACTCTCTAAAGAGAGAGTCTATCTGTTGTCTTCAGTGAACAGACTCTTATATAGAGAGTGCGTCCGTTGTTTAAAATTAGGGCTAGAGCGGAGGGTCATCTGTAGCGCCCCCGAGTGCTCTCAACCCGGGGCGCCACACTCGTACCATTCACACCGTATACTTTCCATTCCTCAAACCCGTTTTCCGTCATAAATTTTTTTACTTTTCTTTTAAAACTTTTAACTAATTTTCAAATCATTTTCAGAACGAGTAAGAAAATATTCTTAAAACACGTTGAAAACACTCGTTCGAAGTTGGAAATCAAAAGGTTGAAAAATAATTTTTTTTTTTGAAAAGACCCACCCATGGCCGAGTCGCACGCTCGTTGCCCAACCGGCACGCGCACTGTGCTCACCCCGCACGCTTGCGTGGAATCGGTCGACACTTCTATACCCGGGTTGAGACTTCATTTGCCTCTTTTTTCATCGGATGATCCTCGGGGTCGACACCTTTACTGATTGTACAGTGACCGGTCGACACCTATAGGCGCGGTCGACACTTCATTTGCCTCTGTTTTCGTCGGTCGATTCTCGCGGTCAACACCTTTACCAATTGTGCAGTGACCAGTCGACAACTATAGGCACGGTCGACACTTCATTAGCCTCTGTTTGCATCGGTCGATCCTTGGGGTCGACACCTATGAGTACAGGTCGACACCTTGCTCGGTTTAACACACTAAAGAGTCGACACCCACATACATAGGTCAACACTTTTAATCAATTTTACACTGACCGGTCGACAATTCACTCACTATTGCTATTAACCTTAATTAAGACTTCTCCGTTTTACAAGGAAATGGACAACATAACATTTAAAAACTTTTAAACTCAAAACCTGCATTTTCAAACCAGATTTATCCCAGATAGTCCCAAAACGTGTTCATACATCAAAACGACTTCTAACATTTAAAACCCAACTATACATCAAAATTATTCATCCAATCTAACCAAAACATCAATTTTCTCAAATCTTTTAAAACGTAAAGACACCTATTAAACCTTACTCGAAAACACTATCACACCCCGGGTTAAACTACCCTAACAAACGACCGCATCGTCACACGAGAGTACTCCTCCAACCTCCCTAGTCTTGGACACACTCGAGGTCCTCACTTGCTAAGTCTTCGTCACCTACATCACAAAACTCAACTATTAGCCTAACGCTAAGCAAGTAATGCAATTAATGAATAAAAACATCTCACACCCTAACACATGCAATTTCTATCATCTCGTTTCATTTTTGTTCTCGTTTTCATTTTCATTCTCGTACTCGTTCTCGTTCTCATTCTCGTTTCCACTTCCTTTACTTACTCTTTTACTTTCGTTTCTTCTTCTGTTACTTATTGTTAAATGGAATAGGCACACCTCACGGTCCACCTCACGAGATTGCCATATTTCTCAGAGAAAGGGATAAGGGGGCACACCTCACGGGATGGCCACACACCAAATCCCCAACTCCGTCTATCTCTTAATTATGTATCTTTTCATTTCGTTTCTTTTTCTCAATTATTGTTGAAAGGAATAGGCACACCTCACGGTCCACCTCACAGGACGGCCATATTCCTCGGAGAAAAGGATGAGGGGGTACACCTCACAGTCCGTCTCACGAGATGGCCACACACCAAATCTCCAATTCCGCCCATCTCTTAATTAATTACGTATCTTTTGTTTCGTTCGTTTCCGTTCACATCGTACCATACATTTCGTAAAACCATGGAAATTCATTTTCGTCTACTAATGTACTTTTCAAAAACTATGATGCATGCCATAATAAACACCCGATGCATACACATAAACCACAATCATACATACAACCCTATCGATCTGTGATGTAGGCCCGGAGGCAAAAAGCAAGCATACACCACTTACCTGGCCTCCTTAGCTAACCTCGTAACCGTACGCTACGTCGGGAACTCGGGAACCTATAATCATACACAATTCATCAATTTAATCTACACTACAACTTATTCATCAAACTCCTAAAAGAAAACTAATAATTCACCCAAACCTCACTAAACCCGAAATTCCACAGTTTTTGGTCAAATTTCTAAATCGGGTAACTAATCCTACACTTACCCATTTTGGACGATTCAAGGTTCAACGGACTCCTTAGAATGTCTAATTTCAAATTGGCTTGGTCGATTTCAGTCAAAACCGAATTGCCCTAAAAATCCAAATTTTCAGTTTTCTCTCAAACTCAAACAACTCATCCATACTATCATCTAATCACATTTAAACACCCAATAAATAAAGATTTTGACAAGCCCCTTACCATTTTCGTGCAACCTAGTCTCCACACAAAACCCTAACCTAAACCCACTCAAAACACAACCCAATTCACTCCTTAACCCTCCTTCAACCTAGAAACTAAAAACCCATAAGAGGAGTGTTAGAAATTTACCTTGGAATGGCAAAAATGGAGGAGAAAAATTGGTGGAGGGGCAAAAAGCTTCTCTGTCGATTCGTGGAGGGAGGGAGAGAGAGAGAGAGAGAGAGAGAAAATTACCCTTTACGTGAAAACTCACTTCAACTCCCCCTTTTTACTTTACATTTTTCTTTTATTTTAATAAACCACATTTACTTTTACACCAAATTTCTTTTACCCATTTTATTTCCTTAACAATCCTTTCACTTTCATTTTATCCATTTTTCATTTCTATAAAAATGTACATCACCGAGCATTCATTAAAAATTGAGCCGATAATGTGCCGAGTGCTACATCATCACCCTCACCGAGTGCGTCTGATCTCGCGATTATATCAGAACCGAGAGCTTCCTAAAGCTCATTCACATGCTCTCCTCTCTGTTAAAGCCGATTTCCTCTCGACACTCGTGATTTTGTTTGCAGAAAATTGACCGAAAGTTGTTTCAAGTTATTACTTTTTTTATTCTGAATTGTTTGGTTCAATTTTTTTCCAAAAAATATGTGAAATCCAACCCAATTTGGTTCGATTGCTTGATTTATTTGGTTCGATTTGTTTGTTTGCTCTAGGTTATTTCTTTTTTTATTTTGAATTGTTTAGTTTGATTTTTATCCAAAAAATTTATGAAATCCGACCCATCAAACCGGCCAGTGAGGTCGCCACGGTCGACCAAGTTGACGCCTTCTCTCGGGCGGAACGATTGGGTCACATTGTTTGGTTCCGGCTACATTTTTTGGCCATTAATGGGACGAATGAAGTTTGAGTACATCGCCAAATATGTACACCGGTGATACCATTGATGAACGAAATTTTTCTACGGCAGTCTCATGACATTCATGCATGGAATTGCATGAACACTTGGGATTTCAGTAAGCTCTCACCTCCGACATTTGCACACGCATGCATTCAGGTCAACAACATATTGTTCGTTACCGTTTCTGACCTCAAACCTTCCTTCCCTAGCTAACTGAACCCTCCAATGTTGAGCGGCCTCTTTTAGCTTCCTCAGTTTTTTCGTTATCTTAGGACACAGGAAATTTGTTGAGTTGAACATCTTGTTGTATTTTTTTACCTTGCGAGTCATCAAAGTATTTCAAATAACATCGAACATGGTCAAGATTGGTTTGTCCCTAGCCGAAAACAGAGCTACATTGAACGACTCGCATAAATTATTCAATCCCAAGTCGCACTTGGGAATCAACGAAAATGCATGAGTAGCCCAGTAGCTCGGTGGTATTCGTCGAAGCCATGCGTGGGCTTCTGCGTTTAACTCATGCACTTTCCTCATTCTGTATTACATTTCTTTACGCTTTTTCCCGAAATCGGCTTTTGAAGTTTGCATACATATGCCGGAGGCAGTAGTGGTGTTCGGCTAAACCAAAAGTCTCCTTCACAACAAGCGACAACCCCTGACATTGTAAAGAAAACATACTCAGCATAAAACAATATAGTTACAACGCCCGAACAGTAATAATAATAATAATAATAATAATAATAATAATAATAATAATAATAATAATAATAATAATAATAATAATAATAATCTTTTGTCGATCCGACACAAATGTCCATCCGCGTCCATCGTCAGTGCCTAAGTCATCCTGCAATATCTTCAAAAACCACTTCCACGAGTCCTTACATTCTGACTTCACGTTGGCAACAACAATGGAATATATGTTATTGTTTCTATCACTACTGACAGCCGTGAGTAATTGACCGGAGCAAGAGCCCTTCACATGACATCTATCTAAACAGATAATCAGTCTACCTCGTTGCAGTAAACTTGCCTTGCAAGCAGCCATACATATGTACATTTTTTCAAATATCATCTTTTCATTTCGCCCCTCGCCCACCAGGTAACCATGTATTTTCATTGTGCTACCCAAATTTGATCTCCTAATTTCTTCTGCGTATGAACGGAGTAGCTTGAATTGTTCTTTGCCCCTCCCGTAATTAAGTTTTTTAGCTTTTCTTCTTGCTCTTCGGGTAAGACTGGGCGTAATGTTCACATTATGTTCATTCCTCACCGTCTCGATAATAGAAGGAATTTTCCAGTCCGGTTGACTTTTGAACCTATCCAAATAATGTTTTGCCAACCATTCTGTCGAAGCGTGTCGATTATCAATTGTCCTTGTACAGCTGTGACTTTTAAAGAAACTCTTTATTTGGAATGTCAACTCATTTTGCATGACCGAAGCATGCAGCCGCCACTTACATCCTCCTTGACATTCTACCGTGAGTCGCGTACGTTCACTTTTAACAAATTTAATAGCAAATCTGTAACACCCGAGAACTTTCTATAATGCGTAGAGGTCTAAGATTAAACGATTAGAGGGTTAATGTTTAAGACTGAAAGGTTTAGAAACAAAGCAAAGTGAAGAAGAGGGTTGAAAAGTAAAAAGGATTAGGTTTGAAATTCAAGGGTTGGAAAAGTCAAAAGTTGTTTTAACCAATAGGATGTTAGATAATTAGGTGGAATAAAATTTATTAAATTGAATGGAAAATGGGGATTTAAAGTTTCATTTCACGTTGGATTTAAAGGAGAGAAAAGAGAGGGTTTAGGTGCAATTTTAAAAAGAATGGTGGAGGAAAAGAAAAAGTGGAAAATAGATTAGGTTAAAAGGTGATTTTCCTTTTTCTTTCTTCATCTTCATCGGCCTCTCTCCTTCTCCTCCATAGCCGACTCCTCTCCTTCCCTTTCCTTCATTTTTGCAAGAGTTTTCAAGGTAATAATGCATGGGTTTTTATGCTAATACATTTAGGTGATGGTTTTTAAGGTTTTTAGAGTGTTTTGGGTGAATTTGCTTAGGGTTTGGAAAACCCTAAGTGTGACTTCGGAAAATTGAGTTTAAGTGTTAATTTTCTTTCCAAATTTGATGATTTAATTGTTGAATGAATTGGTTTAGGTGGTTTATGGAGTTAGAATAAGAATTGGAAGTGAGTTTGGAAAAAACCGGAATTTGGCATCAAGGGGGGCCGATTCTGTTTTCTGGAATTCGGGTTGGCCAAGTTGTGTATTTGGATAATGTAAGTATTTCAATGGATAGTAGACGTGTAGAGGTTTCCGAATTGGGGTGGCACGTCCAAATCCGTTGAAAAACGAGAAAGTTATGGCCGTTTGAATGTGAAAGGTAAAAATTGTATAAAAATCGGGTTTGGTGGCTTTAGATTGAAAAGTAAATGTTAGTTTGGTTAGTAGATTTCTTTAGAATCCTTTAGTGTATTACTAAGTTAAGTTTCCGTTATTTTAGGTGATCGAGCGTGTAATTTGGTCGGACGGAGTGAGCGAGAACGTGCCGAGACAACAGGTAAGTAGTGGTAGCTATCCTTTCGTCTTCGGGCCTACACCATAGAACGGTAGGGTAATTGTATTTATTTCGTGTTGTGTTACATATTGTTGGCATGCATCGTGGTTTTCAATTACGAGTTTCTTGCATGGTTGGGTTGTGAGCATGAAATGTAATTAGATAAGTAAATTGTAAAATGCATTTTGAGTAGTGTGCCTTGTCGGGATTACGTGCTGGAGTGTAGCACCCCGGAGGGAACTCTACGAGAAGTGACCGGCTAAAATACGCAATTTTGATTAGTGTGCCTTTTCGGGATTACGTGCTAGAGTGTAGCACCCCGAGGGGATCTCTATGATGGATGATTGGCTAAAATACGTAAAGGTCGAGAGTATGAATTCCTAGACGGTTATAGGATTCTACGATCGACGAGGGAGATCATGTATGGCCATCCTAGACGGTTATGGGATGAGAGCTGTCTGGTTTTGCTCTGGTGGTTCTGAGTGTGGCCGTTCTAGACGGTGATAGGATGTGTGCCTACTCAAATCACATGGCTTATAAAATGATTAAAGCAACGAACAGCAAATAAGCACAACTGAGTGGTAGAAACTGCATGTGTTAGGTTGATTGCATTGTGTTGTCACATTTGTTATTCCCTACTTGCTAAGCATTAGGCTTACGTTTTGTGTTCTGTGGTGTAGGTGACGAGTTCTATACAGGTGAGGTAGATGAGACAGCCGAGGATTAGGCCGCAGTCGGAGGAGTACGGAGTCTGCCGGTGCAGGCTATCGTCGAGACGTCTTGACCACTGTCTTCCTCGGGTAGTATGAGAGGTGAATGTTTTGTTGTAGATGGTTTTGTAAATGTTTTGTAAAGCTTTTGTTTTAGGAAAATTTAGAAAAATGTGGAGAGTTTTGGTAAGTTGTATGGTAAATCTTCTCTTGGTTATTTGGAAGGTTTGTGAGTCGATATGGTTGTTGATGGTGTTTGTACGTATTTGGACTTTTAAACTATCTGGTTTTGGTTTCAGGTTTTGGTTTATAGAATTTTAGGCGTTACACCGTCCGTTTTGATTTTAAACGAAATAACGTCGGGCTTACGTTCGCTATTTTTTTAATTATCCGTTTTAAGTCAGTTTTCCAAAATACGTACAAACACCATCAACAACCCTACCGTCATCCGAGTAGCTGAACTCAGTCCGATCATCAGACACCATACTCAGCTTAAATTTGTTGCACTCCGAATCTCCCTGCTGAGCTTCTCTAATTTTCTCCAGAATGGTAGGCTTCAGAGTAAGATCTGATAACACGACAGTCATGTCTGAAATCAATTCTAAATCAAATCTCTGAAACTCCATACACAATTCCCTGGACATTCTAGCCTTCAAAGCTGAAACTGAAGTCGAAACACGGCTTAAGGCGTCTGCAACTACAATGGCTTTACCTGGGTGATATTTAATTTGCAAATCATAATCCTTCACGAACTCTAACCACTGCCGCTGCCTCCTATTTAGCTCCTTCTGAGTGAAAATATACTTCAGACTTTTGTGATCTAAATATACTTCACATTGCTGACCATAAAAATAATGCCTCTAGATTTTCAAAGCAAACACCACCGCAGCTAACTCCAGGTCATGGGTTGGATAATTCTTCTCATAAGATTTTAGCTGCCTGGAAGCATATGCTATCACCTTCTCATTCTACATAAGCACGCAACCCAACCCAATCTGAGAGGCATCACAGTAAATACAGAACTTCTCCTCGGCTACAGGCAACGTCAAAACCGAAGCTGTTGTCAATTTCTGCTTCAACGTCTGAAAGCTTAGCTCACATTCTTCAGACCATTCATACTTCACGTTTTTTCATGTCAAACGGGTCATAGGTGCTGCTATTTTAGAAAACCCCTCAATAAATCTTGTGTAATAGCCAGCTAACCCCAGAAAACTCCGAATCTCGCTAACATTCTTCGGTTGAGGCCATTCATTAATCGACTGAATCTTAGCCGGATCCACTGATATTCTGCCACTGCTTATATCATGGCCAAGAAAATGGACCTTAGTTAGCCAAAATGCACACTTCGAAAACTTGGCATATAACTGATGCCGATTCAGAATCTCTAAGACAATCCTTAGATGCTGCTCATGCTCCTCCTCATCACGGGAATAAACCAAAATGTCATTGATAAACACAATCACAAATTTATCGAGATATTCTCTGAACACTCGATTCATCAAGTCCATGAACGCAGCTGGAGCATTCGTCAAACCAAACGACATAACCAGAAACTCATAATGTCCATACCGAGTCCGGAAAGCCGTCTTTGGGATATCCTGCGATTTGACTTTCAACTGGTAATACCCGATCTTAAATCGATTTTTGAAAATATCCGAGCTCCTTGCAGTTGTTCAAACAAGTCATCTATCCTTGGCAACGGATACCTGTTTTTCACAGTTAGCTTGTTCAGCTCCTGATAGTCAATGCACATTCGAAGTGACCCGTCCTTCTTCTTCACAAACAACACGGGCGCTCCACAAGGCGAAAAACTAGGGCGTATAAAGCCCTTGTCAACTAGTTCCTCGAACTGCTTCTTCAATTCTTTTAACTCAGGAGGAGCTAGCCTGTAAGGATTCTTCGACACAGACTCAGCTCCAGGATACGTGTCAATGGCAAACTCGATTTTCCGGTCCAGAGGTAGACCAGAAAAATCATCCTGGAACACCTCGGGAAACTCTCGAACAACTAAGACATCCTGAGGTTTATCTTCTACCAAAAACTGGGAATTTACTATCGTTGCAAGAAAACAGACAAACTCACCAATAGGAGATTCTCGAGCATCGAGCGACGCCATAACCGAAAGCTTCTGTACACCCCTCAAAGACTGCAATGATAACTTCTCACCATCCGGAGGATGGAAATTAACAGTCCCCGCTCTGCAATGGATCGTGGCATGGTGACGGAACAACCAATCCATACCGCGTATAACATCATACCCGGTGATCCCCATAACTATCAAAGTAGCTGGAAGCTGCTTCTTTCCAACTGATATCAGACTATCCTGTACGACCTGATCTGAATGTAGGCGCTCACCAGACGATAAGAACACATCATAAAGACATTCGGCCGGACTCACTTCCATGTTCACTTTCACCACAAACGCAGTTGCCACAAAGGAATGAGAAGCACCTGAGTCTATCAAAGTAAATGCTGGCACCGAATTAACAATTACAGTACCTGAAATCACTGCAGGACAGTCTTCACTATCAAGCTCAATCATAGCAAAAATTCTAGGCATAGTTTTGATTGGACCTTTCTTTGCTGCAGGGCAATTGGTAGCTATATGACCTGATTGATTACAATTAAAGCATCAGGGGACTTTCGGCTTTGGACAATCACGGGAGACATGACCAGCTTCAAACAGTTGTAACATTTCCCTTCAAACTTCCCACACTCTCCGGGATAGGGCTTCAGGCACTTTGGACACTGCGGAAACTTTCTCTTCTGTTGTTGTTGTGGCTTCTTACCACCCCTCTGATCACTTATATTTCCTCCAGGTCTTTTAGTTCCCTGTTGCTGTGAAGATGATCCTCCTCGACTAAATTGAGCTGTAATGTCCTTAAACATCCTCTTCGGAGCCTCAGCAGGTTTAAGAATCTTACCAGCAGTTGCCTCTACCTCCAAAGCTTTGGCCACCACCCGGTTAAATGGTATTCTATCAATCCCGAACGTCTTCACCAGCATCTCAATTTCTGGCTTCAAGCCTTGTACGAACTGAAAAATTTTGTCTTCCTCTCTGCTGACCAGATGGCTGGCAAACTCGGACAATGCTTCAAACTGCTGAATATAGTCTCCCACAGATCCGGTCTGCTTCAAGGCCATAAACTTCAATCTCTTCGCTGCTTAGACTGTTCGGTTGTAGTATTTATCATAAAATAAGTCCTTGAATTCCTCCCAAGTCATGCTCTGAATATCAGTTGTAGCCTTTACTGACCCCCACCAGCTTTGGGCACTGCTAGACAGGTGGAAAGTAGCACAATTCACTTTATTCTCTTCTTCCACCTCCGCAACATTAAACATGTTCTCCACCATGCATATCCAACTTTCGGTAGCTGTCGGATCGGTCAAACTTCCTTCGAATGTCGGAGGCTTTAACCTTCTAAACCTATCTCCGCTTGAGCTCGCTCCAAAGTCGGACCCCGTTGTCAGAGTCCCTGGTAGCCCCTGATTCATAAAAATACCCAACAATTGTGATTGCACGTTCAATAAATCCTTGAGTTGTTTATTCGGGTCCTCAGGTGGTTCTGGTTCATTTCGGGGTCGTCCGGGTCGTCTTGGTTGTCCTGGGTTTCTAGGCATTTTCAATTCTATTCCTGTAAAAGGATAGAAAATCTAATCTTAGAAAAGGAACTAACTAGAGTTAAAGAAATACTTACAATCGGTGAAGCACGTTGCACGGCGGTCGGCATTGTCGGGTAATCCTTTGAACGACTCGACCACTTTTGCTCTGATACCAACTTTGGAATGCCCCGAACCCGCCCCGGCTCGATGCGTTACTTTGCTAAGCTATCCCGCGTTTAAAGCGACGTTTAAAATAATTTTCGATAATTTTTTGACTCAGTTTTTGGGTTTTTTGAACCCTCAATTTGTGCTGGGAAATGTGCCCAAAATACGTTTAAAATACGTCAAAAAATGTCGGATTAAAATAATTTGGAAATAGGAAAATTTAAAAAAATAAATAAATCTCGGATTACTGTTCATGCGCGCGCACCAGCGCCCCACCTGCGCGCCCAGCCCGACCTTCACCACTTTTCCTCCACTTTTTCCCGAGCCAAATACCTCCAAAACTCTTAAAATTTTAACCACACACTCCTGACACCCCAATCTTCAAGCCCTATTGACAGTTTATGGAGATTACAAAATCTATTTTTCAAGGTATAATTTCGTACTTCCTCACTAATGGCCGTTAAAGAATTATATTGTCTATTCAAACAAAAATGATATGAAATTTCTTCTCTTACTTGTATACTTTCTGCCTCGTCGTCATCCAACATAAACGGTGCTCAAAGCTCATTGTCTATAGTTTGCAATGTTGACTGTACCTCTATTTGTCCAACCGCCTTTAAATGATCGAATGCTTGAATATCACCTTATATGGGAGCGTCCTCCTCTGGATACAACTCTATGTTCACAGGCTCAACTGCATCAACCAATCTCTCATCCATTTACGACGAATTTGTGAGTTTGGAAATTTTGAATTTTGAGGGCTGGGGCTCAGACTTGTGAGATTTGTTAGCTAAAAATCGAACGAAACAATTCATAATTAACAAAGTAATAACATGAAGCATTTTTCAGTCGATTTTTTGAAAAAAATTTGCAAGAGTTCCAAGAGAAACGTAGATTTTGCGAAGTAAAATGCAAGAATGAGCTTCGGGAAGCTCTCTAGTGACCATCCGCTCGCGTTATATTTTAAAGATCGGACGCACTCGGCAAGAGTGGTGACCCTCCGTTCTCGCCCTAATTTAAAAAAATGGACGCACTTTCTATATAAGAGTGCGTCCGTTGAATACAACAGACAGACTCTCTCTTTAAAGAGTCCGTCTGTTTGCTATCCTGTTGATCAAACGTGCGTCCGTTTATTTATGCACGTAAAACAGAACGGACAAACGGTGTAGAACGGAGGTGAACACCCGCTAGAGTGCGTCCGATGTTATGTATCTGAGAGCCACATAGCCAGAGAAGAATGGACGGACGGTGATTTTTGAGAGTGCGCATGGTCTGCAGTAAAAAATATAAACAATCGGACTGTGTTTGAAAGGGTCCGTCCGTTCTCAACAATAGACGAACTCCGTTTTGTAAGAGTGCATCTGTTCTACGAGAAAAGTTTGAGAACGAACGATGAAAGGACGCACACCAGGGTTGAATTTGTTATATTTTTTTGTAACACCCGACATTTTTGCCATGTAAATATTCCCAGAATTCATTTAGCGGGATAAATGATTACATTAATACAATGATTATTTTAATGGGTATATCAGAGTGTTTAATGGAAAAACCGAATTGATTAACTAATTAACAAATTAGTTGGAAACTAATGAGGGGCAAATTGAGGAGCCAATTAAGGTTGGTGGGAGGAAGCCAATGGATGATTGACACATGGCTGACTTGTTGCAAAAGCCATGTCTTCTCTCTTCCTCTCTTCCTTTCTTCTTTTCACTCCAACGTGAAACATCCTTCTGCCTTCTCTGTTTTCTCTCTTCCAAGCGACGGTGCCAAATCTCCAAAACTTGTTTCTCCTGCTTACTTCTGTTTTCTTCAGCAAAGGTAATCATCTAACCTAGTTGACAAGTATGGACATGTTAAAAGTGAGTTTTGTTGAAGTTTAGGGTTAAGGTGTTTTGGAGAAAACTCACTGTTATTACGTGAAAACACTTTGGATCGTTTTCTAAAAAGTCTGAATAGAGTTAGAGGCATATCCTACAAGTTATTAGTTAGCATTTGCAGCTTGTTTATTTTCCTTCCGTGCATGTACAGGTCCGTGCATAACCGAGACGTTCAAGACTATCAACTCTACAACAAATAGGTAAGTTCATATCCGTAGGTTGGCCCTTAAGGCCCTACATCACGGAGATACTAGGTATTACGTATGTCGGGTGGTTTCGGGTAGAGAAAGTTAGAGTTAAGTTCTGAGTTATCTGTGTCACACATTACGTTCTGCTGTAATATTTTTGTTGTCTACCGTTTTACGTTTAAGTACTGTAAATGCTCATGCATACACGATTTTCTCGAAAGACATGCAAAAGTTTTCTGTGCACGGTTTTGAAGTTAAGAAAGATAAAATCTGACTGTAATGTATTGGTTAAGTGCGGGACGGGGACTGGCCTACTGTTCTGTACAGCTCTGTCTGTTCTGTTCTGTTTCTGTTATGTGTCTGTCGTGCACTTGTCAGTTCCCCTATAAGCCTCACTTATACCCCTCTGACAGATAAAAACAATGTTCTGTAATGTCACTGTATTCTGAAAAGTTCATGCATAGCATATGCATCCCTGCATTTATATGTTATTACTAAGTTTTAGACTCATAGGTGAGCTCTCTGATGTAGGTACTGAAACCGTGGATGAGGACTTTGTGCCTCAAGATGATGATTTGATGTAGTTGGCGGATCGAGCTCATTGGGGTTGGTCACTGTAGCCAGACACAATCTATTTCTGTGAGGGTATTTTAAAATTATGTCAAATTCTGTATAACTTTTGAAATTTTAAACCGGTGTATAGGATTGGGGTTGATGTTTGAAAACCCCTGTCTGGTGAAGTTTTGGTAATGTATATTGAGTTCTGTACAGTCTTCCAGATCTTAAAATAATGTATAAGTTCTGATGTTTAAGTTAAAAAAAAAAAAAAAACTCTGTATTTGACGGTTGTGTATATTCTGAAGTATTCTGGAATTGTTTGGAATATTTCTCTTTTAGGGTGTGCATGGTTTATCTCTGGTTTTAGGGTGTGCATGGTTTCTTGATATGCCTAAAATCATGTTGTGAATCGTTTTTCTGAAGCGTGAAGCTTTCACACTTTCTGTTTTCACGATTTCTGTTTCTGAGTAATCCTGTCAAAAGTTGTCAAATTCCGCCCTTTTAAACTACATCTTCCAATCACGTCCACCGCTGCTTTAAATTCACTTTTACAGCTGCCCGTTCTAAAAATCACGTCCACCGCTACTTGTAAAATCATATCCACCGCTGCCCGTTGCCCGTTTAAAACTGCATCCACCGCTGTCTTTACAATTTCATATTCTGCCTGACGTCATCTGTTTTGTCTTATTCACATCCACCGGCGAACAATGCACTTCTGCCCGCCTCCACCGCTGCCACTGTTCATTTTTGTCGTATTCCCATCCACCGCTGCTTTCAAAACTCATATCCACCGCTGCCTTTGTTTATTCACATCCACCGCTGCCACTGTACACTTTGTCTTATTCACATCCACCGCTGCCACTGTACACTTTGTCTTATTCACATCCACCGCTGCCACTGTACACTTTGTCTTATTCACATCCACCGCTGCCACTGTACACTTTGTCTTATTCACATCCACCGCTGCCACTGTACACTTTGTCTTATTCACATCCACCGCTGCCACTGTACACTTTGTCTTATTCACATCCACCGCTGCTTTAAATTCACTTTTACAGCTGCCCGTTCTAAAAATCACGTCCACCGCTACTTGTAAAATCATATCCACCGCTGCCTTTGTTTATTCACATCCACCGCTGCCACTGTACACTTTGTCTTATTCACATCCACCGCTGCCACTGTACACTTTGTCTTATTCACATCCACCGCTGCCACTGTACACTTTGTCTTATTCACATCCACCGCTGCCACTGTACACTTTGTCTTATTCACATCCACCGCTGCCACTGTACACTTTGTCTTATTCACATCCACCGCTGCCACTGTACACTTTGTCTTATTCACATCCACCGCTGCCACTGTACACTTTGTCTTATTCACATCCACCGCTGCCACTGTACACTTTGTCTTATTCACATCCACCGCTGCCACTGTACACTTTGTCTTATTCACATCCACCGCTGCCACTGTACACTTTGTCTTATTCACATCCACCGCTGCCACTGTACACTTTGTCTTATTCACATCCACCGCTGCCACTGTACACTTTGTCTTATTCACATCCACCGCTGCCACTGTACACTTTGTCTTATTCACATCCACCGCTGCCTTTGTTTATTCACATCCACCGCTGCCACTGTACACTTTGTCTTATTCACATCCACCGCTGCCACTGTACACTTTGTCTTATTCACATCCACCGCTGCCACTGTACACTTTGTCTTATTCACATCCACCGCTGCCACTGTACACTTTGTCTTATTCACATCCACCGCTGCCTTTGTTTATTCACATCCACCGCTGCCACTGTACACTTTGTCTTATTCACATCCACCGCTGCCATTTATACTACATCTTCCGATAGATTAACTCACATCATCTGCCGATGGCATTTATACTACATCTTCCGATAGATTAACTCACATCATCTGCCGATGGCATTTATACTACATCTTCCGATAGATTAACTCACATCATCTGCCGATGGCATTTATACTACATCTTCCGATAGATTAACTCACATCATCTGCCGATGACGTGGCACTCCATCTGCCGATGGCATTTATACTACATCTTCCGATAGATTAACTCACATCATCTGCCGATGGCATTTATACTACATCTTCCGATAGATTAACTCACATCATCTGCCGATGGCATTTATACTACATCTTCCGATAGATTAACTCACATCATCTGCCGATGGCATTTATACTACATCTTCCGATAGATTAACTCACATCATCTGCCGATGGCATTTATACTACATCTTCCGATAGATTAACTCACATCATCTGCCGATGGCATTTATACTACATCTTCCGATAGATTAACTCACATCATCTGCCGATGGCATTTATACTACATCTTCCGATAGATTAACTCACATCATCTGCCGATGGCATTTATACTACATCTTCCGATAGATTAACTCACATCATCTGCCGATGGCATTTATACTACATCTTCCGATAGATTAACTCACATCATCTGCCGATGGCATTTATACTACATCTTCCGATAGATTAACTCACATCATCTGCCGATGGCATTTATACTACATCTTCCGATAGATTAACTCACATCATCTGCCGATGGCATTTATACTACATCTTCCGATAGATTAACTCACATCATCTGCCGATGGCATTTATACTACATCTTCCGATAGATTAACTCACATCATCTGCCGATGGCATTTATACTACATCTTCCGATAGATTAACTCACATCATCTGCCGATGGCATTTATACTACATCTTCCGATAGATTAACTCACATCATCTGCCGATGGCATTTATACTACATCTTCCGATAGATTAACTCACATCATCTGCCGATGGCATTTATACTACATCTTCCGATAGATTAACTCACATCATCTGCCGATGGCATTTATACTACATCTTCCGATAGATTAACTCACATCATCTGCCGATGGCATTTATACTACATCTTCCGATAGATTAACTCACATCATCTGCCGATGGCATTTATACTACATCTTCCGATAGATTAACTCACATCATCTGCCGATGGCATTTATACTACATCTTCCGATAGATTAACTCACATCATCTGCCGATGGCATTTATACTACATCTTCCGATAGATTAACTCACATCATCTGCCGATGACGTGGCACTCCATCTGCCGATGGCATTTATACTACATCTTCCGATAGATTAACTCACATCATCTGCCGATGGCATTTATACTACATCTTCCGATAGATTAACTCACATCATCTGCCGATGACGTGGCACTCCATCTGCCGATGGCATTTATACTACATCTTCCGATAGATTAACTCACATCATCTGCCGATGGCATTTATACTACATCTTCCGATAGATTAACTCACATCATCTGCCGATGGCATTTATACTACATCTTCCGATAGATTAACTCACATCATCTGCCGATGGCATTTATACTACATCTTCCGATAGATTAACTCACATCATCTGCCGATGACGTGGCACTACATCTTCTGGTAGATTAACTCACATCATCTGCCGATGGCATTTATACTACATCTTCCGATAGATTAACTCACATCATCTGCCGATGGCATTTATACTACATCTTCCGATAGATTTCTACACTTCAAATAACACATCTCCTGCCGATAGACAAGTACTTTCATCTACCGACTACTAAACATTAACCTATCATCTTCTTCTTCCGGTAGACAAGCAAACTTCATCTACCGATTTCTAAACTCCATAATAACACTCATACCTTCCGATAGACAAATACATTTCGTCTACCGGCAGCACAACATCATAACTTCAAACTTAATACCGGGACACCAACAGAATAACCACAGATTCATTAAAACTCATACAGCGGAAAGACTTAGTTAAAATCACTCATTCTATATTCTTATAGTATACTCATAATCAGTATTCAAGCTAGACAAGTTCAAGCTCCATAATCATAAGTAACATCATCCTACTTAAACTTTTATGTTCATAGTTATCATTAAAACCTTAAGAGTAAAACCAGAGGGTCATAATCGCCATCCAGCCACAGATTTCACACTGATCACCTCCAGCAAACCAAGCTTAGACATTTTCATCAACTTTGAATTCCTCACCTGATATTTCTTCACCTACATCATAAGGTTGTAAATGTAAGCCTAAGGCTTAGTAAGGAATGCAAACTATTATGAGTTCATGAATGCCTAACTTGGAGAAAACATGCTCATAGGTCTTTTCTTTTCATGTACTTATCTTAATCATCATTCATAATCGTATCTCGTATTCATTGTTCATAATCATCATTCGTAGACATGCTCATATTCATCATTCCTTTCATCATTCATATTCTTCATTACATTATGTGGTTTAAGGGAGGATTTGTGCCGGTAAAGGGGGTTCGACAGTGAGTTTGATCATGGTCCCTACTGCGGGTCGTATTCATGTGTCCTACTGCGGACTGTGACATACGCCGAACCACCCCCAACCCTCACTTAACCACGTTGCATAAGTTTTATCTTCTTACCTTATTCATGAGAAAACATATTTCAAAACATTTTCATATGCTTGAGAAGTAAAACATGATGCATAACATAAATGCACTTAATCATCGAACTAAGACAGGGGAGTACATGAGAATAACAGAACCATATCCATCGACATTTCATCAAACATATAGCAGACAATGTTCACTAAATCTAACTTAATCCTTTGATGTAGGGCCCTATTGGCCGGAAACTTAATACATTCACTTACCTGGATTCCTTAGCAACTTGGATCACTTTCTCTTCAACTTCTTCACCTAACACATTTCACATTACAGTAGTTAAATAAAATCCTAAAAGTTCTAATCATAGGTCATCCTAGAATCTAATAGCTAGAGTCATCTCCGAATCCTTAGTCTAAAGCTCTGTGCAGAATCTGAAATCCAAATAGAACAAAGAGGTTCTACTATTGATTAAATCTGAGTTAGGTTACTTAAAATGACCAGAATCTATTCGGGTTGACATTACTACTCTCGGATTCTAAAATGTTCTAAAACGGCATGGCCATTGATAAACTCCAAGTTCAGATGCTGAGCTGAAAACAGAGCTGATAAACTAACAGATAGCTACATTGTCTATTGCATACCTCGGGTACGAACTTGCAGAGAAAATGCAGGCTGAAAATAGTCGTCAGTGAGGGAGAACGCCGGTAACAGAGAGCAGGAGCTCGGGAGAGAAGAAATCGCCGAGAGAAGGGGTGTCGGCTACAGTGAGGTTTAAATGAGATTTAAGGTTTCCTTTTTCTATTTATACTTAATCCATCAATCTTAATTACAATTCTGCCACCCAACCTAGTTTTACTCAACTTGTAATAAATTTGTCTTAACATCAAATTTAAATCATAAAGGTTAAATAAAAGGGTGATAAATAAAATGGTCAGAAAATCACCTGGCCGAAATGTCGGGTGTTACATTCACTGTAGCCTTACTTCCTGCATGACATCCAGTTAACTGTTTCCCGTCTATTTTGAAAATCCAGAGAAAGTTTTCTCTCTTTGAGAAGTTTTAAAGGTTCGATTTATAAAAGTCCTCTGTCTTCTGTTCTTCGAACTGTAATTGTCATCCAGTTTTATACATTTGTCATCCAGTCCCATTTCCAGAGAAGGTTTCTTCTCCCTGTAACGTTCTAAAAGTTTCAAAAAAAATATAGTCTGTGTTTTTCTGTTATGTCCCGGAGTGATGACTTGGCTCTCGGATTCCGATCGGAATCGGGTCTCGGGCTGTCACATTTTTATACTTTAAGGTTTGAATCATTAGAATTGATACTTTAAGATTTAAAATAAAAAAAAAAAAAAAAAACCCAATAGATAATTTTCTTATTATATCATAAGAGAAGAATTTGTAGAATTTGTAGGGCCAGTTACTTGGTATCTACCATTAATCATCATTAAGACAATACTTTTTTCATTTGAAAATTAAATTATTATTTAAATATAGAAGATTGATATGCAAGTACATTCCAAAATTGATATAATATCAATATAAAATTAGTGAAATTACATGGTTTCTTATTTTACAAGTTACCAAATATAGTTTATGTAAATACTATATTTATATTTATTATAACAGCTAAAACATTATGGCGTTTACACCTAAGTCCATTAAAAAAAGGTGAATTAAAATGTCTTTTAAAAAATTAAAATTGAACTATATATATTTTGTAATCGCCTCTAAATTCTTAAATAAACATTTTTTAACCCTTTCAACCGAAATTTCAAACGGAGTTTATGTCTTGATTTATAGTTAGATTGGACTAGATTCATATTTAGTATTAGAGTTTTTATGTTATTTTATTTATTGTTACTTACTTGATTTTTTAGATTAGATTGTTTGACTATGGCTGTGATTTTTTTATGAAAAAGATTTTTTTCGTGTAAATTCATATGTCTCAGTTTTGTATTTGCTCTTTCATTTATTGTTCGATCTTCTAGCTAAAACAATTTATTAACAGAGAAATCACAGGAGACGCCATAACAATGGAGCTCATAAAGAAGAGAAAAGAGTGGGAGATAATAATGCATTACTTAAAAGGAGATTACGAGAGCGAGGAACTGGTGGATGTCTCCATCTGGCTTAACACAAAATGTGAGCATGTAACAAATAATAAAAACATTATAAATAAAATATTCAAATCCTTTAAATATAAAAGGGTAATTACCATAAAAAGTCTCAAAGTGTAAGTTTTTTTAACACAAAATGTGAGCATGTAACAAATAATAAAAACATTATAAATAAAATATTCAAATCCTTTAAATATAAAAGGGTAATTACCATAAAAAGTCTCAAAGTGTAAGTTTTTTTTAAGAAAAACTTTAAACTTTAAATCCTAACAATTCAAACTTTAAACTATCAAAAACCTAACAAAACAAATCATGTTGGTCGGTTGATCTCCGTCCGTTCTAAAAACATGCCATAAAATAGACGGAGAACGGACGTCCATTCTTTCCAGCGCCATGTGGCACTTGACACGTTGGATTGGACTCACAGATTGGATGTGGACATCCTCCGTCGCACGTGCAGTGCACGGTGCTCAGGAACGGTCGGCTCTTTTCGGAGAACAGCCGAACGTTCTCCTGCAAACAGCCAACCGTTCTTCTGGAACAGCCGCCCGTTCTGTAAGAACAGCCACCTGTTTCAGGCATTTTACCCTCCGTCGTATACTGATCGCTCAATAATTCACCCTTAATAATGGTTAAGGCAATTATTGAGGGAACGGACAGACGTTCTGTGAAGAACGGTCGTCCGTTCCCTCAATCAAATCGCTCAATAATTCACCCTCAATAATGGAGACGGCATCCATTATGATGAAAGACTCATTTCATTAACGAAAATGGGAGAAGGAGAAGGAAAAAAATTTCTTCCTTATGCATCTTTCCATACCTCAAGATTTTTGAATCTTGCAGTATAGCGTCTTCTTGCAGGACTCTCTCCCTATAAATAGAGAGTCTTTGCGAAGAAGAAATGAACATCCAAATCCGAAGAGAGTTTCTTCTGTGAGAAGAGGGAGAGGAAGTAGAGAGAATTTGTGGGAGAGAAAAGAAAGAACGTGATGGAAAAATAGGTGAGGTACTTTTGAGTACAGTGAGAATTCTAAGAGTAGTAATTTCTTTTAGTGAATTTTTTTAGAATATTTAATATCTAGAAAAATATTATAAAAACTATTTTCCATAGCGAGATCTTTATGGACTCGGTCCTCGTGATTTTTTATTTATTTAGGTTTTCACGTAAAAATTCTCAGTGTTCATTTTAGCCATTATTTTTCTTACTTCTTGGCCATTATAATTTTATGACATGTGAAAATATTCCTGGTATTTTTCACATCACATCTGCTATTGTTTCTCGTACCGCTTATTTAGAGGTGTAATTGTATTATGTAAGTAAGTTCTATCTAGAAAACTGATTTTTAAGTGAGACTATTTATGACCTCTCCAGTTTTTTTTTTGAAAACTTACTTGGAAAGATAATTTTGTTTAGAAAATTGTCTAGTACAGTCTTTATTGGGAATTATCCTGATCAATACTCTCCACGTATCACAGCGACGACATTATTATTATTGTTCCCATCAATTATTATCCACAATAATTTGAGAAGGTGCATGGATGAACAATTATATGATCCAAATTTTTTATTTATTTTCAATTTGAATATTTAGAAAAAAAAAAAGGTCCAATGTTTTTTTAGCTGATGCACTGAGCAGGATGTCAGCTACTATGCAACCGGCTATGTCGGCCGTATCAATGCCTTTAAGGACAGAGATACAGAAGTTCGATATGGAGATAGTTTCTGGGCTATCGGCCATACTAGCAGACTTGACACTACGGCCCACCGTCCTGGACCAAATTAAGGAAGCCCAGAAAACCAATTCAAAGGAGATGACTGATATTGAGAGCAAGTTACCTATGACCTCTTCCGATTTCAGTTATTCGGGAGATGGTATTCTGAAGTTCAAAGACATGTGGTATGTTCTGAGAGACAAAGAGCTACGAAAGAACATCTTGTTGGAAGCCCACTCATCTTCTTTCTCTGTGCATCCTGGTAGCACAAAGATGTATCAAGACTTGAAACTTCACTTCTGGTGGCCAAATATGAAGAATGAAGTAGCCAAATACGTGGAGTCTTGCATGATATGTCAACAAGTCAAGGTTGAACATCAACGACCAGGTGAGACACTTCAGCCTCTCCCGATCCCCGAATGGAAATGGGAGAACATAACGATGAATTTTGTTGTCGGCCCTCCAAGGACAGCTAAGGGCCATAATAGCATTTGGGTCATAGTGGACAGATTGACGAAGTCGGTCCATTTTCTACCTGTAAAGACAACGTACTCCATGGATCAGTACGCAGAGCTGTATATTAATGAGATTATTAAGCTGCATGGCATTCCTGTGTCGATCGTCTCGGACCGGGATCCCAGATTCACTTCCAGGTTTTGGAAAAGTTTGCAAAACTCCTTGGGTACAAAGTTGAACTTCAGCACAACCTTTCATCCACAGACTGACGGACAATCCAAGAGAACGATCCAGATACTAGAGGATATGTTAAGGTCATGCGTGCTGGAATTTCATACTCGGAGTAGATATTTGCCGCCTGTGGAGTTCGCTTACAACAATAGCTATCAGGCTACGATCAGTATGGCTCCATATGAAGTTCTTTATGGCAGGAAGTGTAGATCCCCATTATGTTGGGATGAAGTCGGAGAAGCCAAGCTTATCAGCCCTAAGTTACTACAGCAGATGTCCGAGGTGATTGTTGCTATCAAACAACGAATAAAAATTACTCAGAGTCGACAAAAGAGTTACGCGGACCATAGGAGAAGAGACTTAGAATTCGCTGAGAGCGATGAAGTATTCCTGAAGGTGTCACCTTTCAAGGGCGTAATGAGATTCGGTAAGAAAGGGAAGCTCAGCCCACGGTTCATTGGACCTTTTCCCATCTTGAAACGTGTGGGAAGTATGGCTTACAGACTGCAGTTGCCAGCATCAATGGATGGAGTTCACAATGTTTTTCATGTTTCGATGTTGAGAAAATGTGTACGAGATCCAACCCAGATCGTGGAACATGTGGACTTTGATATCATGCTGACGCTGACATATGAAGAAAGGCCCATACAGATTTTGGATACTTCTGTCAAAGTGTTACACAACAAGGTAGTCCCATTAGTGAAAGTTTTATGGCGCAATCATAACGTGGGGGAAGCCACATGGAAAAGACAACAAGATGTTAGAGCCCAATATCCGGCCTTATTCTCTTCGGCAAATTTTGGGGACAAAATTTCTGTTAAGGTGGGTAGAATGTAACACCCGGCAATTTTGTCAAGTAAATATTCCTTGAATTATTAGACGAAATTAATGGGAATATTTATACAATGTATATTTTATGAGTTTACCAATAGTTTCAATTGAATGTGGGTGATTCGTAAAACTGATTGAGGAACTAAATAGTAATTTAGTTAAAAACCAATAGTTAGAAATGCATGGAGGGGTATGTTAGGAAAGAATTAAGGTTGGTGGGGGATAGCCTATGGTTTCTTGACACTTGGCAACTTGTTGAAGAAGCCATGTTTTTCTTTTTTTCCTCCTACGAGAAACCCTCATTTCTCATCTGCTTCTTTCCACTGCTCTCTATTTTCTCTCCTCTAGGCGACTGCAACCTTTCCAAAAGACTTTCATTCTCCTGTTTTCTCCAGTGAAAGTAATCATCTGCTAAATTTAACGAGTTTGGACAAGTTAAAATGAGAGTTTTGCTGAAGTTAGGGTTAAGATATTTTGAGATAAAACTCTCTATTATTGTATGAAAACACGTAAGTTTGTTTTCTAAAGGTTTGAATGGAGTTTGGAGCATATCCTACCAAGTTGTTAGTTAGCATTTGTAGCTTTGCTCATTTTCTTTACGTGCATGTTATAGGTTCGTGCATCACCGAGACGTTTAGGACTATCAACTCTACAGCAAACAGGTAAGTTCATATTCGTAGGTTGGCCCTTAAGGCCCTACATCACGGAGACTCTAGGATTTTATTTCTGTCGGAAGGTTTTGGGTAGATAAGTTGGAGTTATATTTCGAGTCGTCTGTTTTTCTCTTTAGGTTCTGTTGTGTTATTTCTGTTGTCTGCTGTTTTAATTTTAGGCATTGTAAATGTCCATGCATACACGATTTTCCTGAAAGTTCACGCAAAAAAAAATGTTTTCTGTACACCGTTTGATGTTAAGAAAGATAAAAATTTGAATGTCATGTATTGGTTAAGTGTGGGACGGAGACTGGTGTTCTGTTCTGTATTTCTGTACCGTTTCTCTGCTAGTGCCTGATAGTGCACTTCTGTCACGCATGTTCTCCTATAAGCCCCACTTATACCCCTCTACCAATGAAACGTAATGTACTGTACTGTCACCGTATTCTGAAAGTTCATGCATAGTATATGCATCACTGCATTTTTTTATATGTTCTTACTGAGCTTTAGGTTCATAGTTGAACTCTCTGATGTAGGTACGGATCCCGTGGATGAGGACTTTGTACCTCAGACTGACGAATAGGAGGCTGGTGGTGCGAGCTTTGGGGTTGGTTGTGGCAGCTAGACATATTCCTGACCAGAGAGAATGAGGTTTTAAAGTTTTGTGTCATGTTTTAAAAACTTCCGTTATGGTGAATTCTGGAAATGCATGTGAAGTCCTATACTGCTTTTGAGATTTTAAAACGATGTATGGCATCTGTATTGATGTTTAAAACCTTTGTATTTGACAGTGGTATTTATATATTTTGAAATATTCTGGAACTGCCTTGAGTTCTCTCTATTGGTCTGTGCATGGATGGTCTCTGGTTTTAGAGTTATCCATGCAGTTTGATTTTTTAAACTCCTGTCATGTTTTCTGTTATGTCCGAAAATCATGTTCTGAATCGTTTTTTTTAGAATTTGAAACTTTTATGCCATCTGTTTTTATGCTCCCTGTTCGTATGTCTTCCTGTTAAAAGTTGTCAAATTTTGTCTTTAAAACTACATCTTCCGATCACATCCACCGCTGCTTTTAAAATCACTTCTACCGCTGCCCGTTTAAAAATCACATTCACCGCTGCTTTCAAAATCACTTCTACCGCTGCCCGTTTAAAATCACATCCACCGTTGCTTTCAAAATCACTTCTACCGCTGCCCGTTTAAAATCACATCCACCGTTGCCCTTAAAATCACATCCACCACTGCCTTAGGATTCACATCTACCGCTTCGGTTTATTTACATCTACTGTCTTAGGATTCACATCCACCACTCCGGTTTATTTACATCTACCGCCTGACGTCATTCATCTCACATCTTCCGATTTCATCCACCGCTGTCTTTAAAGTTCACTTTTGTCTGTAGTTCACTTCCACCGGTGAACAGTTCATTTCTGTCTATAGTTCACTTCCGCCGGTAAACAGTTCATTTATGTCTGTAGTTCACTTCTACCGGTGAATAGTTCATTCTCACCCAGTTTATTCACATCTTCCACCTGACGTCATCTGCCTACTTCTTCCGTCCCATTTTATTTACTCCTTCTGCTATAGATCACCCGATTCTGGTATTCACTGTAGCTTTTCTTCCGGCATGACTTCCAGTTATGTTATCTTATTTTATTCTGCTTCTTTATTTCAGCCGTCCATTTCTGTTTACTGTTTTTCCTAGTTTCCTTCTGTCAATCACCCTTGTAATTCAGTTTTAAATTAGCTCCCAGTTTTCAAATCCAGAGAAAACTTTCTTTTTATGTAAAGTTTTAAGGGTTGGCCTGTTTTACAAGGTTCGGTTTGCTTTGTTTATTAAAAAAAAAATAGTCCCCGTTTTGAAATGCCCGGAGTGACGACTCCTCGGACCCCGATCGGGTCGGGGGTCGGAGCTCAAGTGGTACTCCTCACTTGTAGCCTTGGGTACTAATCCCTGAGGTCCTGGGTTTGAGTGGGGAGGAAGGCAAAAACTCCCTACAGGGAGGGAGAAGTTCGTGAGTGGGACCACCCATGCTCCGCAGATCCTCAGAGGCTACGGCCCGGTTGGGGCCGGAGGTGGGTTAAAACTCCGCGAATCCCAGAAGGTTGGGCCGGAGGGTCTTACACGTATGTTATACAAAAAATATGAAACTTTTCATTCCTATAATATGCTAGACATGTGGTAAAAATTTCAAAATAATCTAAAATTATTTGGTATATTTTCTGAGATAACCATTAATCTTTTAGAGGGAAAATTTCAATTTAGCCCCCAACATATTTGGTTAGTGGTCATTTAGTCCCTAACGTTTATTTTTGACCCAATCAGACCCTATCGTATACACCGTTGCAATTCAAACCCTCCCGTTAAATTTTCCATTAAATTTGACACGTGCTCTGCACGTGCGTTGCTAAAATCTCAAAATACTCTCATTTTCTCCCGAAATCTCTAAAGTAAAAGTTAAATTCACCTTAAAAACATACACTAAACTATCACTCATTATTCCAATTTGAATTTACGGTAGGGATTTCGGACAAATTTAACTTTTACTTTAGGGATTCATGAAGAAATGGATGTATTTTAGGGTTTTAGCAGCGCACGTGTTAAATTTAACGAAAAATTTAATGGGAGGTGTGACAGCCCGAAACCGGATCCGAATCGGGTTCCGGGATCGGAGCCGTCACTCCGGGACATTTACAGGAAACGGTGACTATTATTTTTTTTTTTTTTAAACTAATAGAACAGTCAAAGCAGTGAACAGAGAGGGAGAACTGCAGTGAGTAATCGAAAACATTTGCAGGGGGAGAGAGTTCTCTGGAATGGAAAACAAACAGATCTCAATAATAGATAACCGAACAGAAATAGGCATAAGACTGGCGGGAATGGAAACAGGAAACAGTGGCGGAAGATGTAGTTTCACACTGAACCGGAGGAGAAATCAGTGGATAACGTCATCGGAAGATAAAGGCAGCAAACATAACCGGCAGAAGATGATGACGTCAGCCGGAAGACGTTCTGACGTCATCGGAAGACAAAGTTATAAACTGGGCGGAAGACTTATGCTGACGTCATCGGAAGAGAAGATGACGTCAACCGGAAGACAAAATTTATAACTGGGCGGAAGACTTATGCCGACGTCATCGGAAGAGAAGATGACGTCAACCGGAAGACAAAGTTATAAACTGGGCGGAAGACTTATGCTGACGTCATCGGAAGAGAAGATGACGTCAACCGGAAGACAAAATTTATAACTGGGCGGAAGACTTATGCCGACGTCATCGGAAGAGAAGATGACGTCAACCGGAAGACAAAGTTATAAACTGGGCGGAAGACTTATGCTGACGTCATCGGAAGAGAAGATGACGTCAACCGGAAGACAAAATTTATAACTGGGCGGAAGACTTATGCCGACGTCATCGGAAGAGAAGATGACGTCAACCGGAAGACAAAGTTATAAACTGGGCGGAAGACTTATGCTGACGTCAACCGGAAGACAAAATTTATAACTGGGCGGAAGACTTATGCTGACGTCAACCGGAAGACGAAAATTGTGAATAGTGACCGGAAGATGAAATTTGTGACAAACTTAGCAAATTTTAACATAAAGACTTACAGGCAGGGAACATCAAAACAGGAGGCATAAGGGCTTCAGACCCTCAAACCCGATTCCGAAACAAAGTTTTGAAATCATACTCTACAAATGACGGGAGTTCGAGCAGACAAACTGCATGGATAGCTCTAAAATTTGAGACTATCCATGCATGACCTGAAAATGGAGAACTCAAGCAGTTCCAGAATGTTTTCAAAACATTTAAAATATATGGATACAATCTGTCAAATACAGAGGTTTAAAAATACACCAACAACAGGACTTATACATTTCAAAATTTCCCACAAAACTTTCAAAATAAAACACAAGACTACAACAGGGTTTTAAAACAGAACCTCAAACATCCAGAAAAGTTTACAAATATGAACTTTACTTTAAAGACATAAACTTCCATACAGAATTTTGCCTGACTGCAGCAACCAACCCTGAGAGCTCGATCCGCCAACAGCAACCTACACCTCGGCCTGAGGCACCAAGTCCTCATCCACAGGATCCGTACCTACAACAGGGAGTTCACCTATGAGCCTAAAGCTCAGTAAGAACATATCAGAATAAATGCAGTGATGCATATGCTATGCATGAACGTTTCAAATACAGGAACATTACATTACATTACATTTCACTGGACAGGAAGGTATAAGTGGGAGGAGGAGCTGGCGCAACAGGATGTACATGCCACTTTCAGGACATAACAGGAGTACTTGACAGGATGCCAGTCCTCATCCACACTTAACCGCACATTTCATTACAGATTTTATCTTACTTACTTCAAAACCAGTGTTGAAAACATTTGCATGATTTTACTGGAAAACGTGTATGCATGGATAAGTGCGATACTTAACATTCACAGATGGCAGAATGGATACAACAGGGAAACAGAATATAACAGAGACATGTTTAGCTTAAAACATAACCTAGAACCTATCTACCCAAACCATACCTAGTACCTCCAAGTTGTAGGGCCATAAGGGCCAACATAAACGTATGAACTTACCTGTTTGCTGTCGTGTCAGATGCTCGAATGCCCCTGAAATGCTCGGATCTGTAGCATGCATGAAGATGTATTAAACAGCTGCATATGTTAACTAATAAGTTTGCAGGATGTGCAGCAAACTCATCTCGGACATTTAGAAAACAGTGGGTGTGTTTCCATACAAAAACCGAGAGTTTTCTCCTAAATACCTTAACCTAAAACTTCAGCAAAACGCATACTTTTTGCTTGTCCAAATGTGTTAGCATTAGAAGATGTTTACCTTCGGCAGAAAACAAGGAAAACTCTAGAAGATCAAAGGTGTTTGGGTGAACTTTTGTCGCCTGGCAGAGAGAAAACAGAGGAGAAGTGAAGGTTTTTACGTAGAGTGAGGAGGAGAGGAGAAGAAGGTTGTCTTCTTCAACAAGTTGTCACATGGCAACCAACCAATGGCCTACTCCCAACCACCTTAATTGAGTGCCAACTTTGCCCTTTCATTGGTTTACAACCAAATTGGTTCATTTTAATCACACTTAGTTTGGTTTTTGTTCCACAATTTAAATTCTACAAACACCGTCGTTTTGGTTTCTGACAAAAATACTCCTTGCATTAATACCTATTTAATCCCACATAAATTATCGGGGAAAACATTTACATGGCAAAATGCCGGGTGTTACAGGAGGGTTTGAATTGCGCACGGTGTATACGATATAGTCTGATTGGATAAAAAATAAACGTTAGGGACCAAATGACCACTGATCCAATACATTGGGGGCTAAATTGAACTTTTCCCTATTTTAGAGATTCTCTAAAACGCTTCTATTCTCGAGCGTCCCGGATAAAGTGCTCGGGAACGGGCTCCCATTCTTTCTCTGAAATGCGCGAGAACAAGTGCCCATTCTGGAACAGGAACCCCGTTCCCGAGAAGAATCTTCAAAATATTAATAGTTAACTCAGAAAATATATCAAACGATATCATACTTTTTTGAAATTTTTAATGCATATCCACTATATCATGGAAAACAATTTTGGAACTTTTGTGAGCTTTTAATACTTTCACAATTTATCATAATTATTTATATCTTTTTAACAAAATAATTTATTAAAATTATGTACGTCATCCAAAAATTATGAAATTTTCTAGATAGACTCTACTTATACTCGTAATTAAATTAAAAAAAAATGGCTAGTAAAAAGAAACTAATATGCATTTATCCAAAAATTATACCCATTTTTCGTTAAAGAAGAGTTTATTGTAAAAGTTTCATAATTTTTGGATAAATGCATGTTAGCTTTTTTTTCTAAATTTTTTGCAACTCAAGTTGGGAGTATAAATAGAGTCTATTGTGAAAGTTTCATAATTGTTGGATGACTACGTAATTTTAGTGGATTATTTTGTAAAAAAAAAACATAAACAATTATGATAAATCGTGAAAATGTTAAAAAATCACGAAACTTTCCATAATTTATTCCCATGATATGCTGAGATAAATGTTAATATTTGAGAGATTCTTCTCGGGAACGGACTCGTGTTCTTGAGAGCTCATTTTTTAAAATTAAACAAGAAGAACAGACTCCCGTTGAGGTGTGTTTTATAGATTTTTTATAATTTAAGATTTGATTTGTCAACAAAAATAGTTTAAAGTTTGTTTCGTTAATGATCTCATAATTCAGAATTTTCCACGTGAAAAACTCTTCATTGAAATGAAAAAAACAAAAAAGAAAAAAAAGACTGAAAATGAACTTTTACTGTGAGGTCATGTTATGGGCAGTCGGATTTGGAGATAGAATATACAGTCATTGAAAAAAGTATTTTAATCTGGTTTTATAATAGGAGTCTGGATAAAAAATGAAAATGTGCGATTCAAATGAAAGCTGCATTTTTAATGCGTTGTTAAAACATAGAATGTCAGAGGATGGGGCCGCGTGCCATTTCATTTGGCTCGGTTCAGCTCTTCGACCTGGAGCGTTGAAGAAGAAAGATATTACAAGAAAAAACGGAACAATGAACCACGTAGAACAATGGTGATTGATTTTTGTTTGAATTGTGGATGAGGTGATCTTGCTTCGCCATTGGCATTGAAAGACACTGAACAAGTTCAGTTAAGAGTTCATCAATGGCTGCATCGATCGTCAAAAGCTAAACAGGATCGCATAGTGTTTAAGTTCAATTATGAAAAGTTTATTCAAATCCAGAACTCAAACTGGTTTAAGGGCCAAAATAGCTGCTCTTTAACACCAAGTCGGATAATTCAAACGGCACAAATTCGGAATAGTCTGAAGCCATATAACAATGGAGGCCAGAGAGCAAAGTAGAGAGACACTTAAGCAACTGTTCTAACCATCAAAGCTTAATTCTTGAGCACCCCTTTCGACTTCAGGTACTCGACACTCTGATCGAATATCTCTTCGATCCCGTACTTGAAGCTAAATCCCTCCCCGATTATCTTATCCGACGAAATTATCAACTTTGCCTTGGAGGGGATGCCTTCAAAACTGCCATTAAAATGACATTTTTCTTAATTCTGAGAAAATATGAACCAGACAGGTGTGGAGACAGAGAGGTACTTACTCTGTAGGAACATTGTACTGAGGGTATCTTTTGGAGAGGAAATTTGCTAGCTCTGGAACACTGGTGTTGACTGCACAACAGACGTACCTCCCTGAAGCAGATTCCTTCTCTGCTAAGAATATATGAGCTCTGCAGACATCTTCCACGTGAGTTATGGAGATAGAACCAGATAGCATTTGCATGCCTTTCAATACATCTATAAGGAATTCGTTTCCTACAAAAAAATAAAACCATTTTGGCAGCCATTAAAACCCATAATTCTAGTTTAGCTGTAATGGGTTTAACTTAAGCCACTTTCTTCAAACCTGTAATCAAGGCGGTGGCGAATCCGACACTAGTAGACATGTCTGGAGTGAGTGAAGGACCGGTCATCAGAGAAGGAAGGATTGTGACGAGATCGATATTGTTTTCTTCGGCGAATTTCCATGCGGCCTTCTCGGCTAGCGTCTTGGAGACAGGGTATCCCTGAAATTAGCACGAAAAAGGCGATTAATTTGCTGATTAAAACATGTTTTAAGTTTAAAGATGGCGGATTTGGAGAAGTACCCAAGTAGGAGGCTTTTCGGTGCTCAAAAACTCGACATCGGTCCAGTCGTCTTCGTTAACGACCAGCCCTGTTCCGGGAAGAGCGTTGATTGATACAGTTGCCGCCGATGATGTTAGAATAACACGTTTGACGCATTTGGCTTTTGCGCATGATTTTAGAACATTCAGAATGCCTTTGACTGCTGGCTTTATCATATCATTCTGCAAATGGAAATCGGAATGTTTAAAATTCTGCCCCAATGGCAAGAGATGTTTGAAATAAGCTAATTTATCGAACCTCTGGATCTTCCGAGACAAAGTTAACCGGCGTAGCAACGATGAAGACAAAATCACAGCCTGCAACTGGGGCGTCGAAGCCATCCTCGTCGGTGAGATCTGCCCCAAAAATGGTGAGACTGCCACTGCCTTGCTCTAACGCCGTAAGGTGGGCGATCTTTTTCTTATTCTCTGAATAAAAAGATGCAATCTTGCTCAGTAATCACTAAATGCCCCATGAAATCTACTCCACCACAAAGCAAGTGAGATATAAATAAAAACTCTCCCAAATTAGATATGATCTTCAGAAGGGTAAAATTTAGAAAGGGGAAAATTGGCTCGGCGCAGCAGTTTGGTTCTGGCAACTTCGGTCCGGACTCCGGCCACGGTTAAAGTGGGTAAGACATGAGAGCGACTCAACAGAAAATATCAGTGGGAGCGAGACAAAAAGGAATGACGAATCGCTCGCAATCAGACAAAGAGTTGATTTTTCTTCCAACAATGGGATGAAACAAATTAAATTACACAGAGCGATCGAGAGAGAGGAGAGAGAGAGAGAGAACCTGGGTCTCTAACAGTGGTATTGACGGAGTAGCCCTTCTGAAGCAGAAGCTTGACGATCAAAGACGCGACGAATCCAGAGCCCCCGACGACACAAGCAGTCTTCGTTGGGGTTTCCATCGCTTCTAATCTAATCGGAGTTCCACCGGTGTGCCGATGAGCCAACAAATTCCGCTGGGTTGAGGTGCTTTTCTCGAGCGTTTCTTAAATAGAAAGTTTAGATCATCGGTTACTAGAATTATTTTACAAAAGGAATAAGGTGAGCACGTGAATGAATTCCACCAACAACTCCATCTCCAAACGCAAAATCAAATTTCTTCCAATTCGATCCCGTTGACTGATTTGACCATCTCTTTCACCAACTCGTTCTAGTTATTAGTTGGCCAACTACTGCAGTGCAATCACGTGTGGGAGATGTCGGCGTTGGGAGATGGCCATTAATTTAATGGGCCCTGAACTATATAGATTTTTTTTGAAAAAAATCTTAAAACCCCTCTTCATCTGTCCAAAACTCAAAGTTTCAAAAATAAGTAATTTAAATTTTTTAGTCCGGACACTGACGGTGGCTTCCAATTTTAATTACAAAACGACAAAAAAAAAACCGAGTGAATGCCTCAAGGGATGAACCGGCAAAATCCTTGACAAAATCATGAGTTTTTGTCTTTTTCAGTGGAGGTCGGCCGGTTCAACTGAACCGGCCGGCCTCTGTCCCCCTATTTAAACACCCACTCCATTTTTTAAATCACACTTAGATTTAAGTATCTCAATACTCTCTCAATTACTTCCTTGCTCCGGCGATATTTCTCTGCGTTCACGGCTAGGTATGAATTTGTTTTTTTAATTTAATCATTTACTTTAAAAAATTTAAAATAATATTGATATTTTAATCTTTTGTATTTGTTAATATTTTTTTATATAAACGACGACTTTTTACTCTCTCCGGTGATATTTCTCCGCGTTCACTAACTAGGTATAAAGTATGTTTTTTTTATTACAGATTTATCTATCATACTACAGTTAATTGAATCCTACCTGTTATCGTTTCTCATACTGCTTATTAAATTGTGTGATTGTACAGTGTAAGTAAGTTATGTCTAGAAGATTGGAATATAAGTGGACCGTTAGTGACCCTCTAGTATTTATTGGGAACTGATTTGGAAAGGAAATTTTGTCTAAGGAGATTGTCAAAAACAATCTTTCCTAAGAATTATCTTAATCAGTACTTTCAACAGTTTAATTTTTTGATTTAATTAATTTTGTTTTAAATTTTAATTCATTTTTATAAATTATATAATCTTTATTTTTGTATTTTTTTAATGTATTGATATAAGAATATTATAATAAATTTTTATATATTAGTTATTTTTTTTATTTTAATTAACTTATAATTTCTGTTATTATTACATTTTACGCAAAAAAACTTGAACATTTTACTATATTAATTTATTTTAATATTGGTATATTTTAACATTTTTCTCTATATTAGCAACGACGATGAATTTCGATTTAAGTCGATCGGTTGATTTAGACGAGAGATCAATTGGTGATGCTGAAATAGATTGGTATTCGGATGGCACCCTGCATATTGTGATCTACGAGCATTCGATCACGCATATGAAAATGAAGAATTATTTGCGTATTCGATCTCCAAAATTCTAGACGATGAGCTTCGAACACCGGTCGACTCGGATGACAAGGATGTGGAAAGTAGACCGGTAAGAGAACAGATCGGTATGAGTTTTTTTTTGTAGAGAATATGCTTAGAAACTAAAGAAGAAATACACAAATATTCTTTGGAAAACGGTTATGATATAAAATTCACTAAAAATGAAAAGATCCGACTGACGGCTGAGTGTGAAAATAGATGTAAGTGGCGACTGCATGCTTTGAGAATGCAAGAAGAGCATATGTTTCAAATAAAGAGTTTGATCGACGTTGTGAAAAATAGTTAACAGAGATTTTTTTTTTTTAAAAAAAATCAATAGTTCAGGGTTTATATTAAAATAAACCCCCCAAAAAAAAAGCCCTACTTTAAACTAGCCTCGTTTAGCATGAGTTTATTAATCAATAATTTAATTTAACCGATTAATCTTCTGAAATATCTTGTCTTGTCGGTCTAATCTGAGATTTGCATTTGAAAAATTACGAGGGTTTTTCATGATTTGTCTGTTACAACAAAACAAGGAAGAAGAGCTTTCGGATTCTTACAAAGAGTTCATCGTCAAACTTAGAACTTCTACTCAATTTTCCACCCAATGAATCAAACCCAGAATCAATCGTTTCTTTCCCTCTCTCGAAATCTCCATTGACGATCCTCCCTGCAAGCACTCTACACACCGTTAAAGCTTTCTTCAGACTGCCTTCTTTTCCAATCAACGAGACTGATTCCAAGGCTATCCTGCTCGAACCAGAAGTGAATACTGTTAGAATTTTTTTTTTTTGGGACACTTATATAATTAAGTGAATGTATATAGTCATCAAATATATTAAGTCAATATTATGTGATCTAATTTTTTGAAATAAAGAATTTGACTTAATGACATAATTGTCATGAATATTATTGTGGATACCATATGCAGAATTTCTAATTTGATGAGGGGCCAAATTAGAAATATGCGAAAGGTTGTAACTGTTGAAGATCTCAACGGTTACAAAACAGTTATTGGGTTATGGTCCCCATTTGTAGAATGTAATATCTCTATTCTGTATCCCCATCAACAGAGAGAATAAGGAACTTAAGGAAATTCTACATTTGGAAGATCAAAGCCAAAGAGACTATGGCCAAAGATTCAGGTACGCTTCTGCACTGAATTTATGTTTAAGTTAAGAATAAGATTGTAGATTCAGTTTCATAAGGATAAGAGAAACTGAGAATTTTATTAACAATTGGTATCAGAGCAAGTTCTTGTTCTTAATTTGAACACAGATATGATCTTCAAAATAGTATTTCGTTTGATTCTGCTGAGATTCATAACAGAATCAGAATTAAAATTAAGATTCAGGGTTGTCTTTTGTGCCCAACGATTTGAGATGCGTCGAATACGCGGATCAACCTACGCGGTTAGGTCGAGCGGGGGTTGAAAGGGGGTGGTAAACCCCCTTCCCCGGGGTCGTACAAGGTAAAAACGGGACGGCAGCGCCCTGAGAAATTTTTTTCTCCTTAAGTACCTTTTAAAAGGATGGGCATTTTGGACAACGTCTGTACCGGTAGAAGCAGGTTTCGGAAGAAGCTTTTGGTTCTGCTTCTGCCGTTGTACAGTAACCATCGGCAGAAGCTTTTGCTTCTGCTTCTGCCGATGTACAGTAACCATCGGCAGAAGCTTTTGCTTCTGCTTCTGCCGATGTACAGTAACCATCGGCAGAAGCTTTTGCTTCTGCTTCTGCCGATGTCCAGCAACCATCGGCAGAAGCTTTTGCTTCTGCTTCTGCCGATGTCCAGCAACCATCGGCAGAAGCTTTTGCTTCTGCTTCTGCCGATGTCCAGCAACCATCGCAGAAGCTTTTGCTTCTGCTTCTGCCGATGTCCAGCAACCATCGCAGAAGCTTTTGCTTCTGCTTCTGCCGATGTCCAGCAACCATCGGCAGAAGCTTTTGCTTCTGCTTCTGCCGATGTCCAGCAACCATCGGCAGAAGCTTTTGCTTCTGCTTCTGCCGATGTCCAGCAACCATCGGCAGAAGCTTTTGCTTCTGCTTCTGCCGATGTACAGTAACCATCGGCAGAAGCTTTTGCTTCTGCTTCTGCCGATGTACAGTAACCATCGCAGAAGCTTTTGCTTCTGCTTCTGCCGATGTCCAGTAACCATCGGCAGAAGCTTTTGCTTCTGCTTCTGCCGATGTCCAGCAACCATCGGCAGAAGCTTTTGCTTCTGCTTCTGCCGATGTACAGTAACCATCGCAGAAGCTTTTGCTTCTGCTTCTGCCGATGTCCAGCAACCATCGGCAGAAGCTTTTGCTTCTGCTTCTGCCGATGTCCAGCAACCATCGGCAGAAGCTTTTGCTTCTGCTTCTGCCGATGTCCAGCAACCATCGGCAGAAGCTTTTGCTTCTGCTTCTGCCGATGTACAGTAACCATCGCAGAAGCTTTTGCTTCTGCTTCTGCCGATGTACAGTAACCATCGGCAGAAGCTTTTGCTTCTGCTTCTGCCGATGTACAGTAACCATCGGCAGAAGCTTTTGCTTCTGCTTCTGCCGATGTACAGTAACCATCGCAGAAGCTTTTGCTTCTGCTTCTGCCGATGTCCAGCAACCATCGGCAGAAGCTTTTGCTTCTGCTTCTGCCGATGTACAGTAACCATCGGCAGAAGCTTTTGCTTCTGCTTCTGCCGATGTCCAGCAACCATCGGCAGAAGCTTTTGCTTCTGCTTCTGCCGATGTACAGTAACCATCGCAGAAGCTTTTGCTTCTGCTTCTGCCGATGTACAGTAACCATCGGCAGAAGCTTTTGCTTCTGCTTCTGCCGATGTACAGTAACCATCGGCAGAAGCTTTTGCTTCTGCTTCTGCCGATGTACAGTAACCATCGGCAGAAGCTTTTGCTTCTGCTTCTGCCGATGTCCAGCAACCATCGGCAGAAGCTTTTGCTTCTGCTTCTGCCGATGTACAGTAACCATCGCAGAAGCTTTTGCTTCTGCTTCTGCCGATGTACAGTAACCATCGCAGAAGCTTTTGCTTCTGCTTCTGCCGATGTACAGTAACCATCGGCAGAAGCTTTTGCTTCTGCTTCTGCCGATGTCCAGCAACCATCGGCAGAAGCTTTTGCTTCTGCTTCTGCCGATGTACAGTAACCATCGGCAGAAGCTTTTGCTTCTGCTTCTGCCGATGTACAGTAACCATCGCAGAAGCTTTTGCTTCTGCTTCTGCCGATGTACAGTAACCATCGCAGAAGCTTTTGCTTCTGCTTCTGCCGATGTCCAGCAACCATCGGCAGAAGCTTTTGCTTCTGCTTCTGCCGATGTACAGTAACCATCGCAGAAGCTTTTGCTTCTGCTTCTGCCGATGTACAGTAACCATCGGCAGAAGCTTTTGCTTCTGCTTCTGCCGATGTCCAGCAACCATCGGCAGAAGCTTTTGCTTCTGCTTCTGCCGATGTCCAGCAACCATCGGCAGAAGCTTTTGCTTCTGCTTCTGCCGATGTCCAGCAACCATCGGCAGAAGCTTTTGCTTCTGCTTCTGCCGATGTACAGTAACCATCGGCAGAAGCTTTTGCTTCTGCTTCTGCCGATGTACAGTAACCATCGCAGAAGCTTTTGCTTCTGCTTCTGCCGATGTACAGTAACCATCGGCAGAAGCTTTTGCTTCTGCTTCTGCCGATGTACAGTAACCATCGCAGAAGCTTTTGCTTCTGCTTCTGCCGATGTACAGTAACCATCGCAGAAGCTTTTGCTTCTGCTTCTGCCGATGTACAGTAACCATCGGCAGAAGCTTTTGCTTCTGCTTCTGCCGATGTACAGTAACCATCGGCAGAAGCTTTTGCTTCTGCTTCTGCCGATGTCCTAATATCGATCAAAACTGTATCAATTGACATTGCACAAACTGAAATTTCTATCCAATCTATCAAATTCCAATTTAATTCATTTAATTGGCATACTCTACAGTTTTATATGGTCCAACATTCTGATTGAATCATTGATTTAAGATGTCACCAAAGTGACCTCTCTTTTGTAGAATGTTCATGACGAATTTTGCATATTGTAAGTGTGTAAGTTCATGTGATATTAATCGGCCCAAAGGAAGGTTAATAGTTGGCCGAACTACATAATTACCTGTGATAATAAACATGTGACGATTATAAGGATTTTACATGAGAATGATAAATCAATCCAAAGAGGGATTTATTATTTATCATGCATTATTGTTAGTGTTTGATTATTACACTTGCAGTTAGTTTTACTGTCCAAAGACTTGAAATTAATGTTGCACTAGGTATCTTGAGATGGGATTTGTCAATTATTTTGAATTTTATTGATAATTATGTTTTGAGCATGTTATTTATAATTCTATTGTTCTCATTCAGCTAATGTTGCAAACATTTCTGCCAACCTGAATTCAGTACCTGTCCTTACTGGTACTAACTTTAAAGACTGGAAAGAGAACATTCATATAGTTCTCGGGTGCATGGACATGGACCTTGCTATTCGGACGGAGCAACCTATAACTCCTACAGCAACTAGCTCATCTGATGAAAGAGCTAGATTTGAGAAGTGGGATCGCTCTAACCGCATGAGTCTAATGATCATCAAGCGCGCCATTCCAGAGGTATTTAGGGGTGCAGTGTCCGAGGACATCACCAATGCTAAGGAGTACCTTGCAGAAATTGAGAAGCGCTTTGCCAAAGCGATAAAGCTGAAACAAGCACTATTTTGAAGAGCTTGATTTCAATGAAGTATAAGGGCAAGGGAAACATAAGGGAGTACATTATGGAAATGTCTCATCTTGCTTCGAAACTGAAGGCATTAAAGCTTGATTTGCATGAAGATTTACTTGTGCATCTCATCTTGATTTCTCTCCCAGTTCAATTCAACCACTTTAAGGTCAGTTTTAACTGTCAGAAGGAAACGTGGAATTTGAATGAACTAATTTCTCATTGTGTACAAGAGGAAGAGAGATTGAAGCAAGAGAAGACAGAAAGTGCTTTCTTAGTTAGCACCTCTAAAGAAAAGGGCAAGAAAAGAAAGAATATTAATGCTGCTGGTCCAAATGCAAAGAAACAAAATAAGGATGGTAATCTTTGTTTCTTTTGCAATAAACCTGGACACATGAAGAAGGAATGTGCAAAGTATCGTGCATGGCGCGAGAAGAAAGGTACATTTCTTAATTTGGTTTGTTCTGAAGTTAATTTGGCTTCAGTACCTAGAAATACTTGGTGGTTAGACTCCGGTGCTACTACTAACATCAGTATTTCAATGCAGGGTTGCCTGAGCTACCGAAAGCCAAATGATGCTGAAAAATGTATCTATGTAGGCGATGGCAAATCGGTAGAAGTGGAAGCAATTGGTCATTTTAGATTGTTGCTTTGTACTGGTTTCTATTTGGATTTAACGGATACTTATGTTGTACCGTCATTTAGACGGAATTTGGTTTCTGTTTGTTACTTGGACAAATATGGTTACACTTGTTCTTTTAGAAACAATCAGTTTATGTTATCTATTAATTCAAATGTGGTTGGAACTGGTTCGCTTATGCAATATGACAATCTATATTTGCTTGATACAAATGCTACATATCATGAAACCCTCAATATTGAATCAAAGGGTACAAAAAGGAAGCTAAATAATGACAATTCAGGAGCATTGTGGCACAAGCGCTTAGGCCACATCTCTAGAAATAGAGTTGAACGACTTGTGTCAGATGGAATTCTAAATTCCATTGATTTTGCAGATTTTAACATCTGCATTGAATGCATTAAAGGGAAACAAACCAAAGGCAAGAAATATGGTGCATATAGAGCTAATGAAGTCTTAGAGTTGATACATACGGATGTTTGTGGACCGTTTCCAACACCTTCTTGGAATGGTCAACGCTATTTCGTATCATTCATAGACGATTATTCACGATATGCATACATATTTCTTATTCATGAAAAGGCTCAAACATTGGACGTATTCAAGTCCTTCAAGGTTGAAGTTGAAAATCAACTCAACAAAAGGATAAAGCAAATTAAGTCTGATCGTGGTGGTGAATACTACGGTCGTTATGATGGTTCAGGTGAGCAACGTCCAGGGCCTTTTGCCAAATACCTAGAGGAGTGTGGTATCGTCCCTCAATACACCATGCCGGGCTCTCCAAGCATGAATGGTGTAGCTGAAAGACGAAATCGTACTTTACAGGATATGGTAAGGAGTATGATAAGTCATTCCTCCTTGCCTCAATCACTCTGGGGTGAGGCAATAAAAACAGCAGCATACATTCTGAATAGGGTGCCAACAAAAGCAGCTGCTAAAACACCTTTTGAGCTTTGGCTGGGGCGAAAGCCTAGTCTAAAGCATTTCCATGTTTGGGGATGTCCAGCTGAGGCACGGCCTTATAGGCCACATGAGAATAAATTGGACTCCAAAACTGTGAGCAGCTACTTTATTGGCTATTCTGAACGATCAAGGGGCTATAAATTTTATGATCCCAAATTAAAGACAATTTTTGAGACGGGTACAGCAGTATTCTTCGAGGATATTGAGTTTGGGGGGAAGAATAAAATAAAGGACTTTGTCTTTGAGGAAGAATCAACTTCTAATATGGTTAATGAGGAATTGCTTTATATTCCGATTTCTTTTGACAATGATCAAGATTCCACTCTTGTCATTGATAATATCGGAATTCCAGAACATCAAGATATTGTTGATCTCCCAGAGGTACAAACTCAACAACCTCTTGAAGAAGCAATTGAAGTTCAAGTGCCATTACGGCGGTCCACGAGAGAAAGAAGAAATGCTATTTCGGATGTCTATGAAGTATTTCTTCAGGAACATGAAGATGATGTTAGCATCATGGAAGATGATCCTATCAACTTCCGTCAAGTTATAGAAAGTTCCAATTCGGTAAAGTGGGTCGAAGCAATGAATGAAGAGTATAAGTCAATGCAAGACAATAAAGTATGGGAACTTGTCCCATTACCAGAAGGTACAAAACCTGTTGGTTGTAAATGGATTTTTAAGACCAAAAGGGATTCAAATGGTAATGTGGAAAAGTATAAAGCTCGTCTTGTGGCAAAAGGCTTTACTCAAAAATACGGGATTGACTATAAAGAGACATTTTCTCCGGTTTCAACTAAGGACTCTTTTAGATCAATTATGGCACTTGTAGCACATTTTGATATGGAGCTACATCAGATGGATGTAAAGACAGCGTTTCTCAATGGCGACATTGATGAAACAATTTATATGGTGCAACCAGAAAACTTTGTATTAGGAGACCCAAAGAATATGGTTTGCAAATTAAAGAAATCCATCTATGGGCTTAAGCAAGCGTCTCGTCAGTGGTACCATAAATTTCATGAAATAATTCTCTCATTTGGTTTTGAAGGGAATTTAATCGATGATTGTGTGTATCACAAGTTCAGTGGGAGTAAGCACATATTTTTGGTTTTATATGTGGATGATATTTTGCTTGCCACAAACGATATAGGCTTATTGCACCAAACCAAGAAGTTTTTATCGAAAAATTTTGAGATGAAAGATCTTGGTGAGGCTTCATTTGTATTAGGAATTCAGATACGTCGAGACCGTTCTCAAAGTATTCTTGGATTGTCACAAATGAGCTATATCGATAAAGTACTTAAGAGATATGGCATGCAAGATTGTAAACCAGGCAGCACCCCGGTCGCTAAGGGAGATAAATTTAATCTCAAACAATGCCCTAAAGGAAGTCTTGAAATTCAAGAAATGCAAAAGATTCCTTATGCTTCGGCGATAGGAAGTCTTATGTATGCTCAAGTATGTACGCGTCCGGATATTGCGTACATAGTAGGTGTATTAGGCAGATATTTAAGCAACCCAGGTATGGATCACTGGAAAGCAGCCAAAAGAGTTATGAGATACCTTAAGAGAACCAGGAATTACATGCTCACTTATAGGAGGTCAGATAGTCTTGAGATCATTGGGTATTCTGACTCCGATTTTGCGGGATGCCAAGATAGTTTAAGATCCACTTCAGGCTACATTTTTCTGTTAGCTGGTGGAGCCATTTCATGGAGAAGTGCCAAACAGGGACTTACAGCTTCCTCCACCATGGCAGCAGAATTTGTTGCTTGTTATGAGGCATCAAATCATGGAATATGGCTGAAGAATTTTGTCACAGGGCTGCGTATTCTAGAAGGGATTGAAAGACCCCTTAAGTTATTTTGTGACAATAAATCAGCTGTATTATATTCTAACAACAATAGGAGCTCAACGAAGTCGAAGCATATCGACATCAAGTTCATTGTTGTAAAAGAAAGGGTACAAAGTGGGCAAATTTCTATAGAACACTTAGGTACAAACTCCATGGTAGCTGATCCTTTGACAAAAGGTTTGCCACCTAATATCTTTCATGAGCATACTGCTCGTATGGGTCTTGTAGAGATAGATGATCTCTAGGTTGAGTGGGAGTTTGTAATTGGTTGTTTATCTGGATGCTTGTTTTATAGACATTGCTTATATATTTTTATTCTGATCAGAAATGAAGTATTATTCAATTATTGCACTTTGTACAAATGAGGTTAAAGTTTGATCTCATTAAAGTTAAGCTGGACCAGTTGAAAATTGACATGAAAAGATCACCTTGCATGTAATTTTCATGCCACTAATTCATGATTGATCTATGTTATTTAGTCATATTGATATAAGTGACCATTGAAAGGTTTAGTTGTGATTGATACAACGAATACCGCTTTGATCCTATGTCAATATTACTAATGAACAAGATTGTTTAGAATGTCCCAAGACTTGATGACAATACATGTGCACACTAAGGATATATCATTCATTATATTGTATATGTGTCCAGTGGGAGATTGTTAGAATTTTTTTTTTTGGGACACTTATATAATTAAGTGAATGTATATAGTCATCAAATATATTAAGTCAATATTATGTGATCTAATTTTTTGAAATAAAGAATTTGACTTAATGACATAATTGTCATGAATATTATTGTGGATACCATATGCAGAATTTCTAATTTGATGAGGGGCCAAATTAGAAATATGCGAAAGGTTGTAACTGTTGAAGATCTCAACGGTTACAAAACAGTTATTGGGTTATGGTCCCCATTTGTAGAATGTAATATCTCTATTCTGTATCCCCATCAACAGAGAGAATAAGGAACTTAAGGAAATTCTACATTTGGAAGATCAAAGCCAAAGAGACTATGGCCAAAGATTCAGGTACGCTTCTGCACTGAATTTATGTTTAAGTTAAGAATAAGATTGTAGATTCAGTTTCATAAGGATAAGAGAAACTGAGAATTTTATTAACAAATACACCATCCTTGCCATTAAACCATTTCTCTGAAAACTCTCCTCTTAAAATACTGCAAACTCCACAGCTATCCTGAGTGCGTAGACCTCGAGACTGGTTCAGGCCGAGAGAGCAAGCCATGGTGGTGCAGTGGAATCTCAAATGCTCATCTCCATCGACCAAGCAACGAGGGAGCTTCATGGGTAGCTTGCTAGCTTTGGCCTTTACCATTTCTCTGTGTTCTTCAAATTCAGATAATGTTTTTTCAGTATTGTTCACTTTGAAGACCTTGTCGATCTGCATGAACTTGTATTCTTCATTTTTAAGCCACCTTCTTTGACAGATTATTTCCACTACTTTTCTTGAAGCGTCTTCTTTTCCGAGCTCGGTGACTGCGCAGTCTGCGCTCTCAAATGGAAAATCATTTCATAATTATTTTCTCTTTATTAAAAACAGATTATTCTACATAAATTTGAAGATCAACCAATAAAATAGCAGAAGTTAGATGCTTGCAATACCTGCATACATGGAGCGATGTAAATTCAAAGCTCTATAAAACATATCTCTTTCCGAATCCGATCTTCCCACCGGCGAAGAATAACCATGATCGGAGAGCCGGTGAAGCTAGCCCCTCAACTGATGAACTATTTCATTGCTTGTCGAGCTCCTATAATTATTGGTTCGTCTCTTACGAAGACTAGAACGACCACGCTCTTCTGGTTTTTTTGTCTCAGAGCCAGTGGATTTGCTCGGAGGTTCTGGTTCATGAACATCACACAGACAAAGCTTGCAGAGTCGCATAGATTTCTTCGGGGAAAACCACATATCTGCCGGAAAACACAATTGCATTGTGATTTCATGCACCATTTAGACTGGGTTTTTCTTTATTTCTAAAATTATTCTTTCCAAACTTGAGATAATTAGATAAATTTTCCTGAGTTTTGACGGAGAGATGTCTTCTCCGATACATGAATTTGTCGGAATCGTCATTACTGTCAAATTCCTATTTGATGCCTGGGTTTCTTATTCATTTCCTATAATAATAACGCCATTAATTTCTTGTTAACAAATAAATATGGGAATATAAAGAATTTGTGTTGCAACTCATTACTACATTGATATTACTTTGCTTTCATGGCTGAACCTGCTCATCCAGACGGTCAAGGCCTGCCTGTCTAGTCTTTAAGAGAGAGAGAGAGAGAGAGAAGTCGATAGATGTTAAGATTATATAACGAGAACATTGAAATTACAAGAAATAAATTGAAAGAATGAAGTATCAAAGCTTGTGAGATTCTCCAATAGAAGCCAGAGTGTGCATGTCTGCATGGTATCGGTCCCTTGCAGAAGAAAATACAGCAAAACGTAGCCCGCAAAGCTTGGGATACCCTACTTAACTTTTCTTATCTCTCAGGAAAGGAATGAGTATTCGAGAAGTGGAAGAAAGTATAAAATAAAATGGAATAAAGAACAAAAATGCAGATCAAGAAGAAGATTTAACCTTTAGATCCACAGCTCAATCCAGCTAATTTCTTTGTGTTTTTTAAGCTCTGCAACAAGTCCTATCTCTTTATATATGCTTCTTTCTACTTCGTAAGACTCCATTATCAGTTTCCATCTTCTCCTTAGAACTTATCTCTAGCAGATAGCTCTGTACCTGCAAAATGCCAAAAAGCTATGGCTTTCTGGTCTGCATTTTGGTCGTGGTGATGGATGTTGTGGCTGGGATACTCGGAATTGAGGCAGAAATGGCTCAAAACAAGGTGGACTAAAAAGACAGCCATTTTCACTGTACTTACTAGTTTGGTCGCGTCCATTTGTTCTTATTCTTTCGTGGGTTTTCTTTTTCCTCAGGTAAAACACATGAAAGTGTGGATTTTTGAGTGTCGAGACCCAAGCTACCAAGCTTTCAAGCTTGGTATAGCTGCTGCTATACTTCTCGCTCTTGCTCACGCCACTGCCAACTTTCTTGGTGGCTGTATCTGCATATTTTCTGGGGATGATTTTAAAAAATCTACTGCAAATAAGCAATTAGCGGCTGGCTCCCTTCTTTTCTCATGGTATTTCCTCTGCCTTCGTGAGAGAGAGAGAGAGAGAGAGAGAGAGAGAGAGAGAGAGAGAGAGAGAGAGAGAGAGAGAGAGAGAGAGAGAGAGAGAGAGAGAGAGAGAGAGAGAGAGAGAGAGAGAGAGAGAGAGAGAGAGAGAGAGAGAGAGAGAGAGAGAGAGAGAGAGAGAGAGAGAGAGAGAGAGAGAGAGAGAGAGAGAGAGAGAGAGAGAGAGAGAGAGAGAGAGAGAGAGAGAGAGAGAGAGAGAGAGAGAGAGAGAGAGAGAGAGAGAGAGAGAGAGAGAGAGAGAGAGAGAGAGAGAGAGAGAGAGAGAGAGAGAGAGAGAGAGAGAGAGAGAGAGAAGTCGATAGATGTTAAGATTAATAACGAGAACATTGAAATTACAAGAAATAAATTGAAAGAATGAAGTATCAAAGCTTGTGAGATTCTCCAATAGAAGCCAGAGTGTGCATGTCTGCATGGTATCGGTCCCTTGCAGAAGAAAATACAGCAAAACGTAGCCCGCAAAGCTTGGGATACCCTACTTAACTATCGAGAAAATCTTGTGGGTTAGCGCACCATCGTCTTCTATCGTTAGGTGGCATTGTATGTTTCATCCATGGGCTTCTTGCAGTTGCTTATTACGTATCCGCCATTGCTGCACACAGAGAAGAAAAGAAGAAGCCCCATGTGAATCCGGTTGTTGGAATCCCTGTTTGACAGCTCTGTTTCCCTCTCTTCCGATTCTGTCCAGCATTGTTGTAGTTCTTCATTTGTTCTTACTTCTTCTTGAAGTTGTCGCAGTAGCTTCAGGCAAAGAAGAAATCTGATTGTTTTTGGTGTGAATACAATTACTTGAATTTGTGGGAAAGCTTGATCGTAATAACGGAAGCCAAACCTTCTTTATATCATACAAATATAGTGATTTACGTTGTATTTTCTTTTTTCTCTGAAGTTTGTTTGATTTCTAACAAAAAAAATTTTGTAAATTGCATGCAAAATATAGCAGACTTCATACCTGAAGATTGCTTAATTGCCCCTCAACTTCTCTTTTATTTCTTTCTCGCTTGCTCTGTTTCTTTCTCTTACGGGGAGTCACATTGTATTGTAATTGCCTGTTCTCTCGCCAATCTTCTTCCTCTGCCAGGCCATGGTCATAGATTTCGCTCCCATTTCACTTCTGCTCCGCGGCAGTTGCTTCTCCACTTGAGGGTTCAGCGTGTTAATGGCCGCCCTCCGTCTTCTTTCTTCGGATTTCTCTCTGGTAGACAAATCAGAAGATCTCATTTATCTCACCCTATTCTTTAATCTCGAATCCTTTCTCTCTCCAGCTTCCATTTCGTTGACACTGCTCCGTTGCTTCTTTAACTCTCCCTTGCACTTGACCAAGCCAAGTATTTCTAATATTTTTCATGGGTTAAAATTCAATTTGAATGTCAAAGTAGGTTATTAATTTGACACAACACAACGAAGTTCAATCATTCGGTTCTGAATTTACGCCTAGAGCGAGGGCTCATCTAAATTGAACGACTTTCCGTTCTGTACTGTGCTTACGTAACACTTGATATATTAGGGGCAAAATCAATTTGGAAGCTAAAGACTTCCGTTCAACGTGTACTACATGTGATTTGATAACAGAGGGTTCTTGTTCCGGAACAGTCTGTTATTTTTAACCCTAATTTTTTAGTATTATGGAAACGGAGGATTCTCGTTCTGAAACAGTCTTTCGTGTTCAAACAAAATGTTTAAAAACGGGGTCGATTTGGGGCGAAAACCATCTTTCAGTGACCTAATTTTTTAGACAAGTGAGAACGGGGTGCCGGTTCAAGACGGGCCCCATTCTCAACCTTAATTTTGAGAATGAGAAATCGTTACCCTCAAATAATTGTCGATGCCTAACGCTATATAAGAAATCGATCACTCGTTACACCCCACTTACTTTCGTTGAATTTTCTACCGTCTCGTACGACTTAGCAGAAATGGGTGTGTATCAGAGATCGGGATTTTGTCAAATTTTTGTGGGAGGTACAAGTGTGTGTATATATATATATAATATTATTTTATTTTATAAATTAAAGCAATTTAATTGAAATGAATTAAATAATATAATTTAATAAAATAATTTATTAAAAATAAAAAGGAAGGAAAAACCCTCTTCATCTTCTTCCTCGGCGGACGAGTGGGCGCGCAGAGAGAGAGAGCAATCGGCCGTCGACAAGCGAGTTTAGGGTATCAAAACGCTCATCTCTGGAAGACCTACAACATTGGTGGAGGAAGATCAAAATGTTAGTCGAGTTTCGACTCGTTTTTCTCCGAAAAACGTTTAGGGTTTCGACGTTTAGATTAGTCGCCTAGAAACCTTGTTTGTCTCGAATTTTGGTATGTATAAGTTGGACATATTGAGAGGAAATGATAAATGGTGAGAGAGGGAGGAAAAAGGGGCCGGCCGGCAAGGTTTTCGCCGGTCGAGTCGCACGTCGAGCGGCGCTGCTACTGGAGTCCGTGGCTGAGACAGGCCTGCCTGCGTGGGGCCTAGCCAAGCCAGACCGGACCGGGCCGGACCTGGTTGAATCGTTCTGAGGCCCAATTTTTTCCCATTTTTCCATCTTTCTTCTCCTCTCCTCTCCTCTCCATTTTAATAGGGTATTTCGCCCTTTTTGGATGTTTTTGGCAGGAGTTTGGTCGCTTTTTCGGACCGGCAAACCAAATTTCCAGAACTGCATTTCCCAACTTGTTTCCGCGTTCAGAACGCAATGATGGCCTCCTTTTGCTGAAATTTCACCCTAATCGTTTTACACGTAAATCGAAATAAGATCCTAAACTTCGTTGCTAGGTGTATATGTTAGAATCTCGCAAGATAGGTCGATTAGTATTGTTTTTGGATAAATTCGAGACTTTTAAGGAATTTTTTTGGGGTTTCGAGAGTCGAGCGTGCAACATCAAAATTTCAGGTTTTGTCGATGATGCACGTGTGAATCGATAGATCATTCTAGAAATTGTAAGTTGTTACAATTAGGGTTTCTAGTCTCGATTTAGGAGTCCCTTCTTGTCGCTTCGTAATTGTATTAGATTTTGGATGTTGGATTGGTTGTAGATTTCGACGATTTTCCAGTTTTGGTGCCTGCTTTGGGTCGCGGGTGTCATCATGTTGGTAAATTGTAGTCGTCATCCAGAGATGGGTTTCTATAATATACGTTTTTACTCTTTCATTGCATTGCATATTTATCAAAAGAAACCTATTTTTGTGGATGACACCTACGAAAACTCTAATGGGGTCTTGCTGCAAACACGTCAAACTTTTACGTATATGGACGTTGGTTTTACACGTTTAAATAATATGTGCATGGTGTTTCATTATAGATTGATGAATGTGCAGCCAATGGACATTTTGATTGGGCTTATTGAGCCTTCTAGTGTTGGACTTCAGTCGTTTTGGACTGCAGTGTATGGGCAACCAGAAGAACCGAAATTGGACACAATGTTTGTTTTGGGCAGTTTACGTCATTTTGAAGACGGTCTTAGGTTGCATTGTGTTGCTTTAGTGTTTGAGCAATAATAATGATTTGATAATTTGAAAATTATTGGCTTGTGGAGCCTATTTTGACTAAAAAAAAAAATGTTTATGAATATAAATTCATGCATTACATTTTTATAACTTATTATGATTTAAAAAAAATAAAAATAAAACTAGTTTTGCATATGAATCTGAGTATAGTATAGGGTTCCCTACTGAGTTAGTCACTCAACCTAAAGACCTCCTTCCAACTCTCAGGTTAGAATCGTAGAGGCTGATATTGCGGATGATCGTTGTGGTGTGTATCTTCGTTTCGTTCTCTTCTTCCTTGAGAGTTTTAAATTTTTGTCATGGTGAGGATATTCTCAATTGTATTAATTTTTTATTCTTTAGTATGTAACTATTGGGTGTTGGGCTTTCATTTCTTGCACAGTATCTTTATTGGATTATTTGAGTTTCTACTCTATCTTATTTTTTATTTGATCACTATATGGATTCGGCCCATCTTTCGTGAGTCAGTGGTCATTTCTTTTAAAGTCTTCCGTTGTCAAATCTAGCCTGGAGCTGGGTGGTCGGGTCCTCTACGAGGATCAGACCGCTCAACCAGGCGTTTCTATTTAGGTCCATTTCCAGGTCATGACATGATCTATTCTAGGTTAGGTTCTTCTTCTGGTGTATTTCAATCTAATTTCCTTCCATACTTTTGTTCAGAGGTTGTATGTTTGAGATTATTGGAATTGAAAAATTATCAATCTAGTTCTCTTATACGAACTCTATACAATAATAAAATAAAAGACGAGATGAAATTACAAAATAACTCGACGTTCAAGAAATTTGTCAGCTCTTCCAAAATAACGAGACATTCGAGAGGTCTGTTAGTTCTCCTTTTAGATTATTTTTTTAAAAAGATAATTCATTCTTATGCTATAATCTCTCATCTAAATAAAAAAATATCTAAAGAATTTCAAAATACATAATTAAGATATTATTTAAAAAATCTAAAAGACAACTAAATGACATCTTTTCAACGTAACCTTTTATTTTTCCCAAATTGTACTCCGTTGAAAGTTGAAACTCAACCATTCTAATCAAGGCTTCTTGGGTCTGAGTATAGTCAGGCTGCATTGGATTATTCACCGATGAAATTTTGAGTACAGGTTTTATGGATGGGATGGAGTTAATAGAGGTCTTTGTTATGGTAGTAGCGGGGTTAGTGCAGAAATAGTGGCATATAATGTGTTTGTTCTGTATTCTTCACTCTTCTTTTGAGCAGAAACAGCCTTGTTCAATCCACGAATCATAATCTCCTCTACGAAATTATGCATACTACTACATATAATTTGTTTGTTCCTCTTTTGATTTACATGAATTATGCTGTTTACTGACATGTAGTTCTGGTTTTGGTTGACTTCAGGCTCTTGTAAGTCATATATCAGCTCTTCAAAGGAAAATGGTCTCGTCTTGTATTAATGAGTTGCACATCATTCTTGAAAGACCAAGGCGATGAAAGCTTGCATGACAGATTGGAATCTGCTTATCCAACTGATGATGAAACTGAGGCCGAGGTCTGTATATATCTTACTAATTTTTTTCTGGGTGTAGCAGAGTAGACCAAATGGTTTAGATGACAAAAAATTGAGAAAATGGAGACGGAGACAGAATGTGCCGAAGAATACAGTCCAAATAATTGGTCTTATGATTTCATTTTCATTTGCAGAAAACCTTGCAAAACTATTAACCTACCCAAGCTTGGCAAGAACGTCATTGAGAGACGACAGAGTCCGGGCGTAGTACTTCTCTGCTGCAGGCGTGCTCTTGATCTTCGCTGCATGGTCCAACTGTTGTTCGAAGATAAGAACACGAGTGAGTAAGAATTAAACCTCGGTGCGAGCAGAGTTTGTAAGGTTTGGTTTTATATGCTCACCTCGCTTATGTCGGAGAAGAGCTTCCCAGTTAATTCCTTGAGTGATTTCTTCTCTTCTTTGGGCTTTGATGCGATGACAGTGTCGAGGTCATATCGGAGGTACTGCGCCTTTAGACGGAGGTCCATCTGGACATATGGCCATGCCTTCTTGTCTATCAAAGCCTTCACTCCAACGATGTCTTTCGCTGACTCCTTCGCCCGCGCCGCCGCCTCAGCAGGGGGCAATGCTTGGATGAAGAATCTTTTCTTCAGTGGCAAATCAAAGTCTCTCGGTTCGTCAGAGTTCAATGTCCCGGCTGCCAGAAAAATCACGAATTACCCACAAATTCAAATTCTTTTTTCGCACGATTGGTTAGATGTGTTTCACTTACGGAGGCCGCCGGATGGAGGTGGGGGAGGACCAACTTTAATGGACTTGGCATCGGCCAGCGCTGCTCGGACGAAAGAACCTCCGGCTAAACCAGCGGCCACCAAAACAAGCACAGCCCTTCGACCGGTTTCTGGTTCAGCAGGAGCTTGCTGGGCTCTAATGGCGAACCCAGCTTTGTTGGGCACGACCCCGTTGTTTACATTCGAGTTCAGACGTGTCGAGCCACTAAGGCTGAGGCTACTCTCCAACACAGCTTGAGAGGAGCCGCACAGTCCAGCCATGGAAGCCATTGCCTGAGCCATCTTCTTAACCCCTCTTCCCTTCGCCCTCTAGAGTATTTAACTCCTCGGCTTTCAAGAAACAGAATGAAGAAGAAACCTCGAAATATAATCTCTGGATAAAGTTGTTTGGACGCGATCTTCGTTTCTGTGATGTGGAGAGACCGCGTGGAGAAGGAGAACCTTATCTGCGATATCCTCCTACTTGGATAAGCAGGATACGCTATTCACCAATCAAGTCTCTCCACGTGCCACCTTGTCTGACAACCTGGCCGCTAGTCCACCGTGGGCGAATAGCATGGTTATTTCTCGAAGTCCCATCCCATATTATAAAATAAAATAAAATTAGAGTGCATATTGTTATATTATCACTCTCAAGTTATTTTTATGTGAATTTGTTAAGCGAGAACACAATATAAGAAAAAACCACTTGGTTCGTGCAAGTTCATGTCTGGTTTTTCATTCTCTTTTAAGGTTACATGGCCCACGTATTGGAAGCTAAGCTCCATTTTTTTTTTGTCACTGTTGCATCCATGTCTTCGTTTAATATTTACATAGATGAATTGATTGTTTTGTTTGAAGAGGTTAAAGAAGTGGGTGTCCTTCAAATTTGTTGTTATTAGATCTGCTATGAATTTTGAAATCTGCTTTATGTTATGGTTATGGTATGATAAGTGTTCGCTTGCAGGCCGCGACAACTCTGCTATCAGAACACATCATGTTGTAAATGTATTGTTTGGATTGCTCGTTGTTAATAAGAAAATGTCATTTCATCGAGTTCTACAACTGGGTATCGCGATAATCGTCATGGGTGTTCAAGCCAGTTGATAGTTGATTTTGAGATTTCAGAACATAAACAATGCTTATAATTGCAGCTAAACCACAAAAGCACTATCGAGGATATAAATCAGTGATTGAAGCCTCGTTTGCTGATGGCTCGATGTCAACCCGTTTACCAGATGGTGTAACGAGCGAAACTTCCGATGAAGCACTCGGTTCAATGTTGCTTTGGAGTAAAAATGCAGGCCGTGATGGGATTGAGAGGGTGAGGGAGGAGCTACTCAGCATGAGAACCACAGAAGCCATGGTTGGCCTGCTGGTTGCCCTTTCTTGAACACAAAGCAATCCTATCTGAATGCATCTCATTATTTGATCTACCCAACCTCTTTCCAGTGTACTGTCTATAATATTTGAGATTTTCCCTTCCTTCCAATTTCTCCATGCCTGCAAAAAGTTTCACCCCAACAATCTAAGTATGGATGCTTTTGTTAAGAGTTCATGATTTTGGTGTCAATACTTACATAGCCCAGAAGGTGTTCTGTGCTCTCCCCTTTTTCGAATATCAAATTATTCTGACTTCGGCCACTCACAATTTCCAAAACTATAACACCAAAACTATATACATCTGATTTGACTGAAAATTGCCCGAGATGCACATACTCTGGAGCCATATATCCGCTAAATGTATGAATAAAAAAAAATATGGTTATTTTCAAAAGAGGTCAGCGTAGCTTGTTTCAGTTTAAGTTAGAACTACGTGAAGAATCTTATAGCTAGAATAAACTGTAGGTGTCGTGTCTAAAACTTACAATGTTCCTGCAATCTTGGATGTGTTGCCTTGAGTTTGATCAGATTCAAACAACTTTGCCAGGCCGAAATCCGCAATTTTCGGTTTGAGCATTGCATCGAGCAGCACATTACTAGCTTTCAGATCACGATGGATAATTCTAAGTTGGGAGTCTTCGTGGAGGTAAAGGAGTCCACGAGCTATCCCTGAAATGATTTCGTACCGGTTTTGCCATCGTAAATTGAGGCGTTTGACTGGATCTGAATCATACCAAAAACAGGAATTGTTTTAGGCCAATCAGAAGGTGATTGATTATGAGTTGGGAAACTCAGGCAGCGTGAAAAAGAAAGGCATACCAAAGATGAAACGATCAAGGCTGGTGTTGGTGACAAATTCATAGACGAGAACCCTTTCATTTCTATCTAAACAGAATCCATGAAGCCTTACTAAATTCCTATGCTGTAGCTTAGCGACTAACTGGACTTCATTCCGGAACTCCACATCCCCTTGTGCAGAATTTCCAGATAGCCTTTTCACTGCTATGACTTGTCCATCTGAAAGCTTCCCCTGCACAAACACGATCGAGTAAGAAATAGTGACGGCAAAGAAAATTCTGCATCTCAAACCATAAATCCTCCATTACCTTGTAAACAGCTCCAAATCCGCCCTCTCCAAGCTTATTTTCCTCGGAGAAATTATTCGTGGCGTTTCTAATGGTTTCAAAGTCGAATTGTAAGGACTCTTCAGTCTTTACATCACCAGCCCCTACATAATACACAAATTATACATCAGAATGAAGGCTGAAAATTGGCAGGAGTAGATAAACTACAACTAAGTATAGTTATGGAGGCAGGAGACTTGAAGAATTTGAACTTACTTTCATTGCTTCTCTTTCTCCTAAAACAGATGAAGATACAAATCAAAGACATTACAACCAACACACCAACAATAGGCACAACAATGACAATGACAATTCGAGAGGTATCATTCTCCTTTCCTGCAAGTACTAAATTTATTACAAACAATAATGAATTCAGTAATAGAAACATGAACGAATGAAGCAATCGACAAGTTTTAAAAAAATTCAGTAAATTTCAATTGTTGCTTTCGCAACAGTTTACCTTCTTCGCCTACTCTTACTGGGGGAGGGGATAGCAGAGGCGGCGGGGATTGCGGCAAAGAAGGCTGATAGAACCGATTCTCTTCGTATCTCAAATAACAACTAGGTGAACCCACTATAACACTCCCAGAACAACAAGATGGAATTCTACTAATCGAAGTAGTCAAGCAATCGTCGCATTCTTGCTTAGACAAATCAGGTGTACACTGTAGAAGAGCATAGAGAGTTCTGAAATTCGACGTCGGGGCACTTCCTGCCTCATATTTTAACAGAGAGGTACCGCCCGCAGCTTTACCTTTCAAATCATCCAACAAAATCCGAAGATCTCTGTAATACTGATCCCAATCCGAGACATTTGCTGTAGTCCATATAATATGATATGGATCCGTCTCCATCAATCCAAATATGCTCCGATTGGAGTATTTCAACATGCACTCATTGTACCACCCGATAGCCTCCTTCCGATTCGGACAAAGCCGCGGGAGGAGGATCCTCGAGTTGTTTAGGCAGCTCCGGCAAGCAGCGGAATCGATGTCGCCCCTGCAAACCCCGATTGCGTTGGCGGCGTTGGAATTTTGGCCGAGAGAGAAATTGAAAAATCCGTAGTAGACGTAGTCAAGTGTCAAAATGGAGGAGAGGAGGTTGTGGAGGTTGGCGCCGTAGGAGTCGTTGGCAGTGTAATTCCCATTGCTGTCACTGCATACGTGGTAACGGAAGCCTGGCTGTGCGCTAAGCGGGGTTGAGAAGAAGAAGAAGAAGAGAATCAGGAGGCGAGTTACAGCCATTTCCTCAAGCTTTCCCGATCGAACGACGCTGCAATACACTGGACGCTCGTCTTCCACAATCCCAATAAGAATTGCAGGAAAACGGAGAAAAGATTCCGCCGGACTGAGTCTTACCGTGTAGGTGCAGCATGTTTGAAATTTAAACGATAAGACTAAGCCCTCCTTTCCATTGAAGTCTAGAAAGTCTTCACACGCCATAATCCACAGGATAGTTTTCCAGTCAACCTTCTTCGACTTTCTCTCGTTTTTTTAAGTTCTATAATTTTATTTTTTTCTAAATATAATGTTAAACTATATAATAAAATAAAAATCACCCAAATCTTTTAATCTTTAAAAACAGTGCAAAAATATAGAATATATGCAATCTCTGAGAGAAATACATAATTTTTATGTGTACTTCACTGATTAATTAATATAAAATAATGTGCGAATGTGCAGTACGGTGTTGTGTCCGGGCATAATCGTGTCTTGTTCTTTTTTCTTCTTAGCTCACAAGTTGAGTAAGAGCTAGCGAGGATAGAGGTCACTGTTAGTGATGGTAGATTCATTTGAATGGCCGAGGGAGTTCCTCTCGGAACCTGCTGGCTCTGTCTTCTCTGCTTCGACGACGGTGCTGCTCGTATAAAATGCAGGTCCGGCTGGGACGGGGAGGGAGAGAGAAAAGCTGTTGAGCATTAGAACTACGGACGCCATTGTCGGTCTTCGGGCCGGGTCTTCTTGAACGCACAACAGCCCGATGTGAATGCATCTCATCATTTCATTTTTGGAACCTGAAGTCAGTGTTGGGTCAATTACGTTTGAACCTCTTCCTTCTCTCCAGCTATTCCAAACCTGAAACGATTTCATTTGATCACGAGGATTCAATTTCAATTTATGCTGACATGATTACTGTTAATGCTTACAAAACTCAAGAGGTCTTCCACTCTTTCTCCGTTGCGGAAGCAATTGTTCTTTTGGCCGCTAACTATCTCAAGAATTATTACGCCAAAGCTGTACACATCAGATTTTACTGAAAACTGTCCGTGGAGGACATACTCTGGTGACATATAACCACTGTAAAATCCAATACAAGAAGACTTGATCAAAAGTAATAAAAGGCCATAGGATAAACATAAAATAAGTTTTATGATACTTACTATGTACCCACTACCCTGCTAGTGTTCCCTTGCGTCTCGTCCAGTTCAAACAGTTTTGCCATTCCAAAATCTGCTATTTTGGCATTCATTTCTGCATCTAACAGAATGTTGCTGGCTTTGAGATCACGATGAATAATTCTAAGTCGAGAGTCTTCATGAAGATAAAGTAGTCCTCGAGCAATGCCACCTATGATTTTGAATCTCCTGTCCCACTCTAAATTTGTCCGTCTTTGTGGATCTATATACTCAGACAATATATCAACAGTCAATAACTTTTCCATATCTATATACTTGATACAATAAGTGCTAACCTTTCCAAGCTCAGCAAAATATATAGTTAAGCTATGAAATAAATTTTGAGTAAAAAGTGTTGGAAACATGGAGCATACCAAATATAAATTGATCAAGGCTTGCATTGGGCACAAATTCATAAACAAGAAGCCTCTCATTTCCTTGCAAGCTGAATCCTAAGAGCCTGACTAAGTTCCGGTGTTGAAGCTTACCGACCAAGACAACTTCATTTTTAAATTCAAGGTCTCCCTGGCCTGAGTTCCTCGAAAGCCTCTTCACGGCAATGCTTTCTCCGTTAGATAGCTTACCCTGGAATATGGATCAGCAGCTATTAGACAAATTTTAGACTACTACAAAAAATTTAGGTATTATCTCTGCTTTCTTACCTTATAAACGGGTCCGAACCCACCTTGTCCAAGCTTGTTTGCAACAGAAAAATCATCTGTTGCTGCCTTAATAACAGCAAACTCAAATTGCAGCGTCTCAGATGTGAAAATTCCATCCTCGTCTCGTTCTCGCAAAGGAAGACCTTGAAACGCATTCAAAATGTGCATGTGTTGGTCAGTTTTAGCCAAAATGGCAACATATTCAGGAGTAGCTAGAAATTCAGTTGTAGGAAACACTAGAAATTACAATAAATGGCATGGTGCGAGGATAGTTTCGAAGATGTTAAGCAAGAATGAGTAATTGGGAAGAATACGAACATTTAAACTGAATTTAAACTTACTCTCTACTCTCTCCATTGAATTTGCATGCTTTCTCTTTCTAAATATTAAGACAACGGAAATGGCGACGATCAGGATCAATCCAGCAACAGAGGTGACAACAATGATAATGATGGTTCTAGCTCTGTTACTTTGTTCTCCTGCAAATTCAGCGGTCCCGTTGATTGAATCAGAATTGAAATCATACGAGATGATAGTTTAATACTCTACTGATAATTATGACTGCAAATTTAATAGTAAAATAAGTATTAGTTCACACCAGGTATCATTCTCCTTTCCTGCAAGTACTAAATTTATTACAAACAATAATGAATTCAGTAATAGAAACATGAACGAATGAAGCAATCGACAAGCTTTAAAAAAATTCAGTAAATTTCAATTGTTGCTTTCGCAACAGTTTACCTTCTTCGCCTACTCTTGCTGGAGGAGGGGATAGCAGAGGCGGCGGCGATTGCGGCAAAGAAGGCTGATAGAACCGATACTCTTCGTATCTCAAATAACAACTAGGTGCACTCACTATAACACTCCCAGAACAACAAGATGGAATTTTTCTAATCGAAGTAGTCAAGCAATCGTCGCATTCTTGCTCAGACAAATCAGGTGTACACTGTAGAAGAGCATAGAGAGTTCTGAAATTCGACGTCGAGGCACTTCCTGCCTCATATTTTAACAGAGAGCTACCGCCCGCAGCTTTACCTTTCAAATCATCCAACAATGTCCGAAGATCTCTGTAATACTGATCCCAATCCGAAACATTAGCTGTAGTCCATATAATAGGAGCTGGATCCGTCTCCATCAGTCCAAATATGCTCCGATTGGAGTATTTCAACATGCAAGTATTGTACCACCCGATAGCTTCCTTCCGATTCGGACAAAGCCGCGGGAGGAGGATCCTAGAGTCGTTTAGGCAGCTCCGGCAAGCAGCGGAATCGATGTCGCCCCTGCAAAGCCCGATTGCGTTGGCGGCATTGGAATTTTGGCCGAGAGAGAAATTGAAAAATCCGTAGTAGACGTAGTCAAGTGTCAAAATGGAGGAGAGGAGGTCGTGGAGGTTGGCGCTGTAGGAGTCGTTGGCAGTGTAATTCCCATTGCCTTCATTGCATACGTGGTAACGGAAGTCTGGCTGTGCGCTAAGCGGGGTTGAGAAGAAGAAGAAGAAGAAGAAGAAGAAGAGAATCAGGAGACGAGTTACAGCCATTTCCTCAAGCTTTCCCGATCGAACGACGCTGCAATACACCGGACGCTCGTCTTCAGCAAACCCAATAGGATTTAGGAATAGCAGGTAAGACTGAGTCTTCGTGTAGGTGCAGCATGTTTGAAATTTACACGATAAGACTAAGCCCTCGTTTCCATTCAAGTCTAGAAAGTCTTAACACGGCATAATCCACAGGATAGTTTTCCAGGCGACCTTCTTTGACTTTCTCTCATTTTTTTTAGGGGTTTTTTTTTTTAATTTAAACCATAATCTATGATTTTAATTTAAACCAAACCCTAAACTATCAATTTTAACAATTCAAACCTTAAACTATCAAAAACCAAACAAATCAAACCATGTCGAACGGCTGATCACTGTCCGTTCGCTTACCACGAACGACCGATCTAAAAACAACGGTCGTCTGTTCGGTACAGTCCTACGTGGCACTGGACACATCGGATCAGCCGGAGGATTAGTGTTCCACATGCGGTGCACAGAACTCCTAAACGGACGACTGTTCTCAAAATAAAGGTCGTTCGTTCTACAATAATTGTCAATAATTGTCACGAGCCGAACACTGTTTGGGGGAACGGACAGTCGGTTTATAGAATGGTCGTTCGTTCTCCCAATCAGTGACCAGCCCATGACTTAGTAATTGTCACTAGTCGGACACTATTTTGGGGGAATGGACGGCCGGTTTAAGGAATGGCTGGAATGATCGTCCGTACTCCCAATTAGATTCCTACCCGTGACAATTGTTGAGTCACGGGCTGGACAAGGAACGGACGGCCGTTCTCGTGAACGACTATTCGTTCTCCTATACTATATAAAGAAATGACCCTTAATGCTGAACTCATAGATTTTGAAAACTCTAAAACCTCTAGCAACATCGTATTTCTAGCGACTTTTTATTTTTCTCTTTATTAGCAATGTTGATAGATTTTGATTTAAGTAGATGGGTTAATACAGACGAAACAACAAATCAAGTTGCCAACATGGACTGGTATTCGGACGAAACGCCCAGATATGGGGATCTTCAAGCATTCAATCACTTAGAATGTGATGGAGAAATAGAGGTGCATTCTGTAGGATCGTATTATCTAAGAGGGGGGTGAATTAGACTTATTAAAAATTATTTTCTTAATCTAAACGTTTTCTCTCTTGTATGCAATTTCTAAATTAACAGCAAACACACAAGCAAAAACAAAGTAAAAGATAGAGAGAAATTTGACACCGTAGTTTTTAACGTGGTTCGGCCAAACTTGCCTACGTCCACGTTCTAAGGCTCCCCCTTGAAGATTCTTTTCTTCTCTTCACAAGAAAACAAGATCGAACTTCTCGGGCGTCGATCTACTGCCTTTTACAACTCAAGATTGCTCTTTACAGGCGACAATCCACTGCATTTACACTTTAACAGAATGGATAAAGATTTACAGCACAGACTACACTCTCACAAATATCAAATCTTCAGTTAAATTGATGAGAGGTGTAGGAAGAATAACAGAGTATCAATCAGTCTTTTTGCGTATTAGGGTTCAGAGAGAATTTTAGCAAAAAGTTCTTCTCCCGAGCTTCTTTCTTTTTATTTATACTCTGTCTGTAATCGGCTTCAGATCTTGAAGGCTTCTCATCTGAATATGGAAATAGTTGTTGGAGAAACATCCGTACATAGACAGCTAGCTGTTGCGTTCTGAAGTCGCTTTCGTTCGTCGCCATTAATGGTCTGGAGTTAAAGCTATGGACGAGTGTCACTGTTGCTTCGCGGTATTTTAAATATCAGTGTTGGCAGAAAAAGTAAGTGAACTGCCATCGGTAGATGTAACTTTACAATGCTTGAACTGCCATCGGTAGATGTAAGTGGTCAACGTCACTTTCTTCTGCAGGTAGATGGCATTCTTTGCTATGCAGCCGAAAGATACTGTTCAGCGGTGGATGTTGCCTTTGAAGAACCAGCGGTGGATGTTGCCTTTGAAGAACCAGCAGGTGGATGTTGCATTTGAAGAAACAGTGGTGGATGTTGACTTTGTCGTTTTGCTAGCGGTAGAAGTAAACTTTGTCGTTTTGCCAGCGGTAGAAGTAAACTTGTCGTTTTTGCCAGCGGTATACTTTGTCGTTTTGCCAGCGGTAGAAGTAAACTTTGTCGTTTTGCCAGCGGTAGAAGTAAACTTTGTCGTTTTGCTAGCGGTAGAAGTAAACTTTGTCGTTTTGCCAGCGGTAGAAGTAAACTTTGTCGTTTTGCCAGCGGTAGAAGTAAACTTTGTCGTTTTGCCAGCGGTAGAAGTAAACTTTGTCGTTTTGCCAGCGGTAGAAGTAAACTTTGTCGTTTTGCCAGCGGTAGAAGTAAACTTTGTCGTTTTGCCAGCGGTAGAAGTAAACTTTGTCGTTTTGCCAGCGGTAGAAGTAAACTTTGTCGTTTTGCCAGCGGTAGAAGTAAACTTTGTCGTTTTGCCAGCGGTAGAAGTAAACTTTGTCGTTTTGCCAGCGGTAGAAGTAAACTTTGTCGTTTTGCCAGCGGTAGAAGTAAACTTTGTCGTTTTGCCAGCGGTAGAAGTAAACTTTGTCGTTTTGCCAGCGGTAGAAGTAAACTTTGTCGTTTTGCCAGCGGTAGAAGTAAACTTTGTCGTTTTGCCAGCGGTAGAAGTAAACTTTGTCGTTTTGCCAGCGGTAGAAGTAAACTTTGTCGTTTTGCCAGCGGTAGAAGTAAACTTTGTCGTTTTGCCAGCGGTAGAAGTAAACTTTGTCGTTTTGCCAGCGGTAGAAGTAAACTTTGTCGTTTTGCCAGCGGTAGAAGTAAACTTTGTCGTTTTGCTAGCGGTAGAAGTAAACTTTGTCGTTTTGCCAGCGGTAGAAGTAAACTTTGTCGTTTTGCTAGCGGTAGAAGTAAACTTTGTCGTTTTGCTAGCGGTAGAAGTAAACTTTGTCGTTTTGCCAGCGGTAGAAGTAAACTTTGTCGTTTTGCCAGCGGTAGAAGTAAACTTTGTCGTTTTGCTAGCGGTAGAAGTAAACTTTGTCGTTTTGCTAGCGGTAGAAGTAAACTTTGTCGTTTTGCTAGCGGTAGAAGTAAACTTTGTCGTTTTGCCAGCGGTAGAAGTAAACTTTGTCGTTTTGCCAGCGGTAGAAGTAAACTTTGTCGTTTTGCCAGCGGTAGAAGTAAACTTTGTCGTTTTGCTAGCGGTAGAAGTAAACTTTGTCGTTTTGCCAGCGGTAGAAGTAAACTTTGTCGTTTTGCTAGCGGTAGAAGTAAACTTTGTCGTTTTGCCAGCGGTAGAAGTAAACTTTGTCGTTTTGCCAGCGGTAGAAGTAAACTTTGTCGTTTTGCTAGCGGTAGAAGTAAACTTTGTCGTTTTGCCAGCGGTAGAAGTAAACTTTGTCGTTTTGCCAGCGGTAGAAGTAAACTTTGTCGTTTTGCCAGCGGTAGAAGTAAACTTTGTCGTTTTGCCAGCGGTAGAAGTAAACTTTGTCGTTTTGCCAGCGGTAGAAGTAAACTTTGTCGTTTTGCCAGCGGTAGAAGTAAACTTTGTCGTTTTGCCAGCGGTAGAAGTAAACTTTGTCGTTTTGCCAGCGGTAGAAGTAAACTTTGTCGTTTTGCCAGCGGTAGAAGTAAACTTAGGAAGACTCTGCCAGCGGTAGATATAAATTTTGTCGTTTTGCTAGCGGTAGAAGTCTTCTCTTCTACTTCAGTGGATATGCAGTACTTTATCAGTTTCAGCCCTGTTTTGCTATCAAACCCTGAACACTTAGCCAGTTTTGTTAGGCAACTAAAATACCCTTTTCAAAGGGCATTTCCACGTAAAAGCTAGAGAAATATATGATGAGGTCAATATTTAATTTATTAATCAACTTATTAATATCATATGCATAATTCATTAATCTTATATATTTAACTTAATCAAATTACACTTCTTAAAATACATCATCAAAAACATCGTTAGACTTAAACATTATTTAAGTCAACACATTCAACATCATAAACCTTGGGTGATGAGCTTCGAACACCGGTCAAGTCGGAAGATGACGAGGCAGAAAGCATATCTGACATGGTTGGACCTAGAAAGGATCCGTGTTAAACCCACAAAATTAAAAAAAAAATGTGCGCAGGTGAGTAAGTGAGTGAGAACCGAATACAAGATGGAAGAAGGAGATGAAAACCCTAAGCAGACTCGAGAGCTATCTTATGTTATGCTCACGGGTGCATGCTTTTTCGTAGGAAAACAACCACTATCGGGCACCAGTTCGGCCCCCTCGTAGATCAAACTTCCTAGGAAGAATGATGAGGAAGGGTAATACGAGCTTACTCTAACAACCTTGAGCTAGTAAGCGAGGGATATCTACTTCTTTCACGGATTGGAAAATTCGTGGCTTAGCTCCCTTGAAGGTAACAATGTCTTTATCTTTTGAAGACAAAGGTGACTCCTATATTAAGAAATTGACAAAAGGTTTTTGAACCATTACAAAATGCATGCTATATATAGACCTAAGGTGGAGGCTAGGGTTTCCAAGAGAAGGAAAAGAGGAGGGCCATTGGATGGAGAGAAGATGGATGACCGAGATTGAAGCTTCCAAATTTGTGACTTGGGTTGGTTCTTCATGGGCCAAAAATTTGAAGGTGTGCATCCAAGTGTGGGCCTATTTTATCTTCCAAATGTGGCCAAGTTGAGTTTTCACAAATGTGGGCCGGGCCACCAGTGGTCTTCACCCAAAATCATGTCACCCTCAAGTGACTAAGTCTAATAGTAAAACTAATACATGAATGATAAGTAAATGGCTAAGAGTTTGCCAAAAGAAAAATAAGGAAAAAGAAAATTATAAAGAGTTGTCTTCTGAAAGACAAATTCCGGCTTCTGCTAGTCCAACTAGTGCTCTAGTGTCTTCTTCATTCCTTTTCGAGCTTTTCAAGTGGATGTCCCATGTCAAGAGGTGGAGGGGGTGATCCATGTCTAACAAGCTAGAATCTCACGTGGCATCTTCAACTGGATCAACACGTGTTATCGGCCTCCTAGGCACGTCATCCTCTCCGGGTGATTGAGGATTTGTCCTCAAATCCAGAGGGTTGCCTCCTTGTTTTCCTTTTATCTTTCTGGGATCAAAAGGAAAGGTTACTACCAAATGGTAGACTCTACCATTGTGGCCTACAAAATACACACACATATTAGTAATAAAATTCGGCCAGGTTTGGCCGAGGACGGTGGAATGTTTTCCATTCATGCTAAGTTTCAATTCCTTTCTTTCTAAAAATCTTGGCTACACAATTCAACAAAATTAGCTTATTCAAGAATTTATATTTCAAATTGACAACTAGAGGCATGCTCATGGATAGGGGTGTGGAAACCGAACCGGAACCGACGAACCGAACCGGAACCGATGAAATAGGTTCGGTTCGGATCGGTTTTGACCTCCTGAAAACCGGACTTCGGTTTGGCACTGGTCAAAACCGACTTGGGCGGTTCGGTTATCGGTTTTGATCGGTGAAACCGATCAAAACCGAACCGAACCGATTTTGATTAAAATTCACTAACAGTTTTAACGGCAACACTTGTACAGTTGAGTGAAATATAATAAAAACCAGACAAATTTCTGAAAAGTAGCGCAGGTTTTCTGTGTAACAAAGATGAATAAAAATGGAGTAGTGGGGAAGATAAACCCTAGATTCAAACGAAATCAGTCCTCTCCCACACTGGGTAACAATGGCATTCACTACGCCAAAACCACAGGTGAGAGGAAAAATTTTCAAACTAGACCTAGATTTACAGATCTAAACCCAGATGATAATTAATAATAATAATTCTAAAACTGGGTTTAGGGTCAAAAATTTAAAGCTGTGAGAAAATAAGAAGAGAGAGAGAAGCAGTGAAGCAGCTTCGCCTTCAGCCATTTTTGTTTTCTTTCTTTTTCATCTGAGCATGGAGGTTAGAGAGAGAAAGACATCTTCTTCGCAAGGAATTGTGAGACCCATTTCGTGGTCGAACCCAAATTCTTCAGCTGCTTTATTGAGAAGGTTCTGAAACTCGGGATGAGTCAAAAATGTGAGAGGAACGATGAATCTGGTTCTGTTTTCTCCGACGTACACCACAAAATGGCCTTTTGGAACGTCTAGAGGGTGGCCCTGCTCGTCTTGGTAGCCGTGCTGTTTCTTCCCTAAGCTCGAGCATCTCCCCAGAATCTGCTTCAGGGCCGCAGCTTGAGGCAGTTTGTTAAATTTACATTATTTATTTTTTTGAAAAATATGTCGTAAAACCGAAACCGAACCGATACTTTCGGTTCGGTTTAGGTTCGGTTTTGGTATGTTCAAAAACCGGTTTCGGTTCGGTAAATTCAAAACCGAAACCGATCAGTTCGGTTCGGTTTCTCCCCAAAACCGAACCGAAACCGGTTTTGCACACCCCTACTCATGGAATTATCACAAAATTAACCTACAACAGCATTTCAACTCTAAAAACAAGACATGAATTATTGTAGGTGCTACTACACAAAAAGTATCCACTTTCAAATAATTTCTAAAAGTAATTGTCAAAGAAGGATTATAATCATTATATCCTAAAATCTCATCAAGACTACAATCACAACAATCCATTATCCAACCAATTCTAAGTATCCAAGTAAGTAGATTATTGAGTGATACATACCTTGCTATTACCTTTGCTACTTTAATGTTGTTGTTCTCCATCAAAGATTCCACAATAGTAATAATATTACTCATAGAACAAAATTCGAGAATATTTATGTTAAACCGAATATTCCAAAGGTAATTTGGCAATAATAAAGCAATGAGAGATAAGTGAATCATCACATAAAAGTAATCATTAGAAACAACCTTGAACTCATTAATCCGAGAAGTATACTCAAAGATAGACAATTTCCATGCTATGCTAAATAAATCAATAATAAGTTCAAGAAAGAAAATATTCTTCTTCATTCGGGTATTACACTTCACAAATAATATAAACCAACATTTAGAGTTAGGCATAATGAAAAGAATTATACCAAGTTTATAACATGATTCGGTCATGTTCCAAATCTTACAAGAAATTATGTATATATCTAAACAACCAAGCAAAATAGGGAAATTGAATTTCACAAAGCCGGTTTTATCAATGCAAAAAAAAGAATTTTCAACCAAATAAAAACATTTTAAATAATCAAAATAAACTACAATCCATCCGTTCATAAATATCCAATTAATCAAAGTGTTTAGTGGTTCATACCATGTGGATGAAGTATCCTCTAACCCCTTTGATAATCTTTTCAAGCGGCTCTTTGTCAACAAGTTAGAAAGCCAAAAATCTCTAAAAGGGTTCTCTCTTTTTTAAAACCATGAAGATATAACAAAAAAATATTCATCTTCAAAAATAGAAGAATTAATCTCTACTTGGTAACAAGAAAAAGAATCACGAAAATTATGCTTAACCTCAACATAACAAATTTTAAGTTCAATATGGTTCAACATGCTATAAGCTTTAAATGGAAAAATCAAATACTTGATAAACATGTGTAACCAACATAACAAATTCTTTTCTATAATTGTCACGACCCTAATACTGTACCCGTATTTTCCGTACTATATTTTTTTTTATCCTAATATCTTTAACTAATCTCTAGGCGGGATCTAGACCGAATTCGAAACCAGAATAGAAATCGGAATTTAAATCTAAGTTTAAAACCATTTAAAACAAATATTAAAACTATTTAATAAATCAAATAAATTTGGAAGGGCAAAATGGGCATTCTGCCCGATGAAGGTGAGCAGCGACCAGTCGCTGCTACATGCAGCGACTGATCGCTGCATTCGCTGCACACTGAGTGCAGCGATCGCTCAGCGATCCCTTGCCTTTTTCTTTCTATTTCTTCTTTCTGCCTTTTCTTTTACTATTGCTCTCTGGAATTCCAGAGAGCATACACTTAAAAAAAACACAACTCTCTGGAATCCGATTCCAGAGAGTAACTACACTTCATTTTTACCAATTTCTCATCAATAACATAATCTACTTATAGCTTATACTCAATCAACCAAAACGTATACCAGACCCAACCAATTTGCAGCGGACTTTGCGAAATCCAACTGCATGGATAGCTCTAAAAACCGAGCATATCCGTAACCATTCTAAAATCATCAAAATATTCCCATAACATTTAATTAACAGTTTAAACCAAAACATTTTCTATTTACAGTTTATCAAAACATTTGAAACATTAAACTTAAAACCTATCAACTACCAGTACCAAAACATCCTATAATTTCTATACAGTCAACTGTCCAAAACGTCCCAAAACCCTCAAAATCTATACATACTGTCTCCACGCGTCAGGTAAGCCTCGACTGCTCCAGCACACCATCGCAGCCATCCTTCGTCAAATGAATCATGCCTCAGGAGGAGGGATCTCATCCTCACCTGTATCCTCGTAATCACCTACACCATACAATACACTATGAGATGAAATCCCAGTAAGCTCTACGTAAATGCAATGCATGCTGTGCGTATGAGTTCGATAAATCATGCTTTATTTTATCTTTACTATGCAATGCTCAATAGGTGTCACCGAGATCCTATCCCTCTAACCGGAGAGAGCGCATCCAGCGGGTGGACTACTCTTTCCAGCTAGAAGCGGGGGGTGCACCCTTACAACACGTACAGCCGTGCCTGAGCCCCACCTCGCGTGACCAATACGCCTTTCGGCCAATACGCCTTTCGGCCAATAAGCCTTTCGGCCAATGCTATGCTTTACGTTATCTTTAAAACTCTGTGCGGAAGTTCATTTTCATGCTTTTCTTTAAAACAAGTGATGCGTGAACAGTTCAATATCTTAAAGTAAACAAACAATAATGTGTACCATCAAGACTGTAAAGCGTAAACTATAAACCCCTAGAACCTAGCTACCCAAACCAAGTACAATTAAACCAAAAGCATCTCCAAAACTCCTCGAGACGACATTCGACGTACGGTGTAGGCCAATCGGCTAAAGAAGAATCACGAGAACTTACCTCGTGTCCAAAGCAGCTCAAGCTCCGTCCACGAGCGCTGTTCACCTAAGCAATTTACAAGGATTTGACGTTAAAACGAGTTTAAGTTAATAAACGTCCAAATTGTCAAAACCTTAACTAAAGAACTTCCTAAAGTCTTTAATCACATTCATCAAGCTATTTCATCGAGCAAATACAAGCTCGACTCCTCAATTCTCGATTTACGTGTTTTTTTGAAAACCCAAAATTTCTCAATTTTTATCATTCGTCCTAAATCAATTAGATTCGTCCAATACGTTCAATATATACTTAATCACGATAAATCTATCAATTTCAGATCCTAAATCTCGTTTTTTAATCGAAACCCTAAAGAACCTAATTGTTTAAAACTCTGAAATCATCGAAATAAAAGCTCTAAGATTGTAGGTTCATACCTAGAACGTCGATTGGAGGAGAAAGCGTGAAGAAAACGAAGCGAACGGAGGTCGGATCGGAGAGATTAGTCGCGGGCAGGGAGGAGAAGTCGAGGGTTTGCTTCTCTGGAGAACGATTTTCAAATGAAAATCGTTAAGGCATTTTGCCTTTAAGTAATGTTAAGTAATTAATAATTAATTAAATGCTAAATGATGATTTTGCCCTTCCTCTAAATTTTCTATTTGTTTCGTCATTCGTTTCTTTAATCGTCCAACGATTCGACTTTTCCAAACTTCCATATTTCGTCAATAAGTCCAACTTATTATTTGGGACTTATTAAAACTGTCCGTTCGCAATTCGGACCTCGTTTGCTATTTTTACGAGAACGTCTTTTACATTACGAGAAGTGTATTTACTCGGAATATAGTGTTTAGTCTCTGAAAATTCCCATAATTTCTTTAAAATTCCTATTAATCGTTAGGATCGTAATGACGCTTTCTTTTTGTGAAACGGACCTGATTTGACATATTTACCAAAAATGCCATTATATAATAAAATAACAATATAATATATTATATCCGAAATCCGTACAAGCTGGGTATTACAATAATAAAGAAAGGACACACATAAAATTCAGTCATAGTTGTGCTATCAATTTCATTTCTTTAAAAAGAAATGGTTTTGAAACATACAAGTCTAACATTAAAAATTAGTTCCATACCATTCATTGAAGAGCAAAACAATCTCTAAGAATCTATCACAATGATGCTATGAAATGAAAATACAATAATATTCCAAAGTCTTGAAGTTTAACAAAATATCATGCATCAAATATTCAATCATATCTCTAAACAATAACTTCATTGTAAAGTAAACATTATATTCTTCATAAACAATTGTAATGAAGTAATTTGGACAATCATAAGAAAGTATAATGACATAACTTTCTCTAAACAAGAAATAATTTTCAATATGCTCAATGATATTATGCAAAAATAAAAATTTAAAACAAAACAAAGTATAATCTATATTCCATCCTATTCTAAAAAACCAAGAAACTAAATGGTTTGGCAGAATGAACAAGGTTGTTATGTCACCTAAAATTTTCTTAGACAATTCATTCTTCAAGTTTAGTTTTAAAATACTAGGGTGATTTAGGGTTCCACAAACACCTTTATCTTTCTTAGTCCATAAAGAATTTAAAGGAAAACCATTTTCTTCAAAAACACAAACATTAGACTCAGTTTGGAGTAAAAAGTGGTCATGGTAAATTTTAACCAAAAGGTAGGACTCTTGTTGGATGAGGGGGAAAGACATATATGCATATTTTGTATAAAAAGTTTCCTCTAACGTATAGGACAATTCCTCATAGTCTGTGACGCCCTGAGTTTTCTGAACCCGGTTCGCTACACATAATACTGAACCGAACCATGACATTTTGAGAAAATTTTTAAAACTTCACTCAACGGTCAAACTTCGTCATTTATTAAAAATAAACATCAAAACTTGCTGCGGAAGATCATTTGTACAAAACACTGTTTATTAAAATAATAGAGATAATTGGCCGAAAGGGCCGAAGGCATAAGGATGTTGAATATTTAAAAATATTAAATTTGAACACATCCACCGACCACGTTGTTGTGAAAAATATGTTCGCAAGTGTACGAGTCGCAACAAGTAATATAGCGATAAAGAGAGTGTCGAACCCACGAGGACTTGTAATTAATAATCGAAATAACTAATTTTAATTCTAAATTGAACACACGTTTTTATGATTTTTAATAATTGCAATTAAAATAAATGACTAAAACAATTAAAATAAACTAAATTAAAGTAGCAAAACAAATAAACTGAGATTAAATCAAATTGATAAAAACCTAGGTACTACGATTTCACCAAGACAATAGTTATTTCAGTTCTTCGCAATTATATTCATAAATATTCTTCCTATGTTGATGATCGATTTCACTAAATTCTAGTACAATCTCTCTCGAGCATTGCGTAGTTTATCTGATTAATGGGTTATCACTTCTCATTCTCAAATCCTGCATTAATCAAATACAAATAAATCAAGAAATCACAGTGATCACACAAATATCATAACTATCTCTAGCCTACGTATATTCATGACATTAATTTCAGTGCTCGAGTATTTATCACCTCTCAGTCTCAAAACACCCCAAAAATCAAGTAAAGATTGGCCAGAAATTTACAGGCTTTAAGAACAGAAATTAAATGCGCCAACAATATTGGAAGAAATACTCAGTAAATATAATTAAACGAAGAACATAAAATAATTATCGTCTGACTATATCGTAGCCCTAGTAGAAAAGTTTAGTTCATGCTAAAATAAATAAAAACAATAATAATAAAGTATTGCATAATCAAATAATAGAGATAAAAATAAAAGAAAAACTATTGTGTGAAAGTTGCTTCTCTGCCGTTGGAACGCCTCTAGCTGCTTGCTCTCAATCGCCAAGTTCAGAAGATTGCCCAATGCCAGAATTGCTTCTCCCCTTTTTCTTTAGGTTTTTATTTTCTTCTTTTCTACTGACCAGTGGTTCAGATTCGAAGACTTTCTATTTTGACGGTCCAGATTAGAAGCAGCCGCTTTCCAAAAATTGAATTTATATGTGGCGATCGATCGCCCGAAATGTGGCGATCAATCGCCTCTTTTGTTTTATCGCGATCACCATCACTCGATCGCCATCACTCGATCGCGTTAGATTTTCTTCTCTTATGGCAATTGATCGCTTGAAGGTGGCGAGCGATTGCCACCTTCTCTGTTTGCTTGCACTCCGCTTCTCATTTATTCCGTGTTTGTGGCGATCAGTCGCTGGTATGTGGCGACTGATCGCCACCTCTTCTGTTCCTTCCTCTTGTTTTAACTAAAATTTTGATTCCTTTTTGTATTTCTTTTCTTCCTTTGCTTCTCTTCTTTTGCTTCAACCTTGTACATTCAATGCCCTGTTTTAAATAAATTTTCTGCACACTTACACAAAATACATTAAATTCTTTCAAACACTTGAGATAAACTTACCAAATCACGTCTAAAGAGTATAAATAAGTGTGTAAAATCCACACTTATCACACCCCCAAACTTGAATAGAAGCTTGTCCTCAAGCGAACAAAATATAACTCAGTCAACACAGATATATAATCTCAATTTGAAATCTGCTCGATAAAATATAACAATGGTAAAACAATCTTAATCAGGATTTTCGGTAATTCGTCTCAGCTTGAAATAGATCCATACTAAAACACCAAGTTAAACACCTTGCAAAAGAAATAATTCATATTAGCGCATTGAAAATAACTCACTTAGAAATCTTCGTGTGTGTGTGCGTTCATTCTCATTCTCTTCTAATTGTCGGTTCAACTAATGTTGCTATAGGTAAGGATATCATTCTTATTTCACTCGGTTTCACTCCATTCACTCTATCGTTCATCAGCTTTGTCCACTATCCCACTAATAGCAAATATCCATAAATCAAAACAAAAGTCATTAGGTCTTTACAAGTTTGTAATGAAAGGCCGGGTTAAGGGGTAGGAATTTGATGGATTCAAGCGAATACTTAGAGCACCACTCAATCCTCCTTATTTCACCCATTCAAAACTTTCTTATATTCACTTACTGGCTTGCTGAACTCACTCAAACTTTCTTCTAATTGCTCACCCCCAAACTTACTCCATTCAATATCACCCATCTTAACTCCTTTGTCATTGTTACAACACAATATCAATACAAACATCATAATTGCATAAGATAAAACCAGAACGAAAGCTAAATTGTTCAAACTTTTTTTTTTTTCAACTAACACAATAACAACAACTTAATGTTCTAACACGAAACCAATGACAAAGGAGTAACTCTTGATTTTCACCATTTCCTCCAACTTTCCCTTAATTTAGAACAATATCCCCGTGCTCAATAAATAAGGTAAGAAAAATATATAAGGCTAGACTAATTTCAGGTGACAAATGAATTGTAAATAATAGGCTCAAAAGGGTGACTATGAGTGTCATTAAATGACACAACAAGGTAGGCTCAGAAAGCTCAAACGGTTCAAAGATGGCCTAAATCATTCTCTTGTTTCTGAAAAATATCAATTCACATTCGAGGATGGTAGAAAAAACTACGAATGATTTTCCTCTCAGGGTCCTCACTATCAATGCATTTGACTGGAGTTACTCTCCCTTACCGTGTTTACTCTCGTTCACTCCCTTACAGTATCTGGGTTGCACTCTTAGTAGACTACACAAATATCACCAACAAATAAAATCAAACAAGAATGAAACGTGTTCAGATATGTGAAAATAACTATGTAAGCTCTGATCAATGCAACTAAAACAAATTACTCTTTTACTCAGCATTTCTCAAGGAATTAAAGCATGAATCTATTTCTATTTCAATCATCATCGACACCTTAACCAGGATTACAGAATGCATAACCATGTCATATCTCAAATGTTCAACAAAGCAGAAAAATAATTGAAGCTAACTAAACACCCCCAAACTTAAATTCAACATTGTCCTCAATGTTATCACAGCATACAAAAAAAATAGGAAAAAAAATATCATACCTCATGGAGAGCCCGACATGTCGTCCTCATCATTGCTGTGTGGATCGTGAAATGGTTGCAATAAATGCTCTGGATAAGGAGGGAGAGGAGGTGCTGATTGAGATGGAGATCCATGATGAGCATTGCGCGCCTCAATATATTGCGCTATAAATAGGGAGTGATCCAGCAAGCGCTATTCCAAATGGGTCTGCCGAGCATGGAGCCTCTCGTGTTGAGTAGTCAGATTTGCCACCATTCGTCCCACCTCATCAAGCGTATAAGAGGTAGGAGGCATGAATGAAGAGGAGGCGCCGATGGTGGGTGGTGCAACAGGCTGACTTTCATAGCGATGTTTCGTGCGAGCCTCGCGACGAGCGTCTCGTTCGTGTGCCACCTCAGGATTTACAAATGTAAAAAATGAAGGCTGAGGGTACTGCCGTACGCGAGGCATCGGCAGTGGCTGAGGAGGAATCACCGCATTGTCATCATGTTCATCGAATCCTAAACCACTGGCCCGGGCTTCCCGTAAGGCCAATTGGCTATGTTGGAGATATTGGAAGAGCCATACAGAGCTTGTTGTAGCCATGGTTCGTCGTTGGAGCTCATAGGAACATTGGCCTCGGCACATAAGTGTGTAATCAGAACTGGATGATGTGCCCGCTAGTGGTCGATCCTTTACCGCATGCTAGGATATTTCGATGTATAATCTGCCCAACATTAATGGAACGCTCCGTGAGAATACAGTATAGTAATACCACCCGCTCTTTTGTCAATTGGGACTTTTGAGATGTGGGCATCAAGTTACCCGTTAGGAATTTACACCATGCTTGAGCGTACTTATTGAGGCAGCTCGAGATTATGTGGATTGGTCTTGCCCGGTCTTGTGTCGAATAAATCCAGGTAGAGCCCCGGTGACCCATCCCTCGGAGAATCAGCTCATAATCTGGCCCGGCATCCATCATCGTCTGAAAATCATTGGGTGTGTCGTTATCGAGGCCCAAATGAGTGTTGATGGCCTCTGCTGAAAAGTTTATGAACTTATTGCGTACTTTGACAGGCCCATCTATGTTGGCTGCCTTGAGGTTAGCATAAAATTCGCGAACGGCATTCACGTTTACATCTCCTCCTAACACTGCAATGGACTCCCATCCTCGCCGTTGAAGCATGGCCAAAATGTGTCCATCATTTCTATCTGGCTAGAATTGAATTTCGCAAATAATGGCCTTGTCTTTTGTCATAAAATCCTTGAAATAATTAGCCGCATCGGGGCTGATAAATGAATGCTGGATAGGGCTGAATGATACGGAAGAAGTATTGGCTCTCAAACGTTTCGGTGGCATGTTGAATTGCACCCAAAATATCTAACCTGTGAATGCACACACGAAACAAACACATCCAACCCGCCATACACACCCGTAAAACAGTTAAGCATATTAGATAGTCAAGTAAGAAATTTAGAAGAAACAGAGTGCAAAAATGAGAAATCGACATGTCTCAGTCATTTCAACAAACACATGGTGGGCATGCATCAAAATTATGGAACCACAGCAGACAATAACCCGAGCCACCTCAAAATGGAACAAAAGTACAACAAACACTAGCAATTGGATGATCACAGCAAGCCGATAGTTATCCCATGCCAAAGATATTACACAGAATGACCAAAACTAGATAAGAACCAGAACTACTTCCCCAAAAATTACAATTAATGATGCTCAGACTGAATACAATATACAGCAAGTGAAAACAATCTCAAAAATTCCAGAGAATAATCAGAACTAGAGCAACGCCGAAAACTATTGAAAACAAATCAGAAGGGACCCGATTGCGATAGAGTATAAACAAATGCTCGAGAAGAGGTATACCTGTTGGTGTAAACGAGCTCGTGAAGAAATCGCTGAAGAAGGCGAGGAAAGTAAGGATACACGAGTGGCGAATGATCACAAGGAGAAAAGGGGCGAAAATATTAGGGCTCAGAGAAATTGGGGCAAATGGTCGCGACAGAAGTTCGCCAGTATAAAATAGAGGTGGCGATCAGTCGCCAGAAATATGGCGAACAGTCGCCACCTCCTCTGTTTTTGAAGAGGCAGAATTTTTTTTTTATTTTTTTTATTTTTTTACTGAGATACTAATAATAAAAATTTTAAAAAAAAAAATATAATGAAAACGAAAACGAAGTAAAAACAAAAACCAAAATAAACAAAAATAAAAATAAAGAAAGATGAATAAAGGAAAATAAATAACTAATGGGTTACCTCCCACCGAGTGCGTGTTTTAATGTCACCAGCTTGACAATGTGCTGTGTTATAATTAATTGAGAAGGAGAACGGATTTTGCACTGTCGAATACACCGCCCCAATACGGTTTTAATCTTTGACCGTTAACGTTGAAAGTAGATTGATCGTCACCTTGAATTTCAACAGCTTCATGAGGGAACACTTGAATAACCGTGAATGGACCGGACCATCGTGATTTGAGTTTTCCAGGAAATAACCGAAGTCGAGAATTGAATAATAACACTTGCTGGCCTGGGATGAATTCTTTCAATACAATATGTTTATCGTGCCACGCCTTAGTCTTTTCTTTATAAATTCTCGAATTCTCATAAGCTTCTCGTTGAAATTCATCAAGCTCGTTTAACTGCAATAGTCTAGCTTCGCCAGCTGCTGGGAACTCCATATTTATCTTTTTAATAGCCCATAAAGCTCGATGCTCCAATTCCACCGGAAGATGACAGGCTTTACCAAAAACCAAACGGTATGGCGACATACCTAATGGTGTTTTGAAAGCTGTTCGATAAGCCCAAAGAGAATCATCGAGCTTTCGTGACCAATCTTTGTGAGAAGAGCTGACCGTCTTTTCTAAAATTTGCTTGATTTCTCGATTTGAAACCTCGGTTTGGCCATTTGACTGCAGATGATAACCGAGAGCCTTGCGGTGCTTGACTCCATATTTCAATAATAACGCTTCAAATTGCTTATTACAAAAATGTGTACCTTCATCACTGATAATAGCCCGAGGAGTACCGAATCTTGTAAAAATATTTTTGCGAAGAAAATTTAGCACCACTTTTCCATCATTAGTAGGAGTAGCCACAGCCTCCACCCATTTCGAGACATAGTCGACGGCTAAGAGAATATACTTATGATTGAAGGAGGTAGGAAATGGACCCATGAAATCGATCCCCCAAACATCAAATAATTCGACCTCCAGAATATTAGTCAATAGCATCTCATCGTGGCGTGAAATATTACCGGTACGTTCGCAACGGTCACAGGATATAGCAAATAAGTGAGCATCTTTGAAAAGTGTAGGCCAAAAGAAACCACATTGTAAGACTTTTGCTGCTGTTCTCTTTCCTCCAAAATGACCCCCACACTCTAGTGAATGACAATGCTGTAATATATCGTGCACTTCGTCTTCCGGAATACACCGCCGTATAACCTGATCCGCACAATGCTTGTAAAGAAAGGGATCATCCCAATAATATCTTTTAACATCAGCAAAAAATTTCTTCCTCTTATAAGCTGAAGGTTCGACAGGCAGAACACCACTAGCAAGGAAATTGACAATATCAGCGTACCATGGTGTATTATCGACGCTAAAAAGTTGTTCATCTGGAAAAGTATCAACAATAGGTACTCCGCCATCAGACACGTGTTCTTGAGGCTCGAGTCTTGACAGGTGATCTGCCACTAGATTTTCGGTGCCCTTTTTATCTCTAATTTCCAGATCGAACTCTTGTAGTAGTAAAACCCATCGAATGAGGCGAGGCTTTGCATCTTTCTTAACCATAAGGTATTTAATAGCTGAATGATCAGTGAACACTATTACCTTATTGCCAATAAGATAAGGACGGAATTTATCGAAGGCGAACACAACTGCAAGTAGTTCCTTTTCGGTGGTAGCATAATTCAACTGGGCGTCACTAAGGACTCAACTCGCATAGTAAATCGTGCGAAATGTCTTATCCTTGCGTTGTCCTAATACTGCACCAATTGCAAAATCACTAGCGTCACTCATCACTTCAAATGGGAGGTCCCAATCCGGTGCTACAACAATAGGTGCAGAGGTGAGCTTCTCTTTTAATAAATTGAAGGCGACTAAACATGCGTCATCAAAATGGAACTCCACCCCTTTTTCCAGCAAATTACATAATGGCTTGGTGATCTTGCTGAAATCTTGGATGAAGCGTCGATAAAAGCCGGCGTGTCCCAAGAAACTCCTTACGCCCTTAACTGAGATAGGTGGTGGTAACTTCTCAATCGTGTCAATCTTGGCGCGATCCACTTCTATCCCCTTGGATGATACCCGATGGCCTAATACAATACCTTCACGTACCATGAAATGACATTTTTCCCAATTCAATACCAGATTTGTCTCGGCACAACGTTGAAGCACCATATTCAGATTCTCCAGACAACTATCAAAAGAAGATCCAAAAACAGAAAAATCATCCATGAATACCTCAATAATGCGTTCGACCATGTCAGAAAATATTGCTATCATGCATCGTTGAAAAGTGGCCGGAGCGTTACAAAGACCAAAGGGCATCCGGCGAAATGCAAAAGTGCCGTATGGGCAAGTAAATTAGTTTTCTCTTGGTCGTCGGGAGCAATGGCAATTTGATTATATCCGGAATAACCATCAAGAAAACAATAATATTCATGTCCGGCGAGCCTGTCAAGCATCTGATCAATAAATGGAAGCGGGAAGTGATCCTTTCGTGTAGCCTTGTTTAATTTCCTATAATCCATACATATGCGCCAACCGGTAACCGTGCGAGTAGGAATGAGCTCATTATTTTCATTTTTCACAACTGTCATTCCTCCTTTCTTTGGTACAACTTGAACGGGGCTAACCCATGAACTGTCAGATATCACACCAGCATCTAACCACTTTAATATTTCTTTGCGCACTACTTCTTTCATGGTGGGGTTGAGACGTCATTGGTGTTCCACTGATGGTTTGTGATCTTCCTCCATAAGAATTCTGTGCATACAAAAAGATGAGCTTATTCCCTTTAAATCTGCTAAGGTCCAACCAATTGCCGATTTGAATTTTCGGAGAACTCGGAGTAATTTCTCTTCTTCCTCTTTAGATAAATCAGCTGAAATGATCACTGGTAATGAAGATGGTGCCTGTAAATATGCATATTTTAAGTGGGCAGGCAGTGTCTTTAGCTCTAACACCGGTGGTTGCTCGATAGATGGTAATGTGCGTGACGGGCCTTCTCCTAAATTTTCATAATATTTTCTCTTATTCGGCTCATAAGAGTTCATCCACATAGCATAACCAAGTGCTTCCTTGTCCGCTTCCAGAGAATCATTCTGCTCAAAAATACATGCTGCTAACGGATCTTCTGGTTGACATGCACTTTCATCTATTGTGGACTCGGTAGCTTCAACACGAAAAACATCACTGCTATCATCTGGATATTTCATAGCTTTAAAGACATTAAATTTAACTTCTTCATCCTGCACTCTCAAACTTAATTCACCCTTTTGTACATCAATAAGGGCACGCCCCGTAGCAAGGAATGGTCGACCCAAAATAATCGGCACATTTCGATCTTCTTCCATATCAAGCACAATAAAATCTGCAGGGAAGATGAATTTATCCACTTTGACTAGCACATCTTCAATAATACCTCTCGGGTGTTTAATAGAACGATCGGCCATCAGTAATGTGTAACCCCCCAAGTTATCTGAACCCGGTTTGCTACTCATAACACTGAACCGAATCATGACGTCTTGATGCTAAATTTAAAATTTCACTCGACAGCCAAAATTTGACTTTTTCTAAAATTTCAAAATATTTAAAACCTGCAGCGGAAATAATTCTATACAACAATGTAGTAAATCAAAACTATAAATCATGGTTTGAAATGTTAAGAGATAATCGGCAGTTTGGATTTAAAGTTTAAAACTGTGGAATACTAGGAAAAATCATGGAAGTCTAACGTATCTGCCGATGAGCAAGGCCAACGGAAGAAGCAGAAAAAGAAAACAAAAGGCTTCTACCGATGACGTGTACAAACAACGTGATGCCATCTGCTGATAACGTCGACGCAACACCATCTACCGATGTAGTCAACATAACTTCATCTGCCGATGAAGTCAACACAACTTCATACACAACTCCATCTACCGATGAAGTCAACATAACTTCATACACAACTTCACCTACCGATGAAGTTAACATAACTTCATACACAACTTCATCTACCGATGAAGTTAACATAACTTCATCTGCCGATGAAGTCAACATAACTTCATCTGCCGATGAAGTCAACATAACTTCATCTGCCGATGAAGTCAACATAACTTCATCTGCCGATGAAGTCAACATAACTTCATCTGCCGATGAAGTCAACATAACTTCATCTGCCGATGAAGTCAACATAACTTCATCTGCCGATGAAGTCAACATAACTTCATCTGCCGATGAAGTCAACATAACTTCATCTGCCGATGAAGTCAACATAACTTCATCTGCCGATGAAGTCAACATAACTTCATCTGCCGATGAAGTCAACATAACTTCATCTGCCGATGAAGTCAACATAACTTCATCTGCCGATGAAGTCAACATAACTTCATCTGCCGATGAAGTCAACATAACTTCATCTGCCGATGAAGTCAACATAACTTCATCTGCCGATGAAGTCAACATAACTTCATCTGCCGATGAAGTCAACATAACTTCATCTGCCGATGAAGTCAACATAACTTCATCTGCCGATGAAGTCAACATAACTTCATCTGCCGATGAAGTCAACATAACTTCATCTGCCGATGAAGTCAACATAACTTCATCTGCCGATGAAGTCAACATAACTTCATCTGCCGATGAAGTCAACATAACTTCATCTGCCGATGAAGTCAACATAACTTCATCTGCCGATGAAGTCAACATAACTTCATCTGCCGATGAAGTCAACATAACTTCATCTGCCGATGAAGTCAACATAACTTCATCTGCCGATGAAGTCAACATAACTTCATCTGCCGATGAAGTCAACATAACTTCATCTGCCGATGAAGTCAACATAACTTCATCTGCCGATGAAGTCAACATAACTTCATCTGCCGATGAAGTCAACATAACTTCATCTGCCGATGAAGTCAACATAACTTCATCTGCCGATGAAGTCAACATAACTTCATCTGCCGATGAAGTCAACATAACTTCATCTGCCGATGAAGTCAACATAACTTCATCTGCCGATGAAGTCAACATAACTTCATCTGCCGATGAAGTCAACATAACTTCATCTGCCGATGAAGTCAACATAACTTCATCTGCCGATGAAGTCAACATAACTTCATCTGCCGATGAAGTCAACATAACTTCATCTGCCGATGAAGTCAACATAACTTCATCTGCCGATGAAGTCAACATAACTTCATCTGCCGATGAAGTCAACATAACTTCATCTGCCGATGAAGTCAACATAACTTCATCTGCCGATGAAGTCAACATAACTTCATACACAACTTCACCTACCGATGAAGTTAACATAACTTCATCTGCCGATGAAGTCAACATAACTTCATCTGCCGATGAAGTCAACATAACTTCATCTGCCGATGAAGTCAACATAACTTCATCTGCCGATGAAGTCAACATAACTTCATCTGCCGATGAAGTCAACATAACTTCATCTGCCGATGAAGTCAACATAACTTCATCTGCCGATGAAGTCAACATAACTTCATCTGCCGATGAAGTCAACATAACTTCATCTGCCGATGAAGTCAACATAACTTCATCTGCCGATGAAGTCAACATAACTTCATCTGCCGATGAAGTCAACATAACTTCATCTGCCGATGAAGTCAACATAACTTCATCTGCCGATGAAGTCAACATAACTTCATCTGCCGATGAAGTCAACATAACTTCATCTGCCGATGAAGTCAACATAACTTCATCTGCCGATGAAGTCAACATAACTTCATCTGCCGATGAAGTCAACATAACTTCATCTGCCGATGAAGTCAACATAACTTCATCTGCCGATGAAGTCAACATAACTTCATCTGCCGATGAAGTCAACATAACTTCATCTGCCGATGAAGTCAACATAACTTCATCTGCCGATGAAGTCAACATAACTTCATCTGCCGATGAAGTCAACATAACTTCATACACAACTTCACCTACCGATGAAGTTAACATAACTTCATCTGCCGATGAAGTCAACATAACTTCATCTGCCGATGAAGTCAACATAACTTCATCTGCCGATGAAGTCAACATAACTTCATCTGCCGATGAAGTCAACATAACTTCATCTGCCGATGAAGTCAACATAACTTCATCTGCCGATGAAGTCAACATAACTTCATCTGCCGATGAAGTCAACATAACTTCATCTGCCGATGAAGTCAACATAACTTCATCTGCCGATGAAGTCAACATAACTTCATCTGCCGATGAAGTCAACATAACTTCATACACAACTTCACCTACCGATGAAGTTAACATAACTTCATCTGCCGATGAAGTCAACATAACTTCATCTGCCGATGAAGTCAACATAACTTCATCTGCCGATGAAGTCAACATAACTTCATCTGCCGATGAAGTCAACATAACTTCATCTGCCGATGAAGTCAACATAACTTCATCTGCCGATGAACTCAAAACTCAGTAAAACAATGTTTTCAAAATCCAAAAAAATACCAATATCAGAAGATTCTTAAAATGTATTCAAAACTTTGAGACCACTACTGCATAACTTTTTAGAAAAACACTATACTGAACTAGTCACTCTCAACTCAACACCTGCAGCCATGAATTAAACCGCCTCAACAGATGACCAAACGATGCTGAAAATGCTCCTCCAACCAGCCTAGTCCTCATGTTGGTCGGTAAACATACCTTCAGTAACTTCTTCCCCTAATCACAAAACTCATTTATTAGCCTAATGCCTAAGCAAGTAAAGCAATGAATGAAATGAATTACTGAATCATAAATCCCCTAGACCATGCTGTTCTAATTTCTCCTCTCTGTTGTATACATAATCGTGCTCTGTTGATCCCTCTGTACGATGGGAGAGTGGATCAGTCATCCCCCAAAGCATACATCCTCTGATCTCAATTAAGGGGCGGATTAGTTCCCTTAACAGTTAGCTGGTCTGATCCCCCTGTAGGATTGGGAAGTGGATCACTTTTCCCAAAACCTCAATCCTCTATTCTCAGTTAAGGGGCGGATTAATCCCCCTTAACAGTTGTTCTGATCATCCTGCTCACACTTACCATGCGTTTCATGTAAATTCATTTTCGTAAGTCTTTCAAAAACATGATGCATGACAATTGGAAAATAAACATACAAAGCATACATAAGTCCTACTGTTTTGTGATGTAGGCCCGAGGGCACAAACAAACTCTACTTACCTGGATTCTTGGCGAGTGCTCGGTTAGGAGCTTCTTCGGGATCTTTCTCACCTAGAACATAAACAGAACATTAAGTCAACCTATACTAAACCTCATTCTAAGGCATTCAGAAAACCTAAGGGAATAGTTGGGAGTTCTGATCGCCAAGCATTACTGATTTTATGCTAAACCCGAACCTACTCACTTTCCTGATGAGTTCCCAAAATACATATCCAACACTCCCCCATACAATCTTCCTTAGTTACTAAGTCAGAAAAAATCGAGGTAGAAACTTACCTAGCTCGGCGAACGGACTCGGGGAAGGAAATCGCCTGGGAAGTCTGCTGGTTTGAGCTGAAAGCCGAGAGCAAGAATGAACAGTGGCGGCTAAGCTCAATAAATTTCTTTTAAATAGGTTATCCACTAATAAGTTTTTTAATTTACCATAATGCCTTTGCATATCCATTCATTAACCTAATCCTTATTTGCACATCTTAATTTGACAAATTAAATTGGGTTTAATGGAACCGGGTGCTACATAATGTAACCCCTGTCGGTCTGGCTTTGCCTAGATCAAGTTTCCGGAATATAGACAAAGGCATCAAATTAATACTCGCTCCCAAATCGTATAGTGCCCTGGTAAATACAGAATTGCCAATCTCGCAAGGTACAGTAAAACTCCCTGGATCTTTTAATTTTTGAGGTAGCTTTTTCTGAATAATAGCACTGCATTCTTCTGTAAGAGCTATAATACCACACTCCTCTATTTTACGCTTGTGGGAAAGAATATTCTTCATAAATTTAGCATAGCTCGGCATTTGTTCCAACGCCTCGGCAAACAGAATATTAATGTGGAGCTTCTTGAAGACATCAAGGAATTGAGAAAATTGTTTGTCGAGCTTCACATTTTTCAATCGTTGTGGAAATGGCACTGGAGGTGATGGCTGAACCGGTGATGACTTTTGAACTGTTTCTGCATTGGACTCCTCACTGACCACTGTAAGCATATTTTTCTCTTTGTGCACTGGTTCAATAACTGTTCCCTTTCGAGTGGTGATGGCATGACAATGATCCTTTGGATTCACCTCTATGTTACTTGGTAATGAGCCTTGAGGTCTTCCATTATTGAGGCTTGCGAATTGACCAAGTTGATTTTCAATACTGTGAATTTGGGCTGATTGATTTTGCATTGCAGCACGAGTCTCATTCATAAATTGCATAAGGACTGATTCAAGATCATTTTTCTTGTCAACTTGTTGAGATGAACCGGGTTGAGACGCTTGAGGTGGCTGCATAGCATTTTGAGAGTTCCTCCATGAAAAATTCGAGTGTTGTTGCCAACCTGGATTATAGGTATTAGAATTTGGATTTCCTTGACTATTGAAGTTGCCCATATAATTAGCTTGCTCTGCAGGTTCACTCGACATAGGATTACCCTCTTGACATTCTTCACTCAAATGTGGTCCGTGACACCATTGACAGTGGACTGATGACGTTTTCCTTACACTGGCGGCCATATGAGACTCCTGAAATTGTTTAGCTAATGAGGCAACTTGTAAAGTCAAAGCTTTCATAGCCTCGAGTTCTGGAGTACCCGTTGTGCGCTTCATAATTGATCGCTCTACTGGACATTGGTCATTGTTAAGTGCTAATTCCTCTAATAGATCATAAGCGACTTCCTCGGTTTTTCTCATTAAAGCGCCACCTACGGCCGCGTTGACCAGAGTTTTAGTAGATACCGATAAGCCCACATAAAAAGTCTGAATATGCATCCATTTCGGTAATCCATGATTGGGACACCTCCTCAACATATCTTTAAAACGTGCCCATGCCTCATATAATGTTTCCCCATCAAATTGACTGAAATTGATTATATCATTGCGAAGCTTGGCGGTCTTCTCGAAAGGAAAGAACTTGGAAAAAAATTTCTGTCATAAATCTTCCCAAGTAGTAATAGAATTAGCAGGCAAAGAGTTAAGCCAGTTCTTCGCACGATCTCGTAATGAAAATGGAAATAGCCGTAGTCTCAATGCATCATCCCCCACATTGTGAAATTTGAAAGTGTCGCATACCTCTAAGAAATTTACAACATGATCCTTGGGGTCTTCTGAAGGTGATCCACCGAATTGAGATTGTTGAATCATGTGCAGGGTGCCTGGCTTAATTTCAAAATTGGCATTAATGGCCGGTCTGCGAATAGTGGAATGCACTCCGGATACAGTCGGTATAACATAATCCAGTAAGGTCCGGGTCTCAGCATTCACAAGTGGATGATTGTCCATAACGAGTGGAGGATTTTCAATATTGTTTTCTCTGTTATCTCCCATAATGACACGCGCTGGTTGAATAGCTTCTCTTCTCGCTTTACGATGTTGTCGACACGTACGCTCTATTTCAAGATTAAGTGGGAGAAGATTAGCGTTTCCTTCTTTACGCATGCACCTGAAATTAACACAAAAATAAAGACTTAAACTAAATAGAATTCAAAATAAAACTAAAAATAATCAATTCGATATCAATAATTAAATCCCCGGCAACGGCGCCAAAAACTTGTTGTGAAAAATATGTTCGCAAGTGTACGAGTCGCAACAAGTAATATAGTGATAAAGAGAGTGTCGAACCCACGAGGACTTGTAATTAATAATCGAAATAACTAATTTTAATTCTAAATTGAACACACGTTTTTATGATTTTTAATAATTGCAATTAAAATAAATGACTAAAACAATTAAAATAAACTAAATTAAAGTAGCAAAACAAATAAACTGAGATTAAATCAAATTGATAAAAACCTAGGTACTACGATTTCACCAAGACAATAGTTATTTCAGTTTTTCTCAATTATATTCATAAATATTCTTCCTATGTTGATGATCGATTTCACTAAATTCTAGTACAATCTCTCTCGAGCATTGCGTAGTTTATCTGATTAATGGGTTATCACTTCTCAGTCTCAAATCCTGCATTAATCAAATACAAATAAATCAAGAAATCACAGTGATCACACAAATATCATAACTATCTCTAGCTTACGTATATTCATGACATTAATTTCAGTGCTCGGGTATTTATCACCTCTCAGTCTCAAAACACCCCAAAAATCAAGTAAAGATTGGCCAGAAATTTACAGGCTTTAAGAACAGAAATTAAATGCGTCAACAATATTGGAAGAAATACTCAGTAAATATAATTAAACGAAGAACATAAAATAATTATCGTCTGGCTACATCGTAGCCCTAGTAGAAAAGTTTAGTTCATGCTAAAATAAATAAAAACAATAATAATAAAGTATTGCATAATCAAATAATAGAGATAAAAATAAAAGAAAAACTATTGTGTGAAAGTTGCTTCTCTGCCGTTGGAACGCCTCTAGCTGCTTGCTCTCAATCGCCAAGTTCAGAAGATTGCCCAATGCCAGAATTGCTTCTCCCCTATTTTTTTGGGTTTTTATTTTCTTCTTTTCTACTGACCAGTGGTTCAGATTCGAAGACTTTCTGTTTTGACGGTCCAGATTAGAAGCAGCCGCTTTCCAAAAATTGAATTTATATGTGGCGATCAATCGCCCAAAATGTGGCGATCAATCGCCTCTTCTATTTTGTCGCGATCGCCATCACTCGATCGCCATCACTCGATCGCGTCAGATTTTCTTCTCTTGTGGCGATTGATCGCTTGAAGGTGGCGAGCGATCGCCACCTTCTCTGTTTGCTTGCACTCCACTTCTCATTTATTCCGTGTTTGTGGCGATCAGTCGCTGGTATGTGGCGACTGATCGCCACCTCTTCTGTTCCTTCCTCTTGTTTTAACTAAAATTTTGATTCCTTTTTGTATTTCTTTTCTTCCTTTGCTTCTCTTCTTTTGCTTCAACCTTGTACATTTAATCCCCTGTTTTAAATAAATTTTCTGCACACTTACACAAAATACATTAAATTCTTTCAAACACTTGAGATAAACTTACCAAATCACGTCTAAAGAGTATAAATAAGTGTGTAAAATCCACACTTATCACACGTCTACCGCTCGCTTCTGTCGAACGACGCCTGCCATTCGACTTCTGCCAAACGACACATCGATCATTCGCATCTACCGCTCAACAGTAACCGATTAACATCCACCGCTACACATCCGCCATTCGACACGTCGACAACCCACATCTACCGCTCGCTACTACTGCTCTCATTCGCCAAACGATAACATCTGCCGTTCAACAGTGACACTCATCATCCACCGATAGACGACATCTATCGATAGACAGTAACACTCAACATCCACCGATAGATAGTAACGCTCAACATCCACCGTTAAACAACATCTACCGGTGAACAGTAAGACTCAACACCCACCGATAGACAACATCTACCGATAGGCAACAAAACAGCGTATCAACCATTTACACTCTAAACAAAGGACTACTCCGACTGCTAAAAGAACTCGTAAATTTTACTGAAACCATTCAAAACAACTTGACTCCATGAAATGTTTGAAATCCAGTAAGAACCATAGTTAAACCATCAATGAATCATTATCCAAGTAATCTCACAAATGCATTAGAAACATTAAAACTAGCGAAGTCATCAAAACTCTCCGTGATTATCGAATTGTTAATTTATTTTTTGGTGATCAAGAAATAGGTTACTCTGATTATTGGATGGCGTCCTATTATCAATCATAAAGATTCTATGAAAGAGAAAAATAAGGAAACAAGAGTATTGGGAAAGTTATTAAAAAAGCTATAGGCACTTGCTTTTTGAAAATCTTTTATTTGGTAAGTCGTTTTGATGGGAATTTAGCCAAATCTGCTGGGCTTCGAGTTCCCATGATTAATGGGATGATTTCCTAATTTATTGGGCCAATATCTGATTTGTTGGAGATACTTTCCTAAAGTGTCACATGGTGTGTCACACAGCTGAATTAGTTAAGATTTGTTTTCCTTAAATCTTGCGGCGTCATATCCAATTTGGTAACTGTTCTGATTCGAAGATATGGAAGTTACCAAGGTTATTTAAAGCTTTCATTTTTCTGTGAAAGCTTATTGACGACGGAGTTTTGATTTTCGCGTGAAAAGGTTTATTCGCTTTTTGTGTTGTCGGTTTTCTTTCACTCCCTACGTTTCTGCGTATGGGTTTGTGATTGTTTTACACACTCGACCTAATCTGTGGATTTCATCATTTTATTGAGTGTGTTGATTATTGCATCCGAAGACTTCGATCTGGTGTTCTAGGAGGTAATATTTTTTGTTCTTCATTGAAGCTCAGTCTCGGGAGGAGGCTACATCCAAACTCGGGAGGAGTTCTGTTTCTTAGACAATGGGAGCTTGTCGTTCTTGATCGTGGGCGAGGGGATCTTGCCATAACACCGGTTCCGAGAGGAATCAACAACGAGGGGATCTTGTTGTTATCTAGATCTCGGGAGAGGTCATTCTAAAGTCGAGGGGATCTTGCAAAAACAGTTTCCTTGGAAACGTTAGCTTGAGGCGGTGACAAAGATAAGAGGGAGCCTTTATTTGTATAAGTCCGATTATCTTGTAACTTTGTGAACTCAAAGAAATATTTTTATATCTGGGCGTGGCCCCGCAGATGTAGGCTGGTTGCCGAACTGCGTTTTCAATCTCCTGTGTCATTTATTTCCGCATTTTTATATTGTCAATCATTGCATTCATTATCGGTGTCACACGTAACACCTTGTGTGACACCGCATAACTAATCGTAATCTTTCAATTGGTATCAAAGCTGGTCGCTTCTGTTTCTTAAGCAGGATCAGCAAGACAAGATGTAACACCCAGTTCTATCAAACCACTTCTCCTTTCTTTTTAAATTAATGGCACACTTTATATGGCAATCTTAAATGTAGGGTTAGTGGATGACTAGACAAGGGCATAAGGGTAATTAGAAAATTTAAAAGTGGATAACATATTTAAGGGAAGAGGTTTTGGATTTATTGCACTGTAGCCGCCACTCTTTCCCTATTTTTCCCCTCTCGGTATTCAGCTCAAGCAGTTAAGCTCTCTAGGCGATTCTTCCATTCAATTTTTCTCCAACTAGGTGAGTTCTATTTTGATTCCTTGCTGCATTGGTAGCTATCGATGATTGGGGAGTGTATAAATGCGAGTTTCGAGAATGTTGTGAGCGAACTAGTTCGGGTTTTGTGGTAATCGGGAATGTACAATGAACTAAGCTCCTAAACTAGTTTCCTTAGGCTTCTGGATAGTGTAGAATGAAGTTTAGTAAAATCTAATCGATAATCTGTCCATGGTTTTAGGTTGAGTAAGCTCCCAAGGTAGGTTACAACATCGAGCATTTTCAGGAGAGCCAGGTAAGTGAAGTATGTTTGTGCCTTCGGGCCTACATCACAAAACAGTAGGATTGTGTTTGTTTGAATGTGTTTGTATGTCATGCATCATATTTTGAAAGTATGCGAAAATGAATTTACATGAAATGGCATGGTAAGGAATGAACAGACTGTAACAGATAAGCTATTAAGGGAACTAATCCACCCCTTAACTTATGAAGGGATTTATACTTTGGGAGAAGTGATCCGACTCCCAATTTCACAGGGGGATCTGAACAGTTGTTAAGGGAACTAATCCGCCCCTTAATTGAGAGAGAGGATGTATAACTTTGGGAGAAGTGATCCAACTCCCAATTTCACAGGGGGATCAGATCAGAAACGATGCATGAGCAACTGAGATGAGAAAGTAGAAATTGCATGTTTAGGGAATTATGTTTCAGCATTTCATTTGATTACTGCTTTACTTACTTAGCATTAGACTAATAGATGAGTTTTGTGATGTAAGTGAAGAAGTTACAGCAGGTGTGTCCACTGAGTTTGCTGAGGACTAGACTTGTTGGGGGAGTGCATCTATGTAACAATCTGGCAGCTGATGGGGCGGCTTAACTGATTGATGTCAGTAGTTGTGAAGGTTTAATGAACAATGAATCAATTTAAATTTGTTGAGTTTTATGACAGTAGTAATTTTAATCTTTCTGAACTCATTTTGAGATTTTCTTCCAGGCAATCATACTCTGTTGGTGTTAATAGTGGTTTTTACCAAATGTTGGAGTAGTGTCTGAATTTAAGTGGTTTTGAACCAATTTTAGTAAATTGCTCAAATTCTTTTGGTAGTTGGAGTTTTCTTCGTTAGAGTGAAATTGTTGCTATGCTGTTTTCGTTGAGTATTTTTGATCTATCGGTAGATGATGTCTATCGGCAGATGTAGAGTTGTTGTTCTGTTGTCTATCGGAAGATGTCTTCAGTAAAGTCATCGGATGATATCTTCAGTAAAGTCATCGGATGATGTCTTCAGTGGAAGCCATAGGAAGATATAAGTAGAAAATTTATCGTTTTTTGATCGGGTGATGTCGAGTATTAAATCCATCGATGATGTAGGATATAATTTGTCGTTTTGTGATCGGGTGATGTCGAGTATTAAATCCATCGGATGATGTAGGATGTAATTTGTCGTTTTGTGATCGGGTGATGTCGAGCATTAGAACTATCAGATGAAGTAAGAGTCTTTTGTAGTTTTGCGATCGGCAGAGGCTGGATGGATGATTCATCTGGCTAACGTCATCGGTAGATGCGAGTAGCAAAACTTGTCGTTTTGTGATCGGCTGAAGCTGGAAGAATGATTCCTCCAGCTAACGTCATCGGTGGAAACCTTCAGTTTTGCTTCTGCCCTGTTTCGTTGACTTTGTTCAGCGGCAGATGCGTTTGATTTTTTTTTTTTTTTTACAAATTTTGAGTATTTCACACTTAAGCCTTCATTTCTTTTGCCTGAATTATTTCTTAATATTTTAACTGATTATTCAAACATTGTTTTATAGTTTTTCTTAACTCTATTATGCTCAAAAGAATTTCCACTGCAAGTTTTAATGTTTTGAGGTTTTAGCAAAATGTCAAATTTTGACTTTCGAGCGAAGTTTTAATTTGGTCCAAAATTTCTTAGTTATGTTCGGGTTATGAGTAACGAATCGGGTTCAGATAACTCGGGGCGTTACAGTATGGTATCAGAGACATTCAGTTAAACCGTTCAAAAGATTACTCATCAGTGCCAATCGTTGCATGGAAGTACTTCAACAACTGTAAGTGTTTATGTTAACCTTAGCTAATAGATATTTAAGAGTGTAATTAACCCTGTACAGGAATTTAGTACAATGGCCAGACGCCCAGGAAGACCTAGAGTGCCAAGAGAAATGCCAAATGTGAGAGGTGAAGAGGAGCCTAGTGTGATTAGGCAGCTGACGGATTTAGTGCGTCAGCAAACTGATTTAGTGCGCCAACAATCTGATCAACTAGGAGTGCTGTTGAACGGAGAAGTACAAGGAAGTGCCAACTCGGGTTCTAGCAATGAGCATTCTGGAGATAGATTCAGGAGGTTACGACCACCCATGTTTGATGGACAGTCATCTGATCCAGTTATTGCTGAAGGATGACTTAGAAAGATTGAGAGTATGTTTAGGTATGCCAACATAGGAGAAGGAGACAAGGTCACGTTGGCAACATTCCACTTGGCTGGTGAAGCTCAACTCTAGTGGGAAACAATAGAAACCACCACTGATGTTTTGACGATGCCTTGGTCACAATTCAAGGACATTTTCTATGAGAAGTATTTTAACAGCACTGTCCAGACCGCGAAGAAGTTGGAGTTTCTGAACTTGAAGCAGACAGGGTCTGTGGCCGAGTACAGTAGGCAATTTGAGTCCTTGTCCAGGTTTGCTGGACATTTTGCTCACAAGGACGAGGATAAGGTGTTCAAATTTGTGCATGGACTGAAGCCAGAAATCTACCGAGGAGTTAAATTTTGTGGTATTAAAGGCTTGACATTCAGTGAAGTTGTGTCCACCGCTCTAGAAGTGGAAAAAGCTGGAAGGAAGTGTGCTGGATCAAATGAGGTCCCACAAAGATTTATCCAGCCACACCAACAAAGAGGAACGAAGAGGCCAAGTGAGGGCCAAAATAGCCAAGGAGCAGGAGGGAAGATACAGAATGCCAGGAAATTTCCCTAGTGTCCTAAGTGTTTGAAGAACCACCCGGGTGAGTGCAGATTGGGCTTTGGGAAGTGTTTCAACTGTGAAGAGGTTGGACACACGTTCAAAGAATGCTCGAAGCCTAGAATCATCAGATGCTACAATTGTAACAAGGTCAGCCACATTAGCAGAGACTGTCCAGTTTCTAAGAGTGCCCCTGCTATGATTAAACCGATGATATTCTCCATGATGGAGTCGGGTGATGAAGACCAACCTGCTGTAGTGTCAGGTACTATATTGATCAACTATGTGCCTGCTTTTACTTTAATAGATTCTGGTGCAACGCATTCGTTTATAGCATCTGCATTTGCTGTTAAGTTAGAAGTACAGTTCACCCCTTCCATGCATGTGTTTAATGTTGCATTACCCTCTGGTGAACGCATGCACTCTAACCAAGTGATGCTTGACAGTGATGTGTTAGTAGGGAACGTAAGTCTACCTACTGATCTTATTATTATGGATATAATGGAATTTGATGTAATCCTAGGAATGGACTGGTTGTTTAAACACCACGCCACAATTGATTGTAGGACTGGAATAGTTAGCTTCCAACCCCCTGGTAATTTGAAACATATCTTTTAAGCTTCAAAGAAGAGTAAGGAAATGTCTGTGATGACTTCTATTAACACTAGACCTTCCCTATGTGGAGAGTATTTGTGCTTCTTAGCTAGTGTTTTAGACACACAACTTGTAGGAAAAGCAAATCCTCAAAATGTCTTAATTGTCCAAAACTTTCCTGAAGTATTTCTAGATGACCTTCCTGGTTTACCACCAGATAGAGAGATTGAATTTGTTGTAGATGTTTATCCTGGCGCCGAACCTGTGTCTAAAAATCATAGATTAGCACCAACAGAACTTAAGGAATTAAAGAAACAGTTGGAGGATTTATTGGAGAAAGGGTTCATACGCCCTAGCTTTTCACCGTGGGGTGCACCTGTCCTTTTTGTCAAAAAGAAGGATGGATCGATGCGGATGTGCATTGATTATCAGGAACTAAATAAGCTAACTGTCAAGAACAAGTATCCATTGTCAAGGATTGACGATTTATTTGACCAACTTAATGGTGCAAGAGTTTTCTCTAAGATTGACCTTAGGTCCGATTATTACCAGTTAAAGGTTAAATCAGAAGATATTCCTAAGACAGCTTTTCGTACAAGATATGGACATTATGAATTTTTGGTTATGTCTTTTGGGTTGACAAACGCACCAGCGGCTTTTATGGATCTTATGCATAGAGTGTTTCATGAGTATTTGGATAAATTTGTCATAGTGTTTATCAACGATATTTTAATCTATTCTCGTTCCAAGGATGAGCATGCTAGGCACCTGACTTTGGTGTTGGAGGTATTAAAATAGCACCAACTATATGCCAAGTTTTCTAAGTGTGAGTTTTGTTGGACCAAGTTCACTTTTTAGGACATGTTATCTCTGGTAATGGACTATCTGTCGATCCAGCCAAGGTTCAGGCAGTTAAGGAATGTCCCCAACCAAAGAATGCTGCAGATATTCGGAGTTTCCTTGGATTAGCAGGATACTAGAGGAAATTTATTGAAGGATTCTCGAAGATTGCTACATCCCTCACTCGGTTAACTAGGAAAAACATCAAGTATGTGTGGACTGAGGATTGTGAGCATAGTTTTCAGACCTTGAAATAGAAACTGACCAATGCCCCAATATTAACCTTCCCTGTCGAAAATGGTAAATTTAGTATTTATTGTGATGCTTTCAAGATTGGTCTTGGATGTGTGTTGATGTAAGATGGTAAGGTAATAGCCTATGCTTCTAGACAGTTGAAAACACATGAGAAGAATTATCCCACGCATGACTTAGAGCTGGCTGCTGTGGTATTTGCACTTAAGATTTGGAGGCACTACTTGTATGGACAAACTTGTGAAATATTTTCGGATCATAAGAGTCTGAAGTATATTTTCACATAGAAGGAGCTAAACATGAGGCAATGCCGATGGTTGGAGTTTGTCAAGGATTATGATTTTGAGATCAAATACCACCCTGGCAAGGCGAACGTTGTGGCTGATGCGTTGAGTAGAGTGACAACATCAGCTTCAGCAATGATTTATAGCATGTCAGTCGCCTTAGAGACAGAATTCCAAAGGTTTAATTTAGAAGCAGTATCCAGTATATCAGCTATACTCTCAGCCATAACCTTAAAGCCTACTATTTTGGAGAAAATAAAGGAAGCTCAGACAAATGATGATGAGTGTAACAAATATAAGTTAAGCATAGATTCTACGGACAAATCAGATTTTAACTATTCTATAGATGGAATCCTTAAGTTTAGAAATAGATGGTTTGTTCCTGCCATTAAAGAACTTCGAGATGAGATTCTTTCAGAAGCACATTCTTCCAGATTTTCTATCCACCCTGGAAGTATGAAGATGTACAAGAATCTTAGACAACATTATTGGTGGCCAAGTATGAAAAGAAGTGTGGCAGAATATGTGGAATCGTGTCTAGTTTGTCAACAGGTTAAAGCTGAGCACCAGAGACCTGCAGGAATGTTACAACCCTTACCAGTCCCCGAATGGAAATGAGAGCAAATAACTATGGATTTTGTTGTTGGATTACCTTGGACAGCAAAGGGACATGATGCAATTTGGGTGATAATAGACCGACTAACCAAATCAGCCCATTTCCTACCTATAAAGATGACTTACTCGATGGATCAGCTTACTGAGTTGTATGTGCATGAAGTTGTTAGACTGCATGGAGTTCCAAGCACTATAGTTTCAGACCGAGACTCTAGATTTATATCTAAGTTTTGGAAGAGTTTGCACAAGGCTATGGGTACGCAGCTTAATTTTAGTACATCTTTTCACCCTCAAACAGATGGACAATCCGAGAGAACTATTCAGACCTTAGAAGATATGCTCCGTGCATGCATACTAGATTTTCAAGGATCTTGGTGTAACGCCCCGAGTTATCTGAACCCGGTTCGTTACACAAAACTCGTACAAGACTAAGAAGTTGCGACCGAAATTAAAAAAACTTCGTTCAACACTTAACATTTGACATAAGTTAAAATCTCAAAATATTTAAAACTTGCAGCGGAAATCATTCCAACGATAATGGAGTTAAAACAAAATTGTGAATCATTGTTTAGAGGGTAAAAACAATCAGCAATTAGGAAATAAGGTTTTAAACCACGGAATACTGGAGAAGTCGCAGAAGTCAAACGCTTCTGCCGACGAATAAAGTCAACGGAAGGAGCAGAAACAGGCTTCTACCGATGACGTCAGCCGGAAGGTATACAAACAAGGACTTCTCGGTAGACTGCATCTACCGATGATGTCATCTAAATTCTACCGATGGCAGAACGACAGAAGTCAAACGCTTCTGCCGATGGATAAAGTCAACGGAAGGAGCAGAAATAGGCTTCTACTGGTGACGCCATCCAAACGACAGAACTAAACATCTACCGATAGAATTACTTCTATCGATAGCAAAACGACAAAACATCTACCGATAGACATTACCTACCGGTAGATTCAAACTACACAACTTCTACCGATAGACTGCATCTACCGACAGATAATGAAACGCACCCCATCTACCGATAGACTCCATCTACCGGTAGATTTATATTAATCACCCTAAACAAGGAGCAACTCTGCTTACCAGAAGAACTTGTAAAATCGACTGAAACTTTCCGACAACCAAATTTCATGAAAACACTGAACACACCAGCGAAATACAGCTAAACCATCAAATTGTAATTACCAATATAAACTCAAGAGAAAACATTTTAACCAAACTCAAACTGTTGTCATTAAAATCCTCAGAAACTACTAAACTGAACTAAATACTCTCAACTTAACGCATACTACTATTGAATTAAACCGCCTCAACAGATTTCCAAACCGATGCCTGGATATTAATCACCCTAAACAAGGAGCAACTCTGCTTACCAGAAGAACTTGTAAAATCGACTGAAACTTTCCGACAACCAAATTTCATGAAAACACTGAACACACCAGCGAAATACAGCTAAACCATCAAATTGTAATTACCAATATAAACTCAAGAGAAAACATTTTAACCAAACTCAAACTGTTGTCATTAAAATCCTCAGAAACTACTAAACTGAACTAAATACTCTCAACTTAACGCATACTACTATTGAATTAAACCGCCTCAACAGATTTCCAAACCGATGCCTGGATGTGCTCCTCCAACCAGCCTAATCTTAAAATTGTTCTGTAAACGCACCTTCAGTAACTTCTTCACCTACATCACAAAACTCATCTATTAGCCTAATGCTAAGCAAGTAGAGCAATGAATGAAATGAATCAATGAAACAACATTTTCCCTAAACATGCGATTTCTACTTTCTCATCTCAGTTGCATTCAAAATTCGTTCGCTGTTGATCCCTCTGTACGATGGGAAGGTGGATCAGTCATCCCCAAAGCATGCATCCTCTGATCTCAATTAAGGGGCGGATTAATTCCCTTAACAGTTAACTGATCTGATCCCCCTGTAGGATTGGGAAGTGGATCACTTTTCCCAAAACCTCAATCCTCTGTTCTCATTTAAGGGGCGGATTAATCCCCCTTAACAGTTGTTCTGATCATTCTGTTCACACTCACCATGCCATTTCATGTAAGAATACATTTTCGTAGTTTTTCAAAAGTATGATGCATGACAACTGGAAATAAACATACAAACATACATAGATCCTACTGTTTTGTGATGTAGGCCCGAAGGCACAAACAAACTCTACTTACCTGGTCTCCTGGAAATCACCTGTTTTCAACTACTTTGGAAACCTTGCTCACCTAATACCATAAGCAGATTACTAATTAGATCATCACTAACCTTATTCTACATCATTCAGAAAACTAAGGAGCTAGTTTGGAAGTTCTGGTCCTCGTGCATTCACAGCTCAATACTAAACCCGAACTCGTCTTACTCACAGCATTAACAAAATATACACATTGCGCTCTCTCTCTGCTATCTAACCACTAAAATTTCAAGAGAACGAAGGGAAAACTTACCTAGTTTGAGAAATGAGGATTGATGAGGAGTATCGTCTGGAGCTCTGCTGAGCCTGAGCTGAATATCGAGGAAGGAAAAATGAGGGAACAGTGGCGGCTAAACCTCGTTAAACCCTTCCTTAAATACATTATCCACCTTTCAAATGGCTATTTACCCTTATGCCCTTACATACTCATTCTTCAACCTAATCAACATTATACTAAAATTTCATCCACAAATTATACTTAATAGATTGATCAGTTATTTTAAATTTTTAATCAAAGTCGGGTGTTACACTTGGAGTAAATATTTATCATTGGTAGAGTTTTCCTATAATAACAGTTTTCAGGCAACAATAGGAATGGCACCGTATGAAGCATTGTATGGACGAAAATGCAGATCTCCATTGTACTGGGATGAAGTGGGAGAAGCGTGTATGATTGGTCCTGACATTGTGCAACAGACTGTGGAGAAGGTTGCCTTCATCCGCCAGCGGATTTTGACAGCTCAAAGCCGACAGAAAAGTTATGCTGATAAGAGACGCAGAGAATTGGAGTTTGAGGTAAGTGATGAAGTTTTCCTCAAGGTATCACCATTTAAAGGAGTTGTGAGATTCGAGAAGAGAGGCAAGTTGAACCCCAGGTTTATTGGGCCGTACACAATTCTGAAGAGGATTGGGATAGCAGCTTATCAGTTGCAACTACCAGCTTCTATGGAGGGGATGCACAATGTGTTTCATGTTTCCATGTTGAAGAAGTGCATATGAGATCCATATCAAGTTGTGGAACAGTAGAGTATTGAAGTCCTTCCTACTCTTGCATTTGAGGAGAAACCAGTAAGGATCTTAGATTATGCAGTGAAGGTATTGCGCAACAAAGAGGTTTCACTGGTAAAAGTCTTATGGCGCAACCAGAACATAGAGGAGACAACTTGGGAACGCCAGCATGACATGATGGACCAACATCCAGAACTATTCAGGTACCAAAATTTTGAGGACAAAATTCTTTTAAGGAGGGTAGATTGTAACACCCGGTTCTATCAAACCACTTCTTTTTCCTTTTTAAATTAATGGCACACTTTATATGGCAATCTTAAATGTAGGGTTAGTGGATGACTAGACAAGGGCATAAGGGTAATTGGAAAATTTAAAAGTGGATAACGTATTTAAGGGAAGAGATTTTAGATTTATTGCACTGTAGCCGCCACTCTTTCCCAATTTTTCCCCTCTCGGTATTCAGCTCAAGCAGCAGAGCTCTCTAGGCGATTCTTCCATTCGATTTTTCTCCAACTAGGTGAGTTCTATTTTGATTCCTTGCTGCATTGGTAGCTATCGATGATTGGGGAGTGTATAAATGCGAGTTTCGAGAATGTTGTGAGTGAACTAGTTCGGGTTTTGTGGTAATCAGGAATGTACTATGAACTAAGCTCCTAAACTAGTTTTCTTAGGCTTCTGGATAGTGTAGAATGAAGTTTAGTAAAATCTAATCGATAATCTGTCCATGGTTTTAGGTTGAGTAAGCTCCCAAGGTAGGTTGCAACACCGAGCATTTTCAGGAGAGCCAGGTAAGTGAAGTATGTTTGTGCCTTCGGGCCTACATCACAAAACAGTAGGATTGTGTTTGTTTGAATGTGTTTGTATGTCATGCATCATATTTTGAAAGTATGCGAAAATGAATTTACATGAAATGGCATGGTAAGGAATGAACAGACTGTAACAGATAAGCTATTAAGGGAACTAATCCACCCCTTAACTTATGAAGGGATTTATACTTTGGGAGAAGTGATCCGACTCCCAATTTCACAGGGGGATCTGAACAGTTGTTAAGGGAACTAATCCGCCCCTTAATTGAGAGAGAGGATGTATAACTTTGGGAGAAGTGATCCAACTCCCAATTTCACAGGGGGATCAGATCAGAAACGATGCATGAGCAACTGAGATGAGAAAGTAGAAATTGCATGTTTAGGGAATTATGTTTCAGCATTTCATTTGATTACTGCTTTACTTACTTAGCATTAGACTAATAGATGAGTTTTGTGATGTAGGTGAAGAAGTGACAGCAGGTGTGTCCACTGAGTTTGCTGAGGACTAGACTTGTTGGGGGAGTGCATCTATGTAACAATCTGGCAGCTGATGGGGCGGCTTAACTGATTGATGTCAGTAGTTGTGAAGGTTTAATGAACAATGAATCAATTTAAATTTGTTGAGTTTTATGACAGTAGTAATTTTAATGTTTCTGAACTCATTTTGAGATTTTCTTCCAGGCAATCATACTCTGTTGGTGTTAATAGTGGTTTTTACCAAATGTTGGAGTAGTGTCCAAATTTAAATGGTTTTGAACGAATTTTAGTAAATTGCTCAAGTTCTTTTGGTAGTCGGAGTTTTCTTCGTTAGAGTGAAATTGTTGCTATGCTGTTTTCGTTGAGTATTTTTGATCTATCGGTAGATGATGTCTATCGGAAGATATAGAGTTGTTGTTCTGTTGTCTATCGGAAGATGTCTTCAGTAAAGTCATCGGATGATATCTTCAGTAAAGTCATCGGATGATGTCTTCAGTGGAAGCCATCGGAAGATATAAGTAGAAAATTTGTCGTTTTGTGATCGGGTGATGTTGAGTATTAAATCCATCGATGATGTAGGATATAATTTGTCGTTTTGTGATCGGGTGATGTCGAGTATTAAATCCATCGGATGATGTAGGATGTAATTTTTCGTTTTGTGATCGGGTGATGTCGAGCATTAGAACTATCGGATGAAGTAAGAGTCTTTTGTCGTTTTGCGATCGGCAGAGGTTGGATGGATGATTCATCCGGCTAACGTCATCGGTAGATGCCAGTAGCAAAACTTGTCGTTTTGCGATCGGCTGAAGCTGGAAGAATGATTCCTCCGGCTGACGTCATCGGTGGAAACCTTCAGTTTTGCTTCTACCCTTTTTCGTTGACTTTGTTAAGCGGCAGATGCGTTTGATTTTTTTTTTTACAAATTTTGAATATTTCACACTTAAGCCTTCATTTCTTTTGCCTGAATTATTTCTTAATATTTTAACTGATTATTCAAACATTGTTTTATAGTTTTGCTTAACTCTATTATGCTCAAAAGAATTTCCGCTGCAAGTTTTAATGTTTTGAGGTTTTAGCAAAATGTCAAATTTTGACTTCGAGCGAAGTTTTAATTTGGTCCAAAATTTCTTAGTTATGTTCGGGTTATGAGTAACGAATCGGGTTCAGATAACTCGGGGCGTTACACAAGATTATAGTTCGTGTGCGATGAACTCCATGAAAGAAGGAGGTTCTACAATGCGTCCGCCATTGTTGGATGGAAGTAATTATGCTTATTGCAAAGCAAGGATGAGGGCATTCATTAGAGCTATTGACGAGAAGGCATGGAGATCGATTTTAACAGGTTGGAATCACCCTGTGAACACCGATGCAGAAGGTAATATATCTCCAAAACCCGAAGGGAATTGGAACGTAAATGAAGATGCTTTGGCACTTAGCAATTCAAAGGCTCTAAATGCCATTTTTAATGGTGTGGATCCAATTCAGTTCAGACTCATCTCCACATTCGAATCTGCAAAAAGGGCATGGGATATTCTTCAAACCACCTATGAAGGAACATCTACAGTAAAGTTGTCCCAAATGCAAATGTTAACCACTCGATTTGAGAATTTGAAGATGCAGGAAGATGAGACTATTGGCGAGTTCAACGGCAAACTATGTGACATAGCAAATGAAGCGTTTGCTCTCGGTGAGATGATTTCCGAAGAAAAACTTGTGCGAAAAACTCTAGGGTCTTTGCCACAAAGATTTGCCTATAAAGTTACTGCCATTGAAGAAGCAAAGATGTGTCTAAAATGAAGCTAGAAGAGTTGATGGGATCTCTCAGAACTTTCGAAATGAATCTTGGTGGAGAGACCAAAATTAAGAAGGCAAAGGTAGTTGCTTTTAAAACAGAGGTACAGAATTACAACGAGCATGATGAAGATGACTTGGAGGAATCACTAGCCCTACTTTCAAAGAATTTCAGCAGAGTTATGAAAAGATTTGGAAGGAATACTCGCGGTGTCAAGTAGGGTGTCACAAACTTCAAAAATGGTTTGTCAAGCAACAAGAAGCACAGATAAGAAACTTATGTGTCTGATCAACCATTAAAGAATAAAGGCATTCAGTGCAGAGAATGTGAAGGATTTGGGCATATACAAGCAGAATGTGCTAATACCTTGAAGAAAAAGAAGAATTCTCTGAATGCAACTTGGAGTGAGGATGAGTCAGAGAAGGAAGATGAATTTCAGAGCAATCATATGGCGCTCGTTGGAAAGGCAGAATGTGAAGAAAAAGGCAGTGTTATATGCGGTGTCAAATAGTAGTGATGAAGACGAAGAACCAGTCACAGAAGAAGATCTTATTGGAGAATATAAGTTTCTGCATAAAAAATAGACCGAGCTTGTTAAAGTAAATCAGCTTCTACACACTCAGATTAGAAATTTGAAGGATGAGAAGAATAATCTTCAAAATGTTATTGATGATTTGGAGACAAAGCTGAAAGCAAGTAAGGATGAAGCTAATAATCTAACCAATGAGATAAGCCTCATGAAGAAGAATGTCAAAATGCTGAATTCGAGTTCGTCTAATCTAGATGATATTTTAAATATCGGCAAATCAAGCGTAAATCGGTTTGGACTGGGATTCAAAGGTGAAAGTTCAGGTTCAAAGACTGTAGCAGTAAAGGAAAGTCGCTCTGTGATGAAATTCGTAAGGGAAAGTCCGGTGTCACAGCTGGTGTCAGACAAGGGATTTGATTACAAATGAAAGCAAGTTGCAATCAGAATACCAAGAATTGACAGAAAATCAAATTCCTATAACTACTATCATGCTGCAAGCAGAAAAGGTAACATTTATGGTTCTGTGTGTCACTATTGCCAACGCCGTGGTCATATTCGCCCTAAATGCTTTACTTATCTTGCTGACTTAAGATTGGGTACTGCTAGAAATGCCGCTTCTTATAGATTTCCTTATCAGAAATGGGTGAAGAAATCAAATTTAAAGTGCAATGTTACATATCTTTCACTAAAAGTGATCGGAACCAATGCATGGTATTTTGATAGCGGATGTTCCAGACATATGACAGGTGAAGAAAGATATTTGAAGAATATTATACCTGAATCCGTGGAAAAAGTAACATTCGGCAACGGTGTCTCATCGGATGTCATTGGCAGGGGAACATTGAATGTTCCTGGTTTACCAGAGTTGGGTAATGTTTTATTAGTCAATGGTTTGAAGTCCAACCTAATCAGTATTAGCCAGCTCTGTGATCAAGATCTGAATGTGCAATTTACGAGAGAAAAATGTGTTGTGTCCGATCAAAGTAAAAATTGTGTCATTGAAGGAGTTAGATCATCAGACAATTGTTATCTTATTCACTCTTCGTCTAACTGCTTTCGGTCGAGTATGGAAGACACTATCCTATGGCATAGAAAGTTGGGACATGTTAATTTCAAAATGATGGAGAAGCTTATTTCGAAAGGTGCTGTCCGAGGAATTCCTGAATTAAAGTTCGATGAAGAGAAATTATGTGGACCATGTCAAATCAGAAAGCAAACCAAGGTGTCACACCCGATGTCACAGTCATCTTCAACTACTCGGGTACTTGAATTACTTCACATGGATCTAATGGGGCCGATGTCAGTTGAAAGTATTGGCGGAAAACGGTATGCCTTCGTTACTGTTGATGATTTTTCACGCTATACATGGGTGGAGTTTCTAAGAGAAAAATCCGACACGTTTAAAGTTTTCAAATCAATGTGCGAAAAAGATTGTGTTATTATAAAGATTATACGTATCCGAAGTGACCATGGAAGAGAGTTTGAAAATTCTGAATTCTCGGATTTCTGTAAACATCTCGGAATTGCTCATGAATTCTCAGCACCAAAAACTCCTCAACAAAACGGAGTCGTTGAAAGAAAGAACCGTACATTGGCCGAAATGACTCGAGTTATGCTACATGAAAGGGATGTACCTCAAAAGTTCTGGGCTGAAGCTATGAGCACTGCTTGTTATATCATAAATCGGGTGTATCTCCGCGGCAAAACCTCTATGACACCCTATGAGATATGGAAAGGTAAAACTCCAAATCTTCATTATTTTCACCCGTTTGGTAGCATCTGCTTTGTGTTGAATGACAGGGAACACAGGGGGAAACTAGATCCCAAAAGTGATGAGGCTATATTTCTCGGTTATGCTACTAATAGCCGTGCTTATCGAGTTTACAACAAAAGAACTCGAACTGTTATCGAATCTGCAAACGTTCAAGTAGACGACTCCCTGGATACAGTATATAATCCAAAAGAAGATGAAAACCAGATTTCAAATAATGAAGGCACTAATGTTCCACCCGGTGTCACAGAGGGTGTCTCAGGCGGTATCCCAGATCAAACAGAGACTGTTGATGAAGTAGAAGCTGATATCACACACAACAGACAACCATCTACACGTGTTAAGAAGAATCATCCTACATATGAGATTATTGGTGGTCTGAATGATGGTATACGAACCAGAGATAAGCCAAGGGTGAATTATCGAGAAATGTTTCAAATGGCATGCTTTACATCAACGATCGAGCCCAAAAATGTGAAAGAAGCATTGCTAGATGAATACTGGATAGGAGCTATGCAAGAAGAACTCAACCAATTCTCCCCAAATCAAGTTTGGGACTTAGTATATTGTCCTCCCGATGTGAATGTTATTGGTACTAAGTGGATTTACAAGAACAAGACCGATGAGCATGGCAACATCACTTGTAACAAAGCTCGGCTAGTTGCTCAAGGGTATTCTCAAGTTGAAGGAATTGATTTTGATGAAACATTCGCTCCGGTTGCTCGTCTTGAATCTATTCGGCTTCTATTAGCTATTACTTGTGTTATGCGGTTCAAGCAATATCAAATGGATGTGAAGAGTGTATTTCTTAATGGTTTTCTTAATGAAGAAGTTTATGTTGCTCAACCAAAGGGTTTTGAAGACCCTCATCATCCTAAGTATGTCTATAAATTGAAGAAGGCGTTATATGGGCTTAAACAAGCTCCTCGTGCGTGGTATGAACGACTCACGCAATATTTATTACCCAAGGGATATGAGCGAGGGGGAGTAGATAAAACCCTTTTCGTCCGCCGTGCCAAAGGTCAGTTTTTACTTGCTCAAATATATGTAGATAACATAGTGTTTGGCTCGGTGTCACAGATGATGGTGGATGAATTTGTTGCTCAAATGACCGGCGAATTTGAGATGAGTATGGTTGGAGAACTCACTTATTTTCTTGGACTTCAAATTCAGCAAGAAAAGAATGATATTTTTATCTCTCAAGCCAAATATGCCAAGAATTTATTGAAAAAATTTAAGCTCGAGAATGCACGCCCACGTAGAACACCCCTTGGGACACATGAGAAAATTTCTAAAGATGAGAAGGGTATTGCTGTTGATCCACGTTTATATAGAAGTATGATTGGAAGTCTCTTATATCTTACTGCCAGCCGACCGAATATTTGTTATAGCGTGGGTTTATGCGCTCAATTTCAAGCCAATCCGAGAGAGTCACATCTAGTGTCGGTTAAACGAATTCTAAAATATGTTAGTGGAACAACTAATTATGGCATCTGGTATTCTTTCGATTCTAATGCAGATCTGGTGGGTTATTGTGATGCTGACTGGGCAGGAAGTTATGATGATCGAAAAAGCACTTTGGGTGGATGTTTTTATGTTGGACATAACTTGGTGTCATGGTTTAGTAAGAAGCAAAATTCAATTTCTCTGTCTACTACCGAGGCAGAATATATTGCAGCAGGTAGCAGTTGTACGCAGCTTTTTTGGATGAAACAAATGATGAAAGACTATGGTGTCACACAGGGTGTCATGACCCTCTACTGCGATAATCTGAGTGCAATCAATATTTCTAAAAATCATGTTCAGCATTCACGGACAAAACATATTGATATACGACATCATTTTATTCGATCTCTGGTGGAGGACAAAATCATTAATTTGGAGCATATGGTGACCGAAAAGCAGATTGCCGATATTTTCACCAAGGCGTTGGATGGTGTAAGGTTTGAAGAGCTGAGGTCTGCCCTAGGCCTCTGTGTTATGTAACCTAATTATTGCTTTTATTTAAAAAAAAAAAATCGCCACTTGCATTAGGCGTTTGTTTTTTTGTTTTTTTTGGCAATCTATTGTGTATTGATCATCATCTGCTAAAAGTGATCATTCTGGATATTATGATATTCCGTGGAGCAACACCGTATGCGACATGCAAAATTCTGACTATTCTCATGAAAATTTAGAAGTCTATTTTTAATGAAGTTTGGAGCATCATTATTATATTGGGTTTATTTCCTAACTTGCAGAGATCTGAATTATTCTTCAAAGATTCATTATACTGGTTTATGGAGATTTGGTAGATAGTCAGATTTATTTTCTGAAAATTTACTAAAAATCTTGAATTTTCTTTATTATGAGATTTGACGGATATTTATGAGAAGTTAAAGAGTTCAAGGGATATTTGTTCGAGTTCTTCCTTATTGTGATCAACACGCATCTGTGCTGCCACTAGGTTGATTCTATGAAGTTTTCACTCAATTTTATCAAGATAATTGTTGATGTCACTGGTAGTGTCAGACGTGTGTGGTCCCATGGTAATGATTTTTCTGCCTTGCAACTTATTGTCAAGTATAATCCTGCACAAGATTGCTATGAGAAACTACTCTCTTACTAATCTGAGAATTGATTATGAATCATGCCGATTGCAAGAATAAACGGTCAGCTCTACCGTTTCATTGTTTGAATTATGATATTCTGTTTTCTCAACAAGCTGTGATTTGGATAAAAAGTTGTTGATAATGATAAGGAGCAGATTAGGAACAGCTACAAGTTTCTAGCAGGTGATCAGGTCAATAATTTAGAAAGTGTTCCAGAGGATGTTCCAGCACTCGACAATGTTTATGATTTCGACAATGCTTCTGATTCTGCATTGTTGTCTTGTTTTATCAAGATACTTCAAGGTGAGATGAAATTTTTGAATGATCAGCAAATGGTAATTGAAAATAGAAAATGAAAAGATAGTAGTTATTGGATGCTTGATGACCTTGTCAGAAAAATGTTTGCTAAGGAAGCTGCTGGTGATATTTTCGAGAGAAAGAAAGTTGCTAATGTGAAGAAACAGGTTAAGGAGATCAAAATTGTTAAAAGTCAGGAGTTTCAATTGATGTCAATGGGGGTGTCAGATGCATCTTGCCCCATGGAAAAGATTTTCCAGCTTCACAACTTACAGATAAGTATGAGATTCTAGATGCCAACTTCTCATGGAACTGGTGTTAACAAGACAATAGCAGCCTTGCTGTTCAAAATTGGAAATTCAATATCTTTTGATTTTTTTTACCAACTTATGAAACATGAAGACGGCAAGAATACACAGTTAGCTCTCCCATTTCCCTCTCTTATATATGGCGATTCTGGTGCTTATCTGGATATTATATATTCCTGATTTTGGCTATCTCCCTATGGTGATTATTTGGTGATTATGATGCGTTTATAGCGGTTGATATTCTCTGATATACATGTTTGACTTTTTATGGCAAAAAGGGGGAGTATTTTGGGTTGAAATGTATTGGTGTTATATGCTCTGCTCTCTAATACGATATAATGAGTGATAGCTTTATGATTGTTTTGAATTCACAATTCAGGGGGAGTTACAATTCAGGGGGAGTTATTGAAACTCTATGATATATTGATTTTGCCAAAAAATGCCAAAGGGGGAAATTGTAAATGCAAAGATATTGCATATAAGTTGGCATTGATTTTTTGGCAATATAGTATGAAAATAATATTTTATTCCATCATTATCGAATTGTTAATTTATTTCTTGGTGATCAAGAAATAGGTTATTCTGATTATTGGATGCGTCCTATTATCAATCATAAAGATTCTGTGAAAGAGAAAAATAAGGAAATAAGAATATGGGAAAGTTATCAAAAAAGCTATAGGCACTTGCTTTTTGGAAATCTTTTATTTGGTAAGTCGTTTTGATGGGAATTTAGCCAAATCTGCTGGGCTTCGAGTTCCCGTGAATAATAGGATGATTTCCTAATTTATTGGGTGAATATCTGATTTGTTGGAGATACTTTCTTAAAGTGTCACACAACCGAATTAGTTAAGATTTGTTTTCCTTAAATCTTGCGGCGTCATATCCAATTTGGTAGCTGTTCTGATTCGAAGATATGGAAGTTACCAAGGTTATTTAAAGCTTTCGTTTTTCTGTGAAAGCTTATTGACGACGGAGTTTTGATTTTCGCGTGAAAAGGTTTATTCGCTTTTTGTGTTGTCGGTTTTCTTTCACTCCCTACGTTTCTGCGTATGGGTTTGTGATTGTTTTACACACTCGACCTAATCTGTGAATTTCATCGTTTTATTGAGTGTGTTGATTATTGCATCCGAAGACTTTGATCTGGTGTTCCAAGAGGTGTCCCAGGAGGTAATATTTTTTGTTCTTCATTAAAGCTCAGTCTCGGGAGGAGGCTGCATCCGAACTCGGGAAGAGTTCTGTTTCTTAGACAAGGGGAGCTTGTCGTTCTTGAGGGGATCTTGTCATAACACGGGTTCCGGGAGGAAGCAACAACGAGGGGATCTTGTTGTTATCTAGATCTCGGGAGAGGTCATTCTAAAGTTGAGGGGATCTCGCAAAAACAGTTTCCTTGGGGAAGTTAGCTTGAGGCGGCGATAAAGATAAGAGGGAGTCTTTATTTGTATAAGTCCGATTGTCTTGTAACTTTGTGAACTCAAAGAAATATTTTTATATCTGGGCGTGGCCCCACAGACGTAGGCTGGTTGCCGAACTGCGTTACCAACCTCCTGTGTCATTTATTTTTGCATTTTTATATTGTCAATCATTGCATTCATTATCGGTGTCACACGTAACACCCTGTGTGACACCGCATAACTAATCGTAATCTTTCAATTTACACAACCTTTTAGTATTCAATTTAGTTAGCTAAACGTCACTTTCATTCATTTATTACTTACTCTGCATACTTGTAAGGATAGTGAAAAAAAAAAAATCAATTGAGTGTGTTTTTCTTTGCTGCCTTTTCTTTCTTCTCTCTGGTTGCTCTCTGTTTCTTCTTTTCTCCGATTAGTCTCTGACAATCTTCTACCCCATAAACTAACGTGGTATCAGAGCTTCTTTGGATGGCTTCCCCGAGCTCTACGGTTCCTTCGTCTCCCTCCTCACCCTCCCTTACTCAAGCTTCCTCTCTTCCCCTTTTTCCATCCATGAACCAAGTTCTTACAGTCAAACTAGACAACCGCAACTACTTAGTGTGGAAGGCTCAGATCCTTCATGTAGTCACTGCCAACGGCATTCGTCATATTCTGGATGGCACTACTCCACAACCTCCTGAATTTCTGGACTCAACCTCAAACCAAATCAACCCTGACTATACACTTTGGAACCGGTATAACAGCCTCATTATCAGCTGGCTTTTCTCTTCTCTCTCCGAATAATTCCTTCCCCAGATTGTGGCTCTCAACACGGCCAATGAAATCTGGACCGTTCTTGCCAAAATTTTTGCGTCTTCCTCCCTGGCGCGAATTAGCGACCTGCGCTCGCAGCTCCAATCCCTCAACAAAGATGGGCTCTCGGCTGTCGCGTACACTCAGAAGCTCATCAGCATCTGTAACACCCTCGCTGCCATCGGCGAAACCATCTCTCCCAAAGACCAGATGCTATACTTTCTCAGCGGCCTCGGTTCGGATTACAACCCATTTGTCACTTCCATCTCCACCCGATCGGACCCACCGTCTCTGGAAGAGGTTCAAAGTATGCTCCAAAGCTACGACTTCCGCCTGGAGAAACAAAACCAGAGTTTTTCCCTTCCGATGCCGGTGCAACTCCAGGCGAACATCGCCTTTCCGCACACATTTCGCCCCTCCTGGAACCCTCGGCCTGGTTTTTGCCCTCCTACGGTCGGTTCTTTCCCCAGCCGAACCGGTCCTCATAACCCTCTTCAGCAGGCCCATGGCATCCTCGACCCGCCCACCAATCTAAGCCTCGTTGCCAAATATGTGGAAGACTGGGCCATTCGGCCCTTAAATGTTACCAGTTGCAGTCAGCAGCCCAATTTGCCCTTCACCCACCCCTGGCCCAAGCAAACTTCACAGGCTTCTCCTTTGAACTAGCCCAATTGCCATACTTTTATTCACAGGCCCCCACCCGACCCGAACCCCATCCACATAACCCGCCCTACCCTTTAATCTCCCACCCATCTTCCCGCTTGCAGACCCGAAACCCTGCTTTCTCTGATTCCACCAGCATTCTTCCCCTTCCTTCTTCTCTGTCGCCGACCACCCCTTGAATTCTCGACTCCGGCGCCACAGATCATTTCACGCCACAGTCCGAGCTCCTCTAACAACTTCAACCCCTCCCTAAATCTTCTCACGTTACAACCACCACAAGTACCTTTGTCCCTCTTTCTCTTTCTAGTGTAGCTGTTCTTCCGGCCTCTGGTCGGTCTCTCTCTTTGTCAAATGTCTATCACAGCCCATATTTTTGTCATAATCTATTAAGCGTTTCTAAATTATGTCAACAAAATTCGGTTTTCGTTGAATTTCACCCTACGTGTTTCTTTGTAAAGGATCAAAATTCTCACAAAATTCCGTTGCATGGTTCGCTCCATGACGGCCTTTATCGCACGCCCTCCTTGAATCCGCTTTTTTCACCTATTGCTCGGTCTCATCCATATCCGACAGTCCCTCCTGTTTTGACCCTCGCTGCCACCCACAGTGAAGCTTCCCCCCACTATTTTGGATCCTTTCTGGCATCTTCGCTTGGGTCATCCGTCATTTTTTGTATTGCAGCGAGTTCTCAAATTGTGTAATTTAAATTCTGCTAAAGTTGAACATCAAGTTTGTACTTTTTGCCAAATGAGCAAAAGTCATCAATTACCCTTTCAGAACTCTTAGTCTCATGCACAATTTCCTTTTGATATCGTTCACACGGATGTTTGGGGTCCCTTTCCAATAAAGTCCGTCACTGGTGCACGATATTTTCTTCTTTTTGTGGATGATTGTACTCGATTCACATGGATCCTTCCTTTAAAATTAAAGAGCAAAGTTTATTGCACTTTTGTAAATTTCTATCAATTCGTCAATACTGAATTTGGTACTAAAATCAAAATCGTCCAATCTGACTGGGGTGGCGAATTCCAGTCCCTCACTTCTCTGTTCAAATCCCTTGGCATCCAACATCGAATTTCGTGTCCGTACACTCCAAATCAAAATGGTCGAGTTGAAAGAAAAAATCGACATGTAGTTGAAACTGGACTCGCTCACTTGTTCCACTCCTCAGTCCCCCAACACTTCTGGACTTATGCCTTCATCACGGCTACCTCATTGATCAATTTACTTCCCACCCCTGTACTCGGTCACAAGTCACCTTTTGAGTGCTTGTTCAATGCAATTCCCGAGTACACATCTCTACGTGTCTTTGGCTGTCTCTGCTTTCCATTTCTTCGGCCTTTCAATCAACATAAACTTCAACCTAGATCTCTTCCATGCGTGTTTTTAGGCTCCAGTCCTCAACACAAAGGTTATATCTGCTAAGATCCAAAATCCTACAAAATCTATATATCTCGTCATGTCAAATTCGTGGAATCCCAATTTCCATTCTCTGCACTTCACAAACCTGTGTCCAACGCTTCTCCCTTCAGCCTATACATACCCTACATTCCTCACCCCCCCACCTCCCACCAATCCGTTTGAAATAAACTCATCACTTCCCTTAATACCCCTTTCCTCCCCCTCTCCTACAGATTACCATTTTTCACATCTTCACACCCTCCCTTCCCCATTACCCGAACCCATACCCAATCAAATCCTCACTCAACCTGCTCACAATACTCACCCTATGACGACTCGTTCCAAAGCAGGTATTTTTAAGCCAAAAGCCCTTCTCCTTGAGCCAACTCTTGAACCCCAAACCTTTAGCCAAGCTGCCAAATTTCCTCACTGGCTTAATGGCATGAAAGAGGAAATCACTGCCCTTCAAGAAAATAACACATGGTCTTGAGTTCTCCTCCCACAAGGTGCAAAAATAATAGGCTGCAAATGGGTCTTCAAGACCAAATTGAACTCCGATGGGACCGTCTCTCGGTTTAAGGCTCGTCTTGTTGCCAAAGGATATCAACAGACATAAGGTATTGATTATGATGAAATTTTCAGTCCGGTGGTCAAACCGACCTCAGTTCGAACAGTACTCTCCTTGGCTATCTCTTTTCGCTGGATTATCAGACAGCTAGATATTAGTAATGCCTTCCTACATGGCAATTTGACCGATCACGTGTACATGCAACAACCTCCAGGTTTCATTGACTCCAATTCACCATTGGCTGTTGATGACTCTTATTTTAGAGTCATTTTATACTAATTTTACATAAGAAAACTTATATGAATTGAGTGATTGCAATAATGAATTGATATGGATTTACTATAAATGCTATGCAATGCTGCAGCATTAGGGCTTTGATTGAATTTAATATATTTTATGCAGATTTTCTCTTAAAAGCAGATTTTGTCTCCTTATTTTGAATTTTATATTCTCATAATTGAATGTTATTTTTATAGTGGGAAATTCAAATTCAAATGCTGAGATTTGTGAAGAGAAAGGGAAGGCAAAAATCAAGGTGAAGAATAATTTGGAAAGAGAAAAGGATTGACACTTGGCATGCAGAAGAGGACAAAATAGGAAGGGAAAATAAATTGGAACAAGGAAACCTGGAAATCATTGAAGCACGTAAAGCCAAGGAGAGAGAAATCCATTCTGGAAAGCTAAAAAAAAAAGGAAACAAATAAAATAAAATAAGAATAGATTGGAGAGAGAAAGAGAAGATTGCATGCACAATTAAAAAGAGATATTTTGCTAAAGAAGAGGCATTCTGGCGTGGGACTACTTGCTGGAGAAGGAGGCTGGAAGGGGACTTGAACCTAGGGTCAAAGACCTAGGGGAAAAAACCCTAAAGGTCCGTAGAAGAACACCAAGGTTCTGTAACCTTGAAGAGCTAAATGACAAAAATAGACGAAAAGGTGGCGGAAAAACAAAGGACTACGCAAAACGAGAAGGAAGGGAATCTTGGTTGCTGGAGATCTGGACTTCAAAAATTCTTCTTCTTAATCTATTTTCTGATTTTTCCTTTGATTAATATTATTATTATTTTTAGTTTTGTTATCATGATTTTAGGCTAATTTTTTTTAATCTTGGTTAGGACGATAGTATTTGTTGCGATATTTTGCTACGATCTTGGTTTTGTGTCTGCAATTATCTATTGAACAATTATTTGTGAAATTTTATTGCTAAGTCAGATCGTATCGATAGATAGGTTGACGATTCATGTTTATATTGTATCGACAGATAGATATAAATTTTAGATGCATGAATAATTAATCGAATTAAATTGTTACAACGTAGTTAACATTAATTTGATTGGCGATAAGAATAGCACATATCGAAAATTCAATATTAGTTACATTCTTTCAAGGTAGAAAGAAATTCTAATTTGAATTTACCTAGGCAATTCGAAAGAATCCTAGAAAATATTTTTATTCTTGCTGTTTTTTAGATAATGCTGCAGAGCATTACCAGAGCATTAGTAGCAGAATCATCGTAACGAAGAAAATCGATCCTAGCCAAGGCCTTCTTTTATCGTTTTTACCTCGTTTAATCTTGTTTTATTTTATTGAATCATTATTCATATTTTATTTCTAATTTTTATCCAGCAATTTAATATTTTTATAAGATTTTTATAGCGATTAATTCAATTAACAATATCCTCGTGGGATCGATACTTTACTTACTCTATTACTTCGTTAGCGACACGTGCACTTGCGTGTAAAGGTGTAAAATCACTAACAAGTTTTTGGCGCCGTTGCCGGGGATATTGCTTAGTTGTAATTATTTTGCTATAATTATTTTATTTTATTTTACATTATTTTATTTTATTTTGTTTCTCTATTTTCAGGTATTCGTGATTTATGTTTGACGATTGAAGAAGCTAATATGGATAACCAGGAAGGAGAAAGAATATTTTTGAATCGAATAATTGATGACCGAGATTGACCTATTCAAGACTTTGCCATTCCCACGCTCGACGAATTGAATCCCGGTATTGTGAGACCAGAAATATATGCTACTCGATTCGAGCTTAAACCGGTCATGTTTCAGATGCTCCAAACCATTGGACAATTTAGTGGAATGGTAACAGACAATCCCCATCGTCATCTTAAAGCATTTGGAGAAGTGAGCGACTCGTTTCATTTTCCTGGAGTTTCAGTTGAGGCATTAAGGCTTAAGCTTTTCCCGTATTCTTTAAGAGACCGAGCACGAGATTGGTTGGATAGCATCCCATCAAATACTATCACTACATGAGGAGAGTTAGCCAAGAAGTTTATCATGAAATACCATCCGCCAGTAAGGAATGCAAGGATGAGAAATGAAATCATCAGTTTTCAGCAGCGAGATGGCGAGTCACTTTATGAGGCTTGGGAGAGATTCAAGGAATTATTAAGACAATGCCCTAGCCATGGAATACCACACTGGATTCAGCTGGAGACATTTTACAATGGATTAAATGGGCAAACAAGATCTATCATTGATGCTGCAGCACATGGAACTCTCTTATCAAAATCTTTTAATGAAGCGTATGATTTATTGGAAAGGATGGCAGTGAACAGCTACCACTGGTCTTCAGAAGAATTTAATCCTAAAAGGCGGGCACCTGGAGTTTACGATCTGGATGAGGTGTCAGCCTTAAATGCAAAGATTGCTATGCTGGAAAATGCGATCAAGGAGATGAACACACCATCCAAGCCAATAACTAGAGAGGTTTCATGCATGTTTTATGGAGAAAACCACGATGAAACTTCATATCCTACTCATCCGGAATCTGAAAATTATGTTGGATACAATATGAACAATAATCCATACTCGCAGACATACAATCCTGGTTGGAAACCGCATCTAGATTTTCAATGGAATTCGCAGCAGCAAAATGTTACAGCACCAATCATACTAACTGAAAATTACACTCAAGGTTTCTCACAGCCAACTCATACTTCAATGCATCAAGAACAATCAGACAGCTTCGCCAAAGAATATGCTGTTGAGACAGATGTGATCTTGCAGAACTTGGCTGTATCAATGAAGAATATTGAGATACATGTGGGGCAGTTGGCTCAATCTTTAAGCATGAGAACTGCAGGACAATTACCAAGAAATACAGAAGTGCTACAAAGATCAGAAAAAGAATATTGCGAGGCCATTGTATTGAGGAATGGAAGGGAACCTGAGATTCCAGAACAACAACAAAAAACAGTGAATTTAAAGAAACAAGATGAGTTGGTTGAACAAGAAGAATTGAGAGAACTAGAAAAGAGCAATCCAGAAAACGATGTTGTAGCAACACCGCAGCAACAACAAGGTGAATTGAGAATCCAGAAACCATCTCCACCATTCCCTCAAAGACTACAGAAGCACGAAGAAAAAGAAATTTTTGGGAGAAAGGATGAGATTTTTGGCGGTGGCAGCAATGTGAATGACCAGCAGATTACTTTTAATGTATTAAAAGCTATGAAGTGCCCGTACAATGAAGAAGATTGCTTCAACATATCTGAAAAGATGAAAATGGAAGACACGAGGCAATTTCATAGGAGCCAAGGGAAACAGTTTGAGGTATTTGTTCGAACGAAGGATAACCCAGAAGCTTTCAAACCATCTGTTGAAAACACACCAACACTGGAGCTCAAACACCTGCCCTCTTACCTCAAGCATAAAGTGACCATAGCATATCATCCACAAATTAAAGAAAAGTGACGTATGGAGAAGTCTGGCTGAAGACTTGAAAAACTTAGCGCTACTTGGGAGGCAACCCAATTTTTCATATCCTTTTGTATTAGTTTTTATTTATTGTTCTTTATTTGTTTTTGTTTTTGCTAAAAATAAACTCAGGTTTGCACAAATCAGGGAAGAAGAAGCTGATGAAGAGAAAGCAACATGAAACCCTCCTTCTAATGGAACGAAAAAGGAAATACCAGGGAAGTCCTAACCCCCCTAGTTTTATTGTGCTTTAATTTTTTTTTTCTGAACTTCATTTGTTTGGCAGTGGGGACACTGCCAACGTTTAAGTGTGGGGGTGCTATTTGGTATGCTGTTTAGTATTATTTGTTTAATGTGGATGTTTATTTAATTTGGATGCTTCATGTTTACCATTTAAATTGGGTCTGTGGATGTTGATTGCATGTTAATTTTGGTTATTTAAATTTTACTTTATGGAAATTGGTTCTCTATTTAATTTTGGTTAGTTCGTTTTTGTGATTTGTTAGGGGTGTTTCCTGTGTGCTATTTAAAAAAAATGAATGAAATGAAGAAAAGTGCAATATAATTTCCTAATATCCTTTGATTTGGTAGATTATTGGAGAATGTTAGTGTCACTTATTATTAGAAATCAATTAAGATTTATTCCCATTAACTTAGTTGTCTCTCACACACAAACTCCTCTTGGTTGTTTAGGAATATCATCATTTTTAGATATTACAATTATATCTAGGTGTCAATAATTTGGTGTTTGATTGAAGAAATTAGCAATGAAAGACTTCTTTTTTAAAAAAAATATAGTAAATAATAAGTTTGGGGGTTATGCAAAAAATAAATAAATAAATAAATAAAAAACAAAAAAAAAGTGCAATTTTCTAATCTACTTTCAATTTCGAGTGAGCCTTTTGGATACTCGATGGGTAGAAATAAATTAGAGGAACTTTGGGAGGAACTCCGTTGCATGTTTATTGACTATACTCCTCTATTTTATATGAGTATGTATATCTTGGAGTGACACTATTGAGTAACCGGAGGACTTCATCACCAATGTTGTCAATCGCGTCAAAAGGTAGTGTGACTGATAGATAAAGTTAATGTAAAAAAAAAGAAAAAAAAAACACTTAATCCCCTCACTTATTTAAAAATAAAATAAAATAAAGAAGAAGAATCTTTGAATGCTAATGGATTTATGAAGAATATTAGAGAGTTGACATTCGATGATATGTATTGTGATTTCTAGTTTTGATGATTGAACTTAACAATTCAAATGGAGTTTGAGCACACACACACTTTGAAATTGAGTTTATTGGGAATTAAATCTATATTGATTACTTTTAATTGTGATGATGACATTTTTCAATGATTTACAAGTTACTAGATATTTTGGAAATTACATCAATTTGTTAATGATAATTTGGGAACTTATTTTTGTTTGCATCACTCGAGGACGAGTAATGGTTTAAGTTTGGGGGTATTTGATGACTCTTATTTTAGAGTCATTTTATACTAATTTTACATAAGAAAACTTATATGAATTGAGTGATTGCAATAATGAATTGATATGGATTTACTATAAATGCTATGCAATGCTGCAGCATTAGGGCTTTGATTGAATTTAATATATTTTATGCAGATTTTCTCTTAAAAGCAGATTTTGTCTCCTTATTTTGAATTTTATATTCTCATAATTGAATGTTATTTTTATAGTGGAAAATTCAAATTCAAATGCTGAGATTTGTGAAGAGAAAGGGAAGGCAAAAATCAAGGTGAAGAATAATTTGGAAAGAGAAAAGGATTGACACTTGGCATGCAGAAGAGGACAAAATAGGAAGGGAAAATAAATTGGAACAAGGAAACCTGGAAATCATTGAAGCACGTAAAGCCAAGGAGAGAGAAATCCATTCTGGAAAGCTAAAAAAAAGGAAACAAATAAAATAAAATAAGAATAGATTGGAGAGAGAAAGAGAAGATTGCATGCACAATTAAAAAGAGATATTTTGCTAAAGAAGAGGCATTCTGGCGTGGGACTACTTGCTGGAGAAGGAGGCTGGAAGGGGACTTGAACCTAGGGTCAAAGACCTAGAGGAAAAAACCCTAAAGGTCCGTAGAAGAACACCAAGGTTCTGTAACCTTGAAGAGCTAAATGACAAAAATAGACGAAAAGGTGGCGGAAAAACAAAGGACTACGCAGAACGAGAAGGAAGGGAATCTTGGTTGCTGGAGATCTGGACTTCAAAAATTCTTCTTCTTAATCTATTTTCTGATTTTTCCTTTGATTAATATTATTATTATTTTTAGTTTTGTTATCATGATTTTAGGCTAATTTTTTTTAATCTTGGTTAGGACGATAGTATTTGTTGCAATATTTTGCTACGATCTTGGTTTTGTGTCTGCAATTATCTATTGAACAATTATTTGTGAAATTTTATTGCTAAGTCAGATCGTATCGATAGATAGGTTGACGATTCATGTTTATATTGTATCGACAGATAGATATAAATTTTAGATGCATGAATAATTAATCGAATTAAATTGTTACAACGTAGTTAACATTAATTTGATTGGCGATAAGAATAGCACATATTGAAAATTCAATATTAGTTACATTCTTTCAAGGTAGAAAGAAATTCTAATTTGAATTTACCTAGGCAATTCGAAAGAATCCTAGAAAATATTTTTATTCTTGCTGTTTTTTAGATAATGCTGCAGAGCATTAGTAGCAGAATCATCGTAACGAAGAAAATCGATCCTAGCCAAGGCCTTCTTTTATCGTTTTTACCTCGTTTAATCTTGTTTTATTTTATTGAATCATTATTCATATTTTATTTCTAATTTTTATCCAGCAATTTAATATTTTTATAAGATTTTTATAGCGATTAATTCAATTAACAATATCCTCGTGGGATCGATACTTTACTTACTCTATTACTTCGTTAGCGACACGTGCACTTGCGTGTAAAGGTGTAAAATCACTAACAGCTGTATGTTTCTTACATAAAGCTCTCTATGGGCTAAAACAGTCCCCCAGAGCTTGGTACACTAAGTTATACACTGCATTAATCGACTGGGCTTTCTCCGCATCCAAGTTTGACTCATCTCTTTTCATTCGTCGTTCGTCGTCGGCCATTATTATCATGCTTGTGTATGTGGACGACATTATTATGACTGGTGATTCTCCTACTCTTGTTGACCAGCTATTGGCATATCTACACTCTCAGTTTAAAGTTCGTGACCTTGGACCGCTGTCTTATTTTCTTGGCATTTCAGTCACTAAGACAGCCACTGGTATGAATCTCTCTCAATCTCGATATATATCTGAGCTACTTAACCGGGCGAATATGGGATCTTGCAAACCTGTTCCGACTCCCATGGTTGCTGGTCCTGTGCTATCTCTCAAATCCAGGACACCTTTACCTGATGGTTTCTTATACCGAAGCATAGTTGGTAGTCTTCAGTACTGCTGCCTTACATGACCGGATATTGCCTTCGCCGTAAACAAAGTATCACAGTTTATGCATGCTCCCTTGGATACTCACTGGCAAGCGGTCAAACGAATTCTGAAATATCTCAAAGGTACACTTTCACTTGGTATTTCCTTCACAACATCGACTTCACTTGTCTTGACGTGTTATACGGATGCAGATTGGGCCTCTTGCCCAGACGACCGCAAAAGCACCAGTGGCTTCTGTATCTTTCTCGGTGCAAATCTCATCTCTTGGTCATCCACCAAACAGAAGGTGGTATCGCGATCTAGCACCGAATCTGAGTACCGCAGCGTTGCGAATGGAGCAGCAGAAGTCTGATGGTTACAGTCCCTACTAAAGGAACTCAGTATCAATTCTCCTCCTGCACCTCTCATTCTGTGTGATAACTTGAGTGCCACATATCTAGCTTCCAACCCTGTTCTGCACTCCTAGTCCAAACATGTAGAGATTGATTTCCATTTCGTACAGGAAAAGGTGTTACAAAAGATGCTCGTGGTCAAATTCACTCTGTCTGCAAACCAATTAGCTGATGCGCTCACTAAACCTCTCCCTCCGGTACTTTTCACCCGCTTTCTATCCAAGATCTTTGGTCTACGCCCTTGATGTAGCATTCGGTAATTGTCTAACTTGATATTCTTATAGCTGTATTTTTTAGGTTTATTTGTATGAAACTAAATGAATTTAATTGGTTGATCAATTAGGTTAAAGTTGGTTAGTCAATGGCAAATGCGTAATTTTGCAAAGGTTAGTATTAAAAGCGGCTAGCTAAGGGTTTTAGCCGCCACTGTTTCATTTCCTTGTTTAGTATTCGGCTCGCTCAACAGACTCTCTCTCGGCGATTTTCTTGCCTGATTCTTCATCAGCGTAGGTGAGTTCTTCTTTGAGCCCTTTTGCTGATGGTTTAGGATGAATGTAGGTTATACATTTGGTGATTTTCTTCTGGTAGAATGAGTGTTCTAGGTATGCTGTGAGTGTGACCTGAGTTCAAGTTTTGGTGATGAATCGGGAATGCTCAAGGAACCGAGCTTCCAACTTGCTCAGTAGAGGTAAACTGTACGCCTAACTTATCGGCAAACGTGGACACTATAAAAGAATGTGTTGCACCCGAATCTATTAAAGTAAGAGCAGGTACAGAGTTGATCAATATGGTACCTGACACAACTGCGGGCTCTATCATGGAGAATATTCTCGGCTTAATCTTAGCAGGGCCACTCTTCAAAGCTGGGCAGTCTCTGTTGATATGGCCGACTTTGTTACAATGGAAGCATCAAATGATTCTAGGGTTTGGGCAATCCTTGTATGCGTGTCCAACTCCTTCACAGTTGAAACACTTCCCCGTTCCAAACTTGCACTCACCCAGATGACTCTTCAAACACTTCGGGCATTGAGGAAACTTTTTGGTATCCCGCACCTTCCTTCCTGTCCCTTGGCTACTCTGGCCTTCACTAGGCCTTTTCATCCCTCTCTGTTGATGTGGCTGGATAAATTTTCGTGGGACTTCCTTTGGTCCAGCACACTTCATTTCTGCTTCTTCCACCTCCAACGCTGTGGACACAACTTCACTGAATTACATGCTGTGAGTGTGAGCTGAGTTCAAGTTTTGGTGATGAATCGGGAATGCTCGAGGAACCGAGCTTCCAACTAGTTTCCCCTAAAATTTTTGTATGGTTTAGAATGAAGTTAAGTAATGTTGCGCTTATGTTTTAGGTGAGCCAACTATCGAGGTAGCTTTTAACCAAGAATCTCTCGGGGAAAAACCTGGTAAGTGAAGTAATGTGTGTGTCTTCGGGCCTACATCACAAAACAGTAGATTTATGCATGTTTGAGTGTTTTCTGTATGTTATGCATCATGTTTTTGAAGAAATACGAAAATGAATTTAATGTAATGTTATGGCAAGGTATGAACAGATTGAAACAGATTAGCTATTAAGGGAAGTAATCCGCCCCTTAATCGAGTAAAGGATTTATTACTTTGGGAGAACCGATCCCACTCCCAATGGAATTGAGGGATCAGATCAGCTGTTAAGGGAACTAATTCGCCCCTTAATCGAGAAGAGAATGTATGACTTTGAAAAATTTGATCCACTTCCCAATGGAACCGAAGGATCATATCAGTGAATGAACAAAATTGCAACTGAGATGTGAAAGTAGAAACTGCATGATTAGGGTTTATATTTCAGTATTCCATTTCATTATTGCTTTACTTGCTTAGCATTAGGCTAATAGATGAGTTTTGTGATGTAGGTGCTGAGGTAACTACTGAAGAATTTTCTGAAATTGCTGAGGAATAGATGAAGTGCTGAAGCATGTTCATGCCACGGTTTGGTATTTTGATGAGGCGGTTTAACATTTGTCTGTATGTGGAGCCTAATTTCCTAATGTCATGTTGAGGAGTGTAGAGAATTTGGTAGTAGTATTGGTTGAGGGATTAGAATATTTGAGTTCCTTCTGTTATGAAGAATTTGATTTAGTTTTGTTACAAATTGCAAACGTTAGGATTTTTACTGGATAAGAATATATATATATATATATATATATGTTGGTCTCAAATGGTTATTTGTTGGATTTTTGAAGTTACTTAGGGTCAGGTGGTTTTTGAATGTTTTGAGTAAAATTTGTAAGTTCAACCATCGGTGAATGAAATTCACCGGTGGATGTTGTGTGTTTTTGGTCTATTGGAAGACGTCTTTTGTAAAAGCCATCGGATGATGTCTTCAGTGGAAGCCATCGGATGATGTTGTGTATAAATCTATTGGAAGATGAAGTAGAAGTTTTGTCGTTTAGTGATCGGTGGATGTCATGTATTAAATCTATCGGAAGATGAAGTAGAAGTTTTGTCGTTTAGTGATCGGTGGATGTCGTGTATTAAATCTATCGGAAGATGAAGTAGAAGTTTTGTCGTTTAGTGATCAGTGGATGTCGTGTATTAAATCTATCAGAAGAAGAAGTAGGAGTTTTGTCGTTTAGTCATCGGATGATGTTGTGTTATTATTTACCGGTGGATGTAGTCTATCGGTGGATATGGACTGAGGGTTTTTGTCGTCTAGTGACCGGTAGATACGTTCTGTTTTCCTTTCCTTTTTACCAACTGACTTTAATATTTTGACTATTGAATGAATATTATTTATACAAATGTTTTCCGCTGCAAGTTTTAAATGTTTTGAGATTTTAGCAATTGTCGAAATTTGACTTTCGAGCGAAGTTTTAAATTGGGATCAAAGTTTCTTAGTTATGTTCGAGTTAAGAGTAGCGAACCGGGTTCAGAAAACTCGGGGCGTTACACTTGATCTTGAGGGGGGATATTAGCATATATATTTACACAACCTTTTACTATTCAATTTAGTTAGCTAAACGTCACTTTCATTCATTTATTACTTACTCTGCATACTTGTAAGGATAGTGAAAAAAAAAATCAATTGAGTGTGTTTTTCTTTGCTGCCTTTTCTTTCTTCTCTCTGGTTGCTCTCTGTTTCTTCTTTTCTCCGATTAGTCTCTGACAATCTTCTACCCCATAAACTAACGCGGGCTGATTCTTATCGTTTAGATGCTGCACTTTTGAAAATTCAGCGATCAGAGGAAGCTTTTCATCCTATTAAATGCTCCTTTATTAGTTTTTGAAATTGAACGTGACTAGTTGGAAAAAGAAATTGGAGGCAATTTTAATGCATGAAATGAAGCCGATAACGTATTTCAGTAAAAATCTTAGTGGAACGAGGTTAAATTACTCAATCTACGACAAAGAGTTATATGTTTAAATAAAAACATTACAAACATGGTAATTCTACTTGTAGTCGGCAGAGTTTATCATTCACTCCGATCATGAGAGTTTGAAGAATTTAAAGTCTCAAGAAAAATTACACAAGAGACACGATGAGTGGATGAAGTTTATCGAGACACGCCAAGCTTAAATCAATCACAATATTAATGTAGTGCTTAATGCGTTAATCATTGGATTAAGATGCAAACTAAATGGTAATGAACCAATAAGACCATTAACGCAGTCAACGGTGGCAGTGATCCGTATTGACTATCCATTTATTGGAAGTCAAAGTCAATCTTCTTCTATTGGGTGGGCTGGAAAGAGAATAACGTTCATGTAACGAGGGCAAACAACATCTTTCTTTTTGTCTTTGAATATATATATATATATTTATATAAAAATATGCATTGTGACTGTGAGCGATCAAGGTCATCGTTTGGCCTACAGCCAATATTGCACGCTGGACGCGGGCCGGATCTATGATAACCAGCGTCATGATATTGAGCTAAAAATTAAACCGATCTGACCGTCATATTATGTAACACCCGGCATTTTTGCCTATCAAATTATTCCCCAAATATGTAAACGGAATTTCTCCGATATTAATGCAATGATTGTTTTTAATAAGATTGTCGATGTGTTTAATCGAACGAGGGTGATTCGTGCGACCGAATTGATTAAACTAAATAATGATTTAGTTAAAAATCAATGAAAGGACAAATTAGGAAGAAATTAAGGTTGGTGGGAGAAATCAAATGGATGATTGACACTTGGCAAACTTGTGGAAGAAGATAAGCCATGTATTCCATTTCCTTCTCTTCCTCCTACGTGAGACATTTTCCTCTCTGCTCTCTCTCATTTTCCTCTCTGCTCTCTCTCATTTTCCTCTCTGCTTCTCTCTTTCGATTGAAGAAAACCAACGCAAGGGTTTCTTCCTTCTCTGATTTTCCTCCCGCTTTTCGGTCTAAGGTAATCATCTTAGATAGAAAACGATTTTTAGTTTATTTATTTGCTAGTTTCGTGATGTTTAGGGTTAATGTCCGTTTATGCATGCTATAGGTTCGTGAACCACAGTGCTCGTGCGTTCAAGTTTACTGCATTTCAGACCACAGGTAAGTTCATACGTATAGGTTTGGCCCTTAAGGCCCTACAATACGGAGGTACTAGGTTTATGTTGTCGGGATTTCTGTTGGGTAGTTAAGCCAAGGATATGTTTTAGGTTAAGTGTGTTCTGTTTTATATTCTGCTTATTATTCTGTTGCATGTCTATAAATGTTCATGCATACACGTTTTTCTCTGAAAGTCATGAAAAGGTTTTCTGCACACGGTTTGAAGTTAAGTAAGATAAAACCTGTAATGTAATGTATGGTTAAGTGTGGACGAGGACTGGCATCCTGTCATGTACTCCTGTTATGTCCTGTTGCGGCATGTATTCCTGTTGCGCCAGCTCCTCTTCCCACTTATACCTTCCTGTCCAGTGAAATGTAATGTAATGTTCATGTATTTGAAAAAGATTCATGCATAGCACGTTCATCACTCTGCATTGTATGTTCTTACTGAGCTCTAGGCTCATAGATGAACTCCCTGTTGTAGGTACGGATCCTCCAGATGAGGAGCTTGAGCCTCAAACTGACGAGTTGATGTAGTTGGAGGGAGGAGCTCACGGGATGGTTGCTGTATCCAGACAAATCCTGTCCCGAGGTTTAAGTATTCAAAGTAAAGTCTATGTCTGTAAACCCTACTGGAATTCTGTGTTTGGTTTTTAAACTATGTTAGGATTCTGTATTTTTGGTTGTTGAAAACTCTGTAGGAAATTCTGTTGGATATAGATAATGTAAGGTATTCTGTTGGTTAAGCTTTCTCTTGTTAAAACCTCTGTATTCGACAGTTGAACTATGTTTTGAAGTATTCTGGAATTCGTTTGGAATATTTTCTGTTAGCCTGTGCATGGACAGTTTCTGGTTTTAGAGCTATCCATGTAGTGTGATTTTCTTAAGTTTCTGTCATGTTAGAGCCATCCATGTAATTTGTTTTTCCTTAAAATTCCGTCGTGTTTTTCCCGATATGTTCAAAAATCATGTTTTGAATCATTTTCTAAAGTTTGAAGTTTTCATACATTCTGTTTCCACAACTTTTGTTTTCATGTAATCATGTTAAAAGTTGCCAGTTTTGTCTTTTAAGTTTTAGTCATCCGGTCACTGTTCACATTTTTAGTCATCCGGTCACTGTTCACATTTTTAGTCATCCGGTTACTGTTCACATTTTTAGTCATCCGGTCACTGTTCACATTTTTTAGTCATCCGGTCACTGTTCACATTTTTAGTCATCCGGTCACTGTTCACATTTTTAGTCATCCGGTCACTGTTCACATTTTTAGTCATCCGGTCACTGTTCACATTTTTAGTCATCCGGTCACTGTTCACATTTTTTAGTCATCCGGTCACTGTTCACATTTTTAGTCATCCGGTCACTGTTCACATTTTTTAGTCATCCGGTCACTGTTCACATTTTTAGTCATCCGGTCACTGTTCACATTTTTAATCATCCGGTGCACTGTTCACTTTTTGTCTTATTCTCATTAACCACTAATTACATCTTCTGCTTCTGCCATTTGTAACTATTATCCATGTGTTTATACGTCTTCATGTCTCCTACTGTTATATGTTTTCAAAAAAAAAATATGTCTTGTTTTCTGTAAAATGTCCGGTGTGATGGCTCCGATCCCGGACCCAGATCGGGTACGGTTTTGGGACGTCACAGTTATGGTATCAGAGAGATAAGGTTTTAAAACCGATTCTGTGAAATGTCTGACTGCGCAACTCGCCACGTGAGATCGCCCCACCAACTGTAAGTGTTTAAGTTTCTGTAAAAGTTCTGTTTATTTAATTTAGTTATTCTGTTTATAGGATTTTCTAGAATGGTGAGAGGAAATCAAGGTGATGCAAACGACAGAGGCGACGTCCTCGACCGTCTAACCGAGTTGGCCGGCACTCAATCTCGCATGATCGAGCGTTTGATTGCGAGGGAGGGCAATGGAAACAACAATAACCATGCAAATGCTCCACGTGACACTAGTGGAGAGAGATTTCAGCGTCTCCAACCGCCTACGTTCGATGGGTTATCAACAGATCCTACTCACGCCGAAGAATGGATTCGGCAGATTGAACGTATGCTGAATTATGCAGAAGTGGAGGAAAACAAGAAAGTGATGTGTGCCTCATTCAATCTCACCAAGAGTGCTGGATTTTGGTGGGACACAGTGCAGTCAACCACTGTGGCATTAAGTTGGGAGGGATTTAAAACACTCTTCTACGAGAAGTACTTTGATCGCAGCATGAGGAAGGAGAAGTTGCTGGAATTCTCTCGACTACGACAGTTTGGAACGGTGGCCGAGTATGTTCAGAAGTTCGATTCACTATCCCGTTATGCACCTCACCTAGTGGCCACCGACGAAAATAAGGTGCATCAATTTATCCAGGGTTTGAAGATGGACCTCTTACGAGGGATTACATATGGGGGATTTGACGAGGCCCCATACACAAAGGTGGTAGCTAAGGCTTATCAGTTGGAAGCCTTAGAGGCAAAGTCTCAGAGATATACATCAAAGAGAATCATGCAGGATACCCCTCAGCAGCAGCAACAACAACAAAAGGGACAGTTTGGGCAACCACGGCAGCAACAGAACAGAGGTGTCAAAAGACCAAATGAAGTTGCCATTTATCAGGACAAAGGGAAAAGACCTATGGGAGCTCCTCAGCTTCCTGTATGCCCACGTTGCCAGAGAAATCATACAGGGGAATGTAGGCTCTACACTGGCCAATGTTTCCGATGCGGCAAAGTAGGCCATCTTGTTCGGGATTGCCCAATGCCTGACACCAGAACAGGTCAAGCCGTACCCAGAGTTTTTGCAATGATGGAGGATGTTGATGATGCTGATCTGCACACAGCAATCACAGGTACAATTTTGGTGTGTGATGTACCTGCTTATACTTTATGGGACACGGGGGCCACACATTCGTTTGTGGCCATGGACTTCGTAGATAGACAAAAGGTTAATTGCACGTCGTCAGATCAGCCCTACAGCATTATGCTACCGTCCGGAGAGTTTATGCACTCCGAGCAGGTGGTACGGGGCGATATAGTGTCAGTAGGAGACCAAAAGTTGTACGCCAACCTTATCGTTATTGGTATGAAAGGGTACGATGTCATTCTGGAGATGGACTGGCTGTTTAAACATCATGCCACCATCAACTGTAGGCCCGGGCTAGTGTCGTTTAAGCGCCCGAACGAAGTAGAATTCTCTTATCAGGCGGTACCGAAGAAACACCGTATGCCTGTTATATCTTCCTTAAAGGCTCAACGGCTGATGAAGTCAGGGTGCATTGGATTTCTGGCCCATGTAATAGACGTACGAAGGCAAGGTGAGGTGGAACTTCAAAATATTCCTGTAGTTTGAGACTTCTCAGAGGTCTTCCTGGATGACTTACCAGGATTGCCACCTGATCGTGAGATTGAGTTCGAAATTGATGTATATCCTGGCGCTGAACCGGTATCGAAGAATCCTTATCGTATGGCGCCAATTGAACTGAGGGAGTTGAAGGCTCAGCTAAAAGAATTGGTGGACAAGGGTTTTGTGCGCCCTAGTTTCTCTCCGTGGGGTACTCCCGTCTTGTTCGTTAAGAAGAAGGATGGGTCCCTACGAATGTGTATTGACTACCGTGAGCTGAACAAGTTGACTATCAAGAATAAGTACCCGTTCCCAACCCTCTGGGATCCGCGGAGTTTTAACCCATACTCCGGCCCCAACCGGGCACATACGTCCTCTGAGGATCCGCAGAGCATGGGTGGTTTTAACACATACGTTCAAAGTCGGGTCGTCACAATCACCCCCTCTCGAGGGCCCAACGTCCTCGTTGGCCACATTTCCGGTTGGGTACAGGCTCTGATACCATTTGTAACGACCCCTTTCCCCAGCAAGATATTGTCCGCTCTGGGGATTGGGCCGCAGCCCAATATCTTCCCCTCACGGCTTTGTTTGGCGAGAACTTCCCGGAAGGTCACCCAACCTGGAATTGCTCTCACCGAAGCACTTTTAACTTCAGAGTTCTTATGGGATCCGTTGTCAATCGTGCTCCAAAACGCGTCTTGCTATGTTGGGAGGGATCTCTTACATATGTTTCATTTCCATGTACTTCCCCAAGCGATGTGGGTTTGTAACGGCCCCACTTTCAATGACCGAACTCTCCGGCCCAACCCTCTGGGATCCGCAGAGAATTCGTTAAACCCTCCGGCCCAACCCTCTGGGATCCGCGGAGTTTTAACCCATACTCCGGCCCCAACCGGGCACATACGTCCTCTGAGGATCCGCGGAGTATGGGTGGTTCTAACACATACGTTCAAAGTCGGGTCGTCACACTATTAGGAGCGGGCGCAATTTGGTTTGGTTTGGTTTGATTTCAGCTTAGAACTGGAATTGCGGGATTCTAGGACTGGAACCGATCGTATTTCACAGTTCGGCCCCAATTTTGTTACAAATGAAAAATAAAATAAAATTATATATATTTTTTATTGTTTCTGGAACGGACTTTTGGAGTTTGGGTTGGGTTTGGTGTTGGTTTTCGATATGCCGGTTTTTTTTTTAAGATTTTAGATCAGGTTTTAGCCTATTTATGTCAAATTTTTTACCCATGGTTCAATTTAGTTTTCACGGTTTTTGTCCCCCTAAAACCACAGACCGCGGATCTTGAGAATTTAGAACCGGAACCGTTTCTTTTGATGGAAAAAACCGCAGTTGTAAGTTGTATGATTAGAATGATCATGAATAATGTATGTTTTGAATAAATCCAATAAATTAGTTCAATTTGTGTACTGTAAGTTTATTATGAAAATAAAAACAATTTTTAATCCTTATGACAATGATTTGTCCAATAAATAATTTAATTTATGAAATTTCCTGAATTAAAGCTGAATTTAAATTGAATATTCTAATGTTATATTGTTATAATATAGTTCATCCAGATTGATGGACCACAAATGTCATTGAAGTATTTGGTCAAACTGGTCAATTAGAAAATTCTCCCGAGTGGAATATAAATGTAGTATATTCTTGGGCTACGAATGTTTAAGATAGAGATAGTTTAAATATATTATGTTACAAATTAAATAAAAATTACTTAATTTTTATTAATTAAAAAAAGCAATTGAATGTTTAGCTAAGATAACATTATTATTTATCAAATATTAATAAAATGAATAATATTAATTTTATTTTATATTTTTACCATCGTATTGTGGCTCCCATGAGATAATTAATTATTATTTTAATTACTTGTAATATTTTATTTTAATTGCTTTAGTTAATGAGTGTCACGTAATTAACTAAAGATAAAAAGATAAAATAGAGAGTAAACGTCATTATTCTAAATAAATAATAATAACGTTGCATTTACCCTATTTTTTTTTTGGTTTATTTTTATTTAAACCTCAAAGTTTGAGTTTTTTTTAAAAAAAAAAACCGTCAAAGTTTACTATTTATCGAAAAAAACCTCAAAGTATCATAAATAGACAATTTGAATCTCGAAAGGAAAGATGGGGGGAGGGGTAGCCAGCCTCTCCAAAGAGGACGGTCGGTACAATTGGACCGGCCGTCCTCTTGTGGGGAAAAACCTGTGACTTTTGTCACAGGTTTGTCCTTTAGGAAGAAGACGGGCCGGTCCAACTGAACCGGCCGTCCTCCTCCTCTTAAAATACGAAACCTGTGACAAAAGTCACCGGTTTTTACCAATAAGAAGACGGCCGGTCCAGTTGGACCGGCGGTCCCCCCCCCCCCCCCCCCTTCTTATATAAAGTCCTCCCCCTTCTTTTTTAAATCACACCAAACTTTCAATACTCTCTCGACTATTTTTTTTGTTCTGGTGATATTTCTCCGCGTTCACCTGCTAGATACGAAGTTTTTCTTTAATTTTATTATTTACTTTAGAGATTTAAAAAAAAAAACTCATCTATAAGGTGTTAAATCGATATTAAATTTTTTTATGACGTATTTTTTCTTCATTGTATTTTTTATTTAAAATCATCTTAACAGTTTCTATCTAAATTATAAAAATATGGACATTTTATTTTAATTTGATTTATTTAAATATTTCTAATATTTTTTTCTATATTAGTGATGACTATTTTCTTGCTTCGGTGATATTTTTCCGCGTTCACGGGCTAGGTACGAAGTTTTTTTCTATTTTATTTTTATTATATATTTATCTATTATACTATAGATAATTAGATCGCATATGTTATCGTTTCTCGTACCGCGTATTAAGTGGTGTAATTGTACTGTATAAATAAGTTCTGTCTAGAAAACTGAATTTTAAGTGAGACCGTTTGTGAGCCATCCAGCCTTTTTTGGGAACTTATTTTGAAAGGTAATTATGTCTAGGAGATTGTCCAGTACAGTTTTTTGATGAATAGTAAACTTTGACGGTTTTTTTAAAAAAAATCTAAACTTTGGGGTTTAAATTAAAAAACCCTTTTTTTTCAAATAATTGATAGTAAAAAAAATAAATTTTGAAACATAACTAATAATCTTTACAAATAAGTTTAACTGCTCGCTTTTTTAATATTGTTTTTATTTTTATCTTTTATTTTAATGTATTTTCTATGCAAATTATTCACGAAAAGTTAATTTATCAAAAACTTTTTTTTTCACATCTAATTATCTAAACATTATAGATAGGATAAAGTTCGAAAAAAAAAAATTGTTTAAATTATGAGGTAGCGACGAACTGAAGCTTAGACTAATTTCAATAACAAACTAATCATCGATTTATTCTCTTTCATTTTGATAAGTAATAAGTGCACATTACGTAAAAAATATTGTTGGTCAAATTAAATGATGATAGATACATGTGGTATCAAGATTTCTACATGGTCCATAACGGTCGAACTTTTTTGTTACATGCCTTCACCTAGTTATCCTAATATATTACGTTAATTTGCGATATGTATTTAATGCGTAAGGTGTAATGAACAAATATTGGTAAAAATAAGATGCAATTAATGTAATAAATTATATATAGTTAATTTATTATATTAATTGTGCAGAAAAAAAAAATGTAGCATTCGAAGTTGCAAGTGACAATTTTAACAAAACATTAAACAAAATTTAGCAAATAATAGGTTAAGGATTAATTTGTTAAGGAAGTTAGTTTAATAGTCAACTTGTCGCTGTCCCACTTTTCCTTTTTACTTTACTCAAGTAATTATATTATTAAAAAAAGAAACCTACACCAAACCTAAGCCATATTATGTGTTCTTGTTTGCAAGTGTGTATTTCGAAGATTGGTCGATTTTGTGCTCGATTTGCAGCGCATTCTTATTTGTCTATGAGATTTTTATCACAAAACCTTGTCCTTTATTAGAGAATATGGTAGATGATTAAATAAGGCCCAGTTAATGGCTAAAACCGTGTAAACTTACTGACTGGCGGAGGCTGTGGTGCCAACAACGATGGAGGCGATGGTGAGGGCGATTCGCTGTAGAAGCGGGAGTTCTCATACCTCAGGATACAAACAGCCAGAATCACCCATGCTCCAATCGATCCATTACAACACGAAGGAATACGTCGTATGGCTCGATTCAAGCAATCCTCGCATTCCACCTTCGATAAGTCAGGAGCGCACTGAAGGAACCCGTAAATGGTCTGGAACGATGGGGCTTCGATTGTTCCTGTCGCCAACTTGAGAGTATTGAGCCTGATGCAGCTTCATCTCTCAATCTTTCCAATAAGCTTCTGAGCGCTTGATTGTATCCATTAACGTCTGTTACGGTTTGTCGATTGTAAAGAGCTGGAATCTCACTGTTGCTACTTATGGAGTTGTTTGAATAATGAAGCAGGCAGGTGTCGTACAATCCCAACGCCTCAGTTTGATTCGGACAACTCTCTCTAATCTTTATAGAGGCGTTATAAACGCAGCTTTGGCATTCGTCGATTGGCCGGTCTCCTCTACAAAGAGCGACGGCGTTCGCTCTGTTTGGCATCTCCAGCCGAGAAATTGTAATAACCATAGTTGATGTTGGTGTTGGAAGAAAATGCAGAAAGTACGGTATTGAGATTACTCTTGAAGCGGCTTTCGTTGGTGTAAAAACCAGTGTTTCCATAGCACCTTGTAAGCTCAAAATCCGGTTGGGAAAAAGCGGAATAGACAGAGAGTTTGAAACACAAAGAAACGAGGAAAAACGATCTGAAACTGAGATGAAAGATTAAGATCAGTTATGCGATGTCACACAAGGATCCTCATGTGACACCGATTTTTAATACAATGATGGACAATATAAAAATGCAGAAATAAATGACACAGGAGGTTGGTAACGCAGTTCGGCAACCAGCCTACGTCTGCGGGGCCACGCCCAGATATAAAAACATTTCTTTAAGTTCACAAAGTTACAAGACAATCGGGCTTATACAAATAAAGACTCCCTCTTATCTTGTCGCCGCCTCTAGCTAACTTCCCCAATGAAACTGTTTTTGCGAGATCCCCTCGACTTTAGAAAGACCTCTCCCGAGATCTAGATAACAACAAGATCCCCTTGTCGTTGATTCCTCCCGGAACCTGTGTTATGGCAAGATCCCCTCGCCCACGATCAAAGTGACAAGCTCCCCTTGTCTAAAAATAGAACTCCTCCCGAGTTCGGATGCAATCTCCTTCCGAGACTGAGCTTCAATGAAGAAATAATAATATTGCCTCTTGGGACACCAGATCATTGTCTTCGGACGCAATAATCAACACACTCAATAAAACGATGAAATCCACAGACTAGGTAGAGTGTGTAAATGATAACTATTATTTTAGAGTTATTTTATGCAGATTTTACATAAGAAAACTTATATGACTTGAATGATTGCAAGAATAAATTGGTATGAATTTACTGCAATTGCTGTATGATGCTTTAGCATTAGTGCTTTGATTCAATTTAATATATTTTATGCAGATTTTCTCTTAAAAGCAGATTTTGTCTCTTCAATTTGAATTTTATATTTTCATATTTGAATGCAAAAATAATAGCGAGAAAAATTAAGTTCAAAAGTTGAATTTTTTTAGAGAAAATTTTGGTTACTAAAATTAGAGGATTTAATTTGGTTGTAAATTGATTCAGAAGAGGACAAAAATGGAAGGAAGAGGCAAATGGAAGAAACAGATTTTGACTATTGGAACACGTGGAATGTAACGCCCCGAACCCGCCCCGGCTCGGTCCGTCACATTCCAAACCAATCCCGTGTTTAAAACTACATTTAAAATAATTTTTGTAAATTACTCAACTCGTTTTTTTTTTTTTTTTAACTCACGAAATTATTGAAAAACATTCATTAAACACATATAAAAGATATCGGAAAGTTTAGGGTTGGAACTGGTTTGAAATAAGCATCAAAACGTTAAAATTTAAAGTATGAACAGTAAAGTGTCGACACTATGAACAGTAGGTGTCAACACTTTAAAAACAGTTTTGCTCTCGGGTCCCCTTTCTTTGCAAAAGGTGTCGACACCTTGTATTTGGTGTCGACACTTTTTCAACACTGTGAACAGTAAGTGTCAACACCTGCATGCAAATTTGCTTTTCACTTTTTCTCAAGCTAAACTTCTTCAAAAAGTCTGAAAATTTTACTGGACACTCTTGACACCCAAACCTTCAAATTCCGTAAATTTTATGGAAAACCGACTTCAAATGGATAATAAAAAAAATAGCAAACATAACCCGACGTTAATTATTTTAAAACCAAAACGGGCGGCGTAACGCCTAAATTTCTTTAAACCAAAACCTGAAATCAACACACGAAAATATATGTTTACAACTTCCCTAAATGCGACAACCATTAAACACAATATCCCAACTCAAAAACACCAAAATACATTACGAAAACATTTGCCAATATTCGTACTACACGTCCAATTTATCTAAGTTGTTTTAAACAATATTCCTTTCAAAACCCTTATCAAACTATCTACAACATTCCCACAAAATACCCGAGGACGATAGTAATCGAGACGCCCCGACAATAGCCTGCACCGGCGGACTCCGTACTCCTCCGACTGCAGCCTAATCCTCAGCTGTCTCATCAACCTCACCTGAAAGGAATTCGTCACCTACACCACAGAACACAAAACGTAAGTCTAATGCTTAGCAAGTAGGGAAATGCACAATAACATACTAAATGCTCGACTCAACCCTAACATGAAGTTTCTACACACTCTGTTGTTTTCTTTTCGTTTCGGTTGCATTTATCTTTCACTTTCAGGTGAATCAAGTAGGCACACGCCCCCACACAGTCCAGGACGGCCACGCCTTGATCCACGGAGCTAGACCGGAGGCACACGTCCCAACACAGTCCAGGACGGCCAACCAAATCCCCTTTTAGTCGATCGTAGAATGCCCCAGTGTGCCTTCCGGCACGAGCAGGTCTGTGCTTAACAGCACGAGCAGGTCTGTGCTTATCAGCACGAGCAGGTCGAGGCATTCATACTCATGACATATTACGTACATTAGCAGGGCATCTCGAATAAAATCCCTCGCGGGGTGCTCAACGAGCCACTTGCCTGACAAAGCCATTCTACTCGAGACCAAGTTGCAATCAATTCTTATCTTTCATTACGTCATCCTCACCACTCAAATATGCAAAACACGTGATTTCGTCAGTTAGAAAACAATGATGCATGACACACAATGCATGACACAAAGCAAAACATAACAAACAAACAAACAATCCCTACCGTTCTATGGTGTAGGCCCGAAGGCAACAAACACTCATCCACTACTTACCTGGCTGCCCCAAAAACGTGCTGTCACTTCGTCCAACCAAAGTACACGCTCGATGACCTAAAATCACGAAAACTCAACTTAGTAATTTACTCACGAACTCTAAGAAAATTCTTAACCTAAACTAACTAAAACTATAACACAATTCATTCCCCAAAACACAAAACCCGATTTTTATACCATTTTTGACCGTCAAACTTCAAATGGTCATAACTTTCTCATTTTTCAACGGATTTTGATGTGCCACCCCAATTCGGAAACCTCTACACGTCTACTATCCATTGAAACACTCAAATTAACCAAATAAATTCCATGGCCAACCCGAATTCCAGCAAACAGAATCGGTCACCTTAATTGAAAAAAAACAATTTTCCAAACTTACTTCAAATCTTTAATTTCTTTCCAAAAACCACCTAAACCCATTCATCCAACAACTAAATCATCAATTTGGGAAAGAAATCAAGAATCTAAACTCAATTTTCGGACTTCACTAATTAGGGTTTTCAAACCCTACACAATCTTCACCAAAAATACCCTAAAACCTCTAAAAACAACCCCTTAACGTATAAAACTTAAAAACCCAACAAAACTAACCTTAAATCTTGAAAAACCTTGAGGTATGGAAGGACTTGAAGGGCTTCAATGGTGGCTGGAAATTTCGTGGAGAAGAGAACCGAAATGAGGAAGAAAAATGAAGAAAAACCTAATTTTAACCTAAATATTTTTCCACTTTTTCATTACCTCCACCATACTTTTTAAAATTGCAATTAAACCCACTATATTCACACTTAACTTCTCCCAATCTCCAACGTGATATGCATTTAGTTTCCCCCCACTTTTTATTCAATTATTTTATTTAATTATTTCCTTCACAAAAATTCCTATTGGTTGTTAACTTTTATGTTGAATTGTCAAACCCCTTTCTCTTCTTTTGTTAATCCCTTTCTCCTTTAACAATAAACCCTCCTAACCGTCTATTCTAGGACATATGTTCGTTATAGGAAACTCTCGGGTGTTACATGGAACAAGGCCATTCTAGAAGAGAAAATGAGGTGGACCCACATAATGGAGGAGAGAGAAGATTTGCTACACAAAAAGGGGAGAGAATATAGAAACAGATGGGTATTATTATTTTGGGCGGCAATTTTCCTAGCGAGAAGGAGGATATTTTGGCGAGCTCTGAACAGAGGAAAAAGAACCCGATGAATGGATCCATCTTTTGATCTTCTCCTTCTTTATTTTTACTTTTATGTTATTGAAAACTTGAATTTTATTTAGAATTGCTATCATGATTTTAGGCTAAACTCTATTTCTTGGTTAGGACAAGAGTATTCGTTACGGTTTTTGCTACGATTTTGGTTTTGTTATGCAATTGTTTATTGAACAATTATTTGTGATATTCATTGCTAAGTCAGATCATATCGATAGATAGGTTAGCGATTCATGTTTATATTATATCGATAGATAAATATAAATTGTTAGATGCACGAATAATTAATTTGATTAAATTGTTACAACGTGGTCAGCATTAATTCGATTGGCAATAAGAATGGGGCAATTAGGAAATTCAATATTAGTTACATTCCTTCAAGGTTGAAAGAAATTCTAAATTAAATTTACCTAGGTAATTTGAAAGAATCCTAGAACTATTTAATTCTTGCTGTTCATAGATAATGCTGCAGAGCATTTGTAACACCCGGCAATTTCGGCCAGGTGATTTTCTTAACCATTTTGATTGTCACCCTTTTATTAACCTTTATGATTTTAAATTTAATGTCAAGACATATTTTTTTTACAAGTTGTGTGAAACTATGTTGGGTGGCAGGGTTGTAATTAAGAGGGATTCTATTTGATATAAAAAGAAAATGGAAAACCTTAAACCTCACTTAAACCCCACTGTAGCCGACATTCCCCTTTCAGCGATTTTCTCTCCCGAGCTCTCGCTCTCTGCCTGCCAGTTATCCTTCCTTCGACGACCAGTTCCCTTGCCATTTCTTAGATACTCTACGCTCGAGGTATGAGTTAGACAATGTAGTTGTTAGTTAGTTGTTAAGCTCTGTTTTTCAGCTTGGTGTGGGAGTTTGGTTTCTCCAATGGCCGAGTAGCTTTAGTAACATTTATATTCTGGATTTAGCAATGTCATTTCCGAATCGATTCTAGACTTTTATTAATCGTTAGTTGAACCTAGCTATTGCGGTCTTAGGATTTCAGACACACACAGAGAACCAGACTAAGGGATTCGGGAATGACTTTAACTGCAGATTTTAGGATGACATTTAGTTAGGACTTTCTAGCTTTGATTTCAGAATATTTAGGATCTATATTAACTCTGAAATGTGAAATGACGTCAGGTGAAGAGGTTTGAGATGTAGTACACGAATTTGCTAAGGAAGCCAGGTAAGTGAATGTATTAAGATTTCCGGCCACTAGGGCCCTACATCTTAAGAGTACTGAATTAGTTATGTGCTTGATGTTTGTTTTAAGTCAGTAAGATGGTTTGCACTTGAATGATTTACGGGTGTCTGAGAACTATGTTATGTGATGTTCTGTTAGAGTCTATGAAGTCAACTGTCTAGTATGAAGATTTCCATAGTCTGATGATTTAAGAACATTCATGTCATGCATCATGATTTACTTCTCAAACATATGAAAATGATTTATGAGCATGTTTTCCCCATGAACAAGATATGTGAATGAATATGAATACGATCCCATACAACAGGATTAAGTGAGGGTTGGGGACGGTTTGACGTATGTCACAGTCCAAAGAGGGACCATGAAAACGACCCGAAAGGGGATATGATCACAATCATTGTCAACCCCCTTTTTCGACACAAATCCTCCCTTAATCCATATGATGAAAGTGATGAATAAGAACACGATTATGAAACAAGAAAAGAGCATGAAAGAACATGATTATGATTTTCTTGCAACTATGCATTCACGTATACATGATAGTATTGCATTCCTGACTAAGCATTAGGCTTATAGTTTAAATCTTATGATGTAGGTGACGAGATATCAGGTGAGGATTCCAAAGCTAATGAAGATGTTTAAGTTTGGTTGCTGGAAGGTGATCAGGGTGCAATTCTGTGGCTGGATGGCGAATGAGACCTCTGGTTAATGTTCTTATGATTTCATTTATGATCATGAATATGGTAGTTTAAGTAGGATGAATTATCTTATAACATTGAGCTTTTGAAATTGTCTGGTTGACCACTGAGTTTGGAAATGATTATAAGGATTATTAAATGATCTGTTGTTTAAGTCTTCCGCTATATATATTCTGGATGAGTCTCTGATCTTCATTCATATGATTGTTATGTCAATGGGGTTTGAAGTCTGTGAAAATCATGTCTACCGGTAGATGATCTCTGTCGATAGATATAGTTAAGGAGTTAAAGTGTGGTCTATCGGTGGAGGTGTTATTCACTGTTCGCCGGTAGATGTAACGCGTTTGCTATCGGCTGATGTCCGGCTGATGTCATGAATTTACTCACCGGATGATGTAAATGTAGTTTTGTCGTCTGGTGACCGGGCGATGTAGTGTATTTCAAATATCGGAAGATGTAAATATAGTTTTGTCGTCTAGTGACTGGGCGATGTAGTGTATTTCAAATACCGGAGGATGTAAGTGTAGTTTTGTCGTCTAGTGACCGAGCGATGTAGCATATTTTAAGTACCAGATGATATGGGTATTTTGTCGTCTAGCGCCCGGGTGATGTGAGGATTGAAGTGTGTTTATCACCGGGCGATATGAGCATTTTCTTGTCGTTTAGTGCTTGAGTAATGTATTAATTGGTCACGTGAGACACACATGACCACCGGTCGACGTAGTGTAAATATGAATATTTAGTGGTGGATGTTTCGAGACAGGGCGATGTTTTTAAATAGACACGTGCAATGCCCGTGACCACCGGTAGATGTCTACTACTGGATGGAAATAGATGTGTCGCGTGGCGGGCACGTGATCATCGGTCGATGTGAGTTTGTTACCCTGTCGGTAGATGCAGTCTAAGAGATGTTTTGAGAAAAAAAAATAATAACACTAATAATGAATAAGGTGCAGAAAGTAAGAACAAAATGATTAAGAAGTTAAGTTATGAATTACGTGGCGACTCCAACTGGGGTTGTTACAGCATTACCAAAGTATCGGTAGTAAAATTATCGTAACGAAGAAATTTATCATAGCCAAGGCTTCTATTCATCGATTTAATTTAGTTTATTTCGCTGTCTTTTATTGCATCGTCATTCTGATTTTGTTTCTATTTATTTTCATTTATTATTTTAATATTTTTATAAGATTTTTATAATGAATTTAAACATAGTTAACAATATCCTCGTGGGATCGATACTTTACTTACTCATTACTTCGTTAGCGACACGTGTACTTGCGTGTAAGTGTGTAATACCACTAACAGTAAAACAATTACAAACCCATACACAGAAACATAGGGAGTGAAAGAAAAGCGACGGCTTGGAAAACGAAGAAACCTTCTCTCGTGAAAATCAAAACTCAGTCGTCTGAAGAACAATCACCGACGACTCACAGAAGTGTGAATGAAAGGATTAACAATTGCTGGACACACGTAATCGTCGGTGTAGAATAAAATCGCCCCAAAGAATAAAGACTTTTAGCTCTCAAGAATAATGGCTTCGGTACCTTCAACTGTTCAGCCAGAATGCATAATATACTGTGCATCAAATATTCTCTCTAAAAAAATCGCACAAAATAAGAAAAACTGAATCCCATGAAAATCGGACTGCGACACCCTGTGCGACATTTATGGAAAGTCCATGCAAACAGATCTGAAACGAATCCCAAAATATTAGGAACAATTCCTAACAGTGTTGTGATCTCGTATCAAGCTTAACAACACCACAAAATACAGATCGGCTTCCAAAATATTATTTCTATCTTAAAATCAACTTTCCAAATATTTAGGAATAAATCTGTCAGTAACTTCCACAGAAACTAAAGCTCAAATATCATTGGTAACTCTCATATCTTTGATTTAATTCAGTTACCAAATTAGATTAACCGCCGCAAGGAATAAAGAAACTAAATCTCAACAAATCGGTTGAGTGACACCACATGTGACACTTTAGGAAAATATCTCTAACAACTCGGATATTCGTCCAAAAAATTAGGAAAGCATTCCATTATTCATGGTAACTCGAAGCCCAACAGATTTCACCAAATCTCCATCAAATCGGCTTACCAAAACAAACTTTTCCAAAAAGCAAGTGCCTTTAGCTTTTTCAATAACTTTCCTAATAATTTTGTTTCCTTATTTTTCTTTTCTACAGAATCTTTATGATTACTAATATGAAGCCATTCAATAATCAGAATGCAATATTTCTTGATCACCAAGAAATAAATTATCAATTTGGAAAAAACATATTATCTCCATAAATATGTATATATTGCCAAAAAATCAATGCCAAAAAATCAATGCCAACTTATATGCAATATCTTTGCATTTACAATCTCCCCCTTTGGCATTTTTTGGCAAAATCAATATAACTCTGAATTTCAATAACTCCCCCTGAAAGTAACTCCCCTGAATCGTGGCTTCAATCATTATAAAAATATATCACTAATCATCATATCAAAAATATGGTATTAGAGCATACTCCGCATACTCCATACTCCCCTTTTTTGCCATAAAAAGACAAAAATATATATAAGAGAAGATTAATTACCATAAAAACATCATAATCACCTCATAGAAATAACATCATCATATAATCGCCAGAATCATCATATGATCACCATAGGGAAATAACTAATATCACAGAAACTATAACATCCAGATAAGTACCAGAGTCGTCATATCAGTACCTCAAAGAAATAGCCAAACTAAGGAGAATAATATCTATATGCATCAGATTATCCATAGAGAAAAATGTCAGAGCCAGACAAATTGGTCAATAGTATTCCACAAATAGAAGTATTGAAGAGACAATCATAATTGTAGAAATCAGTGCTGAACATCAAAATTTTCTGGAACCTCCTTACATAACATCGGATGGAGCAGCTCTTTCATCTGACTTGAAGTGTGAACCCGAGGAATCCATATGCGGGTTTTTCTTATAAATATCATTTAGGAGTTCAAAAATCACATATTTCTGTTTTTCAAGCTCAAAATTTGAATGCTTAGAGATTTCGACATATCCACTTAAAACGTTACAAATCTAACCAGGAGAGCTTGATCCGTTCTGGACTCAGAGATTGACAGACCTTCAACAAAACCTTCTAAATCATCTATGTGTTCCCCCATTCGTAGTTTGTAACTAATTCGAATTTCCACTTTTTCATCATATAAAACTTCATTCTCGCTGATGATAGACAATTGAGCAGACAAAACTCCATATATAAGAGAGGGAAATGGGAGAGCTAACCGTGTATTCTTGCCGTCTTCATGCTTCATTATTTGGTCATATAAAAGCTTTCCAAAATCAAAAGATATTGAATTTCCAATTTTGAATAGTAATGCTATCATTGTCTTGTTCACTCCAGTTCCATGAGATTTAGGCATCCAGTTTCTCATGGCTATTTTGTGCAGAATTACATACTTTTACTGTAAGTTGTGAAGCTGGAAAATCTTTTCCATAGGACCAGATGCGTCTGACACCCCCTGTGACATCAATTGAAACTCTTGACTGTTCAACAATTTTGATCTCCTTTGTAACACCCGGGTTTTTTTTATGGAAGTTGGTAAGAAAATAAAATAGGTTGTTTTATTTAATTAATTTAGGTTCGGATATTTTCTGTGAAAGTAAGCCGTGGATTATAATGTAAGAGCAAGATTTATCGAAATTCGAATGGTAGAAAACACAAGTGGGTAAAACGGTAAGTGTAATTTGTATGAATGTTAATAGAAATTATAATTATAATTATTATAATTATTATTATTATTATTAATAAAATAAATAAAACAAAACAACAACAGAATTTCATTCTGTTGTTGTTCGAACCCGACGACGCGAGGAGCAGGACAGGGAGAGGGGGAGAGAACGCGAGCGACGGAGGCGAGCCGAGCACCGGCAACTCCGGCGTTCTCCTGCCAGACGGCGGCGATGCAGGGCTTCCGGCCTGTCTCCGCGCACGAACCGCCCGGTAAGGTTCGGTTTTTCTTTGTTTTTGCCCTGCTTTTCGGTTCTGTCGAGGCCGAGGGTGACGAGCTCGATTGAGCTCCGATCACCGGCCGATTTGGGTTGTTTCCGGCGTGGGTTCGTCGACCCTTGGACCGGCTTTAGTCGTCTGGTTGTGAGGAGCCCAATTTGGGCAAATTTCAGTAAAAACCGATTTGGGGCATTTCGGGTTTGAGTGTGTAGGCTTGGAATTTCGATTAGTTTAGGCTAATTGGATGTGAGGGTGGTCGATTGGTGAGGATTTGAGTGAAAATTGATGAAAAATCGAAAAAGGAAATTTTCCGGTTTAAGGGCAGATTCGGGTTTACTGGAATTTGACCTAGTTAGAGTCGTTTGTTTTCAAATTCCTTTTGGCAGGTTAAAATAGGTTATTAGAGGAGTACGTGGCCGCTGGAATCGTTCGATTCCGATATCCGACGCAAAAGTTACGCGTGTTTGAGGTTTCGGGTCGGTTTTTACCGAACCCAAATTGGTGGCCCATTTAGTTAGACTTTCATTGGATTATGCTAGAAATAGGAGTTTGAGAGTAATTAGTAGATGTAGGCTTGATTTTAATGGTTTGATGAATATTTATCGTAGGTCGAGCTGTAGATGGACAGGTAATCGGGTACCCTCAGCGAGCTAGGACGCCAGGTAAGTAGTGAATGTTATTCTTTTGCCTTCGGGCCTACACCAGAGAACGGTAGGGTTTCTTTGTTATTGCTTTGCTTCGTGTTACGTTGAATTAATTATGTTACTTCGGGATTTCGTAGAGTTGCTTGTCTGGTTGGTTGATTGGTCTTGAGTTGCATTGTTTGGCCGTGTGGTGTTATGTGGTCGTGTTGTTGCGTTGAGTCGTTGTATTGTGTTGTATTGCATATCTTGGTTGACACATGCATCATTGTTTTCTAACTGACGAAATCACGTGTTTTGCACGGTTGAGTGGTGAGGATGACGTAATGAAAGATAAGAATGGATTGCAACTTGGTCTCGAGTAGAATAGCTTCGTTGGGCAAGTGGCTCGTTGAGCACCCCGCGAGGGATTCTATTCGAGATGCCCTGTTAATGTACGTAATGTGTCGTGAGTACGAATTCCTCGACCTGTTCGTGCTTGAAGTGCACAATGAGGATTCTACGATCGATTGGGGAAGATTCGTGTTGGCCGTCCTGGACTGTGTTGGGACGTGTGCCTCCGGTCTAGCTCCGTGGATCAAGGCGTGGCCGTCCTGGACTGTGTGGGGGCGTGTGCCTACTTGATTCACCTGAAAGTGAAAGATAAATGCAACCGAAACGAAAAGAAAACAACAGAGTGTGTAGAAACTGCATATGATAGGATTGCATTGCATTGTGGTGTTGAGTTGCATTGGGTGGTGTTGTATCTTTGTGTTGAGTTGTCGTGTCGAGGGGTGTTGTGTTATGGTGTTAGAGTAGGGTAGGGTGTGCATTTTTCTTGTTATTATTTGTTACTCCCTACTTGCTAAGCGTAAGCTTACGTGTGTGTGTGTGTTCTGTGGTGTAGGTAACGACGCAGGTACAGGTGAGCTATGTGAGTCAGTCAGGACTTGGGAGCAGTCGGTGATGCATGGAGCGTGCCGGTGCGGGCATTTGTCGGGGCGAATCGACCATGGTCGTCGGAGATGTGGGGTTTAATATTTTGGTGGTTATTGTAAATGTTTATCGTTGTATATAGTTAAGTTAAGGGTGATGTATCGCCCTGTATTGTGGACTTTCTTCATTTAGGGATGTTAGTATTCTAGTTTCTCCTTGCTACTGTTTGAAGATTCTGTTGAAAGGTTAAGTAGATAATTGAGTAGAGTATTCTGGATTTGGTTGGGAATTGAATTGTGTGCAGGTATTTAGCATTTCGGAGGCGCCATTTTCAGGTGTTACTTTGCCGAAATTTTTGGGAAGAACGCCGTGGTGCTTATAGATTAGGATTAAGGGGCATTAGTGAGTCTAGTCTTATTTTAAATTAGATTTTTAACGTGAGATTGGTTAGCAAAGTAGCGCTCCGAGCCAGGGTGGGTTCGGGGGCGTTACATCCTTAACCTATTTCTTTACATTAGCAACTTTATTTCTCTCGAAAATATCACCAGCAACTTCTTTAGCAGACATTTTTCCGACAAGGTCATCAAGTATCTAATAACTACTATCTTTTCATTTTCTAACTTCGATTACCATTTGCTGATCATTCAAAAATTTCATCTCACCTTCAAGTATCTCGATAAAACAAGATAACAATGCAGAATCCGAAGCATTGTCGGAAATAGAAACATTATCGAGAGCTGGAACACCCTCAGGAACACCATCCAGAACATTATCCTGATCACTTGCCAGAAGCTTGTAGCTTTTCTTAATCTCCTCCTTATCCTTATCAACAACTTTTTATCCAAATCACAGCTTGTTGAGAAGAAAGAATACTATAATTCAAACAAAGAAGCGGATGAGCTAACCATTTATTCTTGCAATCGGTATGACTCATAATCAATTCTCAGAACAGTAAGAGGACAGTTTCTCATAGCAATCTTGTGCAGGATAACATACTTGACAGTAAGTTGCAAGGCAGAAAAATCTTTACCATGAGACCACACACGTCTGACACTACCAGTGACATCAATAATTTACTTGATAAAATTGAGTGAAAACTTCACAGAATCAACCTAATGGCAGCACAGATGTGCGTTGATCACAATAAGGAAGAATTCAAACAAATAACCCTTGAACTCTTCAACTTCTCATAAATATCCGTCAAATCCCAGAATAAAGAGAATCCAAGATTTTTAGTAAATTTTCAGAAAATAAATCCGAAAATCTACCAAATTTCCATAAATCAGTATAATGAATCTTTGAAGAATAATTCTGATCTCTGCAAGTTGGGAAATAAACCCAATATAATAATGATGCTCCAAACTTCATTAAAAATAGACTTCCAAATTTTCATGAGAATAGTCAGAATTTCGCATGTCACATACGGTGTTGCTCCATAGAACATCATAATATTAAGAAGGATCACTTTCAGCAGAGGGTGAGCAAGGCACAACAGATTGCCAAAAAAAATAAAAACAAACACCTAATGCAAGTGGCGATTTTTTTTTTTAAATAAATAAAAGCAATAACCAGCTTACATAACACAGAGGCCTAGGGCAGATCTCAGCTCTTCAAACCCCAACGCCTTGGTGAAAATATCGACAATCTATTTTTCGGTCACCATATGCTCCAAATTAATAATTTTGTCCTCCACAAGAGATCAAATAAAATGATGTCGTATATCAATATGTTTTGTCCGTGAATGCTGAACAGGATTTTTAGAAATATTGATATCACTCAAATTATCACAGTAGTGGGTCATGACACCCTATGTGACACCATAGTCTTTCATCATTTGTTTCATCCAAAGAAGCTGCGTACAGCTGCTACCTGCTGCAATATATTCTGCCTCAGCAGTAGATAGAGAAATAGAATTCTGCTTCTTACTAAACCATGACGCCAAGTTGTGTCCAACATAAAAACATCCACCCGAAGTGCTTTTTCGGTCATCGGAACTTCCTGCCCAGTCAGCTTCACAATAACCCACCAGATTTGTATTAGAATCAAAAGAATACCAGATGCCATAATCAGTTGTTCCACTAACATATTTTAGAATTCGTTTAACCGACACTAGGTGTGACTCCTTCGGATTTGCTTGAAATCGAGCGCATAAACCCACGCTATAACAAATATCTGGTCGGCTGGCGGTTAGATATAGTAAACTTTCAATCACGCTTCTATATAAACGTGGATCAACAGTAATACCCTTCTCGTATTTGAAAATTTTCTCGTGTGTCCCAGGGGGTGTTCTACTCGGTTGTGCATTCTCAAGCTTAAACTTCTTCAATAAATTCTTGGCACATTTGGCTTGAGAAATAAAAATACCATTCTTTTCTTGCTGAATTTGAAGTCCAAGAAAATAATTGAGTTCGCCAACCATGCTCATCTCAAATTCGCCGGTCATTTGAGCAACAAACTCATCCACCATTGCCTGTGACACCGAGCCAAACACTTTGTCATCAACATAAATTTGAGCGAGTAAAAATTGACCTTTTTCACGGCGAATGAAAAAGGTTTTATCTACTCCCCCTCGCTCATATCCCTTGGATAATAAATATTGCGGTAGTTATTCATACCATGCACGAGGAGCTTGTTTAATCCCATATAACGTCTTCTTCAATTTATAAACATACTCGGGATGATGAGGGTCTTCAAAATCCTTTGGTTGAACAACATAAACTTCTTCATTAAGAAAGCCATTGAGAAAGGCACTCTTCATATCCATTTGAAATATTTCACGATAATTTACCCACGGCTTATCTCTGGTTCGGATACCATTATTCAAGCCACCAATAACCTCATATGCAGGATAAGTCTTCTGAACACGTGTGGATGGTTGCTTGTTGTGGGAGGTAGTTACTTCAACTTCGTCAACTGTCTCTGTTTGAGCTGTGACACTGCCTGAGAAACCGCCTGAGACACTTTCTGTGACACCGGTGGAACACTAGTGCCTTCATTATTTGAAATCTGGTTTGAAATAATCTTTTCCAACATTCCAAATTTAACATGTCCCAACTTTCTATGCCATAGAATAGTGTCTTCCATACTTGATTGAAGGCATGTAGACGAGGATGAAATAAGATAGCAATTGTCTGATGATCTAACTCCTTCAATAACACACTCGTTGTTTTGATCAGACACCATACATTTTTCTCGTGTGAATTGCACATTCAAATCTTGATCACAGAGCTGGCTAATACTGATTAGATTCGATTTCAGACCATTTACCAATAAAACATTACTCAACTTTGGTAGACCAGGAACATTCAGCGTTCTCCTTCCAATGACATCTGTTGAGACACCGTTGCCGAATGTTACTTTTTCCATAGATTCGGGTATAATGTCCTTCAAATATCTCTCTTCACCTGTCATATGTCTAGAACATCCGCTATCAAAATACCATGCATTGGTTCCGATTGCCTTTAGTGAAAGATGTGTAACATTACACTTCACATTTGATTTCTTCACCCATTTCTGATAAGGGAATCTATAAGAAGAGACATTTCTAACAGAACCCATTCTTAAGTCAGCAAGATAAGTAAAGCATTTAGAGCGAATATGACCACGACGTTGGCAATAGTGACACACAAAACCATATATGTTACCTTTTCTGCTTGCAGCATGATTGAAGTTATAGGAATTTGATTTTCTGTCAGTTCTTCGAAATCTGTTAGCACCTTGCTTTTCTTTGTAATCAAACCCCTTGGCTGACACCGCCTGTGACACCAGACTTTCCTTCACAAATTTCATCACAGAGTGATTTCCCTTTACAGCTACAGTCTTTGAACCTGAACTTTCACCTTTGAATCCCAGTCTAAATCGATTTACACTTGATTTGCTAACATTTAAAATATCATCTAAATTAGAGGAACCCGAATTCAACATTTTGACATTCTTCTTCATGAGGCTTATCTCATCGGTTAAATCATTAGCTTCATCCTGACTTGCTTTCAGCTTTGTCTCCAAATCATCAATAACATTCTGAAGATTGTTCTTCTCATCCTTCAAATTTCTAATCTGTGCGTGTAGAAGCTGATTTACTTTAACAAGCTCGGTCCATTTCTCATGCAAAAACTTATATTCTCCAATAAGATCTTCTTCTATGACTGGTTCTTCGTCTTCATCACTACTACTAGAAAAACTGTCTGTGACACCGTGTATAACATTACCATTTTCTTCATGTTCTGCCTTTCCAACGAGCGCCACATGGTTGCTCTGAAACTCGTCTTCCTTCTCTGACTCATCCTCACTCCAGGTTGCATTCAGAGAATTCTTCTTTTTCTTTAATGTATTGGCACATTATGCTTGTATATGCCCAAATCCTATACATTCTCTGCACTGAATATCTTTATTCTTAAATGATTGATCAGACACATCAGTTTCTTCTTGTGCTTATTGTTGCTTGAAGAACAATTTTTGAAGTTTGTGACACCCTGCTTGACACCGCGAGTATTTCTTCCAAATCGCTTCATAATTCTGCTGAAATTCTTCGAGAGCAAGGCTAGTGATTCCTCCAAGTCATCTTCATCAAGCTCGTTGTAATTCAGTACCTCTGTTTTAAATGCAACTCCCTTTGCCTTCTTAATTTCGATCTCTCCTCCAAGATTCATTTTGAAAGTTCTAAGAGATCCCATCAACTCTTCTAATTTCATTTTAGATACATCTTTGGCTTCTTCTATGGCAGTAACTTTATAGGCAAATCTTTGTGGCAGAGACCGTAAAGTTTTTCGCACAAGTTTTTCTTCGAAAATCATCTCACCGAGAGCAAACGCTTCATTTGCTATGTCACATAGTTTGGCGTTGAACTCGCCAATAGTCTCATCTTCCTGCATCTTCAGATTCTCAAATCGAGTGGTTAACATTTGCATTTTGGACAACTTTACCGTAGATGTTCCTTCATAGGTGGTTTGAAGAATTTCTCATGCTCTCTTTGCCGATTCGCATGTGGAGATGAGTCTGAACTGTATTGGATCAACGCCATTGAAGATAGCATTGAGAGCTTTCGAATTACTATTTGCCAAAGCATCCTCATTTACCGACCAGTCTTCTTCCGGCTTAGGAGAAATAACACCATCTGCATCAGTATTCATAGGAGGATTCCAACCTCTTAAAATAGATCTCCAAGCCTTTTCGTCAATGGCTTTAATGAATTCCTTCATCCTTGCCTTCCAATAAGCATAATTACTCACATCCAACAATGGTAGACGCATTGTAGAACCTCCTTCTTTCATAGAATCCATCGCACACGACAGTGATCTTGTCCCGTGGATCCCGCTTAAGAAACAGAAGCGACCCGCTCTGATACTAATTGAAAGATTAACATCAGTTATGCGATGTCACACAAGGATCCTCATGTGACACCGATTTTTAATGCAATGATGTACAATATAAAATTGCAGAAATAAATGACACAGAAGGTTGGTAACACAGTTCGGCAACCAGCCTACGTCTGCGGGGCCACGCCCAGATATAAAAATATTTCTTTGAGTTCACAAAGTTACAAGACAATCGGACTTATACAAAAAAAGATCCCTCTTATCTTTGTCGTCGCCTCTGGCTAACTTCCCCAAGGAAACTGTTTTTGCGAGATCCCCTCGACTTTAGAAAGACCTCTCCTGAGATCTAGATAACAACAAGATCCCCTTGTCGTTGATTCCTCCCAGAACCCGTGTTATGGCAAGATCCCCTCGTCCACGATCAAAGTGGCAAGCTCCCCTTGTCTAAAAACAGAACTCCTCCTGAGTTCGGATACAGTCTCCTCCCGAGACTGAGCTTCAATGAAGAACAAATAATATTGCCTCCTGGGACACCAAACCGTTGTCTTCGGACGCAATAATCAACACGCTCAATAAAACGATGAAATCCACAGACTAGGTAGAGTGTGTAAAACAATCACAAACCCATACACAGAAACGTAGGGAGTGAAAGAAAAGCGACGGCTTGGAAAATGAAGAAACCTTCTCTCGTGAAAATCAAAACTCCGTCGTCTAAAGAACAATCACCGACGACTCACAGTAAGTGTGAATGAAATGATTAACAATTGCTGGACACACATAATCGTCGGTGTAGGATAAAATCGGCCCAAAGAATAAAGACTTTTAGCTCTCAATAATAATGGCTTCAGCACCTTCAAATGTTCAGCCAGAATGCATAATATACTGTGCATCAAATATTCTCTCCAAACAAATCGCACAAAATAAGGAAAACTGAATCTCATGAAAATCGAATCTGCGACACCCTGTGCGACATTTATGGAAAGTCCATGCAAACAGATCTGAAACGAATCCCAAAATATTAGGAACAATTCCTAACAGTGTTGTGATCTCGTATCAAGCTTAACAACACTACAAAATACAGATCGGCTTCCAAAATATTATTTCCATCTTAAAATCAACTTTCCAAATATTTAGGAATAAATCTGTCAGTAACTTCCACAGAAACTAAAGCTCAAATATCATTGGTAACTCTCATATCTTCGATTTAATTCAGTTACCAAATTAAGATTAACCGCCGCAAGGAATAAGGAAACCAAATTTCAACAAATCGGTTAAGTGACACCATGTGTGACACTTTAGGAAAGTATTTCTAACAACTTGGATATTCGTCCCAAAAATTAGGAAAGCATTCCATTATTCATGGTAACTCGAAGCCCAACAGATTACACCAAATCTCCATCAAATCGGCTTACCAAAACAAACTTTTCCAAAAAGCAAGTGCCTTTAGCTTTTTCAATAACTTTTCTAATATTCTTGTTTCCTTATTTTTCTCTTCCACAGAATCTTCATGATTACTACTAATATGAAGCCATCCAATAATCAGAATGCAATATTTCTTGATCACCAAGAAATAAATTATCAATTTGAAAAAAACTTATTATCTCCATAAATATGTATATATAGTGCCAAAAAATCAATACCAACTTATATGCAATATCTTTGCATTTACAATCTTCCCCTTTGACATTTTTTGGCAAAATCAATATAACTCTGAATTTCAATAACTCCCCCTGAAAGTAACTCCCCCTGAATCGTGGCTTTAATCATCATAAAAATATATCACTCATCATCATATCAAAAATATGGTATTAGAGCATACTCCGCATACTCCATACTCCCCCTTTTTGCTAAAAAAAGACAAAAAAATATATATAAGAGAAGATCAATTACCATAAAAACATCATAATCACCTCATAGAAATATCATCATCATATAATCGCCAGAATCATCATATGATCACCATAGGGAGATAACCAATATCACAGAAACTATAACATCCAAATAAGTACCAGAGTCGTCATATGAGTACCTCAGAGAAATAGCCAAACCAAGGAGAATAATATCTATATGCATCAGATTATCCATAGAGAAAAAAGTCATAGCCAGACAAGTGTCAAAATGGAGGAGAGGAGGTTCTGGAGGTTGGCCCTGTAGGAGTCGTTGGCAGTGTAAGTCCCATTGCCTTCCATGCAATTGTGGTAACGGAAGCCTGGCTGTGCGCTAAGTGGGGTTCAGAAGAAGAAGAAGAGAATCAGGAGGCGAGTTACAGCCATTTCCTCAAGCTTTCCCGATCGAACGACGCTGCAATACACTGGACGCTCGTCTTCCGCAAACCCATTAAGAATAGCATGAAAACGGAGAAAAGATTTCGCCGGACTGAGTCTTACCGTGTAGGTGCAGCATGTTTGAAATTTAAACGATAAGACTAAGCCCTCCTTTCCATTGAAGTCTAGAAAGTCTTCACACGCCATAATCCACAGGATAGTTTTCCAGGCAACCTTCTTTGACTTTCTCTCATTTTTTAAAGTTCTATAATTTTATTTTTTTCTAAATATAATGTTAAACTATATAATAAAATAAAAATCACCCAACTTTTAATCTTTAAAAATATAAAATATATGTAGAGAGAAGTTTGTATGCAATCTCTGAGAGAAATACATAATTTTTATGTGTACTTCACCGATTAATTAATCTAAAATAGTGTGCGAATGTGCAGTACGGTGTTGTTTCCGGGGATAATTGTGTCTTGTTCTATATTCTTCTTAGCTCACAAGTTGAGTTAGAGCTAGCGAGGATAGAGGTCACTGTTAGTGATGGTAGATTCATTTGAATAGCCGAGGGAGTTCCTCTTGGGACCTGCTGGCTCTGTCTTCTCTGCTTCGACGACGGTGCTGCTCGTATAAAATGCAGGTCCGGCTGGGACGGGGAGGGAGAGAGAGTAGCTGTTGAGCATTAGAACCACGGACGCCATTGTCGGTCTTCGGGCCGGGTCTTCTTGAACGCACAACAGCCCGATGTGAATGCATCTCATCATTTCATTTTGGGAACCTGCAGTCAGTGTTGGGTCTATTACGTTTGAACCTCTTCCTTCTCTCCAGCTATTCCAAACCTGAAACGATTTCATTTAATCACGAGGCTTCAATTGCAATTTATGCTGACATGATTACTGTTAATGCTTACAAAACTCAAGAGGTCTTCCACTCTTTCTCCGTTGCGTAAGCAATTGTTCTTTTGGCCGCTAACAATCTCAAGAATTATTACGCCAAAGCTGTACACGTCAGATTTTACTGAAAACTGTCCATGGAGGACATACTCTGGTGACATATAACCACTGTAAAATCCAATACAAGAAAACTTGATAAAAAGCAATAAAAGGCCATAGGATAAACATAACATAAGTTTTATGATACTTACTATGTACCCACTACCCTGCTAGTGTTCCCTTGCGTCTCGTCCACTTCAAACAGTTTTGCAATTCCAAAATCTGCTATTTTGGCATTCATTTCTGCATCCAACAGAATATTGCTCGCTTTGAGATCACGATGAATAATTCTAAGCCGAGAGTCTTCGTGAAGATAGAGTAGTGCTCGAGCAATGCCACCTATGATTTTGAATCTCCTGTCCCAATCTAAATTTGTCCGTCTTTGTGGATCTATATACTCACACAAAATATCAATAGTCACTAACTTTTCCATATCTATGTACTTGAAACAATAAGTGCTAACATTTCCAAGCTCAGCAAAATATATAGTTAAGCTATGAAATGAATTTTGAGTAAAAAGTGCTGGAAACATGGAGCATACCAAATATAAATTGATCAAGGCTTGCATTGGGCACAAATTCATAAACAAGAAGCCTCTCATTTCCTTGCAAGCTGAATCCTAAGAGCCTGACTAAGTTCCGGTGTTGAAGCTTACCGACCAAGACAACTTCATTTTTAAATTCAGGGTCTCCCTGGCCTGAGTTCCTCGAAAGCCTCTTCACGGCAATGATTTCTCCATTAGATAGCTTACCCTGGAATATGGATCAGCAGCTATTAGACAAATTATGAGACTACTAGCAAAAAGTTTGGTATTTAGTTTCCATTCCACCTTATCTCTGCTTTCTTACCTTATAAACGGGTCCAAACCCACCTTCTCCAAGCTTGTTTGCAACAGAAAAATCATCTGTTGCTGCCTTAATAACATCGAACTCAAATTGCAGCATCTCAGATGTGAAAATTCCATCCTCGTCTCGTTCTCGCAAAGGAAGACCTTGAAACGCATTCAAAATGTGGACGTGTTGCTCAGTTTTAGCCAAAATGGTAACATATTCAGGAGTAGCTAGAAATTCAGTTGTAGTAAATACTAGAAATTATAATAAATGTCATGGTGCGAGGATAGGTTCAAAGAAGTTAACGAGTGATTGGGAAGAATACGATCATTTAAACTTACTCTCTACTCTTTCCGTTGAATTTGCATGCTTTCTCTTTCTAAATATTAAGACAGCGTAAATGGCGACAATGAGGATCAATCCTGCGACAGAGGTGACAACAACGATAATGATGGTTCTTGCTCTGTCACTTTCTTCTCCTGCAAAATCAGCCGTCCCGTTGGTTGAATCAGAACTAAAATCATACGAGAGGACAGTTTATTAATTTATTGATAATTTGCTGCAAATTTAGTAGTAAAATAAGTATCAGTTCAAATCAGTATTTGAGTTTTTAATTACAAAACCCTGTCGTTTTGTAACATTTTCCCCATTTATAATCAATTACATAAATTCCAGCCTTAAACTCGAATCACAATTTACGCATGAGAAAAAATGATAGAGAATATTATAGATGCTTAAATAAGGCGCAGTTAATGGCTAAAACCGTGTAAACTTACCGTCCAGCGGAGGCTGTGGTGACAACAACGATGGAAGCAATGATGAGGGCGATTCGCTGTAGAACCGGTACTTCTCATACCGCAAAAGACAAACAGACGGAATCAATAGTAATCTTTCGTTTCCTTTACAACACGAAGGAATATGTCGTATGGCTCGATTCAAGCAATCCTCGCATTCCTGTTTCGATAAGTCAGGAGCGCACTGAGCGAGCCCGTAAATGGTCTTGGACGGTGAGGCTTCGATTTCTCCAGTTGCCAGCTTACTAGTAGAAGAGCCAGATGCAGCTTTGTCTCTCAATCTCTCCGATAAGTTTACAGCTGCTTCATGGTATACATCAATGTCTACTACCTTTGCTGAGTTGGAAAGATCTAGCATATCATCGTTGCTCTTTATGGGTTTGTTTGAATAACGAAGCATGCAAATCCAGTACAATTCCACCGCCTCCATTTGTTTCGGACAACTCTTTGTAATCTTGATAGTGGCGTTAGAAACGCAGCTTCGACATTCGTCGATTAGCCAGTCTCCTATACAAAGAGCGATGGCGTTCGCTCTGGTAGGGCCATCTCCTTCGGAGAAATTGTAATAACCATAGGTGATGTTGGTGTTGGAAGAAATTTCAGAAAGTACGGTGTCGAGATTCCTCTTGAAGGGGCTGTCGTCGAGGTATAATTCAGCGTCTGCGCAGTTTGTACTCTCACTAAGCTGCGGGGAAAAAGCGGAATAGACAGAGAGTTTGAAACATAAAGAGACGAGGAAAAACGATCTGAAAATGAGAGATTTCATTATTGTTGCCAATGCTTCTTCTTCCGTAAACCAAATCGAAATAGCAGGAAGTTACGCCGGACTGAATCTCATCGTTTAGGTGCCGGAGTTTTGAAAATTCAACGGCCAGAGAAAGCCTTCCTTCCCATTGGAGTCTACAAAGATATTTTTAACAGACCGGGAACGAAAAGTGAGGTGGTGTGGTTTTCCTTCATTAATAACTAGCGACCCCCCCGAAGGAGGACTTCCTCCTGTTGGTCTTCTCTTTACGCGTGAAGCTGTCTTCATAAATGCAGAGTTCATGATTAAGGCATTGGGTCTTCAAAACAAAGAAGAAAATAAGAGTGATAGAGAAATAGGGAGAAGACGAAGACTGACGCGAGCTGCTATCGTGCCCTTCGTGAGATTTAACCGCAATCTCAAAGTCAAAACTGAGAGATGCCATGAGATGCCATTATTGCCGATGCTTCTTCTTCCGCAAACCTGATCGAAATAGCTGGAGAGTGGAGTCGAGAGGTCTTATCGTTCTTTCTGGAGCGGCAGTTTTGAAAATACAACGATCATGTCAATGTTAATGGAAGTTGGCATAGATTTGTTTGGCAAAATTAATTAAATTATTTATTTTAATTATCTTAGAAATTAAATAAAAATTACAGTATTATTTAATTGCAAGGCAGACAGATTTTGTGGAAATTATAGTACTAAATATATGCAGAATATTTGTTTTTGGTAACCTTGAAAAATAAAGAAAGTTAGTTATTTAGAAATCAAGTTATCAATTATATTTATCTATAGAAGGCCAAATTGAAGTTTATGAATTATGTGTATCATAACACAGAGCAAGATTCGTGATCCAACTATTCTGGGATTCAAATCTGTTTTATTCTGGTACTTCCATAAATATCGCAAAGAGTGTCACGACTCCAGATTTTGTGATTGCGATTTCCTTATATTGTGCATTCTGTTTTAGAACGAAAATCTGTTGCAGATATATTTAAGCATCTACCCTTCACAGAATAGTCGTGCGGAATATTGATTCTTCTCTCACAATTACTTGTGCCGCAAGCCACCGTTATTTTCCTCCCTCAAGCTTCTGCGAGTGGGTGCGTTATTGTTTGTTTCAGTCTCTGTTGACTGTTTTCCACACTCTACCTCTGTTGGATTTCATTGTTATATGAGTGTGTGGTTGATTGCATCCTAAGACAACGATTGGTATTACAAGCGGTGTCATAGGCGCAATTCTCTTTATTCTTCATTGAAGATCAGTCTCGGGAGGAGACCTCACTGGAACCCGGGAGGAGTTCTGATTATTGACAAGGGGAGCTTGTCATTCTGATCGTGGGCAAGGGGATCTTGCCATACACGGATTCCGGGAGGAGTCATTATTGACAAGGGGAGTTTGTCGCATTTAGATCTCGGGAGGGATCGTTTCAAAGTCGAGGGGAGCTCACAAAAACTGTTTCATTGGGGAAGTTAATGAGAGACAGCGACAAAGATAAGAGGGAGTCTTTATTTGTATAAGTCCGATTGTCTTGTAACTTTGTGAACTCTCTGAAATGTTTTTAAATCTGGGCGTGGCCCCGCAGACGTAGGCAATTTGCCAAACTGCGTTACCAACCTCGTGTCTCCTTCTTTACGCATTTCTTTACTGTCCATTACTATTGTTTACTGTTGGTGTCACAAGTAGTGTTACGACATCATATAACTAATCACGATTACATTTGGTATCAGAGCAGGACGCTTTTGTTTCTTAAGCTGGATCCGTGGGATTTGATCGTGTTTTATTCTGTACAATGGACTCTATGAAATAAGGAGGTTCAACAATGCGGCCACCCCTATTAGACGGTAGCAACTATACTTATTGGAAGGCCAGAATGAGGGCTTTCATAAAAGCTATTGATGAGAAGGCTTGGAAATCTATTATGACAGGATGGGATCCTCCGACAATTACTGACAATAAAGGTATTACAACTCTCAAGGCTGAAGAAAGTTGGTCTACTTCTGAAGATGCAATGGCCAACAGTAATTCAAAGGCTCTGAATGCTATTTTCAACGATGTTGATCCTGCTTAGTTCAGACTTATTTCCACTTGTGAGTCAGCCAAAAGAGCATGGGAAATTCTTCAAATCACGTATGAAGGGACATCGGCTGTGAAATTATCCAAAATGCAGATGATAACTACAAGATTCGAGAATCTAAGGATGCATGAAGACGAAAGTATTGCTGAATTTAATGCTAAATTGTATGATATTGCCAATGAGGCATTTGCTCTTGGTGAGACTTTTTCGGAAGAAAGACTAGTAAGGAAGACTCTACGATCTCTGCCTCAACGTTTTGCATATAAAGTCACAGCTATTGAAGAAGCCAATGATGTCTCCAAAATGAAGTTAGAAGAATTAATGGGATCCCTTAACACTTTCGAGATGAATCTCGGAGTTGACATCGAAATGAAAAAGGTAAAAGGAGTTGCTCTAAAAGCTGAGACACAGTCTTTGAATGATCATAATGAAGATGACCTTGAGGAATCTCTAGCACTATTTTCTAAGAATCTTAGCAAGTTTATGAAGAGATTTGGAAGAAATAATAGAGGTGTCAAGACCAGTGTCAATGACACCAAGAATGGCTCTTCAAGCAATGAAAAATACAGAGAGGAAAAACATACTTCAGATCAACTTATTAAGTGCAGAGAATGTGATGGTTTTGGGCATATTCAGGCAGAATGTGCTAATACTCTAAAGAAAAAGAAGAATTTCCTTAACACGACGTGGAGTGAGGATGAGTCAGAAAAAGAAGATAAATTTCAGAATAACCAGGTGGCTCTAGTTGCTAACTCTAAACATACAGATGATGATAGTGCCTCACATGATGTTACAGAGGATACATCAGATTGTGATGATGAAGTTACGAAAGAAGATCTCATTGTGGAGTATAAATTTCTTTATGAAAAATGGACCGAGCTTGTTAGAATTAAGCAGTGTCTTCGCATTCAGAATGGAGACTTGAAAACTGAGAAGATCAATCTGCAAAATTCTGTTGCTGAATTGGAAGCGAAGTTGAAAACAAGTCGGGATGAAGCGACGAAACTACTTAACGATCTGAATCACATGAAGAAAAACATCAAGATGTTAAATACAGGTTCCTCTAAGTTGGATGATATTCTAAGAATCAAAAAATCAAGTGGTGATCGCTCTGGAATCGGATTCAAAGGAGAAAGCTCGGTTTCACAGACAGTGTTGCATACAGTGTCATCACCAGTATTAAACTTTATATCATCAAAATTGTCAGAAAAAGCTTTTGAGTACAAAGGGAAGCAAGTCACAATACACACTACTAGAACTGAGCAGTAAGAAAAAGCTCATCCTGTTCCCAAAAATAAAGGTAACAGACTTACTTCTGTTTGTCACTACTACAATCAACGTGGCCATATTCGCCCTAGATGTTTTACATATCTAGCTGATTTAAGACAAGGTACTGCTAGAAATTTGTCTTTTCACATATTTCCTCAACAAAGATGGGTGATATTGAACTTGAAATGCAATGTTACACAAATCTCTCTAAAGGCCACTACAACTGATACTTGGTACTTTGACAGCAGCTGCTCTAAACACATGACTGGTGACAAGAAGTTTTTGAAGGACATCGTATCTGTAAGTGTAGGAAAAGTGACTTTTGGCAACGGTGTCAAGTCTAGTGTCATGGGAAGAGGGACACTAAATGTTTCAGGGCTACCGAAATTGGAAAATGTTCTTCTGGTTGATGGTCTAAAGGCTAATTTAATCAGCATTAGTCAACTATGTGATCAAGATCTAAATGTTCACTTCACTCGTGGAAAGTGCGTGGTGTCCGATCATGCCAAAAATTACATCATAGAAGGAGTAAGATCTTCTGACAACTGTTATCTTATTTACTCATCTTCTACTTATTGTCGTTCAAGCATGGAAGATTCTATTTTATGGCATAGAAGGTTGGGACATGTCAATGATCGAAATGCTAAAGATGATTATATCAAAGGGGCTGTCCGTGGGGTTCCAAAGATGAATTTCGATGAAGGAAGAATATGTGGACCATGTCAGATTGGGAAGCAAACCAAAGTGTCACATCCAGCGTCCTCGACACCAGCAACAACTCGAGTACTTGAGCTGCTTCACATGGATCTAATGGGTCCAATGCCCGTGGAAAGTATTGAAGGTAAACGATATGCTTATGTTACTGTTGATGATTTCTCTCGATATACATGGGTGGAATTTCTTAGAGAAAAATCTGACTCATTCAATGTAACGACCCTAATACTGTACCCGCATTTCCCGTACTATTTATTTATTTATTTATTTATTTATTTATTTTTTTAAACTGATATCTTTAATTAAACTCTAGGCGGAACCTAAACCGAAATCGAAACCAAAATCGAAATCGGAATTGAAATCTAACTTTAGAATCATTTAAAACAATTAAATAAAAACTATATTTAATATAAATTATAATTAAAATAAAGGGAGGGCAGAATCGAAATTCTACCCTCGAAAAATAGCAGCGACCGGGCGCTGCTATTTGCAGCGCACGGTCGCCGTGTGCGCTGCACCATGCAGTGCACGATCGCTGCATTGTGCAGCGATCGGGCGCTGCTCTTTGCAGCGCCCAGTCGCTGCACTTTGCAGCGACCCACTCCCTCCCCCTTCTGTATTTTTGCCTTCTCCTTTCTTTTCTCACAACAGAGAGCAAAACAACAGAGAGCAAAACATATAAACAGCTCTCTGGAATCCGATTCCAGAGAGCAACTCCCTCCTTCTCCTTCACATTCTAGCACCCTAAACACTTCAATATTCTTTCGATTTCATTCCCAATCATCACCAAACATACTATTCCAATACGTGATAAAACTTCCTAAAAACAAATGGCGTGGAAAGCTCTAAAACCGAGCATATCCATAACATTTAAAAAACATTTCTGTAACGTTCAAATAACTGTTTTAAACCAAAACATTTCTATAAACAGTTTACCCAAACAGTTCTAGAATTTCAAAACAAATATCATTACCTAAACATCCTATACATATTCTATCAATTATCCCAAAACGTTCCCAAAATCTATACATACTATCCCCACGGGTCAGGTGAGCCTCGACTGCGCCAGCACACCACCGCCGCCATCCTTCGTCAACTGTATCATGCCTCAGGAGGAGGAATCCCATCCTCACCTGGTTCCTCGATATCTAGGTCACCTACACCATACAATACACTATGAGATGAAATCCCAGTAAGCTCTATGTAAATGCAATGCATGCTGTGCGTATGAGTTTGATAAACCATGCTTTGTTTTTATCTTACTATGCAATGCTCAATACGCCTTTCGGCCAATACAATACGCCTTTCGGCCAATACGATACGCCTTTCGGCCAATACAATACGCCTTTCGGCCAATACTATGCTCAATACGCTTTCGGCCAATACAATACGCTTTCGGCCAATGCTATGCTCAATACGCAACTTTCACCAATACAATAGGCCTTTCGGCCAATACTATGCTCAATACGCCTTTCGGCCAATGCTATGCTCAATACGCCTTTCGGCCAATGCTATGCTCAATACGCCTTTCGCCAATACAATACGCCTTTCGGCCAATGCTATGCTCAATACGCCTTTCGCCAATACAATACGCCTTTCGGCCAATACTATGCTCAATACGCCTTTCGGCCAATACAATACGCCTTTCGGCCAATACTATGCTCAATACGCCTTTCGGCCAATGCTATGCTCAATACGCCTTTCGGCCAATACATACGCCTTTCGGCCAATACAATACGCCTTTCGGCCAATACTATGCTCAATACGCCTTTCGCCAATACAATACGCCTTCGGCCAATGCTATGCTCATACGCCTTTCGGCCAATGCTATGCTCAATACGCCTTTCGGCCAATACTATGCTCAATACGCCTTTCGGCCAATACAATAGGCCTTTCGGCCAATACAATACGCCTTCGGCCAATACAATACGCCTTTCGGCCAATACATACGCCTTTCGCCAATACAATACGCCTTTCGGCCAATACAATACGCCTTTCGCCAATACAATACGCCTTCGGCCAATGCTATGCTCAATACGCCTTTCGGCCATACAATACGCCTTTCGGCCATACAATACGCCTTTCGGCCAATGCTATGCTCAATACGCCTTTCGCCAATACAATACGCCTTTCGCCAATACAATACGCCTTCGGCCAATGCTATGCTCAATACGCCTTTCGGCCAATACTATGCTCAATACGCCTTTCGCCAATACAATACGCCTTCGGCCAATGCTATGCTCAATACGCCTTTCGGCCATACAATACGCCTTTCGCCAATACAATACGCCTTTCGGCCAATGCTATGCTCAATACGCCTTTCGCCAATACAATACGCCTTTCGCCAATACAATACGCCTTTCGGCCAATACAATACGCCTTTCGGCCAATACTATGCTCAATACGCCTTTCGGCCATACAATACGCCTTTCGGCCATACAATACGCCTTTCGGCCAATACTATGCTCAATACGCCTTTCGGCCAATACTATGCTCAATACGCCTTTCGGCCAATACAATACGCCTTTCGCCAATACAATACGCCTTTCGGCCAATACTATGCTCAATACGCCTTTCGGCCAATACAATACGCCTTTCGGCCAATACTATGCTCAATACGCCTTTCGGCCATACAATACGCCTTCGGCCAATGCTATGCTCAATACGCCTTTCGGCCAATACTATGCTCAATACGCCTTTCGGCCAATACAATAGGCCTTTCGGCCAATACAATACGCCTTTCGCCAATACAATACGCCTTTCGGCCAATGCTATGCTCAATACGCCTTTCGCCAATACAATACGCCTTTCGGCCAATACAATACGCCTTTCGGCCATACAATACGCCTTCGGCCAATACAATAGGCCTTTCGGCCAATACAATACGCCTTCGGCCAATACAATAGGCCTTTCGGCCAATACAATACGCTCCTAAGACCTAGCTACCCAAACCGAGCAAACTAACTAAAGGCATCTCCAAAACTCCTCGAGACGACATTCGACGTACGGTGTAGGCCAATCGGCCAAAGAAGATCACGAGAACTTACCTCGTGTCCAAAGCAGCTCAAGCTCCGTCCACAAGCGTTGTTTGTCTGAAGCAAATCACAATATCGACGTTAAACGAGTTTAAACTATCGATCGTCCAAATTCACAAAACCTTAACTAAGGAAACTTTCCTAAAGTTCTAATCCAATTCATTGAGCTATTTAATCGATAAATTTACGCTCAGCACCTAAATTCTCAATTTACGAGTTTTTCCTAAAATCTCAAAAAGCCCTAATTTTAACATTTTCACAAATTGATATAACTTCGTCCAATAACGTCAAATACGTCTTTTATATCGTCAATCATACTCAAACTATTAATTTCGGATCCTAAATCGATATTTTTATCGAAACCTAAACGAAACCCTAATTATTTAAACGTTACGAAACTCGAAATCTAACGTTCTAAAACTATAGAGACATACCTAGAACGTCGATTGGAGGAAGAAACGTGAAGAACGGAGAAAAAACGGAAGAGAACCGGAGGTCGGATCGTGAGAAACGTCGGCGGCCAGAGAGGGTTTGCGAGAGAAAATGAGAAACAGAGAGGAAGAAATGCATTCTGTCGATGGAGGAGAAGTATTTCTGTTTTTATTAAATTTTGTCTTGTCAAAATTTCCATTTTGTCCTTCTTGAGTTTTCTTTATAGATTTCGTTCTTCGGTTCGTTAATCGTCCAGCGATTCGACTTTCCCAAATTTCCATATTTTGCCAATATACCCAACTTATTATTTGAGATTTAATAAAACTGTCCGTTCGCAATTCGGACCTCGTTTGCTATTTTTACGAGAACGTCATTTACATTACGATAAAGGTAATTACTCGGAATATAGCGTTTAATCTCCGAAAATTCCCATAATTTCCTTAAAATTCCTATTAATCGTTAGGATCGCAGTGACGCTTTCTTTTCATGAAACGGACCTGATTTGACATATTTACCAAAAATGCCATTATCTAATAAAATAATAATATAATATATTATATCCGAAATCCGTACAAGCTGGGTATTACATTCAAAGCCTTCAAATCTTTGTGTATCCGTCTACAACGTGAAAAAGATTGTATCATCATGAAGATTATCCGCATCCGCAGTGATCATGCGAGAGAATTTGAAAACTCTGAATTCTCAGACTACTGTAATGAACTTGGTATATTTCATGAGTTCTCAGCACCTAAAACTCCTTAACAAAATGGAGTTGTAGAGAGAAAAAATCGAACTATTGCGGAGATGTCTCGAGTAATGTTACATGAGAAGAATATTCTACAAAAATTCTAGGCTGAAGCTATGAACACTGCTTGTTATACTATAAATCGGGTTTATCTCCATGGAGGAACGTCAATAACACCTTATGAAATATGGAAAGGTAAAATCCCAAATCTTAATTATTTTCATCCTTTCGGTAGTACTTGCTATGTATTGAATGACAGAGAACATAGGGGGAAACTAGACGCCAAGAGTGATGAAGCTATTTTCTTGGGGTATGCCACAAATAGCCGTGCTTATCGCGTTTACAACAAAAGGACTCGAAATGTCGTAGAATCTGCAAATGTTCAAGTGGATGATTCTCTGGAATCAGCTGATGCTCACATAGACAACGAAATACATAATTCAAATGATGAAAAATTTGGTGTTTCAACCAGTTTTACAAGTGATGTTACGAGTAGTGTCACGGACCAGGATGCACAAATTGATGAAGTAACTACCTCGGATCAACAACAACCATCCACACGTGTCCAGAAAAATCATTCTGCAGATGAAATTATAGGAGACCTAAATGATGGTATTCGAACCAGAGACAAACCTAGAGTCAACTATCGTGAAATGATTCAATTTGCATGCTTTACTTCATCAATCGAGCCCAAAAATGTGAAAGAAGCCTTGTTAGATGAATATTGGATTGGTGCTATGCAAGAGAAACTTGATCAATTCACACGGAATCAAGTTTGAGATTTGATATCATGCCCCCCCGATGTGAATGTCATTGGTACCAAGTGGATATATAAGAATAAAAGTGCTGAGGCTGGTAATATTACCCAGAACAAGGCTCGATTAGTTGCTCAAGGGTATGCTCAGATTGAAGGTGTTGATTTTGATGAAACATTTGCTCTGGTTGCTTGCCTTGAGTCTATTCGTCTATTATTAGCCACGACATGTGTTATGAGGTTCAAATTATATCAAATGGACGTGAAAAGTGTCTTCCTCAATGGTATTCTTAATGAAGAAGTGTATGTTGCTCAACCAAAGGGTTTTGAAGATCCTCATCATCCCGACTATGTCTATAAATTGAAAAATGCGTTATACGGGTTCAAACAAGCTCCTCGGGCATGGTATGAAAGACTCACCGTGTATTTATTGTCAAAAGGATATGAGCGAGGGGGAGTAGATAAAACCCTTTTCATTCGTCGTGAAAAAGGTCAATTTTTACTTGCCCAAATCTATGTTGATGGTATAGTGTTTGGTTCGGTGTCATAAGACATGGTGAATACATTTATTGCTCAAATGACCGGTGAATTTGAAATGAGCATGGTAGGCGAACTCAGTTACTTTCTTGGTCTTCAGATTCAGCAAGATAATAATGGTATCTTCATTTCTCAAAGCAAGTATGCTAAACAATTGTTGAAACGATTCAAGTTGGAGAATGCTCGTCCGAATAGAACACCGCTCGGGACACATGAGAAAATTCCAAAGACGAGAAAGGAATTTCTGTTGATGCTAGATTATATAGAAGCATGATTGGCAGTCTCCTATATTTAACTATCAGTCGGCTGGATATTTGCTATAGTGTTGGAGTGTGTGCTCGTTTTCAATCAAATCCTCGAGAATCACATTTAATATCTGTCAAGCGGATACTTAAATATATTAGCGGGACAGCTGACTATGGGATTTGGTATTCATTTGATACTAATGCAAATCTTGTTGGTTATTGTGATGCTGATTGGGCTGGGAGTTCGGATGATCGAAAAAGTACTTTCGCTGGATGTTTTTATTAGGGACATAACTTGGTGTCTTGGTTCAGCAAGAAACAAAATTCAATCTCTCTATCCACTGCCGAGGCAGAATATATTGTAGCTGGTAGTAGTTGTACTCAGCTTCTCTGGATGAAACAAATGCTGAAAGATTATGGTGTCACGCAGGATGTCATGACACTCTATTGTGACAATATGAGTGTCATTAATATTTCCAAGAATCCGGTTCAGCATTCTCGGACCAAGCATATAGAAATTCGACATTATTTTATTAGATCTCTTGTGGAAGATAAAATTATTATTTTGGAACATATGGTGACGGAAAAACAAATTACGGATATTTTCACCAAAACTTTGGATGGTGTAAGATTTGAAGAATTAAGGTCTACCCTAGGCCTTTGTGTCATGTGAAGAAATACTTACGGTTGTAAATTTTTATTTGCTTTTATAAAAAAAAAAGTATTATTTTCGCCACTTGTTTTAGGCGACTTCCTTATTAGCTAATATTTTTCGATCATAGTCTACAACTCCTTGCATGACACATGACCTCTTATGAAGATTTCGGCTGATTCTGTGAAATTTGGTTTTATTTTTCAATTTGAGGAAAATTTATGGTTTATTTCTATGAAGCTATTGGTAGATTTTATGGGAATTGAGAGATAATTTCTTCCATATTTAGAGAGATATTGGTGGAATTTGACCATGGTTGCCTCTTAGGTTTATTTGCCAACTTATTTGAAGACTTTGGAATTATTTTTTCAATTTTAAAATGAGTATCTATGGTTTATTTCCATAAACTCAAATAGCTATTCTCTCTTTCTCACTCACTCAAGGGTTCTCTGTTCATCGAATTTCTCTCTTTTCAAGATTATGGATTTCTGATTTCTATTTTATCCTTGGTTATTATTGAAGAAGTTTCAGTGGGTAAGGTTACAGAGTTACATCTTGAAAGAAATACAAGTCAAGTATAACCAAACGGAATTGATTGTGTAGCATGCCGATTGTAATAATGAAAGGGTGAAGAAGTTGATGTTTCTATTGAAAAATTTGCTAATGATGAAACTCAGGTTCCTTCTACACCTTCTGATAATGATCTTCCTGGTGTCATCTCTAGTGTCCTGACTGCTGCAGCAACAGAATCTCATGCTACTCCAAATGTGCAGTTACCAGAATCTTGGTTTGTTACTAATTGAATACAGTGTTTAACCATTCCCTTTTGTGCTGGATATTTTTTTATTTGCTGCTGGATATCTTTCTTGTGCTGCTGAATATTTTCTCTTTTGCTGATGGATTCTTTACATGCTGATCTGGATATTTAATCTTCTTTTATCTTTTTGTCCTTTTATGGCAAAAAGGGAGAGTAATTTGAAGGTTTGCGTTCACACTGATCGCTTGGATATGGATATTTTATGTGCATGTCATGAACAGTGTTTTGTGCATTGATCTACTGTTGTAAGTATTAAGGGGGAGCTTCGATGACCCTACATCCAGCATTCAGGGGGAGTTCTTGATTTTGCCAAAAAATGTCAAAGGGGGAGATTGTTAATGTAAATATATGTTGGCATAGATTTGTTTGGCAAAATTAATTAAAGTATTTACTTTAATTATCTTGAAAATTAAATAAAGATTGCAGTATTATTCAGTTGCAAGGCAGACAGATTTTTGTGGAAATTATAGTACCAAATATATGCAGAATATTTGCTTTTGGTAACCTTGAAAAATAAGGAAAGTTAGTTAATTGGAAATCAAGTTATCAATTATATTTATCTATAGAAGGCCGAATTGAAGTTTATGAATTATGTGTATCATAACACAGAGCAAGATTTGTGATCCAACTATTCTGGGATTCAAATCTGTTTTATTCTGGTACTTTCCATAAATATCGCAAAGAGTGTCACGACTCCAGGTTTTGTGATTGCGATTTCCTTATATTGTGCATTTTGTTTTAGAATGAAAATCTGTTGCAGATATATTTAAGCATCTACCACAGAATAGTCGTGCGGAATATTGATTCTTCTCTCACAGTTACTTGTGCCACAAGCCACCGTTATTTTCCTCCCTCACGCTTCTGCGAGTGGGTGCGTTATTGTTTGTTTCAGTCTCTGTTGACTGTTTTCCACACTCTACCTCTGTTGGTTTCATTGTTATATGAGTGTGTGGTTGATTGCATCCTAAGACAACGATTGGTGTCACAAGCGGTGTCATAGGCGCAATTCTCTTTATTCTTCATTGAAGATCAGTCTCGGGAGGAGACTTCACTGGAACTCGGGAGGAGTTCTGTTTATTGACAAGGGGAGCTTGTCATTCTAATCGTGGGTAAGGGGATCTTGCCATACACGGATTCCGGGAGGAGTCATTATTGACGAGGGGAGCTTGTTGCATTTAGATCTCGGGAGGGATCGTTACAAAGTCGAAGGGAGCTCGCAAAAACAATTTCATTGGGGAAATTAATGAGAGACGACGACAAAGATAAGAATGAGTCTTTATTTGTATAGGTCCGATTGTCTTGTAACTTTGTGAACTCTCTGAAATGTTTTTAAATCTGGGCGTGACCCCGCAGACGTAGGCAATTTGCCGAATTGCATTACCAACCTCGTGTCTCCTTCTTTACGTATTTCTTTACTATCCATTACTGCTATTTACTGTTGGTGTCACAAGTAGTGTTACGACATCACATAACTAATCACGATTACGTATCAGACTAAGCTTCTCCACTCGTTGGCCAAAAGGGTTTATCGAGCATGATTGACTTTCTTCCTCCAACTCCAACATCTACCTCGACTGGTGTGTTCCTAATTTTAATATTTAAAATAATATCACATTATTATATATCGGCTAAAATTCAAAATTTGGATTTAACTTTAAGTTAAGTGCAAAAAATAGATCAAACAAATTTTTCATACAAAAAATAGCTAAAAGTATCAAAAATAGACAAAAAATGAATTCGCGACAAACCGATATGCCCCCGTGGAGAGTTTTCTGAAAGAAAACAGTTTGCCGAGTGCGGAGAACGGCAAACCGTTCTCACCTATGGGACACTTGTGAGGGTGAAGACTCCCCGCATTCACGTGCCCTCACTTTGTGATGATTCTCTAAACTTTAAACGGTCATAACTTTTGCTACGGGTATCTGTTTTGAACCGTCAAGATATCAAATTGAAGCTCTCGTTGAGACCCACGCATTTCATGTTTTTTCGGGCCCGAAATCTATCGTTTAAGCCTTCAATTCGACATCCGAAGATTTTACAAACTATTTTCTATATTATTTTATTTTATTATAATTTCCTTAAATAGTTAGCTATTTTATTTAGGATTGTATTCCGAATTCGACAATTATTATTCAAGATTCTAAAATTAACGTTATTATCCTTAAATAGTTAGCTACTTTAAGGAAATTATAACGTTAATTATAAGTTGAAGTTAAAGTAGCTAACTATTTAAGGATAATAATGTTAATTTCAGAATCTTGAATAATAATTGTCGAATTCAAAATACAACCCTAAATAAAATAGTTAACTATTTAAGGAAATTATAATAAAATAAAATAATATAGAACATAGTTTGTAAAATCTTCGGATGTCGAATTGAAGGCTTAAACGATAGATTTCGGGCCTGAAAAAACATGAAATGTGTGGGTCTCAACGAGAGCTTCAATTTAATATCTTGACGGTTCACAATAGATACCCGTAGCAAAAGTTATGGTCGTTTAAATTTTAGAGAATCATCACAAAGTGAAGGCACGTGAATGCGGGGAGTCTTCACCCTCACAAGTGTCCCCTAGGTGAGAACGGTTTGCCGTTCTCCGCACTCGGCAAACCGTTCTCTTTCAGAAAACTCTCCACGGGGGTATATCGGTTTGCCGCAAATCTATTTTTCGTCCATTTTCGATACTTTGATCAATTTTTTTGCACAAAAAATTTGTTTGATCTATTTTTTGCACTTGACTTAAAGTTTAATCCAGATTTTAGATTTTACCTTTACATATTTAACTCGTTAATCCATTTAATTAAAATAATAAATTATAAATAATTAAAGTAAGTGGTTGGTTATATAAAATTATAAATACTTATTTGAACGTTGACTTAGTTTGATGAAGTGCCTGAACATTGGTTTCCATACAAGCATTGATTAAACTTTGTGTAATTCTCTTATAATCTACCATGAAAGGGAAAAAAAGAAGAAGAAACAACTACCAACAACAATTTTAAGTAGAAATTCCTCACTGACGAAGTATTGTGGGTGGAAAAAAAGACATGAAAAATCAACATTACATGAAGAAATTGTAAAATTTTAAAAATATAAATAAATACAAAGTAGAGTTTATACGCAACCTCTTAGAAAATTTTATAATTTTATTTTATTACTTTTGTCAGTGCATTGTAAGCTTTGAGCCAATTGAAACAAAATTGAGTTCAAGTGTTCACCCGGTGAGAAGTGTGTGGGAGGATAAATACATGACAAATAATACTCAACCAGATATCGTCTCAACAATTAATTACGTCAATCAATATTTATAGTAATAGAAATTAGATTTGTTATTATTACTCAACCAATAATTTCTATTTATACAAGTGTTCACCCTGTGAAAAGTGTGTGCAATGATAAATACATGACAAATTATATCCAACCAAACATAGTCTCAACAATTAATTATGTCAATCAATATTTACAGTAATAGACATTAGAGATAACTTTACTCATAGTTTTTTGCTGCAATCATTAAAGGAGAACAAGAGGTGAAAAATGCTTCAAGCAAACCAGTAAAGCCAGTCAAATTAAGTACAGAGCTTATGGAAAGATCCAGTTTTGAAGCTATTAATAAGGATCATCTTGGGTGTAGATCAGAAATTGTTAAATCATTTCTGGTCTGATTGGAGTTGATTTCATCTTCTTTGCGAGAACTGTATCTTGCCACCAGCAAGGCTGGTCTTCCTGGTTGTGGAAGAAGCATTCCTTCGCTACCGAGCATCATGAGTACAGTCGACATTGTCGGTCTCTCACTCGGATCTTCTTGAGTGCACAGCAACCCGATGTGAACGTGCCTAACAACTTCATCTCTGCTGCACCAACCAGCAGAAGGGTCTGTAACACTCCGAGTTTACTGAACCCGGTTTGTTACTCATAAGTCCGAAACTTTCTATGAAGACTTGGACCAAATTAAAACTTCGTTCAAAATTCAAAATTTGGACATTTGATAAGACATGAAAACTTGCAGCGGAAATCGTTTAAACAAAAATAAAATTAAACAAAACCATGTCGAAATAAGCGTGGGAAAACATTAAGAAACAATCGGTTAAGAAGCAAAGGTTTAACTCGTGAAAACACTTTAAAGGTTGCAAAAGTCAAATTCATCGTCCGCTGAACAAAGTCAACAAAAAGGGGAAAGCTATTTGAAGACCTCCACAGGTCACTAAACGACAAAACATAAGATTTGTCATCCGGTCACTAAACGACAAAACGTAAGATTTGTCATCCGGTCACTAAACGACAAAACATAAGATTTGTCTTCCGGTCACTAAACGATAAAACGTAAGATTTGTCTTCCGGTCACTAAACAACAAAACGTAAAATTTGTCATCCGGTCACTAAACGACAAAACGTAAAATTTGTCTTCCGGTCACTAAACGATAAAACGTAAGATTTGTCTTCCGGTCACTAAACGACAAAACGTAAAATTTGTCATCCGGTCACTAAACGACAAAACGTAACTCCTATATCATCCTACGAGCCAAAACACTCGACATCACCGGATGACATAAAACACAACACTATCTACAGAAAGGAATTTGCTTGCTTCTCGAAAACCATTCAGAAACAACTCAACCATAGCATTAGTCAAATCCAGTAAAAATCAACGTTTAAAACTCAACAGATTATGTAACGACCCTAATACTGTACCCGTATTTCCCGTACTATTTTTTTTTTTTTTTAAACTAATATCTTTAATTAAACTCTAGGCGGAACCTAAACCGAAATCGAAACCAAAATCGAAATCGGAATTGAAATCTAACTTTAGAATCATTTAAAACAATTAAATAAAAACTATATTTAATATAAATTATAATTAACATAAAGGGAGGGCAGAATCGAAATTCTACCCTCGAAAAATAGCAGCGACCGGGCACTGCTATTTGCAGCGCACGGTCGCCGTGTGCGCTGCACCATGCAGCGACCCACTCCCTCCCTTCTGTATTTTTGCCTTCTCCTTTCTTTTCTCACAACAGAGAGCAAAACATATAAACAGCTCTCTGGAATCCGATTCCAGAGAGCAACTCCCTCCTTCTCCTTCACATTCTAGCACCCTAAACACTTCAATATTCTTTCGATTTCATTCCCAATCATCACCAAACATACTATTCCAATATGTGATAAAACTTCCTAAAAACAAATGGCGTGGAAAGCTCTAAAACCGAGCATATCCATAACATTAAAAAAAACATTTCTGTAACGTTCAAATAACTGTTTTAAACCAAAACATTTCTATAAACAGTTTACCCAAACAGTTCTAGAATTTCAAAATAAATATCATTACCTAAACATCCTATACATATTCTATCAATTATCCCAAAACGTTCCCAAAATCTATACATACTATCCCCACGGGTCAGGTGAGCCTCGACTGCGCCAGCACACCACCGCCGCCATCCTTCGTCAACTGTATCATGCCTCAGGAGGAGGAATCCCATCCTCACCTGGTTCCTCGATATCTAGGTCACCTACACCATACAATACACTATTGAGATGAAATCCCAGTAAGCTCTACGTAAATGCAATGCATGCTGTGCGTATGAGTTCGATAAACCATGCTTTATTTTTATCTTACTATGCATGCTCAATACGCCTTTCGGCCAATACGATACGCCTTTCGGCCATACAATACGCCTTTCGGCCAATACTATGCTCATATACGCCTTTCGGCCAATACAATACGCCTTCGGCCAATGCTATGCTCAATACGCCTTTCGGCCAATGCTATGCTCAATAGCCTCGGCCAATTACTATGCTCAATACGGCTTTTGCCAATACAATACGCCTTTCGGCCAATACAATACGCCTTTCGGCCAATGCTATGCTCAATACGCCTTTCGGCCAATGCTATGCTCAATACGCCTTTCGGCCAATGCTATGCTCAATACGCCTTTCGGCCAATGCTATGCTCATACGCCTTTCGGCCAATGCTATGCTCATACGCCTTTCGGCCAATGCTATGCTCAATACGCCTTTCGGCCAATACAATACGCCTTTCGGCCAATGCTATGCTCATACGCCTTTCGGCCAATACAATACGCCTTTCGGCCAATGCTATGCTCATACGCCTTTCGGCCAATACAATACGCCTTTCGCCAATACAATACGCCTTTCGGCCAATGCTATGCTCAATACGCCTTTCGGCCAATACTATGCTCAATACGCCTTTCGGCCAATACTATGCTCAATACGCCTTTCGGCCAATACTATGCTCAATACGCCTTTCGGCCAATACTATGCTCAATACGCCTTTCGGCCAATACAATACGCCTTTCGGCCATGCTATGCTCAATACGCCTTTCGGCCAATACAATATGCCTTTCGGCCAATACAATAGGCCTTTCGGCCAATGCACAATAAGCCTTACGGCCAATGATCAATAAGCCTTTCGGCCGATGCACGATAAGCCTTGCGGCCAATGAACGATAAGCCTTTCGGCTGATGCAATGCATTACGTTATCTTTAAAACTCTGTGGGGAAATTCATTTTTTTTTTTTATACTTTACCTTAAAACAAGTGATGCGTGAACAGTTCAATAACTTACAGTAAACAAGCAATACTATATGACTGTAAAAGCATAAACTATAAGCTCCTAAGACCTAACTACCCAAACCGAGCAAAACTAACTAAAGGCATCTCCAAAACTCCTCGAGACGACATTCGACGTACGGTGTAGGCCAATCGGCCAAAGAAGATCACGAGAACTTACCTCGTGTCCAAAGCAGCTCAAGCTCCGTCCACAAGCGTTGTTTGTCTGAAGCAAATCACAATATCGACGTTAAACGAGTTTAAACTATCGATCGTCCAAATTCACAAAACCTTAACTAAGGAAACTTTCCTAAAGTTCTAATCCAATTCATTGAGCTATTTAATCGATAAATTTACGCTCAGCACCTAAATTCTCAATTTACGAGTTTTTCCTAAAATCTCAAAAAGCCCTAATTTTAACATTTTCACAAATTGATATAACTTCGTCCAATAACGTCAAATACGTCTTTTATATCGTCAATCATACTCAAACTATTAATTTCGGATCCTAAATCGATATTTTTATCGAAACCTAAACGAAACCCTAATTATTTAAACGTTACGAAACTCGAAATCTAACGTTCTAAAACTATAGAGACATACCTAGAACGTCGATTGGAGGAAGAAACGTGAAGAACGGAGGAAAAACGGAAGAGAACCGGAGGTCGGATCGTGAGAAACGTCGGCGGCCAGAGAGGGTTTGCGAGAGAAAATGAGAAACAGAGAGGAAGAAATGCATTCTGTCGATGGAGGAGAAGTATTTCTGTTTTTATTAAATTTTGTCTTGTCAAAATTACCATTTTGTCCTTCTTGAGTTTTCTTTATAGATTTCGTTCTTCGGTTCGTTAATCGTCCAGCGATTCGACTTTTCCAAATTTCCATATTTTGCCAATATACCCAACTTATTATTTGAGATTTAATAAAACTGTCCGTTCGCAATTCGGACCTCGTTTGCTATTTTTACGAGAACGTCATTTACATTACGATAAAGGTAATTACTCGGAATATAGCGTTTAATCTCCGAAAATTCCCATAATTTCCTTAAAATTCCTATTAATCGTTAGGATCGCAGTGACGCTTTTTTTCGTGAAACGGACCTGATTTGACATATTTACCAAAAATGCCATTATCTAATAAAATAATAATATAATATATTATATCCGAAATCCGTACAAGCTGGGTATTACAGATTACTAGTATCAGTAGATCTCAAAACGTATTCAAAATGCTAAAATTTCTACTGTCATGAAAACTCAACATACTCAGACCAACCGTTATCTACTAAACCTCAACAACTGCTGACACCAGTTAACCCGCCTCATCCGTTTACCAAGCCGAGACGTGGATGTACTCCTCCAACCACATCAATCTTCTGTGCACTCAGGAAACTCACCTGCAGTGTCCTCAACACCTACATCACAAAACTCATCTATTAGCCTAATACTAAGTAAGTAAAGCCAACAAGAAATGAAACAACGAAATATAAATTCCTAATATGCAATTTCTACTTTCTCAACTCAGTTGCTCATGCTTCGTTTCTGTTCAGATCCCCCTGTGAAATTGGGAGTTGGATCAACTCTCCCAAAGTACATACATCCATGTCTCATTAAGGGGTGGATTAATTCTCTTAACAGTGAAACTGATTTTCCTGTTCAGATCCCCCTGTGAAGTTGGGAGTTGGATCAACTCTCCCAAAGTACATACATCCCTGTCTCATTAAGGGGTGGATTAATTCCCTTAACAGTGAAACTGATTCTCATGACTGTTTCAATATGTTCAATCCTTACCATGCCAATCATGCATTCAAATTCATTTTCGTATGTTTTAAAAACATGATACATAGAATACAGGTTCACACAAGTAATCATAACCCTAACGTTTTGTGATGTAGGCCCGAAGGCACAAGCAAACTTCACTTACCTGGTCTCCTGGGAAGCTTGTTGAAACCTCTCCCTCGGGAGTTTGCTCAAACCTAGTTCCATAAATCGAACATTAATTTAAACTTTCGTCAAACTTCTTTCTAGCTACCCAGAAAGCTAAGGAAATTAGTTTGGAAGCCCTAATCGTAGTGCATTCCCGATTCAACTCATAAACCAAAACTAGCACTCACATACCGCATTCTCAAAACTTCATTTATCAACCCTCGACAGTTACAATGTAGCAAGAAATAGAAGCAAAACTCACCTAGTTCTGAGGAAATCGCTGGAGGGATCGAAGAGGGTCTCCTATCGCGCTCTGCTAAGCTGAGGAGCTGAGAGTGGAAGAGGAAATGAAATGAAACAGTGGCGGCTACCTCATTAACACTTCCCTTAAATACGTTATCCACAATATAAATTCGCAATTACCATCTTGCCCCTGCCTAGTCACTTAATAACCTAACCAACATTTCACTCAATTTTTAAACCTTAAGATTATATACCTCCGTTTAATAACTTATTTTGATTTATATTGAAACCAGGTGTTACAGGGTCGACTAGATCAGTCCATCTGCCGTCGTTCCATATTCGCCATACCTGCATCATCCACTCGAAGTGTAAGAATGTATCTTTACCGAAAATACTACATGCAAAATAGAGGAATTTAAAATAATTAAGATCAAACTGAACATCATCTAGATCACTTAACTCTAACCAATATGGTAAAGCAAGACTCTTTTCTTCGTAGCGTAATTGAGGAGAAGTATACTTACGTATGCTTGTAGACTAGAAGCAATTTTGGTCCGATGAAAACCGGTGCATTTTTGTCCCGTTATGGTCTCCAACAAGAGTATTCCGAAGCTAAAAACATCGGATTTTATGGAGTATAATCCCTCCATAGCATATTCCGGAGCCATATACCCGCTGCCAAATAAAATTCGAGAAAATTTATTGTTGTCGAATGCCTGAAGTTCCAATTCTTGAAAAACAAACTAGTAAACTTACTAGGTGCCAACAACGGTTGCAGTATTAGATTCTGCCTCACACCCGGCAAAGATCCTGGCCATTCCAAAATCAGAGATTTTCGGGTTCATGTCTTGATCCAATAACACATTGCTAGCTTTCAAGTCTCTATGAATGATTTTCAGCCGAGAGTCTTCATGCAGATAGAGGACTCCACGCGCGATCCCTCGGATAATATTCAGACGCGTATTCCAATCAAGTTTCGCTCGTTTTAGCGAATCTAAATACGAAAAGATTAAGGTTTCATACATTCGAATTCAGTTTATCTAAGATGAAGAATTTTTGAAAAATAAAAAAGAAGTATTGACCGAAGAGAAAGACGTCTAGGCTGCTGTTGGGCATGTATTCATAGACTAGCAGCTTCTCATCTCCATATGCACAAAACCCCAGAAGTCTTACCAAATTCTTGTGTTGAAGTTTGATTATCAGCATCACTTCAGTTATGAACTCCCTTGCACCCTGAGCAGAACAATTTGATAGCCTCTTCACAGCAACTTCCTTCCCATCATCTAGTCTACCCTGTCAAAATACCGGTTCAGAGTTTTCCAGGACAAATTGGTAAAAGACTAAGAATTTCAGGCTTGTGGATCCACTGTTTGTGACCCTTTAATGTTGTGCCTTATACGACCTTGTATACAGGGCCAAATCCGCCTTCTCCGAGCTTGTTTGACTCGGAGAAATTATCAGTTGCAGCAGATAGAGATGCGAAGTCGATAAAAGGAAACTCCTGATCTTTTGATTTATATATTCCCTCGAGTTTTCGAATTTGAATTTCTGTCGGAGTTGGATCGTCGATGCTTCCATGAGTTCGATCCTTCCCTGATTGTAAACAAAAAACACGAATGACAAACAAGATTCCAGAATTCAATAACATTATTGATATAAGTCACGCTTTACTTCTCTTTCTGATTGCAAGAATATAGGCAGAAAAACCCACGAGCGCCACACCCAAACATGCCGAAATTGCTTAAACAATAACAATCCTCGATAGTTTCCGTGACGAACCTGCAGGCAACGGATAAAAACGATATCTTGATCGGTCGGTAGATCAGCGAAAACGATCTTTTTTGAGATATAATTTGGGCCTAAAAACACTTACTTCCAGGAGGAGTAGAATGGTCGGCGGTGTTGGATGAAGCTCCATAGAAAGAGTACAGCTCATACCTCAAATAGCAACTTGAGCTGAGAATTCTAGCACCAATTGAGCTGCTGCAGCATTCTAAGACGTCGGCCATGGCCCTTTGCAGGCATTTCTCACAGCTTTCAGCAGACAAGTCTGTCGTGCATTGAACTAAACTGTATAAAGTCTTCTCCAAGAAGGGTGTTTCTCCCGTCGCAAACATGTTCAAGGAGACGTTAAAAGTGGCCTGCTCAGTCAGATTACTCAGCAATTCTCTCACTTTCTCGTAGAACAGCTGAGGTTCGGAGATGCTCTCAATGTTGTCCTTTTTCATGTTGCTCGAAACATCCAATCGGCCGAAGAACTTTCCGTTCGAGTATCTCGCCTGGCAGTTATCTTCCCAAACCATCGCTTCTAAACTCGTCGGACAGCGACTGAGTAGATTTTGTGAAGCGGTGACAATACAATTACTGCAATCCAGAATCGAAAGATAGTTATAGCACATGTAGAGTCCATAAACTGAATCGTTATTGCTTCCAGTGGAAGATGTATGGAACTTCATAACAGAAGCATTGGAGGACAGAGATTTCAGCAAGATTTTCAAGTTTTCCTTGAACATAGGACTTGGTTCTGTATCGGTTGAGTTGGGACAGTTCATATAAGGAGGATCAGCAGAAACAGCTTCCAAAAAGAGAAGATATGCAAAAAGTAGATGGATGGCGTTTAGCTGCAACAGAGAAGAAGCCATTGCTGCAAATATCTGTAAACTATTAGCATCGACTGTAATGGTGCTGATTCTAGAACAGGAAACTAAGATTTGGGAAGACAAAGAAAAACTTCGCCAGGATTTAGTATAATTTCTGGGAAAGTGCTGAAGGATCAATCACAAGATTAATGTAGTGATTAATGCGTTAACCATTGGATTAAGATGGAAACTAAATGGTAATGAGCCAATAAAACCATTAAAGCAAGTCAACGGTGGCGTGATACGTAAGGACTATCCATTTGTTGGAAGACAAAGTCAATCTTCTCCTTTTATCTTTGAATATATTTTTTTTTTTATATAAAAACATCCATTGTGACTATGATCAAGGTCATCATCTGGCCTACTGCCAATAAACCAAGCTGGACGCGGGCCCGGACCTATGATAACTAGCGTCATGATGTTGAGCTAAAAATAAAATCGATCCGACCATCGTGTATTAAGGTCCAAGACTTGACTATTAGGGGAGGATGCATCCGGTTCTGTTCCAATGCGGAACCAGAATCGCCGGATTCTGGGATTGGAACCGAACTGTGAAGATTCCAATTTTGTTACAAATGAAAAAAGAATAAAACTATTTACATTTTTTATTATTTTGGGTCACGCTTTTAGAGTTTGGGTTGGGTTTGGGGTCATTTTCGGGTATGCCGATTTTTTTACTATTTTGGGTTAGGTTTTAAAGATTTTGTATCAAGTTTAAACCGATTTCAAGTCATATTTTTTACCCATGGTTCATTTCAATTTTCACGATTTCTGACTCTCAAAACCGTGAACCGTGGATCTTAAGAATTTTGAACCAGAACCGGTTTCTTTGGCGGACAAAATCGCAATTCTAGTCCAATTTTGCCCACTACTATCGACTATGGCCTCATTTAGTGAGTTTGGCCGGCCACCCCGATTTGCTGATAAAGTTGAGTTTGTGCTAACTATATGATTAGAATGATAATGAATAGGGTTAAAATTATTTTAATCCTCGAAGTATGAGTTTGGTTTAAAAAACCATCAAAATATATTTATGCTAAAAAAAAAACCTTAAATTATCAAAAATCTATATAAAAAAAAAAAACCTTTGTGATTGATCGATAACCCCTAGTTCTGAATTTTATACATAGAACGAGGGACTGTTCTCGTTAGAACAGTCCCCCGTTCTGTCGGGGCGTTCTCCACGTGCGGGGCACAGTGGAGAACAAGGGGTGAGTTTGGAGATGGAAACCCTTGCTCGATAGCACGTGCCCCGCACGTGGGCACGAGGGGTCTCCACCCTAAAAACTCACCCCTCGTTCTCTCTATGCTCCGCACATGCGCGTATGATGAATGTTCTAAGAAGGATTTGCCGCGTTCTTAGAACGGTCCCCTGTTCTAAGAACACGTGGGGGGTGTTCACCCTCAAACTGTCCCCTGTTCTGCGTTAGTATATAAGCAAACAACCTCGTTTCCTTCAAACCGACTTTTCTCTCGGCCAAACCCTCGGATCCGTGCGGTTTTCCACCGAAATAATTAGATCCGACCGTTTTTCGTCAAAATCATCAGATTTCGACCGTTTTTCGTCGAAATCTGCAAAAAAAAAACCTTCTAGAAACCCAAAACCAAGCCAAAACCCTATGCCCAAGCTGAAAATCACCAAAATAGAGAGTTTTTTTTGCCAAAATCCCAAAATCGAGGGTATTTTTGTGCTGAAAGTCCCTAAATCCGTTCTGTTTTCTCTCTGAAAATTCAAAAATCCAAAAAAACACTCAAACTCGAAAATGGCTCCCCCAAGAATGTTTATTGATCGAAAGGCTTCCCTAATGGCACAAGGTGGCCCATTAAACCAGGCGCCGGATCAAGTGCTGCAACCGCCTCCTGGTTATTTGTCTATGAAATTTTGTAACTAGTGGTGTCAAGAGTAGTTCGAGCGGGATATGAGAATTCGCTCGATTATTTATGGGAAGACTAACAACTTTAGCGGTTCGGAGTCTTTGGAGCACGAGGTGTACAACATGAGGGATAACAGCTGCGACAGAGTTGTTCGCCTATTTTATGCAAACTTGGGTAGTACCGGGAGGTCCGAGTGCTTGAGGACGTACCTATTCGATACAGAAATTGTCGTCTCTCTGGCTGTTATCAACGAATTGCTAGGATTTGCGAACGAGGAGGCAGAAAGATACTATCACAGTTCCCGAGAATGTGATTTTGCCAGAACAGCAGAGGGACTAGAGTTCCTTAGGTGAATCCACTGTAATTCGGGCATTGCAGTGTTTGTGGAGCGGAGATCCAATGCTCTGAATGACAAAACTCGGGTGGTACATGATAACTCTTAAATTAGAGTTATTTTATATGGTAATTAGTTGAAAGAACGTATATGAATTGAGTGAATGCAAGAATAAATTGGTAAGAATTTACTACAAGTGCTATATAATGCTGCAGCTGAAGGACCGAAATTGTCTAAGAGGGGGTGAATTAGACTTTTAAAAAGTTAATCTAATAATCAATTAGTGTTACTCTCTTAATTAGTCTAATAGCGAATAAGGTAATATCAAAAATAAAGAGAGAGTAAGAGAGATTCAACACCAGTACTTTTTACGTGGTTCGGCCAAACTGCCTACGTCCACGCTCCAAGGCTCACCCCTTGAAGATCATTACCCTTCTCCTCACGAGAAATAACAGATCGGGATTCCGGGCTCCGATCAACTGCCTTTACATATTTGGATTGAAATTCACGGGCGTCAATCCACTGCTGTTACAAGTGTATTAGAGTTTGTAAGATTAAGCACAGACTACACTCTCACCAGAAATGAATCTCAAGTTCGAATTGAGAGATGTAGAGAAAAAAAAACAACAGAGTGATAACTTTCGCAGCTAGGGCTCAGAATTCAAATTGGAAAAAGTTGTTCCTTCGTGCTCTAAGCTCTACTTAAATACTCTGTCTTCAAAATGGCTTGGCTTCTATTCTCCTTATCCAATAATAGAAGTTTAGTTACCGTTGGAGCAGCTTTCGTACAAGTTCAGGTAGCCGTTGCCGTTTGTAGTTGCAAATCGTCATCGCCATTAATGTTCTGGAGTTATGGTTGAAAACGACGCCACTGTAGCTTCGCGGCTAATTTGAATTCTGGCGGAAGACAAAGCTGACTTATAGTCTTGAACCGCCAACGGATGATGAAGCTTTAAACCCTTGAACCGGCGTCGGATGATGAAGCTTTAAACGCTTGAACCGGCATCGGATGATTGATTCGTAGTTGTCTTCCGCCTCTGTCGTTTAGTGACCGGAAGAGTAATTTGTTGAAGTCATCCGCCTTTGTCGTTTTGTGGCCGGAAGAGCAATTTGGTTTACTCATCCGCCTTTGTCGTTTTGTGGCCGGAAGAGCAATTTGTTGAAGTCATCCGCCTTTGTCGTTTTGTGGCCGGAAGAGCAATTTTGTTTACTCATCCGCCTTTGTCGTCTAGCGAGCGGTGGACTGATTCTTTTTCGCTCATCCGCCTTTGTCGTTTAGCGAGCGGTGGACTGATTCATTTTCGCTCATCCCGGTTTACTCATCCGCCTTTGTCGTTTTGTGGCCGGAAGAGCAATTTGGTTTACTCATCCGCCTTTGTCGTTTTGTGGCCGGAAGAGCAATTTGGTTTACTCATCCGCCTTTGTCGTTTTGTGGCCGGAAGAGCAATTTGGTTTACTCATCCGCCTTTGTCGTTTTGTGGCCGGAAGAGCAATTTGGTTTACTCATCCGCCTTTGTCGTTTTGTGGCCGGAAGAGCAATTTGGTTTACTCATCCGCCTTTGTCGTTTTGTGGCCGGAAGAGCAATTTGGTTTACTCATCCGCCTTTGTCGTTTTGTGGCCGGAAGAGCAATTTGGTTTACTCATCCGCCTTTGTCGTTTTGTGGCCGGAAGAGCAATTTGGTTTACTCATCCGCCTTTGTCGTTTTGTGGCCGGAAGAGCAATTTGGTTTACTCATCCGCCTTTGTCGTTTTGTGGCCGGAAGAGCAATTTGGTTTACTCATCCGCCTTTGTCGTTTTGTGGCCGGAAGAGCAATTTGGTTTACTCATCCGCCTTTGTCGTTTTGTGGCCGGAAGAGCAATTTGGTTTACTCATCCGCCTTTGTCGTTTTGTGGCCGGAAGAGCAATTTGGTTTACTCATCCGCCTTTGTCGTTTTGTGGCCGGAAGAGCAATTTGGTTTACTCATCCGCCTTTGTCGTTTTGTGGCCGGAAGAGCAATTTGGTTTACTCATCCGCCTTTGTCGTTTTGTGGCCGGAAGAGCAATTTGGTTTACTCATCCGCCTTTGTCGTTTTGTGGCCGGAAGAGCAATTTGGTTTACTCATCCGCCTTTGTCGTTTTGTGGCCGGAAGAGCAATTTGGTTTACTCATCCGCCTTTGTCGTTTTGTGGCCGGAAGAGCAATTTGGTTTACTCATCCGCCTTTGTCGTTTTGTGGCCGGAAGAGCAATTTGGTTTACTCATCCGCCTTTGTCGTTTTGTGGCCGGAAGAGCAATTTGGTTTACTCATCCGCCTTTGTCGTTTTGTGGCCGGAAGAGCAATTTGGTTTACTCATCCGCCTTTGTCGTTTTGTGGCCGGAAGAGCAATTTGGTTTACTCATCCGCCTTTGTCGTTTTGTGGCCGGAAGAGCAATTTGGTTTACTCATCCGCCTTTGTCGTTTTGTGGCCGGAAGAGCAATTTGGTTTACTCATCCGCCTTTGTCGTTTTGTGGCCGGAAGAGCAATTTGGTTTACTCATCCGCCTTTGTCGTTTTGTGGCCGGAAGAGCAATTTGGTTTACTCATCCGCCTTTGTCGTTTTGTGGCCGGAAGAGCAATTTGTTGAAGTCATCCGCCTTTGTCGTTTTGTGGCCGGAAGAGCAATTTGGTTTACTCATCCGCCTTTGTCGTTTTGTGGCCGGAAGAGCAATTTGGTTTACTCATCCGCCTTTGTCGTTTTGTGGCCGGAAGAGCAATTTGGTTTACTCATCCGCCTTTGTCGTTTTGTGGCCGGAAGAGCAATTTGGTTTACTCATCCGCCTTTGTCGTTTTGTGGCCGGAAGAGCAATTTGGTTTACTCATCCGCCTTTGTCGTTTTGTGGCCGGAAGAGCAATTTGGTTTACTCATCCGCCTTTGTCGTTTTGTGGCCGGAAGAGCAATTTGGTTTACTCATCCGCCTTTGTCGTTTTGTGGCCGGAAGAGCAATTTGGTTTACTCATCCGCCTTTGTCGTTTTGTGGCCGGAAGAGCAATTTGGTTTACTCATCCGCCTTTGTCGTTTTGTGGCCGGAAGAGCAATTTGGTTTACTCATCCGCCTTTGTCGTTTTGTGGCCGGAAGAGCAATTTGGTTTACTCATCCGCCTTTGTCGTTTTGTGGCCGGAAGAGCAATTTGGTTTACTCATCCGCCTTTGTCGTTTTGTGGCCGGAAGAGCAATTTGGTTTACTCATCCGCCTTTGTCGTTTTGTGGCCGGAAGAGCAATTTGGTTTACTCATCCGCCTTTGTCGTTTTGTGGCCGGAAGAGCAATTTGGTTTACTCATCCGCCTTTGTCCAGTCTTGTCGTTTATGACCGGTGGACTGATTATTTGGTTTAAACACATTTCACGCCCTGTACACTTAATCACATGCATTAAAACTAAAATTACCCTTTGACAACCTATCAAAATTTGATTAAGTATAACTCCCCCATAATCTAAGCTCCCCCATAATATATGCATCTTATTTCAAAAGAACAAACAGAGAGCATATCCAAAACTAAATCAAAGAACACATTTCGCACATGTCTCCCCCATTGACATTATCAAAAACAATAAACAGAGAAAGACAGCAGAAACATTGCATTCAACATAGAGGTCCATAAAGAAAATGTATATATATATAAAACAATATTATCGTCTATGACAGGAATCTAAAAATTGCTTCCAAAAGGCATGGATAGCCCAAGAAGGCAATGTGAGTGAAGGATTGAAAAAGGCATCCACTCGAGCTTGAAGGGTAGCAGGATCGAGAGGTAGAGGTTCCTGATAGATCACCAAATCCGTACAGGTATTAGCAATGGGAGATGGTTCTGGAGAAGCCACTAGATCCTGACTTGGAGAAGGCTCGATTGGAGGAGCAACAGGAGATTGAGGCACTACCAGAGAAGCAATAGGAGATGAATCCATTGGACTGGAGGGCTCGAAGGATAGCTCCAGTATAGAAGAAGCAGCAGGGGTAGAGAATGCCAGTTCAGACTCCTGTAAATCCAAAGGCATCACGCGAGAATCTGCAACAACCTCCGGTCTGGAAAAAGGAAGGAGGAGGTCTTCATATGTAGGCTCAGAGGGTCTGAGAGGAATATGAGGTGCAGGGCAAAGAGCCTCAACTCGAGACCGGAGAGCCTTAAGGTCACGAGAGAAAATCTGTGTGTGCCTTTCCCATTTTTGATCCATTTTACCCCGTTCCACAACTGCAGCTTCTTGCAAATCCGCTTTGAGTTTATTTATCTTTGTATCAAGGTCTGTCTTTAGATTGGCAAGGCCTGTCTTCAGCTCAAGATACTGTTCCTCACTGATAGAAGATCTCCTCTTATAAAGGATAGGAGTGGCAGGAGTGACAGTTGGGAGTGGTGAGGTCACTTGGACTGTAAGAGGTAGGGAGACTATTGGAGGAGGGAGAAGGACTTGAGACACTTGTTGTTGAACTGTGGGAGGAAGGAGAGGTGCAGGAGTAGAAGATTTATCAACAGGAGACAGAGGGGCAACTACATCATCCTGATCAGACTCCTCTGCCAGGATAAGTTTTCTTTTTCCTCTTTGAGCAACATCAGCCTGAGCAGTTTCCAAAAGGGCTGCAGGCAGAGGATGCCCAGATGAGGCAGGTGGAGGCAGAGTTGGTAAAGGGGATTGAACTGGAGGACCATGTTTGATTATGGAGGAAATGGCTCGAAACACCGGAGAGATGGAGGAAAGAGCAGGTTGAGAAGGCAGTATGAGAGAAGGTGGAGGGGAAGGAGGTGAAGGAATGCTAGGTGCAGAGGGAGCAGAAATAGCCTCAAATGGATGTGCAGAAGCTATTGGAGCAGGTTGTCTAAGCCTTGGAGAAGGGGCACGGCGGCTGGACACTGGTGGAGGACGTTTAGGCCGAGTGACCCGGGGACTAGGAGGGGAAATATCAAAGGCAGGGATCTCAGAATCACCACCACCTTCTTGAACAGATGATTCTTCATCCAAACTCACGTCCTTTTTGCCTTTTCTGGCAGCTTTGACCTTAGCAGTTCTCTGCTTGGACTGATCCAAAACAAAAGTCCCTTGACGATTTCTCTTAATTCACATCCTGGTCAAAGTGTCTTTGGAGTAATAGCTGGTTGTTTTCAGACAGGTGGGATCCTCATCCTCAGGAAATTCAACCTTATAATGCTGAAAGATCTTCATCAGAAAAAGGTTATAGGGAAAAGAGGTAGATGGGCTTGAAGAGACACTCTGTATCATCCTTCGCAGGATGATGTATCCAATATCTACTGGGAACTTCATATAAATTGCATAAAGGATAACAAGCTCCATACTACTAATGTCATCATAATGACCCCCCTTTGGAATAACATTGTAGCAGATCATTTGATGAAGCAGTCTATCTCTAATGGTTAAATGCTTGCTTTTTAGAGGATTTGAAATATTGCTCGGATCTAGAGCAATTTCCTTTAGAAATTGTTGGCCATCAGAAAGCCTTAGAAATGGAATTTCTTGCCCTATCGAATAAATTTTGGGGTGATTATCCAAATGGGGAGAGCCCAAAAGCTCATTGATGGATTTGGAAGTAAGTTCTATGGTTTTTCCATGCACATAGCTTGAGATGAGTGAATGGTCAGAAGTATAGCTAAAATTAGCATAAAATATCCTAATGGCCGAGGGAAAATATAAAGATTCAACCTCAAACAGCCCTATTAATCCAATGTCTGTCAGAGGTGCTACGATGTTTAAAGAGACTAATTCGTCAGGAACCATACCACGACCCGGAATCAGCTTTTTATCCTTAAAATCGCCGTGGTACCGGATTTCAGCAGCCTCAGTTAGGAAGTAGAGCGACGGCCAACTGGTTGCCCGGGGGAACACACGAGCCGGACGAGGATTGAGTTTGGTTTTCTTTTTCGCTGGTTCAGCACCACCCCTTGAAGAAGAAGCCTGATGATCGTGTTCAAAAACCTGGTCCATTGGAAAGATTTGTGAAGATGACCTAGAGAGAAAGGGTTGACGATAGAGAGATTACAGAAAGGGCGCGAAAGATGAAGCGTTTCAGAGAGAAAGCCGAGTTTAAACGAGAGAGAACCACGCCCGACATGTTGAAATCACACGTGTAAGATTGATATTGTCCGATTGAAGACACGTGTTGGCAGATTAGAAAATATATCATCCGGTCAGTGGATGATGTATATATTCCGGTGAAAAATGAAAAAGGACCGGAGGATGTGAACAATAGAGACAGAAAAATAAGGGAAAAACTTAACATTTCTCAAACTTGAGAAGACCTAATCTTATTCTAATACCACAGAATGTTTTCTCATCTAAAGGCTTTGTGAAAATATCTGCCAATTGATCTTCGGAATTGACAAACTCTAAAGATATGTCACCTTTTTGAACATGATCACGAATGAAGTGATATCTGACATCTATGTGTTTTGTTCTAGAATGTTGAATAGGATTTTTAGAGATGTTTATAGAACTGGTGTTATCACACTGAATAGGAATCCTATTATAAAACAGATTATAATCTTCCAGAGTCTGTTTCATCCATAACATTTGTGCACAGCAACTGCCAGCAGCAATATATTCACTTTCAGCAGTTGATAATGCAACAGAATTCTGTTTCTTAGAGTACCAAGACACTAGAGATTCTCCTAAGAATTGACACGTGCCACTGGTGCTTTTTCTATCAATTAGACTACCAGCATAGTCAGAATCTGAATAACCTACCAGATCAAAAGAGGTGCCCTTCGGATACCATAATCCTAAATCATGAGTCCCACTTAAATATTTGAAAATTCTTTTGACAGCCGTTAAGTGAGATTCCTTAGGGGCAGCCTGGAATCTAGCACATAGACAAACACTAAAGAGTATATCTGGCCTACTTGCAGTCAGATACAACAGAGAACCAATCATACCACGATATTTCTTAATATCCACACTTATACCATTTTCATCCTTGTCCAATTTAGTAGTGGTACTCATGGGAGTTTTAGAGGATTTAACAGAGTCTAATCCAAACTTCTTAAGGAGTTCCTTAATATACTTTTCTTGACAGACGAAAATTCCATCAGGAGATTGACTAATCTGGAATCCTAAGAAAAACTTTAACTCACCCATCATACTCATTTCAAACTCACTTTGCATGAGGGAGGAAAACTCATTGCACAAACTGACATTTGTAGATCCAAAAATAATGTCATCGACATATATTTGAACTAACAAGATATCTGCATTCTTTTGCATGGTAAATAGAGTTGAATCAGAATTACCCTTTTTGAAATTTCTTTCCTTAAGGAAATTCTTCAACTTATCATGCCAAGCCCTAGGAGCCTGCTTAAGACCATAGAGAGCTTTCCTAAGTTTAAATACATGATCAGGTTTATCAAAGGATTCAAATCCTAAGGGCTGCTCTACATAAACTTCTTCCAAGATATATCCATTTAAAAAGGCACTCTTTACATCCATTTGAAAGAGTGTGAAGTTCTTGTAGCAGGCAAAAGCTAAAAGCATTCTAATAGATTCCAAACGAGCTACAGGGGCAAAAGATTCTTCAAAATCAATACCCTCTTCCTGAGAGTATCCCTTAGCAACTAGTCTAGCCTTATTTCTGACAACAATCCCATTCTCATCCAATTTATTCTTAAAGACCCACTTAGTTCCAATAATGGGATAATCCTTTGGCCGTGGAACAAGTTCCCATACATTGCTCCTTTCAAATTGATTTAGCTCCTCTTGCATAGCTAAAATCCAATTTTCATCATTCTCGGCCTCCTCAAATTTCTTAGGCTCTATTTGAGAGATAAATGCCACATTGGCACAGAGATTTCTAAGAGAGGCTCTAGTCTTAACCCCTAAAGAAGGATCACCTAAGACTTCATCTAATGGATGGTCTTTGATGAATTTCCAATCTCTAGGAAGAGCAGGATTTTCATCCTTGACAGAAACTATATCATGAGGAATAGAAGAGGGTTCTAAAGATTTTTCTACTTGAATGGGATCTGTAGGCTTTTCTAAGGAAAGGGAATCCAGTTGTTTTTCCAAGGGATCATCCTCATCCACAATGATTAATGGCTGAGGAGTCTCATCAAAATTGACATGAACAGATTCCTCTACAACTAGAGTTCTTCTATTGAAAACTCTATAAGCTTTACTGGACAGAGAATAACCAAGAAAAATTCCAATATCAGATTTGGAATCGAATTTTCCTAAGTTATCCTTAGTATTTAGAATGAAGCACTTACAACCAAAAGCTCTAAAATACTTAACAGTAGGAGTCTTGCCATTCCAAAGTTCATAGGGAGTTTTCTCTAGAATAGGTCTTATGGAGACCCGATTAAGCACATAGCAAGCTGTAGCAACAGCTTCTGCCCAGAAATACTTAGGAAGTGAATTCTCATTAAGCATAGTCCTAGCAAGCTCTTGGAGAGATCTATTCTTCCTCTCAACAACACCATTTTGCTGAGGAGTCCTAGGGAAAGAGAAATTGTGCTCAATTCCATATTTGAGATACATGAGTTCAAATTTCTCATTTTCAAACTCTCCACCATGATCACTACGAATAGCAACAATGGTGAGCTCCTTTTTCATTTTGAACTCTTTTCCTAAAGCTGGAGAAAATATCAAAAGTCTCATCCTTAGACTTCAGAAAATAAACCCAAGTAAATCTAGAGAAATCATCTACAATAACAAAGGCATAGAATTTGCCGCCTAGGCTTGCTATATTGGAAGGACCGAAGAGGTCCATGTGAAGAAGTTAGAGAGGCTTAGAAGTGGAGATTGCATTCTTTGATGCAAAAGAGCTTTTGATCTGCTTGCCCATTTGACAAGCTTCACAGACTTTATCCTTCTCAAAGGATATCTTAGGGATCCCTCTAACTAAATTCTCCTTAGTAATCTTAGCTAAGGTATCCATCCCTACGTGTCCTAATCTTCTATGCCAAGACCAACAGTCATTAAGAGAATTAACAACAAAACACTTCTCATCAACATGCTCAAAAACATTCAGATCAACAATATAGACATTTTCTTTTCTAAATCATTTAAACAAAATATGGTTAGTTGAAATGTCTTTGATCACACAAGCATTTGATTTGAAAGTTACTTTATATCCCTTGTCACACAACTGACTTATGCTAAGCAGGTTATGTTTTAATCCTTCTACTAGCAGAACATTTTCAATGGTAGGATGAGAAGGATTACCTATATTGCCAATGCCAACAATTTTCCCTTTTTGGTTTCCACCAAAAGTAACACTTCCTTTCTTCTTGTTGACAACAGCAAACTTGGTTGAGTCTCCCGTCATATGCCTTGAGCAACCACTGTCAAGGTACCACATATTGTCCCGGGAGAGCAGTCAACCTGCAAAACAGAAATCAGGTTGTCTTCTTAGGTACCCAAATCTTTTGGGTCCTAGTGTTAGGTCTGGTTCCCTTAGGAACCCATTGAAGTTTATTGCTTGATTTCTTGTCTAATTTCAAAGGGCATTCATATGACTTATGTCCTAACTCATTGCAAGCATGGCAGGTAGACGATTTCACAAAGAAATTCTTAAAAGCTTTCTTTTTATTAGGCTTGTCATAACCTAATCCTGTTCTGTCAAAATTTGCTCTCTGTCCTCCTATTACCATCTTAAATAATTTTTCGCCCTTAGTGAAGTTCAGAATAATATTATTCAAATCTTCGTTTTTGCTTTTAAGCTCATCAATCTCTTTGACATGCAAATTAGTTTCCTTGGCATGTATTTCTACCATGTTTGCATTTTCCTTTTTCAAAGTATTGTATTTAGTTTTTAACATGCCAAACTGTTTAACTAAATCATTGAAGGCATCAATTAGATTACCTTCATCGTCATCACTATCACTGTCACTGATAATACTAGAAGAAGAGGAACTAACCTTGTCCTCGTGTGCCATAAAGCACAGGTTTGCTACTTCCTCATCCTCTGATGAAGAGGTATCTTCTTCACTATCATCCCATGTGGCCTTCATTGCCCTTTTCTTGAACTTCTTGGGACCCTTCTTTGCTTGTGGACAATCTGTCTTCATATGTCCAGGCTTTCCACACCCAAAACACGTGATCTCCTTGTCCTTTTGAGACTTTTCACCCTTTGGAAACCTTTTTCCCTGCATCCTCTTTCAGTTGCAGGAATTTGCTGAATCTCCTGGTAATGAGGGCAATGTCCTCATCTTCTTCTTCTTCCTCAGATTCATCAGGCTTGCTCGATGAAGCCTTGAGAGCTATGTCCTTTCTCTTGGAGATCTCTTTTTCTTTGAGATCCTCCTTGTCATTGGCCCTCATGGTTATCTCATGAGTCATTAGAGAGCCAATGAGTTCCTCAAGCTTGAGAACCTTGAGATCCCGTGCCTCTTGTATTGCCGTCACCTTTGGTTGCCAAGCTCTTGGTAAACATCTCAAAATTTTCCTAATTAACTCTTCACCTGAATACATCTTACCAAGTACTTTTAACCCATTAGTAATGTTAGTGAAACGAGTAAACATTGAAGAAATAGACTCATCCTTTTCTATGGTAAACAATTCATATTCGTGAACTAACATGCTCAATTTACTCTCCTTTACTTGGTTAGTTCCCTCATGTGTGACTTCTAATAAGTGCCAAATTTCTTGAGCACTTTCACACCCTTGCACTCTATTGAATTCATCTCTATTTAGAGCACAGTACAAGGTGTTTACTGCCTTAGCATTAAGGCTCAGATTTCTCTTATCGGACTCTGTTAACTCAGAAGAGTCCTTAGGGATACTTTTCCCATCAACAGTTTTCATGGCCTTAAAAGGACCATTCTCTATAATACACCACGTTTCATAGTCTATGGCTTGAATGAATATTTTCATTCTAGCCTTCCAATAGACATAGTCACTACCATCAAAGAAAGGAGGTCTATTTGTTGCCTGACCTTCTATTTGTGTGTTGTTAATGTTGAATGCCATTTCAGATATAGCAATATCTCTTAGATAAACAACTTAGACAATATAAACCTCGCTCTGATACCAATTGAAGGACCGGAAATTGTCTAAGAGGGGGGTGAATTAGACTTTTAAAAAGTTAATCTAATAATCAATTAGTGTTACTCTCTTAATTAGTCTAATAGCGAATAAGGTAATATCAAAAATAAAGAGAGAGTAAGAGAGATTCAACACCAGTACTTTTTACGTGGTTCGGCCAAACTGCCTACGTCCACGCTCCAAGGCTCACCCCTTAAAGATCCTTACCCTTCTCCTCATGAGAAATAACAGATCGGGATTCCGGGCTCCGATCAACTGCCTTTACAGATTTGGATTGAACTTCACGGGCGTCAATCCACTGCCGTTACAAGTGTATTAGAGTTTGTAAGATTAAGCACAGACTACACTCTCACCAGAAATGAATCTCAAGTTCGAATTGAGAGATGTAGAGAAAAAAAAACAACAGAGTGATAACTTTCGCAGCTAGGGCTCAGAATTCAAATTGGCAAAAGTTGTTCCTTCGTGCTCTAAGCTCGACTTAAATACTATGTCTTCAAAATGGCTTGGCTTCTATGCTCCTTATCCAATAATAGAAGTTTAGTTACCGTTGGAGCAGCTTTCGTACAAGTTCAGGTAGCCGTTGCCGTTTGTAGTTGCAAATCGTCGTCGCCATTAATGTTCTGGAGTTATGGTTGAAAACGACGTCACTGTAGCTTCGCGGCTAATTTGAATTCTGGCGGAAGACAAAGCTGACTTATAGTCTTGAACCGCCAACGGATGATGAAGCTTTAAACCTTTGAACCGGCGTCGGATGATGAAGCTTTAAACGCTTGAACCGGCATCGGATGATTGATTCGTAGTTGTCTTCCGCCTCTGTCGTTTAGTGACCGGAAGAGTAATTTGTTGAAGTCATCCGCCTTTGTCGTTTTTTGGCCGGAAGAGCAATTTGGTTTACTCATCCGCCTTTGTCGTTTTGTGGCCGGAAGAGCAATTTGTTGAAATCATCCGCCTTTATCGTTTTGTGGCCGGAAGAGCAATTTTGTTTACTCATCCGCCTTTGTCGTCTAGCGAGCGGTGGACTGATTCTTTTTCGCTCATCCGCCTTTGTCGTTTAGCGAGCGGTGGACTGATTCTTTTTCGCTCATCCGCCTTTGTCGTTTAGCGAGCGGTGGATTGATTCATTTTCGCTCATCCGCTCTTGTCGTTTTATGACCGGTGGACTGATTATTTTGTTTAACACATTTCAGCCCTGTACACTTAATCACATGCATTAAAAACTAAAATACCCTTTTTAAGGGTATATCCAAAAGATCTAACTCAAATGCATTTCATTAAATTCAATTAATAAACATAATCAAATTACGATATTAAACAGACAAATTCATCATCAAAAACAAAATTAGACTTAAACACCATTTAAGTCAACAGCAGCATCGGTGCCTTGATTTAATTTAATATATTTCAGGCAGATTATCTATTAAAAGCAGATTTTCTCTTTAATTTGAATTTTTTATTTTCTGATTTGAATGCAATTTAAATAGTGGGAAAATCAATTTCAAAAGCTGAAGATTATGGAAATTTAAATAGTGGGAAAATCAATTTCAAAAGCTGAAGATTATGGAAATATAGGAAGCAAATCAAGGAAGTGGAGGAAATTCATTGCTATGAATATGATGAGAGAGAAGGATGCTTGAATCATAGAAAAGTAAAACAAATTAATTGAAATTTGGAAAGAGAAAAGAGGAGAAGACACTTGGCATGAAAAAGATGACAAAATGGAAAGAAGAGCCAATGGGAAGAAAGAGATTTGGAAATTATTGAAGTACGTGGAACGAGAGCCACAGAGAGAAAAAGTCATTCTGGAATAGCCACTAAAAAGGTGGAACAATAAAATAAAGGAGATTGGAGGGAGAAAAGGGGTATCAAGCAGAACAAAGAAAAGGAGGATTTTTCTAAGAAGACCAGAAGAGCTCTGGATCTGAGACGACGACCAACGACATTTCCTTGATCTTCTTCATTTTCTTTTACTGTTTATGATTTTAGTAACACTATTATTTTTAGTTTTATTTGATTATGTCTAGTAGCTAAACTCATTTCTTGGTTTGGACGATAGTATTCGTTACGGATTTTGCTACGATCTTGATTTGTTTATGCGATTGTTTATTGAACAATTATTTGTGATATTCCTTGCTTAATTCAGATCATATCGATAGATAGATTGATGATCCATGTTTATATTGTATCGAAAGATAAATATAAATTCTAAGATGCACGAATAATTAATCGGATTAAATTGTTACAACATAGTTAGCATTAATTCGATTGGTATTAAAAATAGGGTTTATAGAAGTTCAATGTTAGTTACCTTCTTTCAAATTCGAGAGAAATTCTAAATTGAATTTACCTAGGCAATTCGAAAGAATCCTAGAATTATTTCATTTTTGCTGTTTATAGACAATGTTGCAGAGCATTACCAGAGCATCAGTAGTAAAACTATAGTAACAAAGAAATCGATCCTAGCCAAGGCTTACATTTATTGATTTTATTTCGTTTATCCTGTTTTTTTTTTTGCATCGTCATTTGGATTTTAAGTCTAATTATTTTCATTAATCATTTTAATATTTTCATAAGATTTTTATAGCAATTAACTCAATTAAGAATATCCTCTTGGGATCGATATTTTTACTACTTGAAGCGATACGTGCATTTGCACAAAAGTGTAGAAAACCACTAACAGTACACAACCTGATCAACCACATCATCCTACCGAGGGATGGTCATAGAAATCTTGTCAGCTGGATAGATCTATACGTCATAGAGAAGCTCTACAGCGGCACGATGTTTAACCCGAGATACATGATTATAGGTTACATACTTGAGGTCGGGCGAACGAAGAATAAGAATCTGCCATTTGAGACTTTGATTTGGAAGATTGTCCAGCGATGTCAGCTTCAAGTGCCCATTGGAGAGCAGATGATATCACACAGATCTGTCGATGTATTTGACAGGACTCATTTGACTCGGATGGGTCTAGTCGAAGTTGACGGGTCTTGGATACTCAGGGAGATCCTAGAGCCTCCACATCTCTGGATGTTCCGATGGAGGACACCACCGCCACCGATAACGCCACTGCCACCGCGTCGTCATTGTACCCAACGGAAGTTAGCACGTTGGAGCAGAGCCTTGACAAGATGGAATAAAGGTGGGAGTATATGTGGGATAAGACGAAGGAGAGGCTTAATGAGATCAGATTGGCCCAGATACGGCTTGCATACTCCTTCGAGCATTGGCGTCAAGAGGGCGATAATGACGATGTCCTTCCTGCGTAGCATAGTTTAGATATTCTATTTCATTTTATGCATTTTACTTGTCGTCTGTAAATTTGTGATGACCCGGATGTGTAAGTATGTGTACGATGGATGCACGAACTGGAACTCGGATGGCGGTACGTCCGCGCGGGCGAACCAGAAGGTGACGGGTCGTAAAAAGGGGGTCGTCACAATCCCACATCGCTTGGGGAAGTATGTGAAATGAAACATATGTAAAGAGACCCTCCCAAGATAGCAAGACGCATTTTGGAGCATAATTGGCAACGGATCCCATAAGAACTCCGAAGTTAAAAGTGCTTCGGCGAGCGTAGTACCAGTTTGGGTGACCGACTAGGAAGTCCTCACCAAACAAAGCCGTGAGGGGAGGATATTGGGCTACGGCCCAATCCTCAGAGCGGACAATATCTTGCTGGGAAAATTGGTCGTTACAAATGGTATCAGAGCCTGTACCCAACCGGAAATGTGGCCAACGAGGACGTTGGGCCCCCAAGGGGGGGTGATTGTGATGACCCGGATGTGTAAGTATGTGTACGATGGCTGCACAAACTGGAACTCGGATGACGGTACATCCGCGCAGGCGAACCAGAAGGTGACGGGTCGTAAAAAGGGGGTCGTCACAATCCCACATCGCTTGGGGAAGTATGTGGAAGAAACATATGTAAAGAGACCCTCTCAAGATAGCAAGACGCCTTTTAGAGCACAATTGGCAACGGATCCCATAAGTACTCTGAAGTTAAAAGTGCTTCGGCGAGAGTAGTACCAGGTTGGGTGACCGACTGGGAAGTCCTCACCAAACAAAGCCGTGAGGGGAGGATATTGGGCTACAACCCAATCCTCAGAGCGGACAATATCTTGCTGGGAAAAGGGGGTCGTTACAAATGGTATCAGAGCCTGTACCCAACCGGAAATGTGGCCAACGAGGACGTTGGGCCCCCAAGGGGGGGTGATTGTGATGACCCGGATGTGTAAGTATGTGTACGATGGCTGCACAAACTGGAACTCGGATGACGGTACATCCGCGCAGGCGAACCAGAAGGTGACGGGTCGTAAAAAGGGGGTCGTCACAATCCCACATCGCTTGGGGAAGTATGTGGAAATGAAACATATGTAAAGAGACCCTCTCAAGATAGCAAGACGCCTTTTAGAGCACAATTGGCAACGGATCCCATAAGTACTCTGAAGTTAAAAGTGCTTCGGCGAGAGTAGTACCAGGTTGGGTGACCGACTGGGAAGTCCTCACCAAACAAAGCCGTGAGGGGAGGATATTGGGCTACAACCCAATCCTCAGAGCGGACAATATCTTGCTGGGAAAAGGGGTCGTTACAAAATTTGATGTACTTTAATATTATGTCTTGATGTATAGTATTTGTACTAGAATCTGGCTGTTGTGTATATATTTGTTATTTGAATTTGCAGAAATTGTGTGAAGATAGCTAAAGAGGAGTCATAAAATAAACGAAACTTTGTCTATTTTTTCAATTTTTTTTAAATAACTGAAACAAATAAATAATTGTAATTTGAATAACCAATAATAAATAAGTATTATTAAAATAAACAAAAATAACGAAAAATTATTTAAATAAACAAAAATAAATAAGTATTATTAAAATAAACAAAAATAATGAAAAATTATTTAAATAAACAAAAATAAATAATTATAATTTGAAATATCTTCGGGCTGTAATTTGTTATATCGGCTTCTTCGGACCAGAAGGACATCGCAAAGCTTAATGCTTACAAGGCAGGTTTGAATACTCCACTTTTTTCATAATCTAACGATTTTAAGACATGTTCACCACCTCTTTCTCTTGGAATAAATTTTATTTAATATATGTTTCGCTCCATTAATTTCAGAAGATCCATCAATGTTATTGAGTGTTCTACTATTTTCATAATCTAACGAAACGTATTCTCGAAAGATCCATCAATGTTATTGTAAAGCTCCGAGTTTTCTGAACCCGGTTTGTGTAACACCCGATTTCTATTAACTGATTTATTTCTTTCATTTATAGGGAATGTTTTATAATTGAAATTGGGTGATTTAGTGATTAGGTTAATAAGTGAATGAGTAAGGACAAAATGGTAAATTACAATTTATTGTGGATAAAGTATTTAAGGGAGGGTTTAATAAGGTTTAGCTGCCACTGTTCCCTCATTTTCCTTTCTCGGTATTCAGCTCAAGCTAAACAGAGCCCAAGGCGATTTTCCCCTCCGATCTTCATCCCTCAAACTAGGTAAGTTTTCCATTCGTTTTCTCGATATTTTAGTGGCTAGATAGCGGAGAGAGTGCAATGTGTGTACTTTTGAGAATGCTGTGAGTGAGTTGAGTTCGGGTTTAGTGCTGAATCAAGAATGTGCGATGGCCCGAACTTCTAAACTAGCTCCTTGATTTGTGAATGGTGTAAGATGAGGTTTAGTTAAGATCTGAATAGTATTCTATCTATGACATTAGGTGAACAGGGCTTTCAAAGTAGTTGAAACCGAGCAATTTCCAGGAGACCAGGTAAGTGAAGTTTGCTTGTGCCTTCGGGCCTACATCACAAAACATTAGGATTATGTTTGCTTGAATGTATCTGTATGTTATGTAGCATATTTTAAAAGTATACAAAAATAAATTTTGAATGCATGTTGGCATGGTAAGGAATGAACATGATGAAACAGCTATATGAAACAGATTTACTGTTAAGGGAAATAATCCGCCCCTTAATGAGACAGTGGATATTTAACTTTGGGAAATTTGATCCGCTTCCCATTGAACAGGGGGATCTGAATAGCTATGTGAATCAGATTTACTGTTAAGGGAAATAATCCGCCCCTTAATGAGTCAGTGGATATTTATACTTTGGGAGAGTTGATCCAACTCCCAATTTCACAGGGGGATCTGAACAAAAACGATGCATGAACAACTGAGATGAGAAAGTAGAAATTGCATGTTTAGGAATTCAAATATCAGTATTTCATTTCATTACTGCTTTACTTACTTAGCATTAGGCTAATAGATGAGTTTTGTGATGTAGGTGAAGAAGTGTCAGCAGGTGTGTTTACTGAATTTACTGAGGACTAGTCGGGTTGGAGGAGTGCATCTACGCAACAATCTGGCATCTGATGGAGCGGTTTAACTGGTGTCAGTGGTTGTGAAGGTTTAGTGGACAATGAATTCAATTTGAGTATGTTAAACTTTCTGATGATAGAAGTTGCCTTGATGTTTTCAAAAAGTACTTTGAGACTTTTCTGATAATAGTATTCCATTGGTTTTAACACTGGATTATACTAGACTTGAGTAAAGCACTGGTTTGAATTATTTTGATGGTTTCAGTAAAGTGAGTAAATTCTTTTCTGTAGTTAGAGTTGTGTTGTATAGCAAGAAGTTGTTGGTATGTCGCTCTGTTCTCTATCGGTAGATGATGTCTATCGGTAGATGTTGAGTTATAGTTATGTTGTCTATCGGAAGATGTCTTCAGTAAAGCCATCGGATGATGTCTCAATAAAGTTATCGGAAGATGTAAGTAGAAAATTTATTGTTTAGTGATCGGTACATGAAGTTTATTCAATCGGATGATGCAGGGTTGATTCTATCGGAAGATGTAGGTAGAAAATTTGTCGTTAATGACCGATGGATGTTGTGTTTTAAACTTACCGGAAGATGTAGGAAGTGTTTTGTCGTTTAGTCACCGGTGGATGCAGAATAAAGTCGATCGGATGAGGGAAATCATCCGGCTGACGTCATCGGAAGATGTAGAGAATATTTTGTCGTTTTGTGACCGAATGATGTCTTCTATTTTCTGCTTCAGCCCCTTTTCGTTGACCTTGTTCAGCGGGCGATGCGTTTGACTTTTAAAACTTTACACATTTCACGTCTAAGCCTCTACCTCTTCCAGATAAACAATTTCCTTAGTATTTTAATTGATTATTCAAACACTATTTTACAGTTTGACTTAACCTTGCTTTGTTCAGAGATTTTTCTGCTGCAAGTTTTCATGTTTTTAGCAAACGTTCAAATTTAATTCTCGAATGAAGTTTTAAATTTGGTCCGAAATTTTATCAGTTGTGTTCGGGTCTATGTGTAACAAACCGGGTTCAGAAAACTCGGGGCATTACAGTTTGTTACTCATAAACCCGAACATAACTAAGAGAATTTCGGACCAAATTTAAAACTTCGTTCGAAAGTCAAATTTGAACATTTGCTAAAAACATAAAAACTTGCAGCGGAAAATCTTTGAGCAAAGCAAAGTTAAGCAAAAGCATAAAACAGTGTTTGAATAATCAATTGAAATATTAAGAAAATAATTCGGCCGAAAGAGATGAAGGCTTAGGCATGAAATGCTTAAAGTTTATTAAGGTCAAACACATCATCCGCTGAACAAAGTCAACGTGTAACGTCCCTCATACTATTCCTAATTTCCCGTACGAAATTTTTCTTTTTCCTTTATACTTAATGTTTAAAACCGCTCTATACTCTCACTCGAAACGACTCGAGACATAGTTAAATAAAACACGTTTTCACGAAAACAAACTGCGTGGATCCGTTTAAAAACTAAACAATCCCTCCTGTTTAAAATAAAACTCCAAGCAGTTCAGTATGTTTCAAATAAAAGACTTTCCAAAAGCAGTTTATAAAATAAGTTTCCAAAACCTCAAAACATAACCTATCAACTATCCAGAACCAAACATCCTAATATGTTCTATCTGTACAATTTTCATATCTATCAATTTTTTCCCAAAACATTTACCTACGTCCCCACGGGTCAAAATCGCACCAACTGCGCCAGCGCACTCCCACGGGCATCCTTCTTCAACCAGCGTGATCATCTAACAGAGGAACGTCTTCCTCACCTGTTTTGGGTTCACCTACACCATAAGGACGCCTATGAGAATAAATCTCAGTAAATTCTACGTAAATGACAATGCATGAACATGTATATGCAATTTTCATAAATTTCTGTGCATTCGATTCATTTATCATATCGTACATTCATTTCATTTATTAGATAGTCGTCACATTTTTCAGTTCATACATTCATTCATTCATCATATAGTCGTCTCATTTTTCAGTTCATACATGCCTTCATTTATCATATAGTCGTCTCGTTTTTTTCAGTTCATACATTCCTTCATTTATCATATAGTCGTCTCGTTTTTCAGTTCATACATTCCTTCATTTATCATATCATGCGTTCATTTCATTTATCATGTCATACATTCATTTATCATATCATGCATTCATTTCATTTATCATGTCATACATTCATTTATCATATCATGCATTCATTTATCATATAGTCATCTCATGTAAGTCATCATAGTCATCTCATATTAGTCGTCTCATTTTTGTCGTCATAGTCGTCTCATTTTAGTCATCTTAGTCGTCTCATTTCGTTTACATTTCACTTTACTTTGATTCATTTCTTTCACTTTACTTTCATTCATTTCTTTTCGTGAACTCGTGCATAAATCCATTTTTCATAACTTTTATAAAACAGTGATGCATGACAGTGAAAATATATCATAAACATACATCGTGCATACCATCAAACAATACAAGCATAACCTATAAAAAAAAGGCCTAACCCTAAACTACCCAACCAAAGCGAATAAACACACATAACTCCAAATATCCTCGACAACGTAATACGACATATGGTGTAGGCCTATCGGCCACAGCAAGTCACGAGAACTTACCTCGTGTCCGTCGCAACTCTAGCTCCGTCCACGAGCGTTGTTCACCTATGCAATTTTCATCAATTTGTCGTTAATACGAGCTTAAACAATTTAATGTTCAAAACTAACAAAATTCTTAACTAAGGAATTTCCTAAAGCTTTAACTCAACTAAAACCTAACTAAACGGACCACCAATTTGGGTTCGGTAAAACCGACCCGAAACTTCGAACGCGCGTAACTTTTGCGTCGGTTATCGGAATCGAACGATTCCAGCGGCCACGTACTCCTCTAATAACCTATTTTAACCTGCCAAAAGGAATTTTAAAACAAACAACTCTAACTAGGTCAAAAATCCAAAAACCCGAATCTGCCCTAAATTGGGAATTTCACCATTTTCGGTTTTCCATCAATTCTCATCAATTTCTTCACCAATCAACCAATTAGCATAAACAATCAAAATTCAGAGGCTACACACACCAAAACCCGAAATCCCCAAATCGGGTTCTCTGATTTTTCACTCAATTCGGGCTCATCACAGCCAGGCGATGGAAGCCGGTCCAAGGGTTGGCAAACCCACGCCGGAAGCGACCAAAAACGGCCGGTGATCGGAGCTCAATCGAGCTCGCCACCCTCGGCCACGACAAAACCGAAAACAGGGAGAAACTAGGGCTCACCGTTCGGTTTGTGCGCGGAGATGGGCCGGAGCACGCTCGTCGCCGCCGTCTGGCCGGAAGACGCCGGTGTTCGTCGGTGAACGGCGCCGCGTCGCCGTTGTCTCCCTCTCCCCTCGCGCTCGGGCTCGGGCTCTCTAACGGAATGGCTTCTTCGAAGCCATTCTGTGTTTTAATAAAAAAAAAACTATAATATAATAATAATAATAATACTCTATTTTATTGAACGTCACTACCTCTCGTGTTTTCAACTGTTTCAAATTTCTTATTTCGCCGATAAATCCAACTTATTATTTGGGTTCTATTAAAACTGTCCGTTCGTAAATCGGACCTCGTTTACTATTTTTACTAAAATTATATTACGAGAAACGTAATTAATCGAAATATAGCGTTGTTACTCCGAAAATTCTCGTAATTTCCTTAAAATTCCAATTAATCGATAGGATCCTAATAACGCTTTCTTTTCGTAAAACGGACCTGATTTAGCATATTTACAAAAATGCCACTTATATTAAAATAATAATATCCCGTAAAGCGGGGTATTACACAACGAGAAGGGCAGAAACAAACCGAAGGCTTCCACCGATGACGTCAGCCGGATGAATCAATTATCCAACTTCAACCGATCGCAAAACGACAAGTTTTGCTACACGCATCTACCGATGACGTCAGCCGGATGATTCATTCACCTAGCCTCTGCCGACCACAAGACGACAAATCTTTTACTCTCGTCTTCCGATAGAACAAGCTACATATACCGATCACTAAACAACAAAACTTCTTCTACCTCATCCGGTAGGTTTAATACATGACATCCACCGATCACTAAACGACAAAACTTCTACTACATCATCTGATAGGTTTAATACACGACATCCACCGATCACTAAACGACAAACTACATCCTACATCATCCGATGGATTTAATACTCGACATCACCCGATCACAAAACGACAAATTTTCTACTTATATCTTCTGATGGCTTCCACTGAAGACATCATCCGATGACTTTACTGAAGACATCATCCGATGGCTTTACTGAAGACATCTTCTGATAGACAATAGAACAACAATTCAACATCTGCCGATAGACATCATCTACCGATACAGAACAGAGCGACATTTCAACTATTCCTTGCTATACAAACACAACTCTACTATAGAAAGGAATTTGCTTACTTCACTGAAACCATTCAGAAACAATTCAAATCATTGCATTACTCAAAATCCAGTAAAACCCAATATTAAAACCCAACAGAATACTATTATCAGAAAAAAAATCTCAAAACGTATTCAAAATATTAAAACCACTACTGTCATGAAAACTCAACATATTTAAATTGAAACATTGTCAACTAAACCTTCACACCAACTGACATCAGTTCAACCGTCCCATCAACTGCCAGATTGTTACATAGATGTACTCCTCCAACCGGTTTAGTTCTCAGCAAACTCAGTAAACACACCTGCTGTCACTTCTTCACCTACATCACAAAACTCATCTATTAGTCTAATGCTAAGTAAGTAAAGCAATAATGAAATGAAATGCTGAAATATGAATTCTTAAACATGCAATTTCTACTTTCTCATCTCAATTGTTCATGCATCGTTTTTGTTCTGATTCTCCTGTGAAATTGGGAGTTGGATCAACTCTCCCAAAGTATAAATATCCACTGAATCATTAAGGGGCGGATTAATTCCCTTAACAGTAAATCTGATTCACATAGCTGTTTCAGATCCCCCTGTTCGATGGGAAGCGGATCAAATTTCCCAAAGTCTAAATATTCACTGTCTCATTAAGGGGCGGATTATTTCCCTTAACAGTAAATCTGATTCACATAGTTGTTTCATTATGTTCATTCCTTACCATGTCAATATGCATTCAAATTCATTTTTGTATACTTTTAAAATATGATGCATAACATACAGACACATTCAAGTAAACATAATCCTAATGTTTTGTGATGTAGGCCCGAAGGCACAAGCAAACTTCACTTACCTGGTCTCCTGGAAATCGCTCGGCTGTAAGATACCTTAAAAGCTCGCTCACCTATAATCATAACAAAACACCAATCAAACCCTTACTAAGCTTCACCAGAAAGTCGACCAGAAGTTTAAGGAATCTAGTTTGAAACTCTGTTACTCGTGCATTCCTATTTATCACCAAAACCCGAACCTATTCTCATTCACAGCATCCTCAAAATCCTCACATTGTGCTCCCTCCGGTATCTAACCGCTATATCATAAGAGAAATGAGGAAAACTTACATAGGTTGAAGGAGAATCGGGCAAGGAAAATCGCCTAGAGAGCTCGGCTGCTTGAGCTGAAAACCCGAAGAGGAAAAAGTATGAAATGGTGGCGGCTACAGTGCATTAAACCCAACCCTCTTTCCTTAAATACATTATCCACTTTTGAAAATTGTAATTTACTCTAATGCCCTTGTCTAGTCACTCAATAACCCTACTTTAGTTATTGCCTAATAAAGTGTATACCATTAATAATAAAAGAGAGCTAGTTCGATAGAACCGGGTGTTACAGTTATTGAGTACTTCACTCTTTTCATAATATAACGAAATATATTTTGACAATTTTTTCAAACCTGCCTTGCAAACATTAAGTTTTACGATGTCAAAAAACGTGTCATTTTGATGAGTAATAAGTGCACATTAGATAAAACATATTGTTGGTGATTAAATGATGATAAATATGTTGCGAAAAATACAAACGGACGCAAGTGCATGTAATGCAAAAGTAATAAAGTGTGTAAATAAGAGTCGAACCCACGAGGACTATTTTTTTACTAATTATCAAACAAAAATATTTCTAATTTATAATAGATACGAAACCTTGATGATTTTGATTTAAATAAAACAGGTCAACTTAATTAAATAAAAGACAATTAAATAACGTTGAAGAAATTATAACGAGAAAAATCTAGGGTTTATGATTTCACCTGAATTAATCATGTTTGGTAACCCTAATTCAATTTATCAAATCTATTCATATGTGTTGATGGCAATTTCACAAATTTATTTATCAATCTCTCTCAAATAATGACAAACTTATTCAACTAAAGGATTATTACATCTTGGTTTCTAACCCTAACAATTAATTGAATACATTAAAAACAAGAAATCAGAGTACCACATAAACGCCCTAGCTATCTCTAGTCTAAGATCTTTTTCATGATAAATTATTCATTGCACGATTATTTATCTTCTCTCTGTCTCAAAATAATCCTATAAACATACTATTGTTGATCAGACAATCACAAGCATTAAGAATAGAATAATTTATTCAACACAATATCTAAATAAAAAATTAATAACTTGAATTAAAGAGAAACTAAACAGTCATAATTTGGCTACATCGTAGCCCCATAAAAGAAAATTTGTTCATAATAGAATAAACAGAAACAAACGAGAGAAATAATAGTATTAATAGTTGCAAAAGAGAAAGAGAAGGAAAAACTGGTTTGTCGATCCAAAATCTTCTCCCTGAAGCTCTCTCCCAGTTCCGATCTCTAAAACGATGCTCTGAACGATAGTCTACAATCCCCTAGCCTCTAGGTTTTACCTAATTCTGAATAATATCGGCGTCCCCGTTCAACGGTTGAGATTAATTTCATAAAAAAAATCTAAAAATCAGTTTTTTTTTCCCTCAACAGTCAATCGATCGGCTCAGGTGTGCCGATCGATCAACCGCCATTTTGTTCACTGGAACGTCAACATTAATGCTTTAGCCGACCAATCGCCTCATGTCCGTGGTCAGTCGGCAGCTGCTAATCTTCGTCTTCAAATCACTGCTTTAGCCGATCGATCGCCCCATAATTGACGATCAATCGGCACTGCTTCTGTCTTCTTTCTTCGGAGTTCTCTTTTTAATTGATTTTAGCCGACTGATCTTCCTAATTTGGAGATCGGTCAGCACCGGCTTGGGTTACTTCTCCATTTTGTCTCATTTTTTGCTTCGTGTTGCATCTAATTCTCTCTGTTGAAACTCCAACCTGTTATATGTTATTTTATCTATGCACTTATGCCAAATTTGTCAAATTCTTTCAAACACTTGAGAAAAACTTATCGAGTCAAGTATAAAAGAGTGCGAATAAGTGTGAAAAATACACACTTATCACACCCCCAAACTTGAACGAAAGCTTGTCTACAAGCAAACAAAATTAAGCACAATTATAACGAAAAATTTCAACCCCAAACCCATTTAACAATAATAATTGAACTATAGCAATGCAATCTTAATTAAGATTGATGGTAATTGTCTTAGCTAAAAAAAATCACATTAAAATCAGCAAGTCAAACACTTGGAAAAAATTAACTCATACTAGCACATTAACAATTGTTTACTTAGAAATCCTCGTGTATGTGTGTGTTCATTCTCATTTTCTCTAACTGTTGGGTCAACTAATGTAACTACGGTAAAGGAATGCACACACATCTCACTTGTAGATCACTTCATCCACTCTAATTGTTCTTCGGCCTTGCCCAGCATCCAACTAATAGCAAATATTGATTAAACACAACAAGAGTTGATAGGTCTTTTAAAAGCTTGTAACGAAAGGCTGGGCTAAAGGGTAGGAGTTATTTGGATGCAAATGATTATTCAAAGCACAACTCATCCTTTCCTACTTCACCTACTCAAATTTTTATTTTATTTTTTTTCTTCTAATCACTCACTCCCTTGTTAAACTCACTCAAACTTTCTTCTAATCACTCACCTCCCAAACTTATCTAATTCAACTTTTTCTCCAAGTTATGTAACACCCTCGAACCCACCCTGGCTCGGTGCGCTACTTTGCTAACCAATCTCACATTAAAACATAATTTTAAATAAAATTGACACAGCAGAATTTAAAACTAAGTCCCTCAAAACTCTCTTATGTCATACCTAACTGCCTAGACTCACTAACTACCCTTAATCCTAACCTTTAAGCACCACGGCGTCTTTCCCGAAAATTTTGACAAAGTAACGCCTGAAAATGGCGCCTCCATAATGCTAGGTACCTGCATAAAATCCAATCCCAACCAGACCCAGAATGCTCCTACTCAATTATCCAGCAGACGAAATCTCCAAATAGCAGTAAAGAATGAAACTAAAATTCTAACATCCCTAAATGAAGAAAATCCACAGTATAGGGCGACACATCACCCTTAACTATGACTATATACAACAAATACTAATAGCTTCCAAAAACGTCAACCAAAAAGAATTTATGCATTCTTATCACTTCTACATCCAGACATATACAATAAACTACCAAAATACAAAACCCCACATTCCCGAAGAACATGGTCGAGACGCCCCGACAACTGCCCGCACCGACATGCTCCATGCATCACCAACTGCCGCTTAATCCTGAGGTCCCTCACCTGTACTCCGGTCGACACCTACACCACAGAACACACACACACGCGTAAGCTTACGCTTAGCAAGTAGGGAATAACAAATATAAACATATACAATACACAACTCACACAACCCTAACACATGCTATTTCTACTCTCGGTTGTATGCATCGCGTTCTCACTACATTTAGCGTAAGCATACCTCTCTCGTAGAATATCATTTTACTCGAGACACAGCGTACCTCTCTCGTAGAATATCATTCTACCCGAGACACAGCGTACCTCTCGAGTAGCACTCGAGACACAGTTGCGTACCTCTCGAGTAGCACTCGAGACACATTTGCGTACCTCTCGAGTAGCACTCGAGACACAGTTGCCTATCACACTGTTGTATATCTTACATTTCATCCACACAATTCAAAACATGCTAAAAACCTGTCCGTTTCGTAGTTTGAAAATAATGATACATGTCACATACAAACAATCAAGCAAACAACCAAACAATTCCCTATCGTTCTGTGGTGTAGGCCCGAAGGCAAAAGGCACACATCCACTACTTACCTGACTGCTCGAACTCAATAGTCCACTTCGTCCTATAATTCAATCACTCGATCACCTAAAATAACGAAACTCAATTTAGTAAACTCTAAAGAAATTCTTAAACTTAAACCAACTAAAACCATAACGCAATTCAACCTAAACACTCAAAACTCAATTTTTATGCCAATTTTTCCGTCCAACTTCAAACTCCATTAAAATCAAGCCTACATTCATCAATTACTCTCAAACTACTATTTCTAGCTTAATCCAATTAAAATCTAACTAAACGGGCCACTAATTTGGGTTCGGTAAAAACCGACCCGAAACTTCGAACACGCGTAACTTTTGCGTCGGTTAACGGAATCGAATGATTCCAGCGGCCACGTACTCCTCTAATAACCTATTTTATTCTGCCAAAAGGAATTTTAAAACAAACGACCGTAGCCAGGTCAACAATGGCAAAACCCGAACTGCCCTAAGCCGGAAATTTTCCGCTTTTCGGTTTTTCATCAATTCCCATCAATTTCCTCACCAATCCATCACCCTCACACCCAATTAGCCTAAACTAATCAAAATTCCGAGCTACACACACCAAAACCCGAAATCCCCAAATCGGGTTCTCTGATTTTTCACTCAATTCGGGCCCATCACAGCCAGGCGATGGAAGCCGGTCCAAGGGTTGGCAAACCCACGCCGGAAGCAACCCATTTCGGCTGGCGATAGGAGCTCAAAGTCGTTCCTCACCCTCGGCCACGACCGAACCGAAACAGGGCACAAAAGGGGACTTACCGTTCAATTCGTGCGCGGAGAAGGGCCGGAGTCTGCTCGTCGCCGTCGTCTGGCCAGAAAACATCAAAAGTCGGCGGTGATTGCTCCACCGATCGTCGCCGGTGCCTCGTCTCTCCCCTGCTTCCTCTCGGCGTCGGGCACGAATGAGAACAACAGAATGGCAAAGCCATTCTGTTGTTTTATTTTATTATTTAATAATAATAATAATAATAATAATAATAATCAATAATAATTCCTATTAAAACATTAATCAACCATCATTACCGTTTTGCCCTCCCGCGTTTTCGACCATTTCGAATTTCGTTAAATCTCGTTCTTAAAGTATAACTTTTCGTAAATTTACGCTCATCCCGTACCCAGCTTAAGTTCTCCAATTAATAAACCGTTTAAGTCACTTTTAATTACTTTCCCTTCTTTTTGCTATTTCTTTTAAATTAAATAAAACAACTATCTTATTATACTATTAATTTCTTTCCAATTTTTCCTTTTAAAAAAAATCCCGGGTGTTACAAGTTAACTCCTTTGTCATTATTACAAAATGAAATCAGTACAAACATAAACATAACCAAACATAAAATAAAACCTGAAATTAAGGCTAAACTTTTGAAAGTTTTTTTTTGTTGCAAATTGACAAATAACGAAAATAAAACAACAACCTAATGCAATAAAAAGAAATAAATGAAAAAGGAGTTTCTATTAAATCTCATCATCACTTTTTCTTGTTCTCCCCCAACTACACCAATAAACTTCGTGCTCATTAGATAGGGTAGGATAAATATATATATGGCTAGGCTGAAATAAGTAACAATTGAGCAGTGAATATTATGCTAAAAAGGATGACTAAGAGTGTCACTAAATGACACAACAAGGTAGGCCAAGAAAGCTCAAACGATCCAATGATGGCCTAAGTCATTCTCTTAGTTTTGTAAAATCTCAATTCGCATTCGTGGATTCTAGGCAACACCATGAATGATTTTATCTCACTGGCACTCGTTATATTTGTCTTGAGCTACAGTCTCTTACCGTGTTTGGACTTTAATAGACACACTCGTTCACTCCTTTACTGTGTTTGGACTTCACTGTATGTAGACTACATGAGTATGACACCAACAGATCAAGTCAAATAAGAATGAAAACGTGCGCAGGATTTTGAGTTTAACTTCGCAAGCTCCATTCAATGCTAACTAATAAAAGTCACCTTTACTTAGAGTTTATCTAGTGGCTTAAAGCATAAATTTCTTCAAAATTTCAGTCATAGACACCTCAACCAATCATAATATTGCAAAACGTAGCAGAACTATCTATTTTTTATTTTTATTTTTTTTACTGCAACTTTAAACACCAAAACTATTAAACATACCAGATAATAAAAACTACTAGTAATAAGATAAAATGACTAAACTAAGAATTAAAATGAAGTAATAATATAATAATAATTCAAAATTAAAAATAAATGAATGAGTTACCTCTCACCAAGTAGTTGTTTTAACGTCCTCAGCTTGACGTCTCACAAACTTTATGTGTCAGGTGTAGAATGAGTGGCAGTGGTATCACTCTCAAAAATACCACCAGAATACGATTTTACTCTATGACCGTTTACCAACTTATCAATCGCACAAAGCTTTTCGTCTAGAAAATCATCCTCAATTGGCTTATCGCTATTTGAAACGCGAAGGTGCGAAGGTAGAGACTTAAGCTCAAGGTCGGGAGGACTCTTAATAGGTGGTAGAACTCATAATGGCGACTCCCCCACACTTTCAAAGTACTTCCTCCCATTAGGCTCAAGAGAGTCGCGTGGTTGAAGTGAAGTTTTGCCCTATTATGGTGTCAAGGAGTTTTACTCGAAAAACATCATAACTAGCTTTTGGGTACTTCATTGATTTAAACACATTAATCGTCACCTCTTCATCTTGCACTCGTAATTTAAGCTCACCTCTTTGAATGTCAATTAATGTACCTCCAGTTGCTAAGAACGGTCAGCCTAAAATAATGGGAATGTCACGATCTTCTGCCATATCAAGAACCAAGAAATCAACGAGAAAAATAAACTTGTTGACTTTGACAATGACATCTTAAATCACGTCATACAGATGCTTTAAAGAGCGATCAGCCATCTGTAGAATTACTCTCGTGGGTTTTGCTTCACCAAGACCAAACTTATGAAATATAGATAGTGGTATTAAATTTATACTAGCACCCAAATCACACAATGTTCTTTCAAATATAGATTCTCCAATTGCACATGGAACTGTGAAACTTCCCGGATCTTTCAGTTTTTGTGGAAGCTTTCGTTGAATAATAGCGTTACATTTCTCTGTCAAAGCAATCTGTAACACCCGAGAACTTCCTATTACGTGCGTAGCCTACGATTAGATGTATTAGGAGAGTTTAATTATACAAGGGTGTTGTTATGTTTTGTAGTGTATTAGAAGAAGTGAAATGAGAATTGAGAGTTGACAAGTCAAACTCCAAGATGATTGGTGGAGAGTTGAGTTGACTTTGTCAATATGTATGTTGACCAATATAAAGGTAGAAGTGTGATGGAATTTTGGTGAATTGTTAATGCTTTTTTGCGTTGGTTTTAATGAAGTAAAAGGTGGGGGTAAAAGTTTAATTTTTGAAAGCTTGGAGGGAGAAATTAAAAAGTGAATGAAAGTTATAGTTTAAATGTTGTTCTTTCTCATTTTCTCTCCATTTTCATCGACTTCTTCTTCATCCTCCATTGTTGGCGATTCTTCTCCCTCTTTCTTCATTTCTTCAAGTGATTTCAAGGTAAGTTTACATGGGTTTTGTTTTATATGCATGTGGATGAAGTTTGTGGGAGTTTGGAAGTGTTTTAGGTGGTTTTTATGAGAGTTTGAAAACCCTAGATGGATGAGCCCGAATTTTGGGGTTCCAAATGGGGGTTTCTCTTCCTCTTTTGCTTAGTGAGCCTTAGATATGTTAGAATAGGTGGTTAGGAGGTTAGATTGAAGATTTGAAAGTAAATTGGTAAAAACCCGATTTTATACATTGATGGCCGATTCTGTATTTGTGCAATCTGGATTGGTTAAGTGATTTATTTGGTTGATTTAAGCATTTCAATGGATAGTAGACGTGTAGAGCTTTCCGAGTTGGGGTGGCACGTCGAAATCCGTTGAAAAACGAGGAAGTTATGGCCGTTTAAAGTTGGACGTCGGTAATTTGTACAAAAACCGGGTTTAGGTGTTTAGACGTGAGGGTTGTTTAGTTGTTGGTTAGTTTTAGTTTTAGTTTTAGCACCATAGAACGGTAGGGCTATTTACTTCGTGTTGCGTTGTGTTGGTTGTTTCTTTGGCGTTGTGTTGGTTTGTTTCATTTGGCGTTGTGTTGGTGTTTTGTTCGTACTGCATATTTAAAGCATGCATCATTGTATAGCACGTTAGGTACGAGCATTGGCATAGTTGGCATTGTGATATGAATGTAATCAGATAAGAAAACTTTAAATGCATCTCGAATAGGTGCCTTGTCGGATGAGGTTGCTGGTAGTAGCACCCCGAGGGGTACCCTATGAGAGAGGGCCTGTTAAAACTTGTATTGCATCTCGAATAGGTGCCGTGTCGGGATGAGGTTGCTGGTAGTAGCACCCCGAGGGGTACTCTATATACGGTACGGTTGGCTAAGACTATAATCCTGAATAGTGTGCCTTGTCGGATGAGGGTTGCTGTAGTAGCACCCCGAGGGTACTCTATGAAGGGATGGTGGTTCGAGTGGTGGTTAGAAAATCTTTTAGAGTTTATTGAAAGCTTATCGATTGGAGTTTCCGTGATTTTAGGTCGTCGAACGAGTGATTTAGACGGTAATTGGACAAGTGATTTGGACGAGCATTCAGGTAAGTAATGGTAGCTTTCTCTTCGCCTTCGGGCCTACACCATAGAACGGTAGGGCTATTTACTTCGTGTTGCGTTGTGTTGGTTGTTTCATTTGGCGTTGTGTTGGTTGTTTCATTTGGCGTTGTGTTGGTTGTTTTGTTCGGTACTGCATATTTAAAGCATGCATCATTGTATAGCACGTTAGGTACGAGCATGGCATAGTTGGCATTGTGAGTATGAATGTAATCAGATAAGAAAACTTTAATCGAATAGGTGCCTTGTCGGGATGAGGTTGCTGGTAGTAGCACCCCGAGGGGTACCCTATGAGAGAGGGCCTGTTAAAACTTGTATTGCATCTCGAATAGGTGCCTTGTCGGGATGAGGTTGCTGGTAGTAGCACCCCGAGGGGTACTCTATAAGAGACGGTTGGCTAAGACATATAATCCTGAATAGTGTGCCTTGTCGGGATGAGGTTGCTGGTAGTAGCACCCCGAGGGGTACTCTATGAAGGATGGTGGTTCGAGTGTGGCCATCCTAGACGGTTATGGGATGTGTGCCAACTCGTTCCACACGGCTTAAGAAAGATTAAAGCAAGAGTAAAGCAATGAACAGCAAAGAAGCACAACTGAGTGATAGAAACTGCATGTGTTAGGTTGATTGCATCGTGTTGTCGCATTTGTATGCCTTACTTGCTAAGCATTAGGCTTATGTTTTGTGTTTTATGGTGTAGGTGACGGAGCGTTTCCAGGTGAGCTCGAGAGTGAGGATCAGGACTAGGATCAGTCGGGGACCCACGGAGCTCGCCGGTGCAGGCCATTTGTCGGGGCGCTTCGACCTAGTTCTCGGTGTGTGGCTTGTATTGGAGGTTTTGAGGTTTTGTGGTTAGTGTTGTGGATATGTTTGGTTAGTATTGGTTAGTATTAGTTGTTAAGGGGATGGAAATGTTTTGGTTATGTTTTAGTAGTTTTGGTGGATTTATGTGATGTTGTCGGGATTAGATTTTACTGTTCATTTGGTTGGATTTCGTTTTGGTGAATATAGAACTCGTTGATTCTGGCTTGAATTGGTTTAAATGAGGTTTTAAACGTATTGTTTTTCAGGTTTTGGATTTCGAAACTTTTAGCCGTTATATTGTTGTTTTTTTAGAGAAAGTCAATAATGTCGGGTATTTTTGCTAAATATTTTCGTCATCCATTTTAAGTCGGTTTTCAGCGATTTTTAAGGGTAATGACCATTTGGGTGTCGGGAATGAGTGGTAAAAATTTCAGAATTTTTGGAAGTGTTTAGCCTGGGAAAGATTAAAGGAAAAGTGAAGTAGGTCGTATTGCCTGCGATCGGGCGCGCATCAGCAGGCGTTCGGGCGCGCGCCAGAGCTCTTGGGTACTGTAGCACCCGAGAGTTCTGCGTTCGAACGCGTAACAGGCTGCGTTCGGGCGCGTGAACAGTACCCAAGTGTAAAAAAAAAAAAAAAAAAAAAAAAAATTTATTTTTCCTATTTCTAAATTATTTTAACCCGAAATTTTTCGAGGTATTTTAAACGTATTTTAGGCCCGTTTCCCATCAGATTTTGAGTGTTCGCAAAACTCAAAAATTTTACAAAAATCATTTTAAATTATGTTTTAAAAGCGAGGTTGGCTAGCAAAGTAGCACACCGGACCCGGGGCGGGTTCGGGGGCGTTACACAATCGTACTACCTTCTTCTATCTTACGCTTATGAGATAAAATATCTTTCAAGAACTTTGCGTATCTAGGTATTTTCTCGAGGGCCTTGGCGAATGGAATGTTGATGTGTAGCTTCTTGAACACTTCCAAAAAATTTTCAAATTGTTTGTCCATTTTTACACTTTTTAGACGTTGAGGAAAAGGAATCTGTGGTGTTATCTTTGTCAAACTTTGTGATGAAGCTTTTTGCGGCTTTTGTGTTTCATTTTCAACTGGAGATGATGATGATGAACTTTTACTCTCACATTCAACTACCTTCTTTGTTTTTTGACTAGAATTATCAACCACTGTACCTGTCAAGACCCAAAACTCGACGGGTCGAGAATTTCGTATAATCATATTCATAATCAAAATGTCAACCCAATTCTTTTTTTTATATATAAATAAATACGTTTTTAAAGAAATTCCAATCAAATTCAAAGTCATTTAAAATCATTTGGGAAAAATATTTATTTAAAGGAAAGAATCAACAAACAATTGAATTAACCTCTATCGTTCACGTCCACCGTTCACATCTAACGAGCGACAACCACCACCCAACAGTGATATTCCTCGTCTACCGATGACGTCAGCCGGAGGACTCACACGTCCAGCATCCACCGATCACCATAAACACTCAACGTCCACCGGTCAAACCACGTGTTACCCACATGACTTCATTAACTCGGCAGACGACATCCACCGATCCTCATAAACACTCAACATCCACCGGTGAAAAGTAACACTCAACATCCACCGGTAAATAGTAACACTCAACGTCCACCAGTGAGACCACATGTTACCCACGTGACTTCATTAACTTGGCAGACGACATCCACCGATCCTCATAAACACTCAACGTCCACCGGTGAGACCACGTGTTACCCACGTGACTTCATTAACTCGGCAGACGACATCCACCGCTCAAATTCACCACTCATTTTTATCACTCATATCCACAGAACACATCCACCGATGACGTCAGCCGGATGACTCAATCACCCAGCATCCACTGGTCATTTCTGTAGCGACCCTTACCCTATTTCTAATTTTACCGTACAAATTTTTCTTTTTATACTCCTAAATTTAAGCAGAATCTGAATTGAAATTGAAATCGTCGACACTATTTAGAAAATCGTTTAAAACAAATCTTAAATCAATTAAATAAAACAATTATTTAAAACAAATAAATCTTTAAAACAATCGGCCAGCGAAACAAGACAAAACAGGGGCAAAAATGTCCCAAAATCAGGGGCGATCGATCGCCAGCCGAAAATGCTGAGGGGCGATCGCGTAAATTGCCCAGCGATCGCCACTTCAGGAGATCGCTTGTTACATGCCAGGGGCGCAACCAGAGGGAGGGGCGATCGATCGCCCCAGACCGGCGATCAATCACCATGCTCTCTGGAATTTCTCCAGAGAGCACAGCTCCCTCTTCGCCCTTTCTTCTTTATTCTTCCTGCATACCTTAACACTTAACCATTTCTTTTATCACAACTTCAACATAACAAATTTTTTTCCTCCTACTTACAATTCACACTTCCATAATCCCTCGTTTAACGACTCAAAACGCGTTTAAAAACATAACCTAATTTCATAAAAACAAACCGCGTGGATATGTTTAAAAACCGAACATTTCCCTAATACCAAACATTTACAAAACAAGTTTTTCAAACGTTTAAAAACTTCAAAACATAAACCTATCAACTAATCTAGATCCAAATATCCTATAATGTTCTATCTGTACAAATATTTTACCTAAACATTTTCTATCTAAAATAACCCAAAATACCTACATACGTCCCCACGGGTCATGAAACGCCTCGACTGCGCCAGCACACTCAGGCGATCATTCTTCTTCAACTGAACTCATGCATCAGGAGGAGGATCATCGTCCTCACCTGTCTCGATATCACCTACACCATACAGACACACTATGAGCTAAAGGCTCAGTAAGTTTCGTAAATGTAAATGCATGCTGTGCGTATGAGTTTCAGAAATCATGCAACATTTTCTTATCATTACGTCACAGACAGAATGTCACCGAGGTCTCAGCCTATTAGATGGAGAGGACACATCCCGCGGTCGGACTGCCCTCTTCACCTAACGCGGGCGGGGGGGGGGAGCGTACACACTCACATCCGTAAACAGCCGTGCCTGAGCCCCACCTCGCGTAACCAGATAACAGATTACATAATTTCATTTCGTTCATTAGTTTCATTTTCTTAAACACGTGCAGAAATTCGTTTTCATGCTATTTTGAAACGTGATGCATGAATAGTTATAGACATAAAGTAAACAAACATATTAAGTACCATCAAGACAATTAAAAGCAACTAAAAGCATGTCCTATAAAAGAACTAATCCTAACTACCCAACCTAAGCATTTAAACAAACGATTCTCCAAAGATCCTCGACGCGACATCGACGTACGGTGTAGGCCACTCGGCCAAGTAAGTCACTAGAACTTACCTTGTGCGCGTTGAACTTCAAGCTCCTTCCACGAGCGTCGTTCGTCTGAGACAAAACACCACAGTTATCGTTAAAACGAGCTTAAATCGTTAAACGTCCAAATTTAACGAAACCTTAACTAAGGAAATTCTTCCTAAAATTCTAACTTAGCTCAACGAGGCATTTTTATCCAACAATTAACGCTCGATACCTCGAAATCATCATTAACGAGTTTTCCCCAAAACTCGAAAATTTGTCAAATCTCTAACAATCGTCCTAAATTGATTAACTTCATCCAATAACGTTCAATATATTCATCATATTCACAACTACGACAAACCTATCAATTGCAAACTCTAATTCGCGTTTTTCACAAAACCCTAAACGAAACCCTATCCGTTAAACTTCGTGAAAACCAAAATATAACGCTCTAAAACCATAGATTCATACCTAGGGTTGCAAGAGGAGGAGAAAACACGAAGAACGGACGACAAACGGAGAAAGAACGATCGTCAGAAATGGAAGTCGCCGTGAAGAGCGTCGTCTGTAATGGAGATCGCCAGAGAAGAAAAGGGGAGTCGTGAAAATGGAGAAGAAGAAGAGAGGAGTTATAGTTTTTAATAAAATTTTACTTAGCAATTTACCATTTTGCCCTTCCTCTAATTTTCTATTTGTTTCTTCCTTCGTTTCATTAATTAGCTAACGATTCGGTTTCTCCAAATTTCCTTATTTCACCAATAACTTCAACTTATTATCAGGGTTCTATTAAAACTGTCCGTTCGCAAATCGGACCTCGTTTACTATTTTTACTAAACTATCATTTATATTACGATAAACGTAATTCTCGTTAAATTAGCGTTAAACTCCTAAAATTCCCAAAATTTTCTTAAAATCCTTATAAATCATTAGGATCATAATAACACTTTCTTTTCGCAAAATGGACTTGATTTGACATAATTACAAAAATGTCATTATATTATTTATTTACAAAATCCTGTAAATCCGAGTGTTACAATTTATGTCGAGCGACATCCACCGCTCAACAGTAATACTTCACATCTACCGATTACATCTACTGAGCACATTCACCGCTCAACAGTAACCGAACCTCTACCGATTACATCTACGTTGAGACTTCAATTCTTTCCCTCTTTTTTTTTAAAGAACTTAACTCTTTTTATCAAAAATCCCCATACACATAAATCTCGCAATTCTTAACTTAAGTTCATAGCGAAAGACTTATCTCATAAAGAAGATCCTTAAATTCGAAGCTTTATAAATTTAAATTCGTATCTTAATAAGTCAAATATCTATTAACATAGAGAGGTTCTTTTCCTATTATGCATCATGTCATAAATCTTACTAAATTGTACTGAAAGCAACACTCCACGGGTTAAAATCGCTTCTCAGCCACAAATCATCACCATGAGCAACAACCAGCAACCAGACCTAAGCATTTCCTTCTAGACCGAAGTCCTCACCTGCTGTTTCGTCACCTACATCATAAGGTTCAAACTATAAGTCTAATGCTTAGTAAGGAGTGCAATAAATAATAGAATCATGTTCACATCTTTTTCTCAAATCGGGAATCAAGCTTGTGTTCACATTCACTTTCAAACCGTGGGGAATCATATTCTTGTTCATCGTTTTCATATTATGGATTAAGGAGGAGTTTGTGCCGAAGGGGAGTAGGCAGTGCGCGTGTACATGGCCCTTGCGGGCAAGAATCATGGTCCATTCTTGGACAGTGATATGACCAAAACCGCCCCCAACCCTCACTTAATCAAGGTTTCATACGTTTCGTTTTCTTGTTTCATTCATAAAGGAGTATGCGTGTAAAACATTTTCTATACTCGTTAAATAAATCATGAGGCATGGACATAAACATTCTCAAAACATGAGGCCATGGAAGGAGTCGTTCATCAGGAAACAGAGCATACACTATTCCAAACATTATACAAAAACAGACAACTTCCCAAACATAATCGAATATTAGGAACAAACTCAACCTACTACCCTTGTGATGCAGGGCCCTAATGGCCGGAAATCTTAACACACTCACTTACCTGTATTCCTTAGCAATGTCTTTTCTTCACTTTGAACTTTTCCCACCTAAGACATTTCACGTATTAATGTAAGAAAACAAATCCTAAGTAGTCTAATATTCCAAAATGGTAACTTTCTAACTAAGTATATATCCTAGAAGTCTAACTCATTTCCATTTGAGCATTATATCACCCACCTAGTGTGCATAAAAACCTCAGTTAAACGATAATGGTGTTCGGGTTCACCAACTACCCAGACTCAACCAGCGTTCATTATTCTACTCACTATCTATAACAATCATAAATGCTATGTTAATGGCTATATCTACCATAAAACTTCAACTTCCTCAGAAAACCTGAATCTAAATCTCTAATCAACTCTCAAATGACTAATCAGTAAACACATTGTCCAAATCTTACCTCGAGCTTGGAGTATCGAAAGAAATCCGAAGGAAGCTGATCGCTGGAGGAAGAACAGAGAAGGGAGCTGAGGGGGGAGTGAGTCGGCTGAGAGAGGAAAGTCGGCTGGTGGAGGTTTTTGTAAGGTTTAAGGATTTCTATTTTCTATTTATATACTTATTGAGCCAGGCTTAATTACAAGTTTGCCACCAGACCTAATTTTTAAAGAGGACTGATTAAACTTTGGCGCCAAATTTTCGACCAAAGAAGAATGTGTATAGATGGCAGTTAATTCTGTTTACCTTAAAGAAAGTCCACCTGTCCGAAGTTGTCGGGTGTTACAGTACCACTCCTAAGAGTGATTGCATTGCATTGATCTTTTGGATTCATTTTCGTGGAACTCGGCAACGCACCTTGAGGTTGTCCATTGAATGCATTAGCGATTTGGCCTAATTGAGTTTCCAAGCTTCGGATTTGGCCTAATTGGTGTTTCTGAACACCAACAGTATCACAAAATTCCAAACGAATAATTTCACTGAAAAATTTCAAAACTCAATTCCAACCAAAGTTCAATCCCACAAATCTGTGTAGCCAAACAATTCTAAAATTTCTGAAAAATCGGAGCTTTCTGCTTCAAATTGGTCGGCGCTGTTCGATGCCCGGCGACGGCAGTGACCTTCTCTCGGCTTGATCGGCGGCGAGTTCCTGAACGGAGTCGGTGGCCTTCTGTCGCTTCACGGCGAGCAGAACGGAGCGCGGCGGTGGGTTCTGTGCGCACGACGACGGAGTTCGCGGGTGGCGGCTTCTTCTGTCGCTTCGCGTGGGTGCTGCGGCTCGGGCAGAACAGAGGCACTGTTCTTCTCTGTCGAAGAAGAACAACGAACCAAAACAACTTTCTTTGTTTCTTCACGCAGAGAAAAAACAGAAAAGAAATATTAAATTTCTTTTCTTTTTCTATTTTCTTTTTCTTCCTAATTGCAATTTCAATTACCAAAATTACAAACCTGAAAAACATTCGATACCTTCGAAAAATCAAAACCTGATTTTCGAAAACCTTCAACCTGAAGCTCTGATACCAATTGTTGAAAAATCGAACTGAAAACGAAAAAGAAAAACGAGAAACAGTGGACACCAAGATTTACGTGGAAACCCTAGAAGGGAAAAAACCACGGGCAGAGGAGAAATTACTATGTAAAATCAAAGTACAATGAGTTTTGCCGCACAAGCATATATTTATACATAATAAGAAAACCCTAGTCATATTGAGATTCACAACGTGAGCCGAACTGGCCTGGCCCAGTCAGAAATCGGGTCACACCGAAACTAACACAAACATTGATCAAACTTTGTGTAAGTCTCTTATAATCTACCGTGAAAAGGGGGGGAAAAAAAAAGAAGAAACAACTATGAACAACAATTTTAACTTTAAGGAGAAATTCCTCACCGACCAAGCATCGCGGGTGGAAAAAAAGACATGAAAAATCAACATTACCTGAAGAAATTATAAAATTTTAAAAATATAAATAAATACAAAGTAGAGTTTATATGCAACCTCTGAGAAAATTGTATAATTTTATTTTATCACTTTGGTCGGTACATTATGAGCTTTGGGCCAGTTAAAATAAAATTGAGTTCAACGACCTATAAAAGAACACAATATAGTTTTTGGGTAGAATCATGCTAGATTTATTATCTATTTATAATATCTAATGACAAACATTAATTAGTACAATTAATAATTTATTTTAACTATTTGTACATTACACTAATAAATGTTTGTCACATCAAAAAGTATGAATTATAATGTATGAATAATTATTTACTTACGTGATAAATATTGATTGGTGCAATTAACGAATTATTTTAACTATATAATTTGTTAGATTAAAAAAGAGAAAGCCGAAGAGAGATGAAGGGAGTGAGAGAAGTAATTTGATTTCTCACTCGGTGAGAAGTGTGCACGAGGATAAATACATGACAAATAATACCCAACCTGATATAGTCTCAACAATTAATTATGCCAACCAATATTTACAATAATAGAAATTAAAAATAACATTACTCGTACTTTTTGCTGCAATCATTAAAAAAGAACAAGAGGTGAAAAATGCTTCAAGCAAACCAGTAAAGCCAGTCAAATTAAGTGCAGAGCTTATGGAAAGATCCAGTTTTGAAGCTATTAATAAGGATCATCTTCATCTTGGGTGTAGATCAGAAATTGTTAAATCATTTCTGGTCTGATTGGAGTTGATTTCATCTTCTTTGCGAGAACTGTATCTTGCCATCAGCAAGGCTGGTTTTCCTGGTTGTGGAAGAAGCATTCCTTCGCTACCGAGCATCATGAGTACAGTCGACATTGTCGGTCTCTCACTTGGATCTTCTTGAGTGCACAGCAACCCGATGTGAACGTGCCTAACAACTTCATCTCTGCTGCACCGACCAGCAGAAGGGTCGACTAGATCAGTCCATCTGCCGTCGTTCCATATTTGCCATACCTGAATCATCCACTCGAAGTGTAAGAATGTATCTTTACGGATAATACTACATGCAAAATAGAGAAATTTAAAATAATTCAGATCAAACTGGAACATAACTGGAACATAATTTAGATCACTTAACTCTAACAAATATGGTAAAGCAAGACTCTTTTGTTCGTGACGTAATTGAAGAGAAAGTATACTTCCGTATGCTGCAAACCCAATAGGATTTAGGAATAGCAGGTAAGACCGAGTCTTACCGTGTAGGTGCAACATGTTTGAAATTTAAACGATAAGACTAAACTCTCCTTTCCATTGAAGTCCAAAAAGTCTTACCACGCCATAATCCACAGGATAGTTTTCTAGGCAACCTTCTTTGACTTTCACTCATTTTTTAAAGTTCTATAATTTTATTTTTTTCTAAATATAATGTTAAAGTATATAATAAGATAAAAATCACCCAAATCTTTTAATCTTTAAAAAGAGTGCAAAAATATAAAATATATGTGGAGAGAAGTTTATATGCAATCTCTGAGAGAAATACATAATTTCTGTGTCTACTCCACTGATTAATTAATGTAAAATAGTGAGCGAATGTGCAGTTCGGTGTTGTGTCCGGGCATAATCGTGTCTTGTTCTTTTTCCTTCTTAGCTCATAAGTTGAGTAAGAGCTAGCGAGGATAGAGGTCACTGTTAGTGATGGTAGATTCATTTGAATGGCCGAGGGAGTTCCTCTTGGAACCTGCTGGCTCTGTCTTCTCTGCTTCGACAACGGTGCTGCTCGTATAAAATGCAGGTCTGGCTGGGACGGGGAGGGAGAGAGAGAAGCTGTTGAGCATTAGAACCACGGATGCCATTGTCGGTCTTCGGGCCGGGTCTTCTTGAACGCACAACAGCCCGATGTGAATGCATCTCATCATTTCATTTTTGGAACCTGAAGTCAGTGTCGGGTCTATTACGTTTGAACCTCTTCCTTCTCTCCAGCTATTCCAAACCTGAAACGATTTCATTTAATCACGAGGCTTCAATTGCAATTTATGCTGACATGATTACTGTTAATGCTTACAAAACTCAAGAGGTCTTCCACTTTTTTTCCGTTGTGGAAGCAATTGTTCTTTTGGCCGCTAACTATCTCAAGAATTATTATGCCAAAGCTGTACACATCAGATTTTACTGAAAACTGTCCGTGGAAGACATACTCTGGTGACATATAACCACTGCAAAATCCAATACAAGAAGACTTGATTAAAAGCAATAAAAGGCCATAGGATAAACGTAACATAAGTTTTATGATACTTACTATGTACCCACTACCCTGCTAGTGTTCCCTTGCGTCTCGTCCACTTCAAACAGTTTTGCCATTCCAAAATCTGCTATTTTGGCATTCATTTCTGCATCTAACAGAATGTTGCTGGCTTTGAGATCACGATGAATAATTCTAAGCCGAGAGTCTTCATGAAGATAGAGTAGTCCTCGAGCAATGCCACCTATGATTTTGAATCTCCTGTCCCAATCTAAATTTATCCGTCTTTGTGGATCTATATACTCAGACAATATATCAACAGTCAATAACTTTTCCATATCTATATACTTGATACAATAAGTGCTAACCTTTCCAAGCTCTGCAAAATATATAGTTAAGCTATGAAATGAATTTTGCGTAAAAAATGCCGGAACCATGGAGCATACCAAATATAAATTGATCAAGGCTTGCATTGGGCACAAATTCATAAACAAGAAGCCTCTCATTTCCTCGCAAGCTGAATCCTAAGAGCCTGACTAAGTTCCGGTGTTGAAGCTTACCAACCAAGACAACTTCATTTTTAAATTCAAGGTCTCCCTGGCCTGAGTTCCTCGAAAGCCTCTTCACGGCAATGCTTTCTCCGTTAGATAGCTTACCCTGGAATATGGATCAGCAGCTATTAGACAAATTTGAGACTACTACAAAAATTTTAGGTATTATCTCTGCTTTCTTACCTTATAAACAGGTCCAAACCCACCTTCTCCAAGCTTGTTTGCAACAGAAAAATCATCTGTTGCTGCCTTAATAACAGCAAAGTCAAACTGCAGCAACTCGGCTGTGAAAATTCCATCCTCGTCTCGTTCTCGCAAAGGAAGACCTTGAAACGCATTCAAAATGTGCATGTGTTGGTCAGTTTTAGCCAAAATGGTAACATATTCAGGTGTAGATAGAAATTCAGTTGCAGGAAACACTAGAAATTACAATAAATGGCATGGTGCGAGGATAGTTTCGAAGATGTTAAGCAAGAATGAGTAATTGGGAAGAATACGAACATTTAAACTGAATTTAAACTTACTCTCTACTCTCTCCATTGAATTTGCATGCTTTCTCTTTCTAAATATTAAGACAACGGAAATGGCGACAATCAGGATTAATCCAGCAACAGAGGTGACAACAATGATAATGATGGTTCTAGCTCTGTTACTTTGTTCTCCTGCAAATTCAGCGGTCCCGTTGATTGAATCAGAATTGAAATCATACGAGATGATAGTTTAATACTCTACTGATAATTATGACTGCAAAATTTAATAGTAAAATAAGTGTTAGTTCACACCAGTATTTGAGATTTTTATTACAAAACCTTGTCCTTTATTAGAGAATATGGTAGATGATTAAATAAGGCCCAGTTAATGGCTAAAACCGTGTAAACTTACCGACTGGCGGAGGCTGTGGTGCCAACAACGATGGAGGCGGTGGTGAGGGCAATTCGCTGTAGAAGCGGGAGTTCTCATACCTTAGGATACAAACAGCCGGAATCACCCGTGCTCCGATCGATCCATTACAACACGAAGGAATATATCGTATGGCTCGATTCAAGCAATCCTCGCATTCCACCTTCGATAAGTCAGGAGCGCACTGAAGGAACCCGTAAATGGTCTGGAACGATGGGGCTTCGATTGTTCCTCTCGCCAACTTGAGAGTAGACGAGCCTGATGCAGCTTCATCTCTCAATCTTTCCAATAAGCTTCTGAGAGCTTGATTGTATCCATTAACGTCTGTTACGGTTTGTCGATTGTAAAGAGCTGGAATATCACTGTTGCTACTTATGGAGTTGTTTGAATAACGAAGCAGGTAAGTGTCGTACAATCCCACCGCCTCAGTTTGGTTCGGACAACTCTCTCTAATCTTTATAGTGGCGTTATAAACCCAGCTTCGGCATTCGTCGATTGGCCGGTCTCCTCTACAAAGAGCGACGGCGTTCGCTCTGTCTGGGCCATCTCCAGCCGAGAAATTGTAATAACCATAGTCGATGTTGGTGTTGGAAGACATTGCAGAAAGTACGGTATCGAGATTTTGTTAGAATTTTTGGAACACTTATGTAATCAAATGAATGTATACAGCCATCAATTATATTAAGTCAAATATTTTGTGGTCTATTTTGAAATAAGGAATTTGATTTAGGGCATAAATGTCATGAATATTTATTGTGGATACCATATGCGGTATTTCTAATTTGATGAAGGGGCCAAATTAGAAATAGGCAAAAGTTTATAATTGCTATAAAGCAATTAGGTTATGGTCCCCAAAATGTAGAGTGAAAAGGTATCTCTTCGTATCCCCATCAACAGAGAGAGATTTGGAAACCCTAAGGAAATTCTACATTCTGGAAGATCAAAACCGTTATTCACTATGGCTAAAGATTCAGGTACGCTTCCGTTTTCCTCTTTATATTTAATCAAGAACAGATCTGTGATTCTCTGATGTGGTTTCGTTTGGGATTAGAAACACAGTAATTCTAGAGATCTAATTTAACAATTGGTATCAAAGCCCTTAATCTTGTTCTTGATTTGAGATTTGAGGATGATAGATTTAATTTTGGGATGATCTTCGACCAATTTACTTTCTGTAGATTCAGTTTCTGTTGAAGCCCTATTTTGTTGTCGATAAAGCAGGTTTATTTTCTGTTGACGTTTAAAAAAAAAAAAAAAAAACGTCTCTCGCTCACTGGTTTTTTGGTTAATTGAAAAGCGTCGCTCATTGTTTAATCTCACTGCTTTCTCTCTCAAGTTTTCTCTTTCTGGGTTTCTTCAATGGCGGATCCTTTCTGATGAAATAAACAAGGCATTTTTTTTTTAATTCAAAGAAAACAATGAACTTTTTAGTCTGGTCCACGTCTTCTTTGACCAATAAAGTTTTTCATGGAAATTGATTATTTTATTATTACTTTTTCCATGCTCCTTTGACCGAGGCATATTTTGATGAAATAAATTTTCCTTTTACCAAGAATATAGTGCTTGAGATTCAGATTCACTTCTGGAGATTTATTTATTTTATATTATTATTTATTTAATTCGATTTAATTCATTTAATTGGCATACTATATAATAAACTGATTATGGTTCATCATTCTGATTGAATAAATTGAAATAAGATGTCGCCAAAGTGACCTCTCTTATGTAGATTATTTATGACGAATTTTGAATGTTGTAAGTGTGTAAGTTCATGCGATTATTAATCGACCCAAAGGACGATTAATAGTTGGCCGAACTACATAATTACCTGTGATAGTAAACATGTAACAATTATAAGGATTTTACATGAGAATAATAAATCATTCCAAAGAGGGGTTTGTTATTTGTCATGCATTATTGTTAGTGTTTGATTATTACTGCAAGAGTATCACTTGCAGTTAATTTTACTGTCCAAAGACTTGAAATTAATGGTGCACTAGGTATCTTGAGATGGGATTTGCCAATTAATTTTGAATTTTATTGATAATTATGGTTGTGAGCATGTTATTTATTTATTTTTAATGTTCTTTTTCAGTGAATGTTGCTAATATTTCTGCCAACTTAAGTTCAGTACCGGTCCTTAATGGTACTAACTTTAAGGACTGGAAGGAGAACATTCAGATAGTTCTCGGGTGCATGGACATGGACCTTGCGATTCGGACGGAGAAACCCACTACTCCTACGGCAATTAGCTCCTCTGAAGAGAGAGCTAGATTTGAGAAGTGGGATCGCTCCAACCGCATGAGTCTGATGATCATCAAGCGCGCCATTTCGGAGGTGTTTAGGGGTGCAGTGTCTGAGGACATCACCAATGCTAAGGATTACCTTGCAGAAATCGAAAAGCGTTTTGCCAAAAGCGATAAGGCTGAAACAAGCACTATTCTAAAGAGCTTGATTTCAATGAAGTATAAGGGCAAGGGAAACATAAGGGAGTACATCATGGAGATGTCTAATCTTGCTTCGAAATTGAAGGCACTAAAGCTGGATTTGCATGAGGATTTACTTGTGCATCTCATTCTGATTTCTCTTCCGGTTCAGTTCAACCACTTTAAGATCAGTTTTAACTGTCAGAAGGAAACGTGGAGTTTGAATGAACTGATTTCTCACTGTGTCCAAGAGGAAGAGAAATTGATGCAAGAGAAGACAGAAAGTGCTCATCTGGCAAGCACCTCTAAGGACAAGGGCAAGAAAAGAAAGAATGTGGATGCTGCGGGTCCGAGTGAAAAGAAACAACATAAAGGTGGTGACCTTTGTTTCTTCTGCTATAAACCCGGACACATGAAGAAGGAGTGTGCCAAGTATCGCGCGTGGCGCGAGAAGAAAGGTACATTTCTTAATTTGGTTTGTTCTGAAGTTAATTTAGCTTCAGTACCTAGAAATACTTGGTGGTTAGATTCCGGTGCTACTACTAACATCAGTATTTCAATGCAGGGTTGCCTGAGCTACCGAAAGCCAAGTGATGCTGAAAGAAGTATCTATGTGGGCGATGGAAAGTCGGTAGAAGTGGAAGCAATTGGTCACTTTAGATTGTTGCTTAGTACTGGTTTCTATTTGGATTTAATGGATACTTTTGTTGTACCGTCGTTTAGACGGAATTTGGTTTCTGTTTGTTATTTGGACAAATCTGGTTACAATTGTTCCTTTGGAAACAATCAGTTTATGTTATCTATTAATTATAATGTTGTTGGAACTGGTTCACTAATGCAATATGACAATCTCTATTTGCTTGATACAAATGCTTCATATCATGAAACCCTAAATGTTGAATCCAAAGGTACAAAACGAAAGCTAAATAATGATAATTCGGGTGCATTGTGGCACAAGCGCTTAGGTCACATCTCTAGAAATAGAGTTGAACGACTTGTGTCGGATGGAATTCTAAATTCCATTGATTTTGCAGACTTTAATGTCTGTATTGAATGTATTAAAGGAAAACAAACCAAAGGCAAGAAATTAGGTGCATATCGGGCTACGGAAGTCTTAGAATTGATACATGCGGATGTTTGTGGACCGTTTCCAACACCTTCTTGGAATGGTCAACGCTATTTTGTATCATTCATAGAAGATTTTTCGAGATATGCATACATATTTCTTATTCATGAAAAGGCTCAAACATTGGACGTGTTCAAGTCATTCAAGGTTGAAGTTAAAAATCAACTCGACAAAAGGATAAAGAAAATAAAGTCTGATCGTGGTGGTGAATACTACGGTCGGTACGATGGTTCGTGTGAACAACGTCCAGGGCCTTTTGCCAAATACCTAGAAGAGTGTGGTATCGTCCCACAATACACCATGCCGGGCTCTCCAAGCATGAATGGTGTAGCAGAAAGACGAAATCGCACGCTACAGGACATGGTAAGGAGTATGGTTAGCCATTCATCCTTGCCGGAATCACTCTGGGGTGAGGCACTAAAGACGGCAGCATACATTCTGAATAGAGTGCCGACAAAAGCAGCTGCTAAAACACCTTTTGAGCTTTGGTTAGGGCGACAGCCTAGTCTGAAGCATTTTCATGTTTGGGGATGTCCAACTGAGGCAAGGCCTTATAGGCCAAATGCAAATAAGTTGGATCCCAAGACTGTGAGCAGCTATTTTATTGGCTATTCTGAGCGATCAAGGGGCTATAAGTTTTACGATCCCAAATCAAGGTCAATTTTTGAGACGGGTACAGCTATATTCTTCGAGGATATTGAGTTTGGAGGGAAGAATAAAATAAAGGACTTTGTCTTTGAGGAAGAATCAATTTCCACTACGGTGAATGAGGAGTTGATTCATATTCCGATTGCTTTAGACAATGATCAGGATTCCACTCTGGTTATGAATAATATCGGAATTCCAGAAAATCAAGACATTGTTGATCTCCCAGAGGTACAAACTCAACAACCTCTTGAAGAAGCAATTGAGGTTCAAGTGCCATTACGTCGGTCCACGAGAGAAAGAAGAAATGCTATTTCGGATGACTATGAAGTATTTCTTCAGGAACATGAGGATAATATTGGCATAATGGAAGATGATCCTATCAACTTTCGTCAAGCCATAGAAAGTTCCAATTCGGTAAAGTGGGTCGAAGCAATGAATGAGGAGTATAAGTCAATGCAAGACAATAAAGTTTGGGAACTTGTCCCATTACCAGAAGGTACAAAACCTGTTGGTTGTAAATGGATTTTTAAGACCAAAAGGGATTCAAAGGGTAATGTGGAGAAGTATAAAGCTCGTCTTGTGGCAAAAGGCTTTACTCAAAAATACGGGGTTGACTATAAAGAGACTTTTTCTCCGGTTTCAACTAAGGACTCTTTTAGAACAATCATGGCACTTGTTGCGCATTTCGATATGGAGCTACATCTGATGGATGTAAAGACAGCGTTTCTCAATGGCGACATTGATGAAACGATTTATATGGTGCAGCCAGAAAACTTTGTGTCTGGAGACCCAAAGAATATGGTTTGCAAATTAAAGAAATTCATCTATGGGCTTAAACAAGCGTCTCGTCAGTGGTACCATAGATTTCACGAAATAATTCTCTCATTTGGTTTTGAAGCGAATTTAATCGATGATTGTGTGTATCACAAGTTCAGTGGGAGTAAGCACATATTTTTGGTTCTATATGTGGATGACATTTTGCTTGCCACAAACGATATAGGCTTATTGCACCAAACCAAGAGTTTTTTGTCAAGAAATTTCGAGATGAAAGACCTTGATGAGGCCTCATTTGTATTAGGAATTCAGATACATCGAGATCGTTCTCGAGGTATTCTTGGATTGTCACAAATAAGCTATATCGATAAAGTACTTAAAAGATTTGGCATGCAAGATTGTAAACCAGGTAACACCCCGGTCGCTAAGGGAGATAAGTTTAATCTCAAACAATGCCCTAAGGGAAGTCTTGAAATTCAAGAAATGCAAAAGATTCCCTATGCTTCGGCGGTAGGAAGTCTTATGTATGCTCAAGTTTGTACGCGTCCGGATATTGCGTACATAGTTGGTGTGTTGGGCAGATATCTAAGCAACCCTAGGTATGGATCACTGGAAAGCAGCCAAAAGGGTTATGAGATACCTGAAAAGAACTAGGAATTACATGCTCACATATAGGAGGTCAGATCATCTTGAGATCATTGGGTATTCTGACTCCGATTTTGCAGGATGCCAAGACAGTATGAGATCCACTTCGAGTTACATTTTTATGTTAGCTGATGGAGCCATTTCTTGGAGAAGTGCCAAACAGGCACTTACAGCTTCCTCCACTATGGCAGCAGAATTTGTTGCTTGTTACGAGGCATCAAATCATGCGATATGGCTGAAGAACTTTGTCACTGGGCTGCGTATTCTGGAAGGGATTGAAAGACCCCTTGGGTTATTTTGTGACAATAAATCAGCTGTGTTATATTCCAACAACAATAGGAGCTCGACGAAGTCGAAACATATTGACATCAAGTTCCTTGTTGTGAAAGAAAGGGTACAAAGTGGACAGATTTCTATAGAACACTTAGGTACAAACTCCATGGTAGCGGACCCCCTGACAAAGGTTTTGCCGCCTAATGTCTTTCATGAGCATACTGCTCGTATGGGTGTCGTAGAGATGGATGATCTCTAGTTTGAGTGGGAGTTTGTAGTTTGGTCGTTTTTCAGTTTGCTTGTTTTATAGACAGTTATTTATGTATTTTTATTCTGATAAGAAATGAAGTATTATTCAGTTCATTACACTTTGTACAATTATGTCTAAAGTCTGATCTCATTAAAGTTAAGTAGGACCAGTTGAAAATTGACATGAACAGATCACCTTGCATGTAATTTTCATGCCACTAATTCATGATTGATCTATGTCATTTAGTCATGTTGATGTACGTGACCATTGATGGGTTTAGTTGTGATTGATACAACGAAGACCGCTTTGATCCTATGTCAATATGATTAATGGACGAGATTGTTCGGAATGTCCTCAGATTTGATGACAATACATGTGCACACTAAGGATATAGCATTCATTATATTGTATATGTGTCCAGTGGGAGATTGTTAGAATTTTTGGGACACTTATATAAATAATCAAATGAATGTATATGGTCATCAATTATATTAAGTCAAATATTATGTGGTCTATTTTGAAATAAGGAATTAGACTTAGGGCATAAATGTCATGAATATTTATTGTGGATACCATATGCGGTATTTCTAATTTGATGAAGAGGCCAAATTAGAAATAGGCAAAAGTTTATAATTGCTATAAATCAATTAGGTTATGGTCCCCAAAATGTAGAGTGAAAAGGTATCTCTTCGTATCCCCATCAACAGAGAGAGATTTGGAAACCCTAAGGAAATTCTACATTCTGGAAGATCAAAACCGTTATTCACTATGGCTAAAGATTCAGGTACGCTTCCGTTTTCCTCTTTATATTTAATCAAGAACAGATCTGTGATTTTCTGATGTGATTTCGTTTGGGATTAGAAACACAGTAATTCTAGAGATCCTAACTTAACAGATTTCTCTTGAAGGGGCTTTCGTTGGTGTAGAAACCAGCGTTTCCATAGCACCTTGTAAACTGAAAATCCGGTTGGGAAAAAGAGGAATAGACAGAGAGTTTGAAACATAAAGAAACGAGGAAAAACGATCTGAAAGTGAGAGATTCCATTATCGTTGTAAATGCTTGTTGTTCGGCAAACCTAATATAAATAGCAGGAAATAACGCCGGACTGATTCTTATCGTTTAGGTGCCGCGCTTTTGAAAATTTAACGGTCAGAGCAAACTTTTCTTCCCATTGGAGTCTAGACAGAGTTTTATTTTGACAGAGCATGGTCCAGAAGCTAGTTTTCAAGCCAACTCCTTTGACTTTCTTCCTCCATTTCTGCCTGGATATAACTATAAATTTACGAAGTTTTTAATTTGAAAAAATTTCAATTTAGGCCGACGAGTTCAATGGTCAAGTGTAACATAATATTTATTTTTTATCCAATCAACTTTTATCGTTAACATAATTTGTAATTCAACACTTCTCGTTAATTTTTTCGTTAAACCATACACGTCAATTGGCCCTTAACATTTATTTTTAACCCAATCAACCTTTATCATTTATATAATTTGTAATTTAATCTCTCTCAGTTAATTTTTTCGTTAAACTTTACCCCATACACGTGACCTTTAAAATTTTAATATTATCATTTTTTCACTTCCCTCTCTCTCTCTCTCTCTGAAACACTACATCATCTGGCCAAGCTCTCTCTCTCTTAGCGCACCATGCCCGTCGCCACTCTTTCCACCTCCCTCTCCCTTCCACGTTTCTTGTCGTCCCTGCCCAAGACTGCCATTTTCCGCTCTTCTCTACCCTGCCTCTTCAGCCAGGTTTCCCTCCCACCATGGCTGCGACGCGTGCCCTCATGTAATCTATGGTGTCTCCAAGTATGGCAGTTCTGTCCATCTGTTCATAATATACCACCCGATAGCTTCCTTCCGATTCGGACAAAGCCGCGGCAGGAGGATCCTCGAGTTGTTTAGGCAGCTCCGGCAAGCAGCGGAATCGATGTCGCCCCTGCAAACCCCGATTGCGTTGGCGGCGTTGGAATTTTGGCCGAGAGAGAAATTGAAAAATCCGTAGTAGACGTAGTCAAGTGTCAAAATGGAGGAGACGAGGTTGTGGAGGTTGGCGCTGTAGGAGTCGTTGGCAGTGTAATTCCCATTGCCTTCTCGATGCAATTGTGGTAACGGAAGCCTGGCTGTGCGCTAAGTGGTGTTGAGAAGAAGAAGAAGAAGAAGAAGAGAATCAGGAGGCGAGTTACAGCCATTTCCTCAAGCTTTCCCGATCGAACGACGCTGCAATACACTGGACGCTCGTCTTCCGCAAACCCAATAAGAATAGCAGGAAAACGGAGAAAAGATTCCGCCGGACTGAGTCTTACCGTGTAGGTGCAGCATGTTTGAAATTTAAACGATAAGACTAAGCCCTCCTTTCCATTGAAGTCTAGAAAGTCTTCACACGCCATAATCCACAGGATAGTTTTCCAGGCAACCTTCTTTGACTTTCTCTCATTTTTTAAAGTTCTATAATTTTATTTTTTTCTAAATATAATGTTAAACTATATAATAAAATAAAAATCACCCAAATCTTTTAATCTTAAAAAACAGAGTGCAAAAATATAAAATATATGCAATCTCTGAGAGAAATACATAATTTTTATGTGTACTTCACTGATTAATTAATGTAAAATAGTGTGCGAACGTGCAATACGGTGTTGTTTCCGGGGATAATTGTCTTGTTCTATATTCTTCTTAGCTCACAAGTTGAGTAAGAGCTAGCGAGGATAGAGGTCACTGTTAGTGATTATAGATTCATTTGAATAGCCGATTGAGTTCCTCTTGGAACCTGCTGGCTCTGTCTTCTCTGCTTCGACGACGGTGCTGCTCGTATAAAATGCAGGTCCGGCTGGGACGGGGAGGGAGAGAGAGAAGCTGTTGAGCATTAGAACCACGGACGCCATTGTCGGTCTTCGGGCCGGGTCTTCTTGAACGCACAACAGCCCGATGTGAATGCATCTCATCATTTCATTTTTGGAACCTGATGTCAGTGTTGGGTCTATTACGTTTGAACCTCTTCCTTCTCTCCAGCTATTCCAAACCTGAAACGATTTCATTTAATCACGAGGCTTCAATTGCAATTTATGCTGACATGATTACTGTTAATACTTACAAAACTCAAGAGGTCTTCCACTCTTTCTCCGTTCTTTTGGCCGCTAACTATCTCAAGAATTATTACGCCAAAGCTGTACACATCAGATTTGACTGAAAACTGTCCGTGGAAGACATATTCTGGTGACATATAACCACTGTAAAATCCAATACAAGAAGACTTGATCAAAAGCAATAAAAGGCGATAGGATAAACATAACATAAGTTTTATGATACTTACTATGTACCTACTACCCTGCTAGTGTTCCCTTGCGTCTCGTCCAGTTCAAACAGTTTTGCCATTCCAAAATCTGCTATTTTGGCATTCATTTCTGCATCTAACAAATGTTGCTGGCTTTGAGATCACGATGAATAATTCTAATCCGAGAGTCTTCATGAAGATAGAGTAGTCCTCGAGCAATACCACCTATGATTTTGAATCTCCTGTCCCAGTCTAAATTTGTCCGTCTTTGTGGATCTATATACTCAGACAATATATCAACAGTCAATAACTTTTCCATCTTCCATATCTATATACTTGATACAATAAGTGCTAACCTTTCCAAGCTCTGCAAAATATATAGTTAAGCTATAAAATGAATTTTGAGTAAAAAGTGTTGGAAACATAGAGCATACCAAATATAAATTGATCAAGGCTTGCATTGGGCACAAATTCATAAACAAGAAGCCTCTCATTTCCTTGAAAGCTGAATCCTAAGAGCCTGACTAAGTTCCGGTGTTGAAGCTTACCAACCAAGACAACTTCATTTTTAAATTCAAGGTCTCCCTGGCCTGAGTTCCTCGAAAGCCTCTTCACGGCAATGCTTTCTCCATTAGATAGCTTACCCTGGAATATGGATCAGCAGCTATTAGACAAATTTGAGACTACTACAAAAAATTTAGATATTGTCTTTGTAACGACCCCTTATCCCAGCAAGATATTGTCCGCTCTGGGGATTGGGCCGTAGCCCAATATCCTCCCCTCACGACTTTGTTTGGCGAGAACTTCCCAGTTGGGCCCCATCGTACATACTTACATATCTGGGTCATCACAGTCTCTGCTTTCTTACCTTATAAACAGGTCCGAACCCACCTTGTCCAAGCTTGTTTGCAAGCGAAAAATCATCTGTTGCTGCCTTAATAACAGCAAAGTCAAATTGCAGCATCTCGGCTGTGAAAATTCCATCCTCGTCTCGTTCTGGCAAAGGAAGACCTTGAAACGCATTCAAAATGTGCATGTGTTAGTCAGTTTTAGCCAAAATGGTAACATATTCAGGAGTAGCTAGAAATTCAGTTGCAGGAAACACTAGGAATTACAATAAATGGCATGGTGCGAGGATAGTTTCGAAGATGTTAAGCAAGAATGAGTAATTGGGAAGAATACGAACATTTAAACTGAATTTAGACTTACTCTCTACTGTCTCCATTGAATTTGCATGCTTTCTCTTTCTAAATATTAAGACAACGGAAATGGCGACGATCAGGATCAATCCAGCAACAGAGGTGACAACAATGATAATGATGGTTCTAGCTCTGTTACTTTGTTCTCCTGCAAATTCAGCGGTCCCGTTGATTGAATCAGAATTGAAATCATACGAGATGATAGTTTAATACTCTACTGATAATTATGACTGCAAAATTTAATAGTAAAATAAGTTTTAGTTTACACCAGTATTTGAGATTTTGATTACAAAACCTTGTCCTTTATTAGAGAATATGGTAGATGATTAAATAAGGCCCAGTTAATGGCTAAAACCGTGTAAACTTACCGACTGGCGGAGGCTGTGGTGCCAACAACGATGGAGGCGGTGGTGAGGGCGATGGAGGCGGTGGTGAGGGCGATTCCCTGAAGAATTGGAAGTTCTCATACCTTAGGATACAAACAGCCGGAAACACCCGTGCTCCGACCGCTCCATTACAACACGAAGGAATACGTCGTATGGCTCGATTCAAGCAATCCTCGCATTCCACCTTCGATAAGTCAGGAGCGCACTGAAGGAACCCGTAAATGGTCTGGACGATGGGGCTTCGATTGTTCCTGTCGCCAACTTGAGGGTAGACGAGCCTGATGCAGCTTCATCTCTCAATCTTTCCAATAAGATTCTGAGCGCTTGATTGTATCCACCTAACGTCTGATACGGTTTGTCCGATTGGCAATAGCTGGAATCTCACTGTTGCTACTTATGGAGTTGTTTGAATAACGAAGCAGGTAAGTGTCGTACAATCCCAACGCCTCAGTTTGGTTCGGACAACTCTCTCTAATCTTTATAGTGGCGTTATAAACCCAGCTTCGGCATTCGTCGATTGGCCGGTCTCCTCTACAAAGAGCGACGGCGTTCGCTCTGTCTGGGCCATCTCCAGCGGAGAAATTGTAATAACCATAGTCGATGTTGGTGTTGGAAGAAATTGCAGAAAGTACGGTATCGAGATTACTCTTGAAGCGGCTTTCGTTGGTGTAGAAACCAGCGTTTCCATAGCACCTTGTCAGCTCAAAATCCGGTTGGGAAAAAGAGGAATAGACAGAGAGTTTGAAACACAAAGAAACGAGGAAAAACGATCTGAAACTGAGAGATTCCATTATCGTTGTAAATACTTGTTGTTCGGCAAACCTAATATAAATAGCAGGAAATAACGCCGGACTGATTCTTATCGTTTAGGTGCCGCACTTTTGAAAATTCAACGGTCAGAGCAAACTTTTCTTCCCATTGGAGTCTACAAAGATATTTTCAACAGACCGTGAACGATAAGTGAGGTGGTGTGGTTTTCCTTCATTAATAACTAGCGACCCCCCCGAAGGAGGACTTCCTCCTGTTGGTCTTCTCTTTACGCGTGAACCTGTCTTCATAAATGCAGAGTTCATTCTTCAAAACAAAGAAGAAAATAAGAGTGATAGAGAAATAGGGAGAAGACGAAGACTGACGCGAGCTGCTATCGTGCCCTTCGTGAGATTTAACCGCAATCTCAAAACTGAGAGATGCCATTAATGCCAATGCTTCTTCTTCCGCAAACCTGATCGAAATAGCTGGAGAACGGATATAGTCTCAACAATTAATTATGTAAATCAATATTTACAGCAATAGAAATTAAGTCATAGTTTTTGCTGCAATCATTAAACGAGAAGAAGAGGTGAAAAATGCTTCAAGCAAACCAGTAAAGCCAGTCAAATTAAGTACAGAGCTTATGGAAAGATCCAGTTTTGAAGCTATTAATAAGGATCATCTTGGGTGCAGATCAGAAATTGTTAAATCGTTTCTGGTCTGATTGGAGTTGATTTCATCTTCTTTGCGAGAACTGTATCTTGCCACCAGCAAGGCTGGTCTTCCTGGTTGTGGAAGAAGCATTCCTTCGCTACCGAGCATCATGAGTACAGTCGACATTGTCGGTCTCTCACTTGGATCTTCTTGAGTGCACAGCAACCCGATGTGAACGTGCCTAACAACTTCATCTCTGCTGCACCAACCAGCAGAAGGGTCGACTAGATCAGTCCATCTGCCGTCGTTCCATATTTGCCATACCTGAATCATCCACTCGAAGTGTAAGAATGTATCTTTACGGATAATACTACATGCAAAATAGAGAAATTTAAAATAATTCAGATCAAACTGAACATAATCTAGATCACTGAATTCTAACAAACATGGTAAAGCAAGACTCTTTTCTTCGTGACGTAATTGAGGAGAAAGTGTACTTACGTATGCTTGTAGACTAGAAGCAATTTTGGTCCGATGAAAACCGGTGCTCTTTTGTCCGGTTATGGTCTCCAACAAGAGTATTCCGAAGCTAAAAACATCGGATTTTATGGAGTATAATCCCTCCATAGCATATTCCGGAGCCATATACCCGCTGCCAAATAAAATTCGAGAAAATTTATGGTTGTCGAATGCCTGAAGTTTCAATTTTTGAAAAACTTACTAGGTGCCAACAACGGTTGCAGTATTAGATTCTGCCTCACACCCTGCAAAGATCCTGGCCATTCCAAAATCAGAGATTTTGGGGTTCATGTCTTGATCCATTAACACGTTTGAAAGATCAAGGTTAGTGACTCGATGTTATAAAGTGTTGTGACACTTTGTATGACACCGGTTATAAATACGATATAAGACAATATTAAAATGCGGAAATAAAGAACACAAGAGGTTGGTAACGCAGTTCGGCAATCAGCCTACATCTGCGGGGCCACGCCCAGATATGAAAACATTTCACAAGTTCAACCAAGGTTACAAGACACTCGGACTTAAAACAAAATAAGACTCCCTCTTATCTTTGATGCCGCCTCCGTCAACCTTCACAAGTGAAACTGTTTTGCGAGCTCCCCTCGACTTTGAAACGATCCCTCCCGAGATCTAAATACGACAAGCTCCCCTTGTCGAAGATGACTCCTCCCGGAATCCGTGTATGGCAAGATCTCCTTGCCCACGATAAAGATGACAAGCTCCCCTTGTCAATAAATAGAACTCCTCCAGAGTTCCAAGGCAGTCTCCTCTCAAGACTGGATAATAATGAAGATCACAAGTATAAACTCCTATGATACTGTCTGTGACGCTTGACAATGTCTTACGATATCATCACCTAGAACAGGCTTCAACAAACCAGTCTTCTACAAGACCGAATCAATAATCACATACACCACACAGAAACGTGGGTGAAGAAATAAAGACGCTCAGATGAATAGAGAAATTCCCCACCAAAGAATAATAGCGTCGGCACCTTTCACCATAGAAAGAAAAGACTTTTATATGAAACGCAAGGTGCAGATCTGTTTCTAATCAATATCTTCTCGAAACAGACTATTCATTCAAAAGATCCTTTCCCACGAAGTCAGCCTAAGGATCCGAAAATCTCTGCCTAACAAACTTGCCGCAGAAACACTTTCAATGACACTTTAGGAAAGTATCCCAAATAATTAGGAATATGAACCAAGTTTGTTACGATTCCTTTTTCAACAAATCTTATTTGAATTGACGAAATATTCTGCCAAATATATTCTCCAAAATATAAGGATAAACTGATATATATTCCAAACCAATATAATTTCTAAAAACATAACTTACCAAATATAATAGGTTGCCAAAAATATAATGCCAACACATAATAGCATTAACAACGTTACTAGCTTTCAAGTCTCTATGAATGATTTTGAGCCGAGAGTCTTCATGCAGATAAAGGACTCCGCGCGCGATCCCTCGGATAATATTCAGACGCGTATTCCAATCAAGTTTTGCTCGTTTTAGCGAATCTAAATACGAAAAGATTAAGGTTTCATACATTCGAATTCAGTTTATCTAAGATGAAGAATTTTTGAAAAATAAAAAAGAAGTATTGACCGAAGAGAAAGACGTCTAGGCTGCTGTTGGGCATGTATTCATAGACTAGCAGCTTCTCATCTCCATATGCACAAAACCCCAGAAGTCTTACCAAATTCTTGTGTTGAAGTTTGATTATCAGCATCACTTCAGTTATGAACTCTCTTGCACCCTGCGCAGAACAATTTGCTAGCCTCTTCACAGCAACTTCCTTCCCATCGTCTAGTCTACCCTGTCAAATTACCAGTTCAGAGTTTTCACAGGGCAAATTGCTAAAAGATTAAGAATTTCAGGCTTGTGGAGCCACTGTTTGTGACCCTTTAATGCCGTGCCTTATACGACCTTGTATACAGGGCCAAATCCGCCTTCTCCGAGCTTGTTTGACTCGGAGAAATGATCAGTTGCAGCAGATAGAGATGCAAAGTCGATAAAAGGAAACTCCTGATCTTTTGATTTATATATTCCCTCGAGTTTTCGAATTTGAATTTCTGTCGGAGTTGGATCGTCGATGCTTCCAAGAGTTCGATCCTTCCCTGATTGTAAACAAAAAACACGAATGACAAACAAGATTACAGAATTCAATAACATTATTGATATAAGTCACGCTTTACTTCTCTTTCTGATTGCAAGAATATAGGCAGAAAAACCCACGAGCGTGTTGAGAAAAAGTCCTCTAATGCTAACACTTTATCAAGAATGCACAACGGAATAAAATATCTTTTTCTCTCTTTGTGTAATCAAATAGGCAAAATGACTAAACCAATAATAATAAACAGTAATCAATCACCAAATCATAACGAGATGAGCACACCAAATTTTAGCGTGGAAAACCCTCAAAATAGAGAGTAAAAAACCACGGGACCCGTAGGCCGCTTAAACAACCTTCCACTATATCTCAAATAATGGGTACAACCAAATAGTTCTCTCTACTTCATCAAGCTAGAGGCATGCTATAATATCATCAAGATTAAACAACAATCTTGGAACACAACAAAAACAAGAGAGGATAATCTAGGGCATAAAATTGCAGTTCTGATTTTACCCTATCTGACAGCCTTAGAAAGCACAAAACACGATCTCCACCGTTCAGAATGTACCTCTGTATGTCGCGAACCTACTGTCAAAATTTCAAGACGATCCAACGGTTGAATCTTGAGAAAATGGAATTCGTTTCTCAGCTGCCCTGAAAAATCCGAATCTCCTTTTCTTCCTTCTTCTCTCCTTTTTCTTTTTTGCTATATCACACACACTAGGGTTTGTTTTCAATAAACCCATATAACTCAGCCCCAAATATGGGCCGAGCCCAACAAATCTCCCCCTCGGCTCATATATCGGGCTTTAGCATGCCCGCTTTCTGCCTGCAAGTCTTAAGTTTTTCTTGTGACAAAGTTTTTGTCATCATGTCTGAACCATTCTCGCTTGTATGAATCTTCTCAAGTTGTAGTAGCTTCGATTCTAACACTTCACGAATCCAATGATATCTCACATCAATATGCTTCATACGCGAGTGAAAGGTGGAGTTCTTGCTGAGATAAATTGCACTTTGACTGTCGCAGTACAAAACTAATTTATCTTGTTCATGTCCCAATTCTTGTAAGAACTTTTTCATCCATAAAACTTCTTTGCAAGCTTCTGTAATTGCAATATATTCTGCCTCTGTAGTTGACAAAGCAACGCAATCCTAGAGTTTAGACTGCCATGAAACAGCTCCCCCTGCAAAGGTAACCATATACCCTGATGTAGACTTCCTTGAGTCCATGTCACCAGCCATATCTGCATCTGTGAAACCATCCAACACAGGCTTACCATTTCCAAAGCACAAACACAACTTGGAAGTACCTCTTAGATACCTGAGTATCCATTTTACTGCTGCCCAATGCTCTTTTCCATAATTACAGAGAAAACGACTAACAACGCTGACTGCATGAGCAATATCTGGTCTTGTACACACCATGGCATACATTAAGCTACCCACTGCCGATGCATAAGGCACTTTCTTCATCTCTTGTTTATCATTCTCACTTGTAGGGCATTGCTTGGCGCTCAGCTTAAAGTGACCTGCAAGTGGAGACACAACAGGCTTTGCATTGCTCATGTTAAACCTGTCAAGAACTTTCTCTATGTACCTCTCTTGAGATAACCACAGTTTATTTTTCTTTCTGTCACGAATAATCTTCATGCCAAGAATCTGTTTAGCCGGACCTAAATCCTTCATGGCAAATGATTCACTAAGCTTTCTCTTCAACTTCTCTATCTTAGCAGCATCATGTCCAACAATCAACATGTCATCAACATATAGCAAGAGAATAACAAAATCACTGTCAGAGAATTTCTTTATAAAAACACAATGGTCAGAAGTAGTCTTACTGTACCCATTCGCTTCCATAAAAATGTTGAACTTTTGTACCACTGCCTTGGTGCTTGTTTAAGCCCGTATAAACTCTTGTTCAATCTGCATACAAGATTTTCTTTCCCTTTAGCTTTAAAACCGTCAGGCTGATCCATATATATCTCCTCCTCTAAATCTCCATGGAGGAAAGCTGTCTTCACATCAAGTTGTTCCACCTCTAAGTCAAAACTAGCGGCAAGTCCCAAAACAACTCGAATTGAACTCATCTTGACGACAGGCGAGAAGATCTCATCAAAGTCAACACCTTTTGTCTGACTGAATCCTTTCACAACCAACCTTGCTTTATACCTTGGCTGTAAGCTATTTTCTTCTGACTTCAATTTGAAAACCCATTTGTTTTTCAAAGCTCTCTTGCCCTTCGGTAGTTTCACTAAGTCATAAGTGTTGTTCTCATGCAAGGACTTCAACTCATCTTGCATTGCATCCAACCACTCATTTTTCTTCTCATGTGACAAAACCTCCTGATAATTCTCGGGTTCTCCCCCTTCAGTAAGCAACATATAATCACTGGTAGGATATCTTTTAGAAGGTTCTCTGTCTCTAGTGGATCTTCTCAACTGAGGCTCAACTGGTGGCATTTCTAAGCTCTCTTCAACAGGTTCATTATCAGTTGGAAGAGAATTATCTACCTCTGCACCTCTGTTATCATTACTACACATTGTAGGTGGACGAACTATACCTGAGTCAACTTGCTCTTCATTACTAGACTCTGACTTTTCTGTCTTGTCAAAATCTGCAATGGTTTGATCTTCCAAAAAGACTGCATCTCTACTTCTGATAACTTTCTTGTTGACCGGATCCCAAAATCTGTATCCAGACTCCTCATGGCTGTACCCAATGAAAATGCATTGTCTTGTTTTACTATCAAGTTTAGATCTCTCATCTCTAGGGATGTGCACAAATGACCCGCAGCCAAAAACTCTCAAATGCTCATATGAAACATCTTTCCCTGACCAAACCCTCTGAGGCATATCATAATTCAAAGGAACTGAAGGTGAAAGATTTATCAAGTCAACCGCTAATCTCATTGCCTCCCCCCAAAAGGACTTCGGCAGCTTTGCATGAGAAAGCATACATCGAATCCTATCATTAATCGTGCGGTTCATTCTCTCTGCAACTCCATTATGCTGGGGCGTTTTTGGCTCTGTTTTCTTAAACTTGATCCCATGAGTTCTGCAATACTCTTCAAATGGCCCTCTATATTCACCACCATTATCTGAGCGAACACATTTCAACTTTATGCCAGTTTCTCTCTCAACTGATGCATGAAAAATTTTGAAAGTACCCAATGCCTGATCTTTAGATTTCAAAGCATAAGCCCACACCTTTCTGGAATTATCATCAATAAAGGTAATATAATACGAGCACCACCAAGACTTGTCGTGTCCATAGAACAAATATCAGTATGCACCAAATCCAACAAATTAGGTCTTCTAGACGGAGACAAAGTTTTAAAAGAAACCCTATGTTGTTTACCAGCCAAACAATGAGTGCATACCTCTAGCTCTGCAGTTTTCAAACCAGGAATTATCTGTTTTGATGAAGCTTCTGCATACCAGTCTTGCTCATGTGTCCAAGCCGCATATGCCATAGTTGAGTGGACGAATCATCAATTGCATTCACTTCTCCCCTGTAGGATGTAGCTTGCATCAAATAAAGAGAATTGTGTTTCTTTCCTCTGGCAACCACCAACGACTACTTAGTGAGCTTCCATTTACCTTCACCAAAGTGGCTATGAGATCCCTCATCATCAAGTACACCAGTGGAAATCAAATTTAAACGAATATCAGGAACATGCCTCACATTCTTCAGACGCAATCGACATCCAGCATCAGTATTCATGTAGACATCACCCATGCCTACGATCCTGCACATTGCATCATTCCCCATCTTCACATGACCAAACTCACCATCAATGTAGGTAGAAAACACATCACGCTGAGAAGTAACATGGTATGAAGCACCAGAATCAACTATCCAACGAGGATCCTGACATGTGAGATTAACACTGCTATCATCGCAGATAATGGTCACATCTCCATCTACAGCTGCTGTAGTATTAGCATCATCTATCTTGCTTTCGCCTTTCTGATTCTGTTTTTGTTCTCTCAACCATTTTCTGCAATTGAATTTCTTGTGCCCTGGCTTGTCACAATGGAAACATCTGAAGTCATTCCTTGTTTGAGACTTCCCTCTTGATCTATCATTGTTGTCACGACTTTTCTGATTTCTACTCTTGCTTCTACCTCGTCTCTTTGAAACTAAGACCTGAGTCTGCGTAGTTAGCCCTCGCTCCCTTCTTCTGTTTTCCTCATTCAACATACTCTCTTTTACCATCTTCATAGTAAGAACACCATTTGGAGCAGAATTTCCTAGAGAAACAACAAGAGTTTCCCAACTGTCAGGCAATGAACTAATCAAACATAAAGCATGTATCTCATCATCTAGCTTCATGTCAAGTGCTGCCAACTGATTTAGAATTCCCTGAAAAATATTCAAATGATCAGAAACTGGAGTTCCATCTGTATATCGAAGATACATCATTTCCTGAAAAGAAAAGCTTTATTCTGAGCATTCTTCTTTCATACAACTCCCTTAGAGTCTCCCAAACTTTGCTGGCATTTGTCTCATTGGCAACATGTTGATAAATACTATTATCAACCCACTGTCGAATTTTGCCAACGCTTTTCTGTTCAACTTGGCCCAATCCTTTTCAGACATCTCATTTGGTTTGCCCTCATCTCCCAAAAGTGTATCCTCATAATCTAGACAACATAATAGGTCTTCCATTCGCGACTTCCAAATCGAGTAATTTGTAGCCGTGAGTTTAACCATAGTATTGCTATTATTACTTGAATCCTCCATTTGATAGCACAAGAAAAAAAACCTCCAAAACAAACCTCGCTCTGATACCACTTGTTGAGAAAAAGTCCTCTAATGCTAACACTTTATCAAGAATGCACAACGGAATAAAATATCTTTTTCTCTCTTTGTGTAATCAAATAGGCAAAATGACTAAACCAATAATAATAAACAGTAATCAATCACCAAATCATAACGAGATGAGCACACCAAATTTTAGCGTGGAAAACCCTCAAAATAGAGAGTAAAAAACCACGGGACCCGTAGGCCGCTTAAACAACCTTCCACTATATCTCAAATAATGGGTACAACCAATAGTTCTCTCTACTTCATCAAGCTAGAGGCATGCTATAATATCATCAAGATTAAACAACAATCTTGGAACACAACAAAAACAAGAGAGGATAATCTAGGGCATAAAATCGCAGTTCTGATTTTACCCTATCTGACAGCCTTAGAAAGCACAAAACACGATCTCCACCGTTCAGAATGTACCTCTGTATGTCGCGAACCTACTGTCACAATTTCAAGACGATCCAACGGTTGACTCTTGAGAAAATGGAATTCGTTTCTCAGCTGCCCTGAAAAATCCGAATCTCCTTTTCTTCCTTCTTCTCTCCTTTTTCTTTTTTGCTATATCACACACACTAGGGTTTGTTTTCAATAAACCCATATAACTCAGCCCCAAATATGGGCCGAGCCCAACAAATCTCCCCCTCGGCTCATATATCGGGCTTTAGCATGCCCGCTTTCTGCCTGCAAGTCTTAAGTTTTTCTTGTGACAAAGTTTTTGTCATCATGTCTGAACCATTCTCGCTTGTATGAATCTTCTCAAGTTGTAGTAGCTCGATTCTAACACTTCACGAATCCAATGATATTCACATCAATATGTTCAATACGCGATGTGAAAGGTGGGCTTCTTGCTGAGATAAATTGCACTTGACTGTCGCAGTACAAAACTAATTTATCTTGTTCATGTCCCAATTCTTGTAAGAACTTTTTCATCCATAAAACTTCTTTGCAAGCTTCTGTAATTGCAATATTCTGCACTGTAGTTGACACAGCAACGCACTCCCTAGAGTTAGACTCGCCATGAAACCGCTCCCCTGCAAAGGTAACCATATACCTGATGTAGACTTCCTGAGGTCCATGTCACCAGCCATATCTGCATCTGTGAAACCATCAACACAGGCTAAATTTCAACGCAACCAACACAACTGGAAGTACTCTTAGATACCTGAGTATCCATTTTACTGCTGCCCAATGCTCTTTTCCCATAATATTTTTTTTTTTTTTTTTTTTTTTTTTTTTTTTTTTTTTTTTTTTTTTTTTTTTTTTTTTTTTTTTTTTTTTTTTTTTTTTTTTTTTTTTTTTTTTTTTTTTTTTTTTTTTTTTTTTTTTTTTTTTTTTTTTTTTTTTTTTTTTTTTTTTTTTTTTTTTTTTTTTTTTTTTTTTTTTTTTTTTTTTTTTTTTTTTTTTTTTTTTTTTTTTTTTTTTTTTTTTTTTTTTTTTTTTTTTTTTTTTTTTTTTTTTTTTTTTTTTTTTTTTTTTTTTTTTTTTTTTTTTTTTTTTTTTTTTTTTTTTTTTTTTTTTTTTTTTTTTTTTTTTTTTTTTTTTTTTTTTTTTTTTTTTTTTTTTTTTTTTTTTTTTTTTTTTTTTTTTTTTTTTTTTTTTTTTTTTTTTTTTTTTTTTTTTTTTTTTTTTTTTTTTTTTTTTTTTTTTTTTTTTTTTTTTTTTTTTTTTTTTTTTTTTTTTTTTTTTTTTTTTTTTTTTTTTTTTTTTTTTTTTTTTTTTTTTTTTTTTTTTTTTTTTTTTTTTTTTTTTTTTTTTTTTTTTTTTTTTTTTTTTTTTTTTTTTTTTTTTTTTTTTTTTTTTTTTTTTTTTTTTTTTTTTTTTTTTTTTTTTTTTTTTTTTTTTTTTTTTTTTTTTTTTTTTTTTTTTTTTTTTTTTTTTTTTTTTTTTTTTTTTTTTTTTTTTTTTTTTTTTTTTTTTTTTTTTTTTTTTTTTTTTTTTTTTTTTTTTTTTTTTTTTTTTTTTTTTTTTTTTTTTTTTTTTTTTTTTTTTTTTTTTTTTTTTTTTTTTTTTTTTTTTTTTTTTTTTTTTTTTTTTTTTTTTTTTTTTTTTTTTTTTTTTTTTTTTTTTTTTTTTTTTTTTTTTTTTTTTTTTTTTTTTTTTTTTTTTTTTTTTTTTTTTTTTTTTTTTTTTTTTTTTTTTTTTTTTTTTTTTTTTTTTTTTTTTTTTTTTTTTTTTTTTTTTTTTTTTTTTTTTTTTTTTTTTTTTTTTTTTTTTTTTTTTTTTTTTTTTTTTTTTTTTTTTTTTTTTTTTTTTTTTTTTTTTTTTTTTTTTTTTTTTTTTAGGGCATGCTTGGCGCTCAGCTTAAAGTGACCTGCAAGTGGAGACACAACAGGCTTTGCATTGCTCATGTTAAACCTGTCAAGAACTTTCTCTATGTACCTCTCTTGAGATAACCACAGTTTATTTTTCTTTCTGTCACGAATAATCTTCATGCCAAGAATCTGTTTAGCCGGACCCTAAATCCTTCATGGCAAATGATTCACTAAGCTTCTCTTCAACTTCTCTATCTTAGCAGCATCATGTCCAACAATCAACATGTCATCAACATATAGCAAGAGAATAACAAAATCACTGTCAGAGAATTTCTTTATAAAAACACAATGGTCAGAAGTAGTCTTACTGTACCCATTCGCTTCCATAAAAATGTTGAACTTTTTGTACCACTGCCTTGGTGCTTGTTTAAGCCCGTATAAACTCTTGTTCAATCTGCATACAAGATTTTCTTTCCCTTTAGCTTTAAAACCGTCAGGCTGATCCATATATATCTCCTCCTCTAAATCTCCATGGAGGAAAGCTGTCTTCACATCAAGTTGTTCCACCTCTAAGTCAAAACTAGCGGCAAGTCCCAAACAACTCGAATTGAACTCATCTTGACGACAGGCGAGAAGATCTCATCAAAGTCAACACCTTTTGTCTGACTGAATCCTTTCACAACCAACCTTGCTTTATACCTTGGCTGTAAGCTATTTTCTTCTGACTTCAATTTGAAAACCCATTGTTTTTCAAAGCTCTCTTGCCCTTCGGTAGTTTCACTAAGTCATAAGTGTTGTTCTCATGCAAGGACTTCAACTCATCTTGCATTGCATCCAACCACTCATTTTTCTTCTCATGTGACAAAACCTCCTGATAATTCTCGGGTTCTCCCCCTTCAGTAAGCAACATATAATCACTGGTAGGATATCTTTTAGAAGGTTCTCTGTCTCTAGTGGATCTTCTCAACTGAGGCTCAACTGGTGGCATTTCTAAGCTCTCTTCAACAGGTTCATTATCAGTTGGAAGAGAATTATCTACCTCTGCACCTCTGTTATCATTACTACACATTGTAGGTGGACGAACTATACCTGAGTCAACTTGCTCTTCATTACTAGACTCTGACTTTTCTGTCTTGTCAAAATCTGCAATGGTTTGATCTTCCAAAAAGACTGCATCTCTACTTCTGATAACTTTCTTGTTGACCGGATCCCAAAATCTGTATCCAGACTCCTCATGGCTGTACCCAATGAAAATGCATTGTCTTGTTTTACTATCAAGTTTAGATCTCTCATCTCTAGGGATGTGCACAAATGACCCGCAGCCAAAAACTCTCAAATGCTCATATGAAACATCTTTCCCTGACCAAACCCTCTGAGGCATATCATAATTCAAAGGAACTGAAGGTGAAAGATTTATCAAGTCAACCGCTAATCTCATTGCCTCCCCCCAAAAGGACTTCGGCAGCTTTGCATGAGAAAGCATACATCGAATCCTATCATTAATCGTGCGGTTCATTCTCTCTGCAACTCCATTATGCTGGGGCGTTTTTGGCTCTGTTTTCTTAAACTTGATCCCATGAGTTCTGCAATACTCTTCAAATGGCCCTCTATATTCACCACCATTATCTGAGCGAACACATTTCAACTTTATGCCAGTTTCTCTCTCAACTGATGCATGAAAAATTTTGAAAGTACCCAATGCCTGATCTTTAGATTTCAAAGCATAAGCCCACACCTTTCTGGAATTATCATCAATAAAGGTAATATAATAACGAGCACCACCAAGACTTGTCGTGTCCATAGAACAAATATCAGTATGCACCAAATCCAACAAATTAGGTCTTCTAGACGGAGACAAAGTTTTAAAAGAAACCCTATGTTGTTTACCAGCCAAACAATGAGTGCATACCTCTAGCTCTGCAGTTTTCAAACCAGGAATTATCTGTTTTTGATGAAGCTTCTGCATACCAGTCTTGCTCATGTGTCCAAGCCGCATATGCCATAGTTGAGTGGACGAATCATCAATTGCATTCACTTCTCCCCTGTAGGATGTAGCTTGCATCAAATAAAGAGAATTGTGTTTCTTTCCTCTGGCAACCACCAACGACTACTTAGTGAGCTTCCATTTACCTTCACCAAAGTGGCTATGATATCCCTCATCATCAAGTACACCAGTGGAAATCAAATTTAAACGAATATCAGGAACATGCCTCACATTCTTCAGACGCAATCGACATCCAGCATCAGTATTCATGTAGACATCACCCATGCCTACGATCCTGCACATTGCATCATTCCCCATCTTCACATGACCAAACTCACCATCAATGTAGGTAGAAAACACATCACGCTGAGAAGTAACATGGTATGAAGCACCAGAATCAACTATCCAACGAGGATCCTGACATGTGAGATTAACACTGCTATCATCGCAGATAATGGTCACATCTCCATCTACAGCTGCTGTAGTATTAGCATCATCTATCTTGCTTTCGCCTTTCTGATTCTGTTTTTGTTCTCTCAACCATTTTCTGCAATTAAATTTCTTGTGCCCTGGCTTGTCACAATGGAAACATCTGAAGTCATTCCTTGTTTGAGACTTCCCTCTTGATCTATCATTGTTGTCACGACTTTTCTGATTTCTACTCTTGCTTCTACCTCGTCTCTTTGAAACTAAGACCTGAGTCTGCGTAGTTAGCCCTCGCTCCCTTCTTCTGTTTTCCTCATTCAACATACTCTCTTTTACCATCTTCATAGTAAGAACACCATTTGGAGCAGAATTTCCTAGAGAAACAACAAGAGTTTCCCAACTGTCAGGCAATGAACTAATCAAACATAAAGCATGTATCTCATCATCTAGCTTCATGTCAAGTGCTGCCAACTGATTTAGAATTCCCTGAAAATATTCAAATGATCAGAAACTGGAGTTCCATCTGTATATCGAAGATACATCAATTTCCTGAAAAGAAAAGCTTTATTCTGAGCATTCTTCTTTTCATACAACTCCCTTAGAGTCTCCCAAACTTTGCTGGCATTTGTCTCATTGGCAACATGTTGATAAATACTATTATCAACCCACTGTCGAATTTTGCCAACGGCTTTTCTGTTCAACTTGGCCCAATCCTTTTCAGACATCTCATTTGGTTTGCCCTCATCTCCCAAAAGTGTATCCTCATAATCTAGACAACATAATAGGTCTTCCATTCGCGACTTCCAAATCGAGTAATTTGTAGCCGTGAGTTTAACCATAGTATTGCTATTATTACTTGAATCCTCCATTTGATAAGCACAAGAAAAAAAACCTCCAAAACAAACCTCGCTCTGATACCACTTGTTGAGAAAAAGTCCTCTAATGCTAACACTTTATCAAGAATGCACAACGGAATAAAATATCTTTTTCTCTCTTTGTGTAATCAAATAGGCAAAATGACTAAACCAATAATAATAAACAGTAATCAATCACCAAATCATAACGAGATGAGCACACCAAATTTTAGCGTGGAAAACCCTCAAAATAGAGAGTAAAAAACCACGGGACCCGTAGGCCGCTTAAACAACCTTCCACTATATCTCAAATAATGGGTACAACCAAATAGTTCTCTCTACTTCATCAAGCTAGAGGCATGCTATAATATCATCAAGATTAAACAACAATCTTGGAACACAACAAAAACAAGAGAGGATAATCTAGGGCATAAAATCGCAGTTTTGATTTTACCCTATCTGACAGCCTTAGAAAGCACAAAACACGATCTCCACCGTTCAGAATGTACCTCTGTATGTCGCGAACCTACTGTCACAATTTCAAGACGATCCAACGGTTGACTCTTGAGAAAATGGAATTCGTTTCTCAGCTGCCCTGAAAAATCCGAATCTCCTTTTCTTCCTTCTTCTCTCCTTTTTCTTTTTTGCTATATCACACACACTAGGGTTTGTTTTCAATAAACCCATATAACTCAGCCCCAAATATGGACCGAGCCCAACAGAGCGCCACACCCAAACATGCCGAAATTGCTAAAACAATAACAATCCTCGATAGTTTCCGTGACGAACCTGCCGGCAACGGATAAAAACGATATCTTGATCGGTCGGTAGATCAGCGAAAACGATCTTGTTTGAGATATAATTTGGGTCTAAAAACACTTACTTCCTGGAGGAGTAGAATGGTCGGTGGTGTTGGATGAAGCTCCATAGAAAGAGTACAGCTCATACCTCAAATAGCAACTTGGGCTGAGAATTCTAGCACCAATTGAGCTGTTGCAGCATTCTAAGACGTCGGCCATGGCCCTTTGCAGGCATTTCTCACAGCTTTCAGCAGACAAGTCCGTCGTGCATTGAACTAAACTGTATAAAGTCTTCTCGAAGAAGGGTGTTTCTCCCGTCGCAAACATGTTCAAGGAGACGTTAAAAGTGGCCTGCTCAGTCAGATTACTCAGCAATCCTCTCACTTTCTCGTAGAACAGCTGAGGTTCGGAGATGCTCTCAATGTTGTCCTTTTTCATGTTGCTTGAAACATCCAATCGGCCGAAGAACTTTCCGTTCGAGTATCTCGCCTGGCAGTTTTCTTCCCAAACCATCGCTTCTAAACTCGTCGGACAGCGACTGAGTAGATTTTGTGAAGCGGTGGCAATACAATTACTGCAATCTAGAATCGAAAGATAGTTATAGCACATGTAGAGTCCATAAACTGAATCGTTATTGCTTCCAGTGGAAGATGTATGGAACTTCATAACAGAAGCATTGGAGGACAGAGAATTCAGCAAGATTTTCAAGTTTTCCTTGAACATAGGACTTGGTTCTGTATCGGTTGAGTTGGGACAGTTCATATAAGGAGGATCTGCAGAAACAGCTTCCAAAAAAAGAAGATATGCAAAAAGTAGATGGATGGCGTTTAGCTGCAACAGAGAAGAAGCCATTGCTGCAAATATCTGTAAACTATTAGCATCGACTGCAATGGTGCTGATTCTAGAACTGGAAACTAAGATTTGGGAAGACGAAGAAAAACTTAGCCAGGATTTTGTGAGGTCCCTTCTTTATGATGAGGGACCTCCCCATTCAATTTTGTCATTGACAAATTAAAGAAGGAGAAGAAAATCCATTCTCCTTTCGGTGCCTACAAACATCTCATTAAATGAGATGTTGAAAATGAAAATAGAGGGTTGCGGCGTCGGCTGTTCACATTCCTTATTTTAAGGAATGTGTTCCTTTGGGAACTCTATAAATAGAGGCCTGAAGGAGCTTTGAAGATCATCCGAAGCAAGAAGAAGAGCTTCAGTGAAGAGGGAGAGAGAAAAGAGTGAGGATTTTTGGAGGGAGAGAAAAAGAAAGGTGTGAGAGAAAAATAGGTGTGGTGCTTTTGTGCACAGTGAGATTCTAAGAGTGGTGATTTCTCTTAGTGAATATTTTCTAGGATATTCGATATCTAGAAAAATATTGTAAATTCCTATTTTTCATAGTGAGATCTTTCTGGACTCGGTCCCCGTGGTTTTTCCCGATTTGGGTTTCCACGTAAAATTCTCGGTGTTCAATTTTCTCTTACTTCTTGGCCGTTATTATTTTACGGTAGTGGGAAAATATTCCTGGTATTTTTCGGATCGCATCTGCTATCGTTTCTCGTACCCGCCAGATATTATTATTATTTTTTTCCCAACAAGTGGTATCAGAGCCTGGTGATTTCTTTAAATCTAGTATGTTCTGTGGTTGCGGTTTTAACTGATCTTCCACATCAGAAAAATTTGTAGAAGTTATTATGGCGGGAAAAATTGAAATCGAAAAATTGAACGGAAATAATTTTTCTCTGTGGAAATTAAAAATGAAGGCGCTATTACGGAGAGATGGTTGTGCTATGGCCATCGGTGACAGACCTACGAACGTTGAAGACGAGAAATGGAGTAAAGCTGATGAGGATGCAATGGCCATTTTGCATCTCACTCTAGCAGATGGAATTTTATCAAGTATCTCAGAAATGGTAACGGAAAAACAGATCTGGGATACGCTGACAAAATTGTACGAGAAGAAGTCGTGGTATAACAAAATTTTCTTGAAAAGGAAATTATATACCCTTCGGATGTCAGAATCTACAACAGTGACAGACCACGTCAATACTCTCAATACTTTATTTTCTCAACTTACAGCAATGGAGCACAAAATTGACGAAAATGAAAGGGCTGAACTTTTACTTCAAAGTTTGCCAGATTCTTACGATCACCTCATCGTAAATCTACTCAATGGAAGTACAAAAACTACATTGATGTTCAATGATATTGCAGCCGCCGTTCTTGACGAAGAAAGTAGGCGGAAAAACAAGGAGCAATCCTCTGTGGAGGCATTATCAGTAACGAGAGGGAGATCAATGGAACGTGGGGCCCCCGGAGCCAGCACGTCAGGAAGATCTAAATCAAGAAGTAAAAGGGGAGTCAAGTGTTATCACTGTGGCAAGACCGGCCACATGAAAAAAGATTGCTGGAAACTGAAGAAAGAACAAGGCACAGGAGGTGCTAAAGAAGAAATGAAGAGTACGACTGGAACTGTCTCTAAGAGTGAAGATGTGATTGTATGCGAAGATGCTGTCAACCTTACAATGAATGAATCATGTTGGGTGTGTGACTCTGGAGCATCTTACCATGTTACTTCAAAAGTGGAGTATTTTTCATCTTACACCGGCGGTGATTTTGGCATTGTCAAAATGGGGAACAGTCAGGTTTCCAAAATAATTGGAAAAGGCGACATCTGTATCCAGACCAACACAGGATGTGAGTTGGTGCTTAAAGATGTCAGACATGTTCCAGATATTAGACTGAATTTAATATCAGTCGGTGCTCTTGATGATGCTGGTTACAAGAGCAAGTTTGCTGGCGGTAAATGGGAGCTCAACAAAGGTTCGCTAATCATAGCGAAAGGGATCAAAGAGTCTAGCTTGTATGTGACGCAAGTGACTATGAAGGAAGCATCAGTAAATGCTGCACAAGATGACTCATCCATTGAGTTATGGCACAAACGGCTTGGTCACATGAGCGAAAAGGGACTTCAATTGCTTGGCAAAAGAGGTTGTTTGTCACAGCTCAGAAATGAACCTCTGTCAAGTTGTGTTCATTGTTTGGCGGGAAAACAACACAGAGTTTCCTTTCAGAAGAATTCTGCATCAAGGAAACCAGAAGTGTTAGAAGTTGTCTACTCAGATGTGTGCGGTCCCATGTCCACGAAAACGTTAGGCGATGCCCAATACATGGTGACATTCATTGATGATCACTCCAGAAAAGTGTGGGCTTATGCACTCAAAACCAAAGATGAGGTGTTTAACGTTTTCAAACAGTTTCATGTCTTCACAGAACGAGAAATTGGAAAGAAGCTGAAATGCATTCACACTGACAATGGTGGTGAATATATGGGATCATTTGACGATTACTGTAAATTGCACGGGATCAGGCACGAAAGATCTGTTCCAAAGACTCCTCAACAAAATGGCGTTGCAGAAAGAATGAACCGAACTATCGTGGAGAAGATAAGGTGCATGCTATCACATTCAAAGCTTCCCAAAACATTTTGGGGAGAAGCGATGAATACCGCAATAAATGTCATTAACTTGTCTCCGTCAACACCTCTGAGTGGAGAAGTGCCAAACAGACTATGGACAGGGAAGGACGTCTCGTATAAATATCTAAAGGTGTTTGGATGCAGAGCGTTCGTCCATATTCCCAAAGATGAGAGGTCCAAACTAGACAGCAAAGCTAAGGAATGCATATTCCTCGGATACGGAAGTGATGCATTCGGATATAGGCTTTGGGATCCAGTTGACAAGAAAATTGTCAGAAGCCGAGATGTTGTCTTCTTTGAAGATCAGACCATTGAAGACAAGAAGAAAGATGTCACTGATGAGCATCCAGTAAGAGTTGGTCTGGAGAAATCAACTCTTGACGGGGGAGATGCTGGAGAATCCAGTGATCAAGCAGCTGTTGACGTTGACCACGGAGAAACAGAGACTTCTCCTGAATCAGTTGCAGAACCAGAGTTAAGGAGGTCAACAAGAGATCGTCGACCATCGAGGAAATACTCTGTGAACGAGTATGTGATGATAACTGATGGCGATGAACCTGAGTGCTACAAGGAAGCTATGGAGCATCAACAAAAGAAGAATTGGTTGGATGCGATGCAAGATGAGATGAGATCATTGCATGAGAACCATACTTATGAATTGGTTCAGCTTCCAAAAGGGAGAAAGGCACTCAAGAACAAATGGGTATACAGACTCAAAGACGAAAATTCACAACCAAAGTACAAGGCACGATTGGTCGTAAAAGGCTTTGGACAGAAGAAGGGAGTTGACTTTGAGGAAATTTTTTCACCGGTAGTGAAAATGTCATCCATACGAGTGGTACTTGGATTAGCCTCAAGTCTCAATTTGGAGATCGAGCAGCTCGATGTGAAAACTGCCTTCTTGCATGGTGAATTAGAAGAAGAAATTTACATGGAGCAACCAGAAGGGTTCGTTGTCAAGGGAAAGGAACATCTGGTATGTAAATTGAAGAAGAGTCTGTATGGATTGAAGCAAGCTCCACGACAATGGTACAAGAAGTTCGATTCCTTTATGATAAGTCATGGATATAGAAAAACTTCATCAGACCATTGTGTGTTTGTGAAAAAGTTCGCGGACGGTACATTCATAATCCTCCTACTTTATGTCGATGACATGCTGATTGTGGGCCCAGACAGAGAAAAGATTGTTAAGTTAAAGAATGAACTTAACAAGTCTTTTTCCATGAAAGACTTAGGACCGGCGAAACAGATGCTTGGGATGAGAATCACTCGTGATAGGAAGAATGGAAAATTATGGCTATCACAGGAGAAGTATATCCAGAAAGTTCTCAGCCGATTCAATATGGATAAAGTGAAGCCGGTCAGTACTCCTCTTGTTAAACATTTCAAGTTTACTTCCAAACAAAGTCCTTCCACTGAAAGAAGAAAAAGCAGAAATGCAGAAAATTCCATATGCCTCAGCAGTCGGCAGCTTGATGTATGCCATGGTTTGTACGAGACCTGATATTTCACATTCTGTTGGAGTAGTCAGCCAATTTCTAACAAATCCGGGCAGAGAGCATTGGAATGCAGTGAAGTGGATTTTTAGGTATCTTAAAGGTACTTCTGAATTCAGTTTGTGTTTTGGAAGTGAGAAGCCTTCGTTGGTAGGCTACACTGATGCAGACATGGCTGGAGACATCGACTCCAGAAGATCAACATCAGGGTACTTGGTTACATTTGGAGGGGGAGCTGTGTCATGGCAGTCTAAGAGGCAAGGATCAGTTGCATTGTCTACGACAGAAGCTGAGTTTATGGCGGCTACAGAAGCCTGTAAAGAAATTTTGTGGATGCAAAAATTTCTGACGGAATTGGGTCATAAACAAGATAAGTATATCTTGTATTGCGACAGTCAAAGTGCTATTCATTTGAGCAAGAACCCGAGCTTTCATTCGAAGTCAAAGCACATAGATATCAAGTATCATTGGATACGAGATGTGTTGGATAACAAGCAAGTGTATCTTGAGAAGATACACACGGATGACAATGGCTCTGACATGATGACGAAGACTCTGCAAAGGAATAAGCACGAATTCTGTAGAGGCTCAGCAGGATTGGAGATACCTCATCATAAGTCGGGAGGGGGAGATTTGTGAGGTCCCTTCTTTATGATGAGGGACCTCCCCATTCAATTTTGTCATTGACAAATTAAAGAAGGAGAAGAAAATCCATTCTCCTTTCGGTGCCTACAAACATCTCATTAAATGAGATGTTGAAAATGAAAATAGAGGGTTGCGGCGTCGGCTGTTCACATTCCTTATTTTAAGGAATGTGTTCCTTTAGGAACTCTATAAATAGAGGCCTGAAGGAGCTTTGAAGATCATCCGAAGCAAGAAGAAGAGCTTCAGTGAAGAGGGAGAGAGAAAAGAGTGAGGATTTTGGAGGGAGAGAAAAAGAAAGGTGTGAGAGAAAAATAGGTGTGGTGCTTTTGTGCACAGTGAGATTCTAAGAGTGGTGATTTCTCTTAGTGAATATTTTCTAGGATATTCGATATCTAGAAAAATATTGTAAATTCCTATTTTTCATAGTGAGATCTTTCTGGACTCGGTCCCCGTGGTTTTTCCCGATTTGGGTTTCCACGTAAAATTCTCGGTGTTCAATTTTCTCTTACTTCTTGGCCGTTATTATTTTACGGTAGTGGGAAAATATTCCTGGTATTTTTCGGATCGCATCTGCTATCGTTTCTCGTACCCGCCGGATATTATTATTATTTTTTTCCCAACAGATTTAGTGTAATTTCTGGGAAAGTGCTTAAGGATCAATCACAGTATTAATGTAGTGATTAATGCATTAACCATTGGATTAAGATGGAAACTAAATGGTAATGAGCCAATAAAACCATTAAAGCAAGTCAACGGTGGCGTGATACGTAATGACTATCCATTTGTTCGAAGACAAAGTCAATCTTCTCCTTTTGTCTTTGAATATATATTTTTTTATATAAAAACATCCATTCTGACTATGAGCAAGGTCATCATCTGGCCTACTGCCAATAAACCAAGCTGGACGCGGGCCCGGACCTATGATAACTAGCGTCATGATGTTGAGCTAAAAATAAAATCCATCCGACCATCGTGTATTAAGGTCCAAGACTTGACTATTAGGGGCGGATGCATCCAATTCGGTTCCAATCCGGAACCGGAATCGCCGGATTTTGGGATCGGACCCGAACTCTGAAGATTCCAATTTTGTTACAAATGAAAAAAGAATAAAACTATTTACATTTTTTATTATTTTTGGGTCACGCTTTTGGAGTTTGGGTTGGGTTTGGGGTCGGTTTCGGGTATGCCGATTTTTTTACTATTTTGGGTTAGGTTTTAAAGATTTTGTATCTGGTTTTAACCGATTTCAAAGTCATATTTTTTAGGGGTGTGCAAAACTGGTTTCGATTCGATTTTGGAGAGAAACTGAACCGAACCGATCGGTTTTGGTTTCGGATTTACCGAACCAAAATCGGTATTTCAGCATACCAAAACCGAACCGAAACTTTCGGTTTAGTTTCGGTTTTACAACCTATTTTCTAAAAATTTAAATAATGTAAATTTAAATTTGGGGAGATAAAAAACAATTAGATATATAGTCAAACATAAATAAAAAAAAATGTATTAGAAGAATAAAAAACGAAAAGTAAAGTCAAAATAACAATAAATCCTTTTAAGAAATAAAAGTAATATCATAACAAAAGTAATAATATCAAGTTATCAACGGCCACGATAAAGAAGCAAAAAAAAATATCAAACAGAATATTCGCTTTCAAGTCTTCAACTATTTCACCAATATTGGAAGAATATCTTCTTCTCCATTAGGTAATGTGAAATCTACAAAATATAATTGATAAACCAATTACATAAAATGAATTAGAAGTATGAAACAAAAAGAAAACAAAGATATAAAATAAAACAGTACATACCTTGTTCAATTTCATCAATATTTGCCACTGAAGAATTAAAGTTGGTAGATTGATGTTTTGCCGTCCGAATCCAACTTTGAGTGCAAATAAGCGCCTCGACAGTCTTTGGGGACAAATAACTACGAAATGAATCGAGCACACGTCCTCCGTTACTAAAGGCTAATTACGAAGCAACTGTTGAAATGGGGATAACTAATACATCCCTTGTTATTTTACTCAATAGTGGAAATTTCAAGGAATTCACTTTCCACCATGCTAGAATATCAATTTTATCTGAAAACTTTGTTAATCTTTCAGATAAATATTGATGAACTTCAGTCTAATTAATTGAATCGCCATCCTCATCTAGATCATTAAAAAACATCTCATGCACCTTATTCCAGGTTGAAGTACTACTTTGTCTTATTACGATAGAAGTCGTTTCAACCATCATACTAGAATTGTCTTCTAAAGTATCAAAATCAGATTTATAATGGAGATATAATCTTTTCATCACAATTTCTACTTGTCTCACTAAATCATTTGTCTTGTCACTATCAAACAACATGGTGAGACAATGTTTCAAAAACTTCATTTTATATCTAGGGTCTAGTACAATTGCTACACACATCAACATATTGAATTTATCACAACTCTCCCAATATTTATCAAACTTTCATGGTAGATATGAGTAATTGATTTTTGTCGTTTTGTGAACGGTGGATGTGAGCGTAGGAGTGAATATTAGATTTTTGTCGTTTTGTTATCAGTGAATGTGAGCGTAGGAGTGAGTGTTAGATTTTTGTCGTTTTGTGATCGGTGGATGCTGAGGGTTACTGTCGTTCGAAGGATTCGATCGGTGGACGTGCGCGATGGTTGTGGGTAGTCGACATGTCGTGCGACTGACACTGTTTAGCGGTGGATGCCTTCTATTTTCGTGTCTACCATTGAGACTATTTTATTTCTGCTTCTGCCGCTGACACTGTTTAGCGGTGGATGCATCTTGTTTCTATTTCTACCGCTAGAACTGTTCAGCGGTGGACGTGTTCTATTTTGTTTTGTTTTCTTTCAACCGATTGTCTTTAATATTTTAATTAAATTAATAAATGTTGTTTTATACAAATGAATTTCCGCTGCAAGTTTTAACGTTCATAAAGGTCAAACTTTGACCGTTGAGCGAAAAGTTGAAATTTTCTCAAACTGTCATAGTATAGTTCAGTATTATGTGTAGCGAACCGGGTTTATATAATTCGGGGCGTTACAACAACCAAACCCCATGAGCTCGATCCGCCAACTACATCAAATCATCTTCTTGAGGCACAAAGTCCTCATTCACGGGTTCAGTATCTACATCAGGGAGTTCACCTATGAGTCTAAAACTCAGTAAGAACATATAAATACAGTGATGCATATGCTATGCATGAATTTTCAGAATACAGTGACAGAACATTACATTACGTTTCACTGGCAGAGGGGTATAAGTCAGGCTTATAGGGGAACTGGCAAGTGCACGACAGGTACAAACAGATATACAGAATATAACAGAACAGAACAGAACAGTAGGCCAGTCCCCGTCCCGCACGTAACCAATACATTACAGTCAGATTTTATCTTTCTTAACTTCAAAACGTGTGCAGAAGACATTTTTTTTTGCATGAACTTTCGGGAAAATCGTGTATGTATGGACGTTTACAGTGCTTAAAATTAAAACAGCAGACAACATAAATAACACAACAGAACTTAAAGAGAAAAACAGACGACTCGGAATATAACTCCAATTTATCTACCCGAAACCTCCCAACAGAAGTAAAATCCTAGAGTCTCTGTGATGTAGGGCCAACCTACGGGTATGAACTTATCTGTTTGTTGTAGAGTTGTTAGTCTTGAACGTCTCGGTTATGCACGGACCTAAAACATGCACGTAAAGAAATAAACAGAGCTGCAAATGCTAACCGATAACTTAGTAGAATATGCAGCAAACTTCATTCAAGCCTTTAGAAAACACACCAACGTGTTTTCATACAAAGACAGTGAGCTTGTCCAATATCATAACCCTAAACTTCGACAAAACTCACATTTTAATATGTCCAAACTTGTTAACGAGCTGAAGGAAACAGAAGAAAACAGGAGAATGGAAATCTTTTGGAAAGGTTGTAGTCGCCTGAAGAAGAGAAAACATAGAGCATTGGAAAGAAGCAGATGAGAAATGAGGGTTTCACGTAGGAGGAAAGAGAAGAAGGACATGACTTCTTCAACAAGTTGCCAAGTGCCAAGCAACCATAGGCCACCACCCACCAACCTTAATTGGCTCCCCATTTTGCTCTTCCATTGGTTTTTAACTAAATTATTATTTAGTTCTTCAAATCGGTTTTACGAATCACACGTATTCAATAGAAAACATTTGTAAATTCGTAAAAACACGCATTGTTTTTAGGGTTAAATTACAATAAATCATGCAAGTATTAGAAAATCACACAAATTTTTAGATTTTTTTTCCCATGATTTGGTCTACACATGGTAAGAATTTTGTGATTTAATGACACTTGTACGGTTTATTGTAATTTTAGTTAATTATTTTATGGTTATATTTAAACGGGTTTTTAGGGGAGAGGACGGCCGGTTCAATCGAACCGGCCGTCCTCTTTGATAAACGTAGGGGTGAGTAGGACCGGACCGCCTCCTGAGAACTGGACCAGACTGATGATTTCGGTCCAGTTTCGATCGGTCCTCCTGGTTTCTCGGTCTGGGACCGATCCTCCCAGATGAATTCCTGTCTGGTTCGGTCCGGTCTTCGGTCCGGGTACTAACTCACTGGACCTTGGAACCGCTTCATTTTACGTTTTTAACTCACTGGCTATCAGCCGCAAGGCACTCTCGTTCTCGCTCTCGTTCACCCCTATTCTTCATCTGTTAATCACGATTCATGCTCGCGCAGTCTGCCAGACTATTACCCATGTTCGTCATCACGATTCTTCAATCCGGTTCCACAGTTTCAATCTGCCTTCTTCGGTGACATGGTGGCTCTTAGAAAAGGAACCGTGTAAACCCACAAAATAGGAGCCAAGTGCTCGGGTGATGGTGAGATGCACAAAACTAAGGAGAAAGGGAAGAAAATGTAACCAAAATGAAAAGGTGATTGTGTGTGATGTTGGCAGAGAATCATAAGGAAAAGAAGTGCATAAAATGGTAAAGAAAATGGTGCTACCTTTGGCGGATCCAGAAGCTATCTAACGTTTGCTCTCGGGTGCATGTTTTCCCTTGGAAAAACAACCACCGTTAGGCCTAGGTTTTCTCGTCCTCCAACATTTTAAACTCTCAATGAGAGAGGTGAGAGAATGATAAGAATTCACCTGGCAACTCAAGAGCTAGGGAAATAATAGAGGGCTATTCTACTCGATTGAGAAACCAAGGAAACTCGTAGGTCTTCTAACACTTCGGTTAGGAAAATAGAAATTGTATAAATTTGGCAAAAAGTTCCTACAATAACCGATGATATGCCTTAAATAGAAAACCTAGGGTGGATGATTAGGGTTTGACAAAAGAATGAGAGGATTGGACCATTGAATGAAAGAAGCAATCGGCAGCCAAGGGAAGGGATCTTGGGCGCGCCAATCCGACGGGTCTGATGCATCCCGCGCACACCAACCAACAGTGATGATAAAGATCTGTGCGTGCCTCAGCCGATGGCTGTGATGCTGCCCGTACGCGCACCTGATCGACGGCACGATGCAGTCCGCACCAATCCAACGGTGATGATGAAGCCGCTCCTTTTTCTTGATCCATGGCTGAGATTTGCCATGTCATGGATCCTTGAGCACCACCAAATCTACCTGTAAAGTTCATACCTTAAATTGGAGCTTTCATTTAGGCCAAGTCTTCTTTGAGTTCATTTTGTTGGAGTAGCAAATTCACACATGTTGATAATTTTATCAAACCACCATCAATCATCTAATCTTAACCATACAATCTAATGCATTATGCAATATAAATAGTTCATACAAGAAGGTTAGAGTTTATCACAAAAGTTTAAAACAAAATTACATAATTTAGGGACCGGGAAGACAAATTCTCATTTGGTCAATTGAAGAGTCCATCTGTATGTTCCAAGTGATACTGTGTAAGGCCTGATCCATATCCTCCAAACTAGGCTCCCATGTGATCCTTCCCTGAGTGTAAACAAAAAACACGAATGACAAACAAGATTCTAGAATTCAATAACATTATTGATATAAGTCACGCTTTACTTCTCTTTCTGATTGCAAGAATATAGGCAGAAAAACCCACGAGCGCCACACCCAAACATGCTGAAATCGCTATAACAATAACAATCCTCGATAGTTTCCGTGACGAACCTGTAGGCAACGGATAAAAACGATATCTTGATCGGTCGGTAGATCAGCGAAAACGATCTTGTTTGAGATATAATTTGGGCCAAAAAACACTTACTTCCAGGAGGAGTAGGATGGTCGGCGGTGTTGGATGAAACTTCATAGAAAGAGTACAGCTCATACCTCAAATAGCAACTTGGGCTGAGAATTCTAGCACCAATTGAGCTGTTGCAGCATTCTAAGACGTCGGCCATGGCCCTTTGCAGGCATTTCTCACAGCTTTCAGCAGACAAATCTGTCGTGCATTGAACTAAACTGTATAAAGTCTTCTCCAAGAAAGGTGTTTCTCCCGTCGCGAACATGTTCAAGGAGGCCTGCTCAGTCAGATTACTCAGCAATCCTCTCACTTTCTCGTAGAACAGCTGAGGTTCGGAGATGCTCTCAATGTTGTCCTTTTTCATGTTGCTCGAAACATCCAATTGGCCGAAGAACTCTCCGTTCGAGTATCTCGCCTGGCAGTTTTCTTCCCAAACCATCGCTTCTAAACTCGTCGGACAGCGACTGAGTAGATTTTGTGAAGCGGTGGCAATACAATTACTGCAATCTGGAATCGAAAGATAGTTATAGCACATGTAGAGTCCATAAACTGAATCGTTATTGCTTCCAGTGGAAGATGTATGGAACTTCATAACAGAAGCATTGGAGGACAGAGAATTCAGCAAGATTTTCAAGTTTTCCTTGAACATAGGACTTGGTTCTGTATCGGTTGAGTTGGGACAGTTCATATAAGGAGGATCTGCAGAAACAGCTTCCAAAAAAAGAAGATATGCAAAAAGTAGACGGATGGCGTTTAGCTGCAACAGAGAAGAAGCCATTGCTGCAAATATCTGTAAACTATTAGCATCGACTGCAATGGTGCTGATTCTAGAACTGGAAACTAAGATTTGGGAAGACGAAGAAAAACTTAGCCAGGATTTAGTGTAATTTCTGGGAAAGTGCTTAAGGATCAATCACAGTATTAATGTAGTGATTAATGCATTAACCATTGGATTAAGATGGAAACTAAATGGTAATGAGCCAATAAAACCATTAAAGCAAGTCAACGATGGCGTGATACGTAATGACTATCCATTTGTTCGAAGACAAAGTCAATCTTCTCCTTTTGTCTTTGAATATATATATTTTTATATAAAAACATCTATTGTGACTATGACCAAGGTCATCATCTGGCCTACTGCCAATAAACCAAGCTGGACGCGGGCCCGGACCTATGATAACTAGCGTCATGATGTTGAGCTAAAAATAAAATCGATCCGACCATCGTGTATTAAGGTCCAAGACTTGACTATTAGGGGCGGATGCATCCAGTTCGGTTCCAATCCGGAACCGGAATCGCCGGATTTTGGGATCGGAACCAAACTCTGAAGATTCCAATTTTGTTACAAATGAAAAAAGAATAAAACTATTTACATTTTTTATTATTTTTGGGTCACGCTTTTGGAGTTTGGGTTGGGTTTGGGGTCGGTTTCGGGTATGCCCATTTTTTTACTATTTTGGGTTAGGTTTTAAAGATTTTGTATCAGGTTTTAACCTCAAGTCATATTTTTTACCTATGGTTCATTTCAATTTTCATGGTTTCTGACCCTCAAAACCGTGAATCGCGGATCTTAAGAATTTTGAACAAGAACCGGTTTTTTTGGTGGACAAATTCGGAGTTCTGGTCCAATTTTGCCCACTGCTATTGACTATGGCATCATTTAGTGAGTGTTGCGAAAAATTGTGATACGCAAGTGTACGTGTCGCACAAGTAATATAGTTTTTAAGTAAGAGTCGAACCCACGAGGAATAAATTTACTAAAATATTAAATTAAATTAATTTTAAATTAATTGGACTAAAATATTTTAATTTATATTTAAAAGATTTGATTTTTATTTGATTTTAAATTAAACAATTAAATAACTAAAGTAAATTGCAGGAAAATACTTAATGAGTTGGTAAATATTAAGAAAGAATCTAGGGATTCCGATTTCACATCCACTTTCCTATTTAATATCCCTAATTTAATTAATATTTTCTAATCCTACGTGTTGACAGCGATTTTTCTATTTTAATTATTATTCTCTCCCGAGCTATAATAATATTATACAACTAATAGGTTATCACCTCCCGGTTTCAAACTCAAATCAGTTGAATACATTAAGTGCAGAAAATCATAAAACTACATAAAAGTTCTAGCTATCCCTAGTCTAGAATCAGTTCATGGTAAACTCATCAATGCCCAGTTATTTCGCAACTTCCGTCTTTTGAAACAACCCTAAAAATCTTAACTTTGGTGATCAGGTAAAATTAAGCATGAAGAAGAAAAGTTTGTTTTTTCTTGTGTCTTCCTAGCATCTATAAATAGAGGCTTGAGAAGAGAGTTTCAATCATCTCATTTACAAAATCCAAACCTCCGAGAGAGAAAGTGAGTGCAAAAACAAAACATTTGGCTTGTATAGTATTTTCTTAATTGTGTTCAATAAAGTGTGTAGTATTTTCTTACTTGTGTTCAACATCATTTCCATTGAAGTCTAGAAAGTCTTACCACGCCATAATCCACAGGATAGTTTTCCAGGCAACCTTCATTAACTTTCACTCATTTTTTTAACTTCTATAATTTTATTTTTTTTCTAAATATAATGCTAAACTATATAATAAGATAACAATCACCCAAATCTTTTAATCTTTAAAAACAGAGTGCAAAAATATAAAATATATGTACAGAGACGTTTATATGCAATCTTTGCAGAAATACATAATTTTTCTGTCGACTCCACTGATTAATTAATGTAAAATAGTGTGCGAATGTGCAGTACGGTGTTGTGTCCGGGGATAATCCTGTATTGTTCTATATTCTTCTTAGCTCACAAGTTGAGTAAGAGCTAGCGAGGATAGAGGTCACTGTTAGTGATGGTAGATTCATTTGAATGGCCGAGGGAGTTCCTCTTGGAACCTGCTGGCTCTGTCTTCTCTGCTTCGACAACGGTGCTGCTCGTATAAAATGCAGGTCCGGCTGGGACGGGGAGGGAGAGAGAGAAGCTGTTGACAATTAGAACTACGGACCCCATTGTCGGTCTTCGGGCCGGGTCTTTTTGAACGCACAACAGCCCGATGTGAATGCATCTCATCATTTAATTTTTGGAACCTGAAGTCAGTGTTGGGTCTATTACGTTTGAACCTCTTCCTTCTCTCCAGCTATTCCAAACCTGAAACGATTTCATTTAATCACGAGGCTTCAATTGCAATTTATGCTGAAATGATTACTGTTTAATGCTTACAAAACCCAAGAGGTCTTCCACTCTTTCTCCGTTGCGGAAGCAATTGTTCTTTTAGCCGCTAACTATCTCAAGAATTATTACGCCAAAGCTGTACACATCAGATTTTACTGAAAACTGTCCGTGGAGGACATACTCTGGTGACATATAACCACTGTAAAGTCCAATACAAGAAGACTTGATCAAAAGCAATAAAAGGCAGGATAAACATAACATAAGTTTTATGATACTTACTATGTACCCACTACCCTGCTAGTGTTCCCTTGTGTCTCGTCCAGTTCAAACAGTTTTGCCATTCCAAAATCTGCTATTTTGACATTCATTTCTGCATCTAACAGAATGTTGCTGGCTTTGAGATCACGATGAATAATTCTAAACCGAGAGTCTTCATGAAGATAGAGTAGTCCTCGAGCAATGCCACCTATGATTTTGCATCTCCTGTCCCAGTCTAAATTTGTCCGTCTTTGTGGATCTATATACTCAGACAATATATCAACAGTCAATAATTTTTTCATATCTATGTACTTGATACAATAAGTGCTAACCTTTCCAAGCTTTGCAAAATATATAGTTAAGCTATGAAATAAATTTTGAGTAAAAAGTGTTGGAAACATGGAGCATACCAAATATAAATTGATCAAGACTTGCATTGGGCACAAATTCATAAACAAGAAGCCTCTCATTTCCTCGCAAGCTGAATCCTAAGAGCCTGACTAAGTTCCGGTGTTGAAGCTTACCAACCAAGACAACTTCATTTTTAAATTCAAGGTCTCCCTGGCCTGAGTTCCTCGAAAGCCTCTTCACGGCAATGCTTTCTCCATTAGATAGCTTACCCTGGAATATGGATCAGTAGCTATTAGACAAATTTGAGACTACTACAAAAAATTTAGGTATTATCTCTGCTTTCTTACCTTATAAACGGGTCCGAACCCACCTTGTCCCAGCTTGTTTGCAACAGAAAAATCATCTGTTGCTGCCTTAATAACAGCAAAGTCAAATTGCAGCATCTCGGCTGTGAAAATTCCATCCTCGTCTCGTTCTCGCAAAGGAAGACCTTGAAACGCATTCAAAATGTGCATGTGTTGGTCAGTTTTTAGCCAAAATGGTAACATATTCAGGAGTAGCTAGAAATTCAGTTGTAGGAAACACTAGAAATTACAATAAATGGCATGGTGCGAGGATAGTTTCGAAGATGTTAAGCAAAAATGAGTAATTGGGAAGAATACGAACATTTAAACTGAATTTAAACTTACTCTCTACTCTCTCCATTGAATTTGCTGTTGGAATGAGGAAGAGGGATTTTAAGAGAAAGGAAGTAGGAGGAAGAGAAATACAACTAGAGAGAGCAAACTAGATTATAGAAATGACTTCTTGTAAAATGACTTGATTCTAAAGGCTTAGACATAGATCCTATTTATAGGACTATTTGGTACATATTTGAGGGCAATACATGAACCTCCTCATTAATGCAATACATGCATTAATGTATCTATTACAACTTCCTAGATACACTTTCACAAATACATTGACTTAAACCATGAACCTTATTAAAAACATACATGAACTAAATATATTAATAGAATTAAGCTATAATTTCAACATCCTCCTTTAAGCTTAATTCCTTATAACTCCGAGCATCATCCTTAGCTTGCTGAAAGTGTCATATTTGAGAGGCTTCGTGAAAATATCTGCAACTTGATCATTGGACTTCACATACTTCACTTGCACTTCAGACTTCGTAATGCAATCACGGAGAAAATGATACCTCGTATCTATATGCTTGCTCTTATCATGAAACACAGGATTCTTTGCCAATGCAATAGCTGACTTGTTGTCAACAAAAATTTCTGTAGGTTCTTCTTGTGGCATTTGTAGTTCTTTCAACAATCTTCTCAGCCATATAGCATGGCATACACAAGAAGTAGCTGCAACATATTCAGCTTCACAGGTGGATAGAGTCACAATTTGTTGTTTCTTCGAACTCCATGTAAAAGCAGTAGTACCCATGTAGAAAACAAAACCTGTTGTGCTCTTTCGATCATCTATATCTCCACCCCAATCACTATCGCTATATCCCACAAGCTTAAATTCATTAGAAAATGAATAAAGCATGCCAAAATTAATTGTACCTTTGATATAACGAAGAATCCGCTTAGCTGCCTGAAAATGTGTCACAGTTGGTGACTCCATAAATCGACTGACCAGTCCAACTCCAAAAAGAATATCTGGTCTTGTGCAAGTTAAATACCTAAACTTCCAACCAGGCTTTTGAAAGTTGTAGAGTCAACTTTCTCTCCTTCCTCATTTTTCGATAATTTTACTCCACATGCCACAGGAGTACTCACAGGCCGACAATTCTCCATCTTGAATTTCTTTAGAATTTCTCTTCCATAACTTTCTTGTGATGCAAAAATTCCATCATCTCTTTGATCGATCTCTATGCCAAGATAATAGGACATTAGACCAATATCTGTCATCTCGAACTCCTTGGTCATTGCTTGCTTGAATTCTTCATACATAGTTGGATTTGTCCCCGTAAAAATCAAATCATCAACATACAAGCAAACAAATAAGACATCTCCATTTTCACGCACCTTAGCATAGAGAGAGTGTTCATATGGGCATTTGATAAACCCATTCTCGAGGAAGTACTTATCGATTCGACTATTCCAAGCTCTTGGAGCTTGCTTCAGGCCATAAAGTGCTTTCTTCAACTTCAATACCTTATCTTCGTTACCCTTTACAATGTATCCTTGAGGTTGTTCGACATAAACATCCTCTTCAAGAACTCCATTCAAGAATGCTGATTTGACATCCATTTGATGAATCTTCCATCTATTTTGTGCAGCTAGAGAGATAACCAATCGAATAGTTTCTAACCTGGCAACAGGAGCAAATACTTCTCCATAGTCAATACCCGGTCGTTGACTATATCCTTTCGCCACTAACCTGGCTTTGTATTTCTCCACTTTTCCTTTTGCATTCTTCTTTTCTTTGAAGATCCACTTAACACCAATAGGCTTTTGACCTTTCGGAATGGTTGCTAACTCCCATGTCTTGTTCTTTTCAATTGAGGCAATCTCGTCATCCATGGCAATCCTCCAATTTTCATCTTTCACAGCTTCTTCAAATACTATGGGCTCACAATCAACAAAGTGACAAAAGAGAGTTAGATCTTCACTTAAATTTTGTGTTACCTCATAAAGATCTTCAAGACTTCTCATACGAGGCTCTCTTTCACTTGAGCTTCCACTTAAAGAAGATGAAGGTGTATTTAATATTGTTGGTAATCTTGGAGGTGTAATGGGCTCTTGAACTTCGTTTCTCTGTTCCTCATCAAATAAAGGAAAGAATTCGTACCTTTTCTTGTCTTCGTCATTCCAATTCCAAAAATCTTCTTCATTAAACTCCACATCTCTACTAACAAATTTCTTCCCAATAATTGGATCATAAAGCTTGTAGCCTTTGGAGTATTGATCATAACCGACAAAAATGTACTTTTTACTTTTATCATCAAACTTTGATCTTTGTTGATCTGGGACATGTACATAGCCAATGCTACCAAACACTCTTAAATGAGAAGCACTTGGTTTTCTTCCACTCCATGCTTCTTGAGGTGTTTTGTTCCACAAGCTTCTTGTCGGACACCTATTTGATAGGTAAACAGCACAATTAACAGCTTCTGCCCAGAATTCTTTCGGCATCATTTTAGTTTTTAGCATACTTCGTGCCATGTTGAGAATGGTTCGATTCTTCCTTTCAACAACACCGTTTTGCTGAGGAGACCTTGGAACGGTAAGGAATCTTCGGATGCCCTGTGCTTCACAAAACTCTTTAAACTCATTAGAAGTAAACTCACCTCCATTATCAGATCTCAAAGCTTTGATGGAACGTCCACTTTGTCTTTCCACATACGCTTTGAATTTTTTAAACACTTCAAAAACTTGAGATTTCTCCTTCAAAAAATAAACCCAAGTTTTTCTGCTAAAATCATCAATGAAGAGAAGAAAATATCGATTTTTACCGAATGACAAAGGCTTAATCGGTCCGCATACATCTGCATGAATAAGTTGAAGTGGTTTACTTGCTCTTGATGTCGACTCCTTAGGAAAACTCTTTCGAAATTGTTTCCCAGCAAGACACCCTTCACATAACTGGGCTGGTTGATCTATAGACGGCAAACCCGTCAACATCCTTTTCTGGCCCAATAACTTCAAACCACCAAAGTTAAGATGGCCAAGTCTCAAATGCCAAAGCCATGAGATGTCTTTTGTACAAGTCTTCAAACATCGAGCAACATCGGCTTGAATATCTAGCATGAACATTCTATTTTTTGTCATTGGTACCTTCGCGATCACATTTCTTCTATCATCTTGAAGTAGGAGAGTACAATCCTTCATGTGAACTTCATAGTTTTTCTCCAAGAGTTGCCCTAAACTCAATATGTTGCTCTTCATACTTGGAACATAGTAGACATTGTTAATGAGTTTATGATCACCATTCTTCATACGAATTATAATCGTACCTTTGCCTTCAATTTGAACTTTGGAGTCATCTCCAAATGTGACTAATCCAGTCACTGAGTTGTCGATCTCTTTGAATTTGCTTTTGTCACCACACATGTGATTGCTTGCAGCATTGTCAAGATACCACATATTGCTCTTGCTTCCTTCTCCCTCTTTGTAAGCAAGAAACAAATTTTCTTCTACCTCTTCGTTTTGAGCATAATTCGCTGTTTCTTTGATATTTTTGGGACTCCAACAATCGCGAGCAAAATGTCCGTGCTTTTGGCAATTGTAGCATTGAACACTTGATTTATCATTTCTCTTTGAGTTGCTTCCTCTATTGTTCTCGTGACTCTTCTCTCTATTGTCAAAATTTTGCCATCCTCGACCTCTTCCTCTACCTCGTCCACGTCCCCGTCCTTGTCCTCTTCCTCGTTGACTTCTCCCACGTTCATTCTCCTTTTCATTCACGGAGAGTTTGGTAGCCAAAACTTGCTCGATTGGCTCCTCTTTCTTCTTGTTGATTCTCTCTTCATGAGCTTGTAAAGAACCCATGAGTTGGTCAACCGTTATGGTAGCTAAATCCTTGGACTCCTCGATAGCTACAACCACGTAATCAAACTTTGAATACAACGAGCGAAGAATCTTTTCATTGATGCGAACATCTTCTATTCTTTCTCCATATCTCTTCATTTGGTTTACGATCGCCAAAACCCTCGAAAAGAAATCCGCTATGGACTCGGATTCCTGCATTCGTAACACTTCAAATTCTCCTCGTAAGATTTGAAGACGTACCTTTTTAACCTTATCAACTCCTTGACAAGAATTTTGTAGAATCTCCCATGCTTGCTTGGCGGTGGTTGCATTTGAAACTCTCTCAAATGTAACTTCATCTAGACATTGATGAATAAGGGTGAGAGCTTGTTGGTCTCTCTTACGCATTCTTTGTAGCGTCTCCCTTTGATTAGGCGTCATGGCGGAATCATCACGAGGCTCCTCGAAGCCTCTATCAACAATCTCCCATACGTCTTGCGATCCAAGCAAAGCTTTCATACGAATGCACCAATTCTCGTAATTATCTTTTGTAAGTTGAGGGAAATGGAAAGGAAATGTAGAATTCGACATTTCTACAAGATCGAAAATCCGAGCTCTGATACCAATTTGTTGGAATGAGGAAGAGGAAGAGGGATTTTAAGAGTTAGGAAGTAGGAGGAAGAGAAATACAACTAGAGAGAGCAAACTAGATTATAGAAATGACTTCTTGTAAAATGACTTGATTCTAAAGGCTTAGACATAGATCCTATTTATAGGACTATTTGGTACATATTTGAGGGCAATACATGAACCTCCTCATTAATGCAATACATGCATTATAGGGGTGGGCAGAACCGGCCCGGAACCGCAAAACCGGACTGGACCGGCGGTCCGGGCCGGTTCTTGGGCGGTTCTTCTTTCCATAGAACCGGTTCCGGTTCCAGAGATTGAAGAACCGAGAACCGCGGTCCGGTTCTCGGTTATTTGTGTTGAGAACCGGAATTCCCATGGGAGAACCGACATGAGAAGATGAAAAAATACAGCTGTCATTACTGCGCCGCGCCAGTTGTGGAGTTGTGATCCCACAAGCATTACTGCGCCAGTTGTTAAGCATTATTGCGCCAGTTGTGTTGTTCTCTCTTCCTCATTTCTCTCTCTATCGTAGAACAAAGAAAGAGAGAGAGGAGCCATCTGACTCTCTCTCTCTCATACATGGGAAATGGGGTTTCTCTCTTACTCAAAGGTTTGAAGCATTAATGGTGAGTTGCTCTTTGTTTCCTCTTCTTTCCAGAGTTTTACGCCTACATAATACCTGCCATTAGTGATTGTAATCTGGTGTAAGTTGTCTTCTCATGAAAGATACAGGCATTATTAAATAGCCATTCCATCTTCAGTTCAGTTCCTACGGTCTCACGCCCCTCAGTTCAGTTCGCTCAGCACCGACGACCCCACCGACCCCGACCTAGCGACCTCACGTCTCACGCAGCTCCGACCGTCGCCCGTCGACCAGCGACTTTCGCAGTTCCGATTCTGCATTCTCAACTGATTTTGCGTTCTCAACTGAAGAAATCCGATTTGAAAGGTTGGAAATCGGAATCGATTATGCATTCTTCTGGTTCTCGACTCTCTCAGACTCTCACACCGTCACACGAACGAGTAAGTTTAGCCGGAAATCGATTCTGCATTCTTCCTTCATCTAGCAAATAAGTAACCCTAGCCGAAAATTGGAATCGATTCTGCATTCTTTGATTCTTTGTTTTATTTTTAAATTTAAATTAAAAAAATTTAAAATGCATGGGAGGAACCGGTACCGAACCGGAACCGGTACCGAATTTCCGGTCCGGTTCCGGTTCGGTACCGGTTCTGCTAGGGACCGGTTCCGGTTTCGGGAATTAGATTCCCGAAACCACCGGTCCGGGCCGGTTCCGAGCCAGAACCGGCCCGGCCCGGACCGTGCCCAGCCCTAATGCATTAATGTATCTATTACAACTTCCTAGATACACTTTCACAAATACATTTTCTAAATATTAAGACAACGGAAATGGCGACGATCAGGATCAATCTAGCAACAGAGGTGACAACAATGATAATGATGGTTCTAGCTCTGTTACTTTGTTCTCCTGCAAATTCAGCGGTCCCGTTGATTGAATCAGAATTGAAATCATACGAGATGATAGTTTAATACTCTACTGATAATTATGACTGCAAAATTTAATAGTAAAATAAGTTTTAGTTTACACCAGTATTTGAGATTTTGATTACAAAACCTTGTCCTTTATTAGAGAATATGGTAGATGATTAAATAAGGCCCAGTTAATGGCTAAAACCGTGTAAACTTACCGACTGGCGGAGGCTGTGGTGCCAACAACGATGGAGGCGGTGGTGAGGGCGATGGAGGCGGTGGTGAGGGCGATTCCCTGAAGAATTGGAAGTTCTCATACCTTAGGATACAAACAGCCGGAAACACCCGTGCTCCGACCGCTCCATTACAACACGAAGGAATACGTCGTATGGCTCGATTCAAGCAATCCTCGCATTCCACCTTCGATAAGTCAGGAGCGCACTGAAGGAACCCGTAAATGGTCTGGGACGATGGGGCTTCGATTGTTCCTGTCGCCAACTTGAGGGTAGACGAGCCTGATGCAGCTTCATCTCTCAATCTTTCCAATAAGATTCTGAGCGCTTGATTGTATCCACCAACGTCTGATACGGTTTGTCCATTGGCAATAGCTGGAATCTCACTGTTGCTACTTATGGAGTTGTTTGAATAACGAAGCAGGTAAGTGTCGTACAATCCCAACGCCTCAGTTTGGTTCGGACAACTCTCTCTAATCTTTATAGTGGCGTTATAAACCCAGCTTCGGCATTCGTCGATTGGCCGGTCTCCTCTACAAAGAGCGACGGCGTTCGCTCTGTCTGGGCCATCTCCAGCGGAGAAATTGTAATAACCATAGTCGATGTTGGTGTTGGAAGAAATTGCAGAAAGTACGGTATCGAGATTACTCTTGAAGCGGCTTTCGTTGGTGTAGAAACCAGCGTTTCCATAGCACCTTGTCAGCTCAAAATCCGGTTGGGAAAAAGAGGAATAGACAGAGAGTTTGAAACACAAAGAAACGAGGAAAAACGATCTGAAACTGAGAGATTCCATTATCGTTGTAAATACTTGTTGTTCGGCAAACCTAATATAAATAGCAGGAAATAACGCCGGACTGATTCTTATCGTTTAGGTGCCGCACTTTTGAAAATTCAACGGTCAGAGCAAACTTTTCTTCCCATTGGAGTCTACAAAGATATTTTCAACAGACCGTGAACGATAAGTGAGGTGGTGTGGTTTTCCTTCATTAATAACTAGCGACCCCCCCGAAGGAGGACTTCCTCCTGTTGGTCTTCTCTTTACGCGTGAACCTGTCTTCATAAATGCAGAGTTCATTCTTCAAAACAAAGAAGAAAATAAGAGTGATAGAGAAATAGGGAGAAGACGAAGACTGACGCGAGCTGCTATCGTGCCCTTCGTGAGATTTAACCGCAATCTCAAAACTGAGAGATGCCATTAATGCCAATGCTTCTTCTTCCGCAAACCTGATCGAAATAGCTGGAGAACGGATATAGTCTCAACAATTAATTATGTAAATCAATATTTACAGCAATAGAAATTAAGTCATAGTTTTTGCTGCAATCATTAAACGAGAAGAAGAGGTGAAAAATGCTTCAAGCAAACCAGTAAAGCCAGTCAAATTAAGTACAGAGCTTATGGAAAGATCCAGTTTTGAAGCTATTAATAAGGATCATCTTGGGTGCAGATCAGAAATTGTTAAATCGTTTCTGGTCTGATTGGAGTTGATTTCATCTTCTTTGCGAGAACTGTATCTTGCCACCAGCAAGGCTGGTCTTCCTGGTTGTGGAAGAAGCATTCCTTCGCTACCGAGCATCATGAGTACAGTCGACATTGTCGGTCTCTCACTTGGATCTTCTTGAGTGCACAGCAACCCGATGTGAACGTGCCTAACAACTTCATCTCTGCTGCACCAACCAGCAGAAGGGTCGACTAGATCAGTCCATCTGCCGTCGTTCCATATTTGCCATACCTGAATCATCCACTCGAAGTGTAAGAATGTATCTTTACGGATAATACTACATGCAAAATAGAGAAATTTAAAATAATTCAGATCAAACTGAACATAATCTAGATCACTGAATTCTAACAAACATGGTAAAGCAAGACTCTTTCTTCGTGACGTAATTGAGGAGAAAGTGTACTTACGTATGCTTGTAGACTAGAAGCAATTTTGGTCCGATGAAAACCGGTGCTCTTTTGTCCGGTTATGGTCTCCAACAAGAGTATTCCGAAGCCAAAAACATCGGATTTTATGGAGTATAATCCCTCCATAGCATATTCCGGAGCCATATACCCGCTGCCAAATAAAATTCGAGAAAATTTATGGTTGTCGAATGCCTGAAGTTTCAATTCTTGAAAAACAAACTAGTAAACTTACTAGGTGCCAACAACGGTTGCAGTATTAGATTCTGCCTCACACCCTGCAAAGATCCTGGCCATTCCAAAATCAGAGATTTTCGGGTTCATGTCTTGATCCAATAACACATTGCTAGCTTTCAAGTCTCTATGAATGATTTTCAGCCGAGAGTCTTCATGCAGATAGAGGACTCCGCGCGCGATCCCTCGGATAATATTCAGACGCGTATTCCAATCAAGTTTCGCTCGTTTTAGCGAATCTAAATACGAAAAGATTAAGGTTTCATACATTCGAATTCAGTTTATCTAAGATGAAGAATTTTTGAAAAATAAAAAAGAAGTATTGACCGAAGAGAAAGACGTCTAGGCTGCTGTTGGGCATGTATTCATAGACTAGCAGCTTCTCATCTCCATATGCACAAAACCCCAGAAGTCTTACCAAATTCTTGTGTTGAAGTTTGATTATCAGCATCACTTCAGTTATGAACTCCCTTGCACCCTGCGCAGAACAATTTGATAGCCTCTTCACAGCAACTTCCTTCCCATCATCTAGTCTACCCTGTCAAAATACCAGTTCAGAGTTTTCACAGGGCAAATTGCTAAAAGATTAAGAATTTCAGGCTCGTGGAGCCACTGTTTGTGACCCTTTAATGATGTGCCTTATACGACCTTGTATACAGGGCCAAATCCGCCTTCTCCGAGCTTGTTTGACTCCGAGAAATGATCAGTTGCAGCAGATAGAGATGCAAAGTCGATAAAAGGAAACTCCTGATCTTTTGATTTATATATTCCCTCGAGTTTTCAAATTTGAATTTCTGTCGGAGTTGGATCGTCGATGCTTCCAAGAGTTCGATCCTTCCCTGATTGTAAACAAAAAACACGAATGACAAACAAGATTCCAGAATTCAATAACATTATTGATATAAGTCACGCTTTACTTCTCTTTCTGATTGCAAGAATATAGGCAGAAAAACCCACGAGCGCCACACCCAAACATGCCGAAATTGCTAATACAATAACAATCCTCGATAGTTTCCGTGACGAACCTGCCGGCAACGGATAAAAACGATATCTTGATCGGTCGGTAGATCAGCGAAAACAATCTTGTTTGAGATATAATTTGGGTCTAAAAACACTTACTTCCTGGAGGAGTAGAATGGTCGGTGGTGTTGGATGAAGCTCCATAGAAAGAGTACAGCTCATACCTCAAATAGCAACTTGGGCTGAGAATTCTAGCACCAATTGAGCTGTTGCAGCATTCTAAGACGTCGGCCATGGCCCTTTGCAGGCATTTCTCACAGCTTTCAGCAGACAAGTCCGTCGTGCATTGAACTAAACTGTATAAAGTCTTCTCGAAGAAGGGTGTTTCTCCCGTCGCAAACATGTTCAAGGAGACGTTAAAAGTGGCCTGCTCAGTCAGATTACTCAGCAATCCTCTCACTTTCTCGTAGAACAGCTGAGGTTCGGAGATGCTCTCAATGTTGTCCTTTTTCATGTTGCTCGAAACATCCAATCGGCCGAAGAACTTTCCGTTCGAGTATCTCGCCTGGCAGTTTTCTTCCCAAACCATCGCTTCTAAACTCGTCGGACAGCGACTGAGTAGATTTTGTGAAGCGGTGGCAATACAATTACTGCAATCTGGAATCGAAAGATAGTTATAGCACATGTAGAGTCCATAAACTGAATCGTTGTTGCTTCCAGTGGAAGATGTATGGAACTTCATAATAGAAGCATTGGAGGAAAGAGAATTCAGCAAGATTTTCAAGTTTTCCTTGAACATAGGACTTGGTTCTGTATCGGTTGAGTTGGGACAGTTCATATAAGGAGGATCAGCAGAAACAGCTTCCAAAAAGAGAAGATATGCAAAAAGTAGATGGATGGCGTTTAGCTGCAACAGAGAAGAAGCCATTGCTGCAAATATCTGTAAACTATTAGCATCGACTGTAATGGTGCTGATTCTAGAACTGGAAACTAAGATTTGGGAAGACGAAGAAAACTTAGCCAGGATTTAGTATAATTTCTGGGAAAGTGCGTAAGGATCAATCACAGTATTAATGTAGTGATTAATGCGTTAACCATTGGATTAAGATGGGTAATGAGCCAATAAAACCATTAAAGCAAGTCAACGGTGGCGTGATACGTAATGACTATCCATTTGTTGGAAGGAAAAGTCAATCTTCTCCTTTTATCTTTGAATATATATATTTTTTATATAAAAACATCCATTGTGGCTATGATCAAGGTCATCATCTGGCCTATAAACCAAGCCGGACGTGGGCCCGGACCTACGATAACTAAGCGTCATGATGTTGAGCTAAAAATAAAATCGATCCGACCATCGTATTAAGGTCCAAGACTTGACTACTAGGGGTGGACGCATCCCATTCGGTTCCAATCCGGAACCAGAATCTCCGGATTCTGGGATCGGAACCCAACTGTGAAGATTCTGATTTTGTTACAAATGAAAAAAGAATAAAACTATTTACATTTTTTATTATTTTTGGGTCACGCTTTTGAAGTTTGGGTTGGGTTTGGGGGTCGGTTTCGGGTATGCCGTTTTTTTTTACTATTTTGGGTTAGGTTTTAAAGATTTTGTATCAAGTTTTAACTGATTTCAAGTCATATTTTTTACCCATGGTTCATTTCAATTTTACATTTTTTACTCGCGGATCTTAAGAATTTCGAACCAGAACCAGTTTCTTTGGTGGACAAAATTGCAATTCTAGTCCAATTTTGCCCACTGCTATCGACTATGGCCTCATTTAGTGAGTTTGGCTGACCACCCCGATTTGCTGATAAAATTGAGTTTGTGCTAACTATATGATTAGAATGATAATGAATAGGGTTAAAATTATTTTAACCCTCGAAGTATGAGTTTGGTTTAAAAAAACCATCAAAATATATTTATGCTAAAAAAAAAATCTTAAATTATCAAAAACCTATATATAAAAAAAACCTTTGTGATTGATCGATAACCCCTCGTTCTGAATTTTATACATAGAACGAGGGACTGTTCTTGTTAGAACGGTCCCCCGTTCTATCAGGGCGTTCTCCACGTGCGGGGCACGGGGAGAACAAGGGGGTGAGTTTGGAGATGGAAACCCCTGCTTGCTAGCACGTGCCCCGCACGTGGGCACGGGGGGTCTCCACCCTCAAACTCACCCCTCGTTCTCTCTGTGCCCCGCACATGCGCGTATGATGAATGTTCTAAGAATGATTTGCCGTGTTCTTAGAACGGTCCCCCGTTCTAAGAACACGTGGGGTGTTCACCCTCAAACGGTCCCCTGTTCTGCATTAATATATAAGCAAACAACCTCGTTTCCTTCAGAAACCTCGACTTTTCACTCGGCCAAACCCTCGGATCCTTGAGGTTTTCCACCGAAATCATCAGATCCGACCGTTTTTTGTCGAAATCTGCAAAAAAACCTTCGAGAAAACCCAAAACCGAGCCAAAACTCTATGCCCGAGCTGAAAATCGCCAAAATATAGAGTTTTTTTGGTCAAAATCCCAAAATCGAGGGTATTTTCATGCTGAAAGTCCCTAAATCCGTTTTATTTTCTCGCCGAAAATTCAAAAATCCAAAAAAACACTCAAACCCAAAACTGGCTCCCCCAAGAATGTTTATTGGTCAAAATGCTCCCTTGAAGGCACAAGGTGGCCCATTAAACCAGGCGCCAGATCAAGTGCCGCAACCGCCTCATGGTTATTTGTCTATGAAATTTTGTAACCAGTGATCTCAAGAGCAGTTCGAGCGGGATATGAGAATTCATTCGATTATTTATGGGAAGACTGACAACTTTAGCGGTTCGGAGTCTTTGGAGATCAATGAGATGTTTGACGACATCTCCTTGCACGGGGTGTACAACATGAGGGATAACAGCTGCGACAGAGTTGTTAGCCTATTTTATGCAAACTTGGGTAGTAGCGAGAGGTCCGGGTGCTTGAGGACGTACCTATTTGGTACAGAAATTGTCGTCTCTCTAGCTGTTATCAACGAATTGCTAGGATTTGCGAAAGAGGAGGCGGAAAGATACTATCACAATTCCTGAGAGTGTGATTTTGCCAGAACAACAGAGGGACAGAGTCCCTTAGGTGAATCCACTGTAATTCGGGCATTGCAGGGTTCGTGAAGCCGAGATCCAATGCTCTGAATGTCAAAACTCGGGTGGTACACAACCTGATCAACCACATCATCCTACCGAGGGATGGTCATAGAGATCTTGTCAGCTGGATGGATCTATACGTCATAGAGAAGCTCTACAGCGGCACGATGTTCAACCCGAGATACATGATTATAGGTCACATGCTTGAGGTCGGGTGAATGAAGAATAAGAATCTGCTATTTAGGACTTTGATTTGGAAGATCGTCCAGCGATGTCAGCTTCAGGTGCCCATTGGAGAGCAGATGAGATCACACAGATATGTTGATGTATTTGACAGGACTCATTTGACTCGGATAGGCCTAGTCAAAGTCGACGGGTCTTGGATGCTCAAGGAGATCCTAGAGCCTCCACATCTCGAGATGTTTCGATGGAGGACGCCACTGTCACCGAGGACGCCACCACCACCGCGCTGTCATTGTACCTCCAAGAAGTTAGCACGTTGGAGCAGAGCCTTGACAAGATGGAACAAAGGTGGGAGTATATGTGGGATAAGATGAGGGAGAGGCTTAATGAGATCAGATTGGCCCAGATACGGCTTGCAGACTCCTTCGAGCATTGGCGTCAAGAGGGCGATGATGACAATGTCCTTCCTGCGTAGTATAGTTTAGATATTCTATTTCATTTGATGCATTTTACTTGTCGTCTGTAAATTTGATGTACTTTAATATTTTGTCTTGATGTATAGTATTTGTACTATAATCTGGCTGTTGTGTATATATTTATTATTTGAATTTGTAGAAACTGTGTGAAGATAGCTAAAGAGGAGTCATAAAACAAACGAAACTCTGTCTATTTTTTCAATTTTTTTTAAATAAACTTAAACAAATAAATAATTGTAATTTGAATAACTAATAATAAATAAGTATTATTAAAATAAACAAAAATAACGAAAAATTATTTAAATAAACAAAAATAAATAGTTATAATTTGAATATCTTCAGGCTGTAATTTGTTATATCGGCTTCTTCGGACCAGAAGGACATCGCAAAGCTTAATGCTTACAAGGCAGGTTTGAGTACTCCACTCTTTTCATAATCTAACGATTTTACGGTATGTTCACTGCCTCTTTCTCTTGGAATAAATTCCATTTAATATATGTTTCGCTCCATCAATTTCAGAAGATCCATCAATGTTATTGAGTACTCCACTCTTTTCATAATCTAACGAAACGTATTCTCGAAAGATCCATCAATGTTATTGAGTACTTCACTCTTTTCATAATATAACGAATCAAATTTTGACAATTTTTCCAAATCTGTCTTGCAAACATTAAGTTTTACGATGTCAAAATACGTGTCATTTTGATGAGTAATAAGTGCACATTAGATAAAACATATTGTTGGTGATTAAATGATGATAAATATGTTGCGAAAAATACAAACGGACGCAAGTGCATTTAATGCAAAAGTAATAAAGTGTGTAAATAAGAGTCAAACCCACGATGACTATTTTTTTACTAATTATCAAACAAAAATATTTCTAATTTATAATAGATACGAAACCTTGATGATTTTGATTTAAATAAAACAGATCAACTTAATTAAATAAAAGGCAATTAAATAACATTAAAGAAATTATAATGAGAAAAATCTAGGGTTTATGATTTCACCTGAATTAATCATGTTTGGTAACCCTAATCCAATTTATCAAATCTATTCGTATGTGTTGATGACAATTTCACAAATATATTTATCAATCTCTGTAACGACCCATTTTCCCAGCAAGATATTGTCCGCTCTGGGGATTGGGCCGCAGCCCAATATCCTCCCCTCACGGCTTTGTTTGGCGAGAACATCTCGAAAGGTCACCCAACCTGGAATTGCTCTGGTCGAAGCACTTTTAACTTCGGAGTTCTTATGGGATCCGTTGCCAATTGTGCTCCAAAACGCGTCTTGCTATTTAGGGAGGGTCTCTTTACATATGTTTCATTTCCACATACTTCCCAAAGCGATGTGGGATTGTGACGACCCCACTTTCAATGACCGAACTCTCCAGCCCGACCCCTCTGGGATCCGCGGAGTTTTAACCATCTCGACCCCAAACAATCGGGAACGCCTCTGAGGCGGAGAATGGGTGGTTCTACACATAAGTGTCAAGTCGTGGTCCTCACAATCACCCCCTCGGGGGCACAACGTCCTCGTTGGCCAACATTTTCCGGTTGGGTACAGGCTCTGTACCATTTGTAACGACCCTCATCCCAGCAAGATATTGTCCGCTTGCCGGGGATTGGGCCACAGCCCAATATCCTCCCCTCACCCAACCTGGAATTACTCTCGCCGAAGTACGCTTAACTTCGGAGTTCTTATGGGATCCGTTGCCAATTGTGCTCCAAAACGCGTCTTGCTATTTAGGGAGGGTCTCTTTACATATGTTTCATTTCCACATACTTCCCAAAGCGATGTGGGATTGTGACGACCCCACTTTCAATGACCGAACTCTCCAGCCCGACCCTCTGGGATCCGCGGAGTTTTAACCCATCTCCGACCCCAAACAATCGGGAACGCCTCTGAGGCGGAGAATGGGTGGTTCTACCACATACGTGTCAAGTCGGGTCCTCACAATCACCCCCCCTCGGGGGCCCAACGTCCTCGTTGGCCACATTTCCGGTTGGGTACAGGCTCTGATACCATTTGTAACGACCCCTCATCCCAGCAAGATATTGTCCGCTCCGGGGATTGGGCCACAGCCCAATATCCTCCCCTCACGGCTTTGTTTGGCGAGAGCACTTCCCGGGAGGTCACCCAACCTGGAATTACTCTCGCCGAAGTACGCTTAACTTCGGAGTTCTTATGGGATCCGTTGTCAATTGTGCTCCAAAACGCGTCTTGCTATTTAGGGAGGGTCTCTTTACATATGTTTCATTTCCACATACTTCCCCAAGCGATGTGGGATTGTGACGACCCCACTTTCAACGACCGAACTCTCCAGCCCAACCCTCTTGGATCCGTGGAGAATTCGTTGAACCCTTCGGCCCAACCCTCTGGGATCCGCGGAGTTTTAACCCATCTCCGACCCCAAACAATCGGGAACGCCTCTGAGGCGGAGAATGGGTGGTTCTACCACATACGTGTCAAGTCGGGTCCTCACAATCTCTCTCGAGTTATGACAAACTTATTCAACTAAAGGATTATTACCTCTCGGTTTCTAACCCTAACAATTAATTAAATACATTAAGAACAAGAAATCAGAATACCACATAAACGCCCTAGCTATTTCTGGTCTAAGATCTTTTTCATGATAAATTATTCATTGCACGATTATTTATCTCCTTTCGGTCTCAAAATAATCCTATAAACATACTATTGTTGATCATACAATCACAAGTATTAAGAACAGAATAATTTATTCAACACAATATTGAAATAAAAAATTAATAACTTGAATTAAAAAGAAACCAAACAGTCATAATTTGGCTACATCATAGCCCCATAAAAAAAATTTAGTTCATACTAAAATAAAGAGAAACAACGAGAGAAATAATAGTATTCATAGTTGCAAAAGAGAAAGAGAAGGAAAAACAGGTTTGTCGATCCAAAATTTTCTCCCTGAAGCTCTCTCCCCGTTCCGATTTCCAAAACGATGCTCTGAGCGATAGTCTATGATCCCCTAGCCTCTAGGTTTTACTTAATTCTGAATAATATCGACGTCTCCGTTCAACGGTTGAGATTAATTTCATAAAAAATCTAAAAATCAGATTTTTTTTTTTCCTCGACGGTTGATCGATCAGCAGCCATTATGTTCGCTGGAACGTCAACATTAACACTTTAGCTGACCAATCGCCTCATGTCCGCCGATCGGTTGGCAGCTGCTGATCTTCGTCTTCAAATCACTGCTTCAGCCGATCGATCGCCCAGAATTGAGGATCGATCAGCATTGCTTCTGTCTTCTTTCTTCGAAGTTCTCTTTTTAATTGATTTTAGCCGACCGATCGTCCCAATTTGGCAATCGGTCAGCACCGGCTCGGGTTACTTCTCCATTTTGTCTCATTTTTTGCTTCGTGTTGCATCCAATTCTCTCTATTGAAACTCCAACCTGTTATATGTTATTTTATCTACGCACTTATACTAAAATTGTCAAATTCTTTCAAATACTTGAAAAAAATTTATCGAGTCAAGTATAAAAGAGTGCGAATAAGTGTGAAAAATACACACTTATCACATCCCCAAAGTTGAACGTAAGCTTGTCCTCAAGCGAACAAAATTAAGCATAGTTATAACGAAAGATTTCAACCCCAAACCCATTTAACAATAATAATTGAACTATAGCAATGCAATCTTAATTAAGGTTGATGGTAATTGTCTTAGCTAAAAAAAAAATCACATTAAAACTAGCAAGTCAAACACTTTGCAAAAAATTAACTCATACTAGCACATTAACAATTGTTTACTTAGAAATCCTCGTGTGTGTGTGTGTTCATTCTCATTTTCTCTAACTGTTGGGTCAACTAATGTAGCTACGGTAAAGGAATGCACACACATCTCACTTGTAGATCACTCTATACACTCTAATTGTTCTTCAGCCTTGCCCAGCATCCAACTAATAGCAAATATTGATTAAACACAACAAGAGTCGATAGGTCTTTTAAAAGCTTGTAACGAAAGGCTGGGCTAAAGGGTAGGAATTATTTGGATGCAAATGATTATTCAAAGCACAACTCATCCTTTCTTATTTCACCCACTCAAATGTTTATTTTATTTTTTTTCTTCTAATCACCCACTCCCTTGTTAAACTCACTCAAACTTTCTTCTAATCACTCATCCCCCAAACTTATCTAATTCAACTTTTTCTCCATGTTAACTCCTTTGTCATTATTACAAAATAAAATCAGTACAAACATAAACATAACCAAACATAAAATAAAACCTGAAATTAAGGCTAAACTTTTGAAACTTTTTTTTTGTTGCAAATTTACAAATAACGAAAATAAAACAACAACCTAATGCAATAAAAAGAAATAAATGAAAATGGAGTTTCTATTAAATCTCATCATCACTTTTTCTTCTTCTCCCCCAACTACACCAATAAAACTTGTGCTCATTAGATAGGGTAGGATAAATATATATACGGCTAGGCTGAAATAGGTAACAATTGAACAGTGAATATTATGCTCAAAAGGATGACTAAGATTGTCACTAAATGACATAACAAAGTAGACCAAGAAAGCTCAAACGATCCAATGATGACCTAAGTCATTCTCTTAGTTTTGTAAAATCTCAATTCGCATTCGTGGATTCTGGGCAACACCAAGAATAATTTTATCTCACTAGCACTCGTTATATTTGTCTTGAGCTACACTCTCTCACCGTGTTTGGACTTTAATAGTCACACTCGTTCACTCCCTTACTGTGTTTGGACTTCACCGTATGTAAACTACATGAGTATGACACCAACAGATCAAGTAAAACAAAAATGAAAACGTGCGCAGGATTTTGAGTTTAACTTCGCAAGCACCATGTAACGCCCCGAGTTTACTGAACCCAGTTTGTTACTCATAAACCCGAATATTTCTAAGAAAACTTGGACCAAATTTAAAACTTCGTTTAAATTTCGAAATTTGGACATCTGATAAAAACATGAAAACTTGCAGCGGAAATCGTTTAAACAAAAATGAAATTAAACAAAACCATGTTAAAATAATTGTTGGGAATATTAAGAAACAATCGGTTAAGAAGCAAATGTTTAACTCGTGAAAATACTTTAAAGGTTGCAAAAGTCAAATTCGTCGTCCGCAGAACAAAGTCAACGAAAAGGGGAAAAAGCTATTTGAAGACATCCACCGGTCACTAAACGACAAGATACATCTTTCATCTACCGGTGACGTCAGCCAGATGATTTCCTTCATCCGATCGACGTAGCCTTACATCTTCCAGTGTACATGTGCTTCTCACGTGAGCAATTAAAACATAACTCTGTAGTGGACATCTACCGGTGAACACGAGTTAAACACGTGACTCACTAAAACCTCACCAGATAAGAAACATCATCCGGTGGGCACGTGCATCGCACATGACTAATTAAATTTTTACCCGAGCACTAGACGACAAAATAATACGCACATCGTCCGGTCACTAGACGACAAACAAAACACTTATATCATCCGGTATCTAAACACTCGACATCACCGGATGACTAAAACACTCGACATCATCCGATAGAAAAGAAACACAACACTATCTACAGAAAGGAATTTACTTGCTTCTCCAAGACCATTCAGAAACAACTCAAACCATAGCATTAATCAAATCCAGTAAAATTCAACATTTAAAACTCAACAGATTACCAGTATCAGTAAATCTCAAAACGTATTCGAAATGCTAAAATTTCAACTGTCATGAAAACTCAACATACTCAGACTAAATCATTATCTACTAAACCTCAACAACTGCTGACACCAGTTAACCCGCCTCATCAGTTTACCAAGCCGAGACATGGATGTACTCCTCCAACCACATCTAATCATCTGTATACTCAGGAAATTCACCTGCAGTATCCTCAACACCTACATCACAAAACTCATCTATTAGCCTAATGCTAAGTAAGTAAAGCAATAATGAAATGACAAGCTGAAACATAAAACCTAAATATGCAGTTTCTACTTTCTCATCTCAGTTTCACATCGTTTGTCTACTGATCAAATCCCATGATTCCCTTGGGAGCGGGATCAACTCTCCCAATGTCTACATCCTCTTCATTAGTTAAGGGGTAGATGAGGTCCCTTAATAGCTGTTCTGATCCCTCAATTCCCTTGGGAGTGGGATCAGTTCTCCCAATGTTATAAATCCTCATAATCAGTTAAGGGGTAGATTAGTTCCCTTAACCGCCAATGCAGTTAAATCTGTACTCGCTTACTCATAATATTACATGAAAGCTCATTTTCGTATTCTTTCAACATCTGAGCATAACACCCCCCCCCCCCCCCCCCCCCCCCCCCCCCCCCCCCCCCCCCCCCCCCCCCCCCCCCCCCCCCCCCCCCCCCCCCCCCCCCCCCCCCCCCCCCCCCCCCCCCCCCCCCCCCCCCCCCCCCCCCCCCCCCCCCCCCCCCCCCCCCCCCCCCCCCCCCCCCCCCCCCCCCCCCCCCCCCCCCCCCCCCCCCCCCCCCCCCCCCCCCCCCCCCCCCCCCCCCCCCCCCCCCCCCCCCCCCCCCCCCCCCCCCCCCCCCCCCCCCCCCCCCCCCCCCCCCCCCCCCCCCCCCCCCCCCCCCCCCCCCCCCCCCCCCCCCCCCCCCCCCCCCCCCCCCCCCCCCCCCCCCCCCCCCCCCCCCCCCCCCCCCCCCCCCCCCCCCCCCCCCCCCCCCCCCCCCCCCCCCCCCCCCCCCCCCCCCCCCCCCCCCCCCCCCCCCCCCCCCCCCCCCCCCCCCCCCCCCCCCCCCCCCCCCCCCCCCCCCCCCCCCCCCCCCCCCCCCCCCCCCCCCCCCCCCCCCCCCCCCCCCCCCCCCCCCCCCCCCCCCCCCCCCCCCCCCCCCCCCCCCCCCCCCCCCCCCCCCCCCCCCCCCCCCCCCCCCCCCCCCCCCCCCCCCCCCCCCCCCCCCCCCCCCCCCCCCCCCCCCCCCCCCCCCCCCCCCCCCCCCCCCCCCCCCCCCCCCCCCCCCCCCCCCCCCCCCCCCCCCCCCCCCCCCCCCCCCCCCCCCCCCCCCCCCCCCCCCCCCCCCCCCCCCCCCCCCCCCCCCCCCCCCCCCCCCCCCCCCCCCCCCCCCCCCCCCCCCCCCCCCCCCCCCCCCCCCCCCCCCCCCCCCCCCCCCCCCCCCCCCCCCCCCCCCCCCCCCCCCCCCCCCCCCAAAAAAAAAAAAAAAAAAAACACAAGGAAATACTCAAACATGCTTACACTACTGTTTTGTGATGTAGGCCGAAGGGGCACTACGGCATATACTTCACTTACTTGGTCTCCTAGAAAGAAAAACTGTTTGCAGCTACTTCGGGTATTACTCGAACCTCTAACCATAGACAGAGCATACATAAATTTCCTCTAATCTTCATTCTAAACCACTATGAATCTAAGGGAAACTGTTTTGAAATTCTAGTCATTGTGCGTTCCCGATTTCAACTTAAAACCGAAACTAATACTCACTTACTGTATTCTCCAAAACCCCAATATTATCCCTCCCATCAACAATAGATTCAATGTAGCTAGAATTAGAAGCAAAACTCACCAAGTTCGGAGGAAATCGCTGGAGAAAGTCGAAGGGGGGGGGTCTCTATCGCACTCTGCTAAGCTGAGGAGCTGCGAATGGGGAGGGATAATAGTTTCCTTAAAGACGTTATCCACCTTTAGATTTCTAATTACCCCTATGCCCTTGCCTATTCATCCACTAACTCTACATTTAATATTGCCATATAAATTGTGCCATTAGTTTAAAAGGGATAGAGAAACGGTTTAACAGAACCGGGTATTACACACCATTCAATGCAAACTATAAATGGTAGGGATAACGTAGCTTACCTCATAAGTCTTCTATTTTCTCTTTTATTTATTTATTTATTTTTATTTTTTTACTACAACTTTAAAACACCAAAACTATTAAACATACCAGATAATAAAAACTACTAGTAATAAGATAAAATGACTAAACTAAGAATTTAAACGAAGTAATAATATAATAATAATTAAAAATTAAAAATAAATGAATGAGTTACCTCCCACAAAGTACTTGTTTTAACTATAGGATCGTTATTGTCTAAGAGGGGGGGTGAATTAGAAATTTCTTACTCTCTTTTAAAAGTGTAATAAAAGTTTCTCAATTGATTGCGCACTGATTCAAATAAAACAGAGAAAGAGTGAGAAAAACAACACCGAGAGTTTTTATGTGGTTCGGCCAAAACCTGCCTACGTCCATGCTTCAAGGTTTCCCCCTTGAAGATCCTTAACTTCTCCTCAACGAGAATTCCAAATCGAGCTTCACGGGAGTCGATCTACAGCCTCACAATTCTTGATTGAACTTCACGGGCGTCAATCCATTGCCTTTACGGTTTTACAAATTTGAATAGATGAGCACAAGAGCTACACACTCTCTAAGCAGAATCACACAGTTTAAAAGTAGAGAGTTGTAGGAAAAATACAGAGTAGTACAAGAGTATTGCTCATAGGGATTCAAAGATAATTTTCGCAAAAAAAAAAGTTGTTCTCCCGTGCTTCTTTCTTTTATTTATACTCTGTCTGTAATTGACTTCGGATCTTGAAGGCTTCTCATCTGAATATGGAAATATAGCCGTTGGAGAAACATTCGTACATAGACGACTATCCGTTGCGTTTTGAAGTCGCTTTCGTTCTTCGCCATTAATGACCAGGAGTTAAAGCTTTCGATGAGTATCGCTATCGCTTCGCGGTATTTTAAAATTCTGGCGCTAAGTCTTTGGACGAATGTCACTTTTCTTTAAGCTGTGAACGAGCGTGGACGACTGCGTCTTTAATTGTCATGGACGACTGCCTTTCCTTCGAGCATAGACGACTGTGTCTTTCCTTCGAGCATGGACGACTGTGTCTTTCCTTTGAACGTGGACGACTGCGTCTTTAATTGTCGTGGACGACTGTGTCTTTCCTTTGAACGTGGACAACTGCGTCTTTAATTGTCGTGGACGATTGCGTCTTCTCTTGAACGTGGACGACTGGATTTGTCATGACGGTGGACGATTGAATATGACTTAAAACCACCTGACTTTCACATGACATTTTAACTGTAATACTCGGCTTTACGAAATATTAATATTTTAATATATAATGGCATTTTCGTAAATATATTAAATTAAGCCCGTTTTACGAAAAAAAAAGTGCCATTAGAATCCTAATTATTAATGTGAATTTTAAAGAATTTACGAGAATTTTCAGAGTTTAAACGCTATATTTCGAGTAATTATGTTTCTCGAAATATAAAGGACGTTTTAGTAGAAATAGTAAACGAGGTCCGTTTTGCGAACGGACAGTTTTATTAAATCCCAAATAATAAGTTGGACTTATTGGTGAAATATGGAAATTTAGAGAAGCCGAATCTTTAGACGATTAAGGAAACGAAGGACGAAACTTATGTGAAATCAGAGGGAAGGGCAATTTAGTAATTTGCCAAATCAATATTAAAACAACAAAAATCTTCCTTCTTCTTCTTCATTTTCCTTCCTGCGCGACGAAAACAGAGAGCTCCCTCCTCGCGGCCGTCGACGGCGATTCACCATCCGACCTCCGATTCGCCCTCCGATCGTCTCGATTCTTTGCGATTTCTTCCCCAATCCCGATCCTAGGTATGATTCTAAGGTTTTGGGAAAGTTTATTTTGAGTTTCGTAGAGTTTAAACAATTAGTGTTTCGTTTAGATTTTCGTTAAAAATACGATTTAGGGTCCAAAATTAATAGGTTTATTGTGATTAACGATATAAAAGACGTATTGAACGTTATTGGACGAATTTGATTGATTTACGACGAATGTTAAATTTGAGGATTTCTGGGTTTTTTTGGAAAAACTCGTAAATTGGAACTGAGGTGCCGAGCGTGTATTGCTCGATAAAATAGCTCAATGAATTGGATTAAAGTGTTAGGAATTTCCTTAGTTAAGGTTTTGTTTAAATTGGACGTTTAGCAGTTTAAATCTGTTTTAACAGCGAATATTGTGTTTTGCCTCAGACAAGCAACGCTCGTGGACGGAGCTTGAAGTGGAACGGACGCGAGGTAAGTTCTCGTGATCTTCTCTGGCCGATAGGCCTACACCGTACGTCGAAGTCGTCTCGAGGAGTTTTGGAGATGCGTTTGTTTAAATTGTTTTGGGTTGGGTAGTTAAGATAGTTGTTTATAGGTTACGTTAATTTATCGTTTTGACGGTACACATGCTGATTGTTTACTTTCTGCATTTTAATTGTTCATGCATCACGTATTTCAAATGACATGAAAATGCATTCTGCACGTGTTTAAGGAAAGTAATGGACCTAATTAATCTACGTAATCTGTATCTGGTCACGGCGAGGTGGTTTAGCCCTCGGTGACATCTGTCTGCGACCTAATTAAAAAGTAAAATGAATCAACGAACGAAATGAATCTACGTAATCTGTATCTGGTCACGGCGAGGTGGTTTAGACCTCGGTGACATTCTGTCTGCGACCTAATTAAAAGTAAATGAACCTACGAATCTACGTACTTAGACCTCGGTGACATCTGTCTGCGACCTAATTAAAAAGTAAAATGAACCTACGAATCTACGTAATCTGTATCTGGTCACGGCGAGGTGGTTTAGACCTCGGTGACATCTGTCTGCGACCTAATTAAAAAGTAAAATGAACCTACGAATCTACGTAATCTGTATCTGGTCACGGCGAGGTGGTTTAGACCTCGGTGACATCTGTCTGCGACCTAATTAAAAAGTAAAATGAACCTACGAATCTACGTAATCTGTATCTGGTCACGGCGAGGTGGTTTAGACCTCGGTGACATCTGTCTGCGACCTAATTAAAAAGTAAAATGAACCTACGAATCTACGTAATCTGTATCTGGTCACGGCGAGGTGGTTTAGACCTCGGTGACATCTGTCTGCGACCTAATTAAAAAGTAAAATGAACCTACGAATCTACGTAATCTGTATCTGGTCACGGCGAGGTGGTTTAGACCTCGGTGACATCTGTCTGCGACCTAATTAAAAAGTAAAATGAACCTACGAATCTACGTAATCTGTATCTGGTCACGGCGAGGTGGTTTAGACCTCGGTGACATCTGTCTGCGACCTAATTAAAAAGTAAAATGAACCTACGAATCTACGTAATCTGTATCTGGTCACGGCGAGGTGGTTTAGACCTCGGTGACATCTGTCTGCGACCTAATTAAAAAGTAAAATGAACCTACGAATCTACGTAATCTGTATCTGGTCACGGCGAGGTGGTTTAGACCTCGGTGACATCTGTCTGCGACCTAATTAAAAAGTAAAATGAACCTACGAATCTACGTAATCTGTATCTGGTCACGGCGAGGTGGTTTAGACCTCGGTGACATCTGTCTGCGACCTAATTAAAAAGTAAAATGAACCTACGAATCTACGTAATCTGTATCTGGTCACGGCGAGGTGGTTTAGACCTCGGTGACATCTGTCTGCGACCTAATTAAAAAGTAAAATGAACCTACGAATCTACGTAATCTGTATCTGGTCACGGCGAGGTGGTTTAGACCTCGGTGACATCTGTCTGCGACCTAATTAAAAAGTAAAATGAACCTACGAATCTACGTAATCTGTATCTGGTCACGGCGAGGTGGTTTAGACCTCGGTGACATCTGTCTGCGACCTAATTAAAAAGTAAAATGAACCTACGAATCTACGTAATCTGTATCTGGTCACGGCGAGGTGGTTTAGACCTCGGTGACATCTGTCTGCGACCTAATTAAAAAGTAAAATGAACCTACGAATCTACGTAATCTGTATCTGGTCACGGCGAGGTGGTTTAGACCTCGGTGACATCTGTCTGCGACCTAATTAAAAAGTAAAATGAACCTACGAATCTACGTAATCTGTATCTGGTCACGGCGAGGTGGTTTAGACCTCGGTGACATCTGTCTGCGACCTAATTAAAAAGTAAAATGAACCTACGAATCTACGTAATCTGTATCTGGTCACGGCGAGGTGGTTTAGACCTCGGTGACATCTGTCTGCGACCATAGTGAGGACGAGTCCTGATGCAGTGATGCCGTGAGGAGGATGGTTGCGGTGGTGTGCTGGCGCAGTCGACGCTTAACTGACCCGTGGGGAAGTATGTATAGATTTTGAGGGTTTTTGGGATATTTTGGGTCGATGATTGTATAGACGTTATAGGATGCTTGGTTCTGGTAGTTGATAGATTTATGATTGATATTTCAAATGTTTTGGTAAACTGTATATAGAAAATGTTTTGGTTTAAACTGTTAATTAAGTGTTATGAAAATGTTTTGAATGGTTTTAAGATAGGTACGGATATGCTCGAGTTTTAGAGCTATCCACGCCGTTTGTTTTTAGAAAGTTTTATCACGTGTTTAAGTGCATTTAGAGTATGTGTAAATTGTACGTTTAGTGGTAATTGTGGATGAAATGGGAGATGTGTTGAAGTGTTTGGTGTGCAGGGGGAAGGTGATAGAAAAGTGGGTGTTTGCTCTCTGGAATTCGGATTCCAGAGAGCAATGGTATAAAAGAAAGAAGTGAAGGGAAGAAAGAAGTGAAGGGAAGAAAGAAGAAGGGTGGCGACTGGGCGCTGGATGCGAGCGATCGCTGTGTTCAGCGATCGCTGCAATTGCAGCGATTGATGCCAGCGATCGATCTCCTTTTTATGGAGATCGATCGCTATAGAGGCAAGCGCACTGTTCACGTGAACAGTAAGTTAATGTTCACGTGAACAGTGGTGAACAGTAGTGTACTGTTCACGTGAACAGTACTTACTGTTCACGTGAATAGTACCAGAATGAAAAGAAAAAATAATAAAATAAAAGAAAAAGAAATAAAAAGAATTGTTTTAAGTTGTTTTATAAATAGTTTTAATTAAATAGTTTTAATTGTTTAAATGTTTTATTTAGATGGATTTCAAATTGATTTCAAAAAGTTTTTCGCATAAATGCTAAGTATAAAAGAAAATGAAAAATTTATACGGGAAAATAGTGGGAATAGTATCGGGGTTGTGACATTAACTCTCGCGTGGACGAGGACGTTTGATTTCTTTGAACGATAGTGCTTTGTGGACAAACGATTTCGCCTTAACTGTGGACTATTGCTAACAGCTTGACTGTGGACTATTAATTTCAGACTAAAAACACTTAACCACAAAATCGTCAGAAACACTTAATGCCCATTTTCAAAGGGCATTTCCAAATAAATGCAATAGACATAATACTTCAATTACTCAGAACATATATTTCATATTCATTCATATTAATCATAATCATCCAGATTAAAACATAATCATCAAAAATATAGTGCTTAAACGCATTTAAGCTAACATTAACGTCATCAGCTTGACGTCTCACAAACTTTATGTGTCAGGTGTAGAATGAGTGGCTGTGGTATCACTCTCAAAAATACCACCAGAATACGATTTTACTCTATGACCGTTTACCAACTTATCAATCGCACGAAGCTTTTCGTATGGAAAATCATCCTCAATTGGCTTATCGCTATTTGACACATGAACTTGAATCTCTACACGTGAGAGATGATCTTCCTCCGTTAAATTTTTATGAACACATAATGTGCGAAGGTGCGAAGGTAGAGACTTAAGCTCATGGTCGAGAGGACTCTTAATAGGTGGTAGAACTCATAATAGCGACTCCCCCACACTTTCAAAGTACTTCCTCCCATTAGGCTCAAGAGAGTCACGTGGTTGAAGTGAAGTTTGCCCTGTTACGGTGTCAAGGAGTTTTACTCGAAAAACATCATAGCTAGCTTTTGGGTACTTCATTGATTTAAACACATTAATCGTCACCTCTTCATCTTCCACTCGTAATTTAAGGTCACCTCTTTGAACGTCAATTAATGCACCTCTAGTTACTAAGAACGGTCGGCTTAAAATAATGGGAATGTCACGATCTTCTTCCATATCAAGAACCAAGAAATCAACAAGAAAAATAAACTTGTTGACTGTGACAATGACATCTTCAATCACCTCATACAGATGCTTTATAGAGCGATCAGCCATTTTTAGAATTACTCTCGTGGGTTTTGTTTCACCCAGACCAAACTTATGAAATATAGATAGTGGTATTAAATTTATACTAGCACCCAAATCACACAATGCCCGCTCAAAAATAGATTTTCCAATTGCACATGGAACTGTGAAACTTCCTGGATCTTTCAATTTTTGAGGAAGCTTTCGTTGAATAATAGCGCTACATTCCTCTGTCAAAGCGATTTTACTACCTTCTTCTATCTTACGCTTATGAGACAAAATATCTTTCAAGAACTTTGCGTATCTAGGCATGTTCTCGAGGGCCTTGGCGAATGGAATGTTGATGTGTAGCTTCTTGAACACTTCCAAAAAAATTTCAAATTGTTTGTCCATTTTTACATTCTTTAGACGTTGAGAAAAAGGAATCTGTGGTGTTACCTTTGTCAGACTTTGTGATGAAGCTTTTTGCGACTTTTTTGCTTCACTTTCAACTGGAGATGATGATGATGAACCTTTACTCTCACATTCAACTATCCTCTTTGTTTCTTGACTAGAATTATCAACCACTGTACCACTCCTAAGAGTGATTGCATTGCATTGATTTCTTGGATTCATTTCCGTGGAACTCGGCAACGCACCTTGAGGTCATCCATTGAGTGCATTAGCGATTTGTCCTAATTGAGTTTTTAAGTTTTGAATTTTAGCTGATTGATTTAGTAGGGTAGTGCGAGCCTCTGCCATGAACTTATTAGTTTGGTCACCCATTTTAGCAACTATATCCTCAAGATTGAGTTGTCTCTCTTGGAATGATTGAGCTTGTTGGGAGGATTGCAGAATTTGCATGGCATTATTCGGATTCTTCCATGAGAAGTTCGGGTGATTATTGTGAGCTCCCGTGTAGTAATTATTCGAAATTTGAAAATTTGGCCTATTGTAGTTCCCAACAAAGTTAGCATGCTCAGAAGAGTTATTTGTCATTTGATTACCTTTTTGGCATTCATCACTTGGGTGTGATCCTTGGCACCATTGGCATGCTCCCATTAGAGAGTAGATCGAATTTACGGAGCTTGGTTATTTTGCAGTTGCTTGGCTAGAGATGCAATTTGAACTGTCAAAGCTTTCAATGCGTCCATCTTAAGAGTATTTGGCTACTTTTTCTGAATTTGCCGCTCAACTGGACATTAATCGTTATTCAATGCTAACTCTTCCAATAGAGTAAATGCTTCTACTTCTGTCTTTTGGAGAAGTGGTCCACCTGCAGCTGCGTTAACAAGAGTTCTCGTAGAAGCTGATAAACCAATGAAAAAAGTTTCAACTTGCATCCAACATGGAAAACCATGTTGAGGGCATTTCTGTAATAGTTCCTTGAAACGAGCCTATGATTCATATAACATCTCCCCGTCGAATTTGCTGAAATTTACAATCTCATTACGGTACTTTGCAGTCTTCTAAAAATGGAAGAATTTATATAGAAACTTTTGACATATCTCAGCCCATGTTGAGATGGAATCAATCGACAAAGAATTCAACCAACTTTTCGCTCGATCTCTTAATGAGAATGAGAATAACTGTATCCTTACAGTATCGTCTGAAACATTATGAAACTTGAAGGTATCACACACCTCCATGAAGTTGGCAATGTGATCATTCGGATCCTTAGAGGGCAAGCCACAAAATTGTGATTGTTGAATCATATGTATGGTTCCCGGCTTGATTTCGAAGTTATTGCCAGTAATCGTTGGTTTACGAATAGCAGATTAGACCACGACCACAGATGACATCACATAGTCTAATAGTGTCCGTGTCTCAATTCCTTCAATTAGTTTGTGATCCATGGTTGCTTCCCTTGTTTCCTTTCGATTTCTACGACAGGTGCATTCAATTTTTGGATCGATTGGAATTAGGTTGGTAGTATCGTGTTTTTGCATACACCTAAAAAAAATAAAATTAAATAAATTGAATTAAATAAATAATTGAATTCAAATACAAACTAGAATTATTTAATCTAATAATAGCAAAATAAATAATCCCCGAGAGCGGCACCAAAAACTTGTTGCAAAAAATACAAACGAACGCAAGTACACATGTCGTAAAAGTAATAAAGTGTGTAAATAAGAGTTGAATATTTCTAATTTATAATGGATACGAAACCTTGATGATTTTGATTTAAATAAAACAGGTAAACTGAATTAAATAAAAGACAATTAGATAACGTTGAAGAAATTAATATGAGAAAAATCTAGAGTTTACGATTTCACCTGAATTAATTATGTTTGGTAACCCTAATCCAATTTATCAAATCTATTCCTATGTGTTGATGGTAATTTCACAAATTTATTTATCAATCTCTCTCGAATAATGACAAACTTATTCAACTAACGGATTATTACCTCTCGGTTTCTAACTCTAACAATTAATTGAATACATTAAGAATAAGAAATTAGAATACCACATAAACGTCCTAGCTATCTTTAGTCTAAGATCATTTTCATGATAAATTATTCATCGTACGATCATTTATCTTCTCTCAGTCTCGAAACAATCCTATGAACATGCTATTGTTGATATGACAATCACAAGAATTAAAAATAAAATAATTTATTCAACACAATATCGAAACAAAAAATTAATAACTTGAATTAAAGAGAAAATCAAACAGTCATAATTCGACTACATCGTAGCCCAGAAAAACAAATTAGTTCATACTAGAATAAAGAGAAACAACGATAGAAATAATAGTATTCATAGTTGCAAAAGAGAAAGAAAAGGAAAACCTGGTTTGTCGATCCAAAATCTTCTCTCTGAAGCTCTCTCCCTGTTCCGATCTTCAAAACGATGCTCTGAATGATAGTCTACAATCCCTTCGCCTCTTGGCCTCTAGGTTTTACCTAATTCTGAATAATATCGGCGTCCCCAATCAACGGTTGAGATTAATTTCATAAAAATCTAAAAATCATATTTTTTTTATTCCTCAACGGCCGATTGATCGACTCAGGTGTGCCGATCGATCGGCACCAATTGTAACGCCCCGAATTAAATAAACCCGGTTCGTTATTCGTAACACTAAACCGAACTATGACATTTTTAAGGAAATTTAAAAATTTTACTCAAAGATCAAATTTGACGCCTTACAAGAGAAATATCGAAAACTTGCAGCGAAAAAATATTTGTATAAATGATATTCATTCAATAGTTAAAGTATTAAAGTCAGTTGGTAAAAAGAAAAGGAAAACAGAACATATCTACCGGTTACTAGACGACAAAAACCCTCGGTTCACATCCACCGATAGACTACATCTACCGGTAAATAATAACACAACATCTACCGATCACTAAACGACAAAACTTCTACTTCATCTTCCGATAGATTTAATACACGACATTCACCGATCACTAAACGACAAAACTTCTACTTCATCTTCCGATAGATTCAATACACGACATCCACCGACCACTAAACGACAAAACTTCTACTACATCTTCCGATAGATTTAATACGCGACATCCACCGATCACTAAACGACAAAACTTCTACTACATCTTCCGATAGATTTAATACGCGACATCCACCGATCACTAAACGACAAGGCGGCTAAAGACTCATACCGAAGACATCTACCGATGACTTCTACAGAAGACATCTTCCGATAGATTTAATACGCGACATCCACCGATCACTAAACGACAAAACTTCTACTTCATCTTCCGATAGATTTAATACGCGACATCCACCGATCACTAAACGACAAAACTTCTACTTCATCTTCCGATAGATTTAATACGCGACATCCACCGATCACTAAACGACAAAACTTCTACTACATCTTCCGATAGATTTAATACGCGACATCCACCGATCACTAAACGACAAAACTTCTACTTCATCTTCCGATAGATTTAATACGCGACATCCACCGATCACTAAACGACAAAACTTCTACTACATCTTCCGATAGATTTAATACGCCAGAGTAGTAGACTACAACTAAATCCATACCATGTTCTCATACCAGAAGTGCACAATTCATAAACATAAAAAGAGACATCAAACTGCTAAGTGACTAACATTCTCAGCATACCTAAACAGAACCATTTTCGACTACACATTCACACCTACTGACATCTGTTAAACCGCCTCATCAAGCACCAAATCCGGGCATGAATGTGATCCTCCAACTTTGTCTATTCATTTGTGAACTCAGGGAAATCACTTGTAATATCCTCACACCTACATCACTAAACGACAAAACTTCTACTACATCTTCCGATAGATTTAATACGCGACATCCACCGATCACTAAACGACAAAACTTCTACTTCATCTTCCGATAGATTTAATACGCGACATCCACCGATCACTAAACGACAAAACTTCTACTACATCTTCCGATAGATTTAATACGCGACATCCACCGATCACTAAACGACAAAACTTCTACTACATCTTCCGATAGATTTAATACGCGACATCCACCGATCACTAAACGACAAAACTTCTACTACATCTTCCGATAGATTTAATACGCGACATCCACCGATCACTAAACGACAAAACTTCTACTTCATCTTCCGATAGATTTAATACGCGACATCCACCGATCACTAAACGACAAAACTTCTACTACATCTTCCGATAGATTTAATACGCGACATCCACCGATCACTAAACGACAAAACTTCTACTACATCTTCCGATAGATTTAATACGCGACATCCACCGATCACTAAACGACAAAACTTCTACTACATCTTCCGATAGATTTAATACGCGACATCCACCGATCACTAAACGACAAAACTTCTACTTCATCTTCCGATAGATTTAATACGCGACATCCACCGATCACTAAACGACAAAACTTCTACTACATCTTCCGATAGATTTAATACGCGACATCCACCGATCACTAAACGACAAAACTTCTACTACATCTTCCGATAGATTTAATACGCGACATCCACCGATCACTAAACGACAAAACTTCTACTTCATCTTCCGATAGATTTAATACGCGACATCCACCGATCACTAAACGACAAAACTTCTACTTCATCTTCCGATAGATTTAATACGCGACATCCACCGATCACTAAACGACAAAACTTCTACTTCATCTTCCGATAGATTTAATACGCGACATCCACCGATCACTAAACGACAAAACTTCTACTACATCTTCCGATAGATTTAATACGCGACATCCACCGATCACTAAACGACAAAACTTCTACTACATCTTCCGATAGATTTAATACGCGACATCCACCGATCACTAAACGACAAAACTTCTACTTCATCTTCCGATAGATTTAATACGCGACATCCACCGATCACTAAACGACAAAACTTCTACTACATCTTCCGATAGATTTAATACGCGACATCCACCGATCACTAAACGACAAAACTTCTACTTCATCTTCCGATAGATTTAATACGCGACATCCACCGATCACTAAACGACAAAACTTCTACTACATCTTCCGATAGATTTAATACGCGACATCCACCGATCACTAAACGACAAAACTTCTACTACATCTTCCGATAGATTTAATACGCGACATCCACCGATCACTAAACGACAAAACTTCTACTACATCTTCCGATAGATTTAATACGCGACATCCACCGATCACTAAACGACAAAACTTCTACTACATCTTCCGATAGATTTAATACGCGACATCCACCGATCACTAAACGACAAAACTTCTACTACATCTTCCGAAATTGAAATCTTTCAAAAACATTATGAATCCACAAGTTCCAAAAATCCAGAGTAGTAGACTACAACTAAATCCATACCATGTTCTCATACCAGAAGTGCACAATTCATAAACATAAAAGAGACATCAAACTGCTAAGTGACTAACATTCTCAGCATACCTAAACAGAACCATTTTCGACTACACATTCACACCTACTGACATCTGTTAAACCGCCTCATCAAGCACCAAATCCGTGGCATGAATGTGATCCTCCAACTTTGTCTATTCATTTGTGAACTCAGGGAAATCACTTGTAATATCCTCAACACCTACATCACAAAACTCATCTATTAGCCTAATACTAAGTAAGTAAAGCAATAATGAATGAAATGCTACAATATAAATCCTATTTATGCAGTTTCTACTTTCTCAACTCAGTTGCATTCACGTTCATGCACAATCTGATCTCAATATTCCATTGGGAGTGAGATCAGCTCTCCCAAAGTTATAAATCCTCTACATCAGTTAAGGGGCGGATTAGTTCCCTTAATAGCAAATATGATCCCTCAGTTCCGTTGGGAGTGGGATCAATTCTCCCAATGTTATAAATCATCTTCATTAGTTAATGGGTGGATTAGTTCCCTTAATAGCATACTTGATACAATCTGTTCAAATCTTACCATGCCATTACTTGTAAATTCATTTTCGTACACTTTCAACAAAACATGATGCATGACATACTGAGAATATTCAAACGTGCATAAACCTATTGTTTTGTGATGTAGGCCCGAAGGCACACACATACTCTACTTACCTGGACTCCTGGAAATCGCTCGGCTATAAGCTACTTTAGAAGCTCGCTCACCTAAAGTCATAACAGTACATTAATCAGACTCTCACTAAACTTCACCAAAAATCAATCAGGAGTTTGAGGAAACCAATTTGAAACCCTACTATTCGCACATTCCCATTTAGCACCAAAACCCGAACCTACTCTCAATCACAACATTCCTCGAAACTTCTCACATTGTACTCCCTCGGCTACCTAACTGCTAAAATGCAAGAAAACGAGGGAAAACTTACCTAGGTTGGAAGAGAATCGAGCAAGAGAATCGCCAAAAAAAGGGGTCCTGCTGGAGTGCTGAAGGCCGAAAGAGAAAATGAGGAAATGGTGGCGGCTACAGTGCATTAAACCCATAACCTCTTCCCTTAAATACGTTATCCACTTTTAAATATCCAATTACTCTTATGCCCTTGCTTAGTCATCCATTAACCCTACTTTTATGTTTCCATTAAAAGTGTGCCATTAGTTTAAAAAGAATTGAGAATTGGTTCGATAGAACCGGGTGTTACATCCATTCTGTTTGCTGGAACGTCAACATTAACGCTTTAGATGACCGGTCGCCTCATGTTCGCCGATCGGTCGGCAGCTGCTAATCTTCGTCTTCAAATCACTGTTTCAGCCGATCGATCGCCCAATAATTGACAATCGATCGACATTGCTTATGCCTTCTTTCTTCAGAGTTCCCTTTTTAATTGATTTTAGCCAACCGATTGGCCCAATTTGGCAATCGGTCGGCACCGGCTCGGGTTACTTCTCCATTTTATCTCGTTTTTGCTTCGTGTTGCATCCAATTCTCTCTGTTGAAACTTCAACATGTTATATGTTATTTTATATGTGCACTTATACTAAAATCGTCAAATTCTTTTAAACACTTGAGAAAAATTTATCAAGTCAAGTATAAAATAGTACGAATAAGTGTGTAAAATACACACTTATCAAAATACATGTAGAATCAGTATTTCTAAGTGGTCCATAACCGGTGAACTTTTTTGTTACATGTCTTCGCCTAGTTATCCTAAAATATTATGTTAATTTAAGATATCTAATTAAAATAGTAAATTGAATCCATTAGATCGATAATTTTAATTAATTACAGCAAGTGGGCGTGAATAATAATCTTAGGACAGGAAGAAGTTTTAGATGGCCGAAGTGGGACAGAGTAAACATTTGATTTTTGTTGAAAATTAAAAATTTGAATTTTCACTGGGCCCAACTCCGATGTGAGAAGAGGTAGGTGAGCGAGACCCACAACATTTATATATTTAAAAAGAAAAGGACGTTGCCTTTAAATTCTTTGCGGAGTAATTTAAAATACTTACTGTTATGTTAAATAAAAATGGATAAAAATAGAGTTTTTTTTTTTTTTTTTTTAATCTTAAAGTATTGGTTTTTTTTTCAAAAAAAACTCTTAAAGTTTATTATTTATCGAACCAAACTTTAAAGTATCGAAAATAAGTAATTTGAACTCTAAGATACGGTGAACCGGCCGTCCTCCCTGATTTTGACGACTTTTTTTTGAAATTTTGTTTAATTTAATCTTAAAAATAATTAACTAAAATTACAATAAATGGTACAAGTGTTATTAAATCACAAATTGTTTTTCATATGTAGACTAAATCATGGGAAGAAAATCTGAAAATTTACATGATTTTCTAACACTTGCACGATTTATTATAATTTAATCTTAAAATAATTAATTAAAATTACAATAAATCGTACAAGTATTATAAAATTACGAAATTTTTACCATATATAGACCAAATCATGGGAAGAGAATATAGAAATTTGCGTATTTTTTAACACTCGCACAATTTTTTGTAATTTAACACTAAAATAATTAACTAAAATTACAATAAATCGTACAAGTGTTATTAAATCACGAAATTTTTACCATATGTAGACCAAGTCATGGGATGGGAATCTGAAAATTTGCGTGATTTTCTAACACTTGCACGATCTGTTGAAATTTAAGACTAAAATAATTAATTAAAATTAGAATAAATCGTACAAGTGTTATTAAATCATGAAGAGAATCTGAAAATTTGCGTGATTTGCTAACAATTGCACGATTTATTGTAATTTTAGTTAATTATTTTAGTGTTAAATTACAATAAATAGTGCAAGTATTAGAAAATCACGTAAATTTTTAAATTCTCCTTCCATGATTTGGTCTACATATGGTAAAAATTTCTTGATTTTATAACAATTGTACAATTTATTGTAATTTGAGTTAATTATTTTAGGGTTAAATTACAATAAATTATGCAAGTATTAGAAAATCACGCAAATTTCCAGATTTTCTTCCTATGATTTGGTCTACATATGATAAAAATTTCGTGATTTAATGACACTTGTATGGTTTATTGTAATTTTAGTTAATTATTTTATGGTTATATTTAAACGGGTTTTTAGGGGAGAGGAAGGCCGGTTCAACCGAACCGGCCGTTCTCTTTGATAAACGTAGGGGTGAGCAAGAACGGACCGCCACCTGAGAACCGGACCAAACCGACGATTTCGGTCCAGTTTCGGTCCGGTTTCGATTGGTTCTCCCGATTTCTCGGTCCGGGACCCGTCCTCCCAGATGAATTCCCATCTGGTTCGGTCCGCTCTTCGGTTCGGGCAATAAAATCTCAAAACCGGACCGTGGAACCGCTTCATTTTACGTTTTTAACTCATTGGCTGTCAGCCGCCAGGAGTTCTCGTTCTTGCTCTCGCTCACCCCTATTCTTCATCTGTTAATCACGATTCATGCTCACGCAGTCTGCCAGACGATCACCCATGTTCGTCATCACGATTCTGCAATCCGGTTCTACAATTTCAATCTGCCTTCTTCGGTGACACGGTGGCTCTTAGAAAAGGAACCGTGTAAACCCACAAAATAAGAGCCAAGCGCTCGGTTGATGGTGAGATGCACAAAACTGAGGAGAAAGAGAAGAAAATGTAACCAAAATGAAAAGGTGATTGTGTGTGATGTTGGCCGAGAATCATAAGGGAAAGAAGTGCATAAAATGGTAAAGAAAATGGTGCTACCTTTGGCGGACCCGAAAGCTATCTAACGTTTGCTCTCGGGTGCATGTTTTCCCGTGGAAAAACAACCATCGTTAGGCCTAGGTTTTCTCGTCCTCCAACCTTTTAAACTCTCAATGATAGAGGTGAAGGAATGATAAGAATTCACCTAGCAACCAAAGAGCTAGGGGAATAATGGAGGGCTACTCTACTCGATTGAGAAACCGAGGAAACCCGTAGGTCTTCTAACACTTCGGTTAGGAAAATAGAGATTGTATAAATTTGGCAAAAAGTTCCTACAATAACCAATGATATGCCTTAAATAGAAAACCTAGGGTGGATGATTAGGGTTTGGCAAAGGAATGAGAGGATTGGACCATTGAATGAAAGGAGCAATCGGCGGCCAAGGGAAGGGATCCTACGTGCGCCAATCCGACGGGTCTGATGCATCCCGCGCACGCCAACCAGCGGCGATGATAAACATCCGTGCTGATCGACGGCCCGATGCAGCCCGCGCCTGATCTGGATACAGCTTGCGCACACACCAATCCGACGGTGATGATGAAGCCGCGCCCTTTTCTTGATCCATGGCCGAGATTTGCCACGTCATGGATCCTTTAACAACGCTAAATGTACCTGCAAAGTTCATACCTTAAATTGGAGCTTCCATTTGGTCCAAGTCTTCTTTGAGTTCATTTTGTTGGAGTAGCAAATTCACACATGTTGATAATTTTATCAAACCACCATCAATCATCTAATCTTAACCATACAATCTAATGCATGATGCAATATAAATAGTTCATACAAAAAGGCTAGAGTTTGCCACAAAAGTTTAAAATAAAATTACATAATTTAGGGGCCAGGAAGACAAATTCTCATTGAGCCAATTAAGGAGTCCATCTGTATGATCCAAGTGAGGCTGCGCAAGGGCTGATCCATATCCTCCAAACTAGGCTCTCATGTGAACCTTCCCTGATTGTAAACAAAAAACACGAATGACAAACAAGATTCCAGAATTCAATAACATTATTGATATAAGTCACGCTTTACTTCTCTTTCTGATTGCAAGAATGTAGGCAGAAAAACCCACGAGCGCCACACCCAAACATGCCGAAATTGCTAAAACAATAACAATCCTCGATAGTTTCCGTGACGAACCTGTAGGCAACGGATAAAAACGATATCTTGATCGGTCGGTAGATAAGCAAAAACGATCTTGTTTGAGATATAATTTGGGCCTAAAAACACTTACTTCCAGGAGGAGTAAGATGGTCGGCGGTGTTGGATGAAGCTCCATAGAAAGAGTACAGCTCATACCTCAAATAGCAGCTTGGGCTGAGAATTCTAGCACCAATTGAGCTGCTTGCAGCATTCTAAGACGTCGGCCATGGCCCTTTGCAGGCATTTCTCACAGCTTTCAGCAGACAAGTTGGTCGTGTTAGGATTAGACGCCCTAATCCACCTGTAACGAACGATTAGAAAATACCAAAAAAGAAAAACGAGAAAATAATGGACACCGAATTTACGTGGAAACCCTAGAAAGGGAAAAAACCACGGGCAGAGGAGAGAATCACTAATAACAATTCGGTACAATGAGTTTTGCGACTCAAGCATCAATAAATAGAGAAAACATAAAACCCTAATATTGATAATGGGCCCGACCCGGCCCAACTAGAATTCGGGTCACACCAAATTCTAACAAACTCCACCTTGACACGAATTCCACAAGAGAGATCCAACGGGCTACTCGGCCCAACAAAACCGAATCCAGAACACTGAACTCTGACAATCTCCACCTTCAACGAAATTCTGGTGCAAGGAAACAAATCTGCAAAACACCATTAAAAAAGCTCCTCTACCACAAAGGCCCCACATGGGCCAACTCAGCATCCGATACCGATCAAGTTTAAGCCCTGCTTAAACTTGAGAGATTTACTTGAGAAGAAATCACATCTCCTCCTCCATGGTATCACTGAACTATCAGAGTTACTGCAACGAACTCCGTCTGAACATGTCGAAGACTCCACACAGGAATCATTACCCTCGAACACATTCAATGCATAACTCACAGTTTCATCATATCGTCCTGAAGTTTTAACCTTCCGCATTGTTCTGCCTTTGACGATACCACTCTGACGTGAAACTGAACCTGATGACTGAACATCTGTAATAGGCTGACTCACTGGCTCTGATGTACCCTCAGATCCCAACTTGAACTTCACCCGAGAACCTGACTTCTTCCGAGTCTTCTCAACCTTTCTTTTAGAAGGTGAATTCACAAACTTTATAGCCTTTTTACCCACCACATTGACTGTGGAACCCGTGATCTTCGCATGCATCACATATAATGAGGAGCATTTTTCTCCTCTCGCCACAATCAATGAACCTCTGGTAAGCTTCCATTTTCCATCACGAAAGGTGTTGCCAAAACCTTCGTCGTCAAGCTTTCCAGTCGAGACCAAATTCTTGCGGATATCCGGGATGTGCTTCACACCTCTCAAAACCAAGGTGTTGCCGATGTTGGTCTCCAAACACACATCTCCCATACCAATGGCTTTTGCAATGCCACCATTTCCCATCCTCACACTTCCAAAGTCACCCGAAGTGTATGATGTAAAGAAATCTCTCCGCGAAGTGGCATGTATTGAAGCGCCACTATCGATCACCCAACTCGTATCTTGGCAATCAGAATTTACAACATCCTCGTTGTATACACTAAAGGACTCCTCGGTGGCTGTATCTGCCTCCTCGTCTGTGTCACCCTCTTTGAACATCTTTTCCTTTCCTTTGGCATTCAGATTCTCCCGAAGAAACTTGTGACAAAATCTCTTTATGTGTCCTTTCTTGCCACAATGATAACATTCAAAGTTGGCGTGTTTTCCGGACTTCCTCTGACTTCGATTTCTATTGTCCGGACCTTTACTTTGATTTCTGCCCCTATTTTCAACACTCAGAGCTGAACCTGTCGATGTTTCACCAGAATCTATCTTACGAACCTCCTCGGCAAGAATACGATCCCTCACATCAGTGAATACCAGTTTAGAACTTCCAACTGAGTTACTAACTGCTGCTCTCATAGGCTCCCAACTATTCGGTAGAGACGCCAACAAAATTAGGGCACGAATCTTATCTTCAAAATCAATTTCCACAGATAGCAATTGATTCACAATCGTATTGAACTCATTCAGATGCGCTGCGACCGAAGCACCATCAATCATCTTCAGATTAAAAAGCTTCTTCATAATAAATACCTTATTATTCGCAGACGGTTTCTCGTACATATCAGACAGAGCCTTCATCAGACTCGCGGTGGTCTTCTCCTTCGCCACGTTGTGAGCAACGCTTTTGGCTAGCGTCAATCGGACGACTCCCAAAACCTGTCTATCAAGGAGATTCCATTCACCGTCTTCCATCTTCTCTGGTTTCGCACTCAAAGGAAGATGAAGTTTCATTCCGTACAAGTAATCCTCAATTTGCATTCTCCAGAACGCAAAATCTGTCCCATTGAATTTTTCAATACCGTGTCTTGTACTATCTTCGCCTGTCATCGTAATCAATGATCAATGCTCCAAGACCAGATATTTCCAGAACAATTATTCAATCCGAATAATCAATCTCCACAATATCAACAAATCTGCCAAATAAATTAACTTCAGAAATTTCAACCCAAAATTTCAAAAAATTAATAACCTTTCTCTTGCTGAATGCTGTTTCTCCAACCCAAATTTCAATCGATAACTCCGCCTCCCAATTTCAATACCAGAATTTCTGAACAAAATTCCAAACAAATAACAGCCCCTCTTCTTTGTATTTGTTCACCCAGTTCACAGCAACACAAAGCACAAAAACAATTTGTTTCTTTTCTTCTTCGCGCGGGCTAAAACAAACACAAACCAGAGAGAAATTTCTTCTTCTCTCTGTCAACCGAAGAAAAATTCTTCTTCTCTCTATCGGCGACAAACAACGACTTCTGTGATCAGAGAAGTCTTCTGTGCGATGCTCGGCGACAGGCACTTCGGCGGCTACAATCGGCGGCTTCGTTTCCTTCCTCAGAAACGCCGGCGGCGATCTCCTCTCTTCGGGTCTGCGGTCGGCAGCGGCGGGTTCGGCGGCTCCGGGTCGCGCTGCGCTTCTCGCAGTCGGCGGTGGCAGCGCCGGCGAGGTCTGGTCGCGCGGTTCTGATCGGAGCTCGGTTCACGGCGACTGCCCTGTTTCTCCTCGGCTCGGGCACACTCGCTGCTCTGTTCTTCGTGGTCGAAGAAGGCAGAACCAAAACAGAAAAGCAATTTGCTTTTCTCTTTTTTTTTTTTATTTCCAATTTCTTTTTCCTTTACAAAATTCCACCGAAATTGCAAACCTCTGAAATCGATCGATACCCTTCGAAGAATCAAACCCTGATTTTCGAAAACTACTTCAACCTGAAGCTCTGATCTTCAACCCTGAATCTCTGATACCAGTTGTTAAGATTAGACGCCCTAATCCACCTGTAACGAACGATTAGAAAATACCGAAAAAGAAAAACGAGAAAATAATGGACACCCAATTTACGTGGAAACCCTAGAAAGGGAAAAAACCACGGGCAGAGGAGAGAATCACTAATAACAATTTGGTACAATGAGTTTTGCGACTCAAGTATCAATAAATAGAGAAAACATAAAACCCTAATATTGATAATGGGCCCGACCCGGCCCAACTAGAATTCGGGTCACACCAAATTCTAACAGGTCGTGCATTGAACTAAACTGTATAAAGTCGTCTCCAAGAAGGGTGTTTCTCCCGTCGCAAACATGTTCAAGGAGACGTTAAAAGCGGCATGCTCAGTCAGATTACTCAGCAATTCTCTCACTTTCTCGTAGAACAGCTGAGGTTCGGAGATGCTCTCAATGTTGTCCTTTTTCATGTTGCTTGAAACATCCAATAGGCCGAAGAACTCTCCGTTCGAGTATCTCGCCTGGCAGTGTTCTTCCCAAACCATCGCTTCTAAACTCGTCGGACAGCGACTGAGTAGATTTTGTGAAGCGGTGGCAATACAATTACTGCAATCTGGAATCGAAAGATAGTTATAGCACATGTAGAATCCATAAACTGAATCGTTGTTGCTTCCAGTGGAAGATGTATGGAACTTCATAACAGAAGCATTGGAGGACAGAGAATTCAGCAAGATTTTCAAGTTTTCCTTGAACATAGGACTTGGTTCTGTATCGGTTGAGTTGGGACAGTTCATATAAGGAGGATCAGCAGAAACAGCTTCCAAAAAGAGAAGATATGCAAAAAGTAGATGGATGGCGTTTAGCTGCAACAGAGAATAAGCCATTGCTGCAAATATCTGTAAACTATTAGCATCGACTGTAATGGTGCTGATTCTAGAACTGGAAACTAAGATTTGGGAAGACGAAGAAAAACTTAGCCAGGATTTAGTATAATTTCTGGGAAAGTGCTCGATTATTTGCTCGATTATTTATGGGAAGACTGACAACTTTAGCGGTTCGGAGTCTTTGGAGATCAAGAAGATGTTTGACGACATCTCTTTGCACGGGATGTACAACATGAGGGATAACAGCTGTAACAGAGTTGTTCGCCTATTTTATGCAAACTTGGGTAGTAGCGGGAGGTCTGGGTGCTTGAGGACGTACCTATTCGGTACAGAAATTGTCATCTCTCCAGCTGTTATCAACGAATTGCTAGGATTTGCGAACGAGGAGGCGGAAAGATACTATCACAATTCCTGAGAGTGTGATTTTGCCAGAACAACAGAGGGACTAGAGTCCCTTAGGTGAATCCACTGTAATTCGGGCATTGCAGGGTTCGTGAAGCCGAGATCCAATGCTCTGAATGTCAAAACTCGGGTGGTACACAACCTGATCAACCACATCATCCTACCGAGGGATGATCATAGCGATCTTGTCAGTTGGATGGATCTATACGTCATAGAGAAGCTCTACAGCGGCACGATGTTCAACCCGAGATACATGATTATAGGTCACATGCTTGAGGTCGGGTGAATGAAGAATAAGAATCTGCTATTTAGGACTTTGATTTGGAAGATCGTCCAGCGATGTCAGCTTCAGGTGCCCATTGGAGAGCAGATGAGATCACACAGATATGTCGATGTATTTGACAGGACTCATTTGACTCGGATAGGCCTAGTCAAAGTTGACGGGTCTTGGATGCTCAAGGAGATCCTAGAGCCTCCACATCTCGAGATGTTCCGATAGAGGACGCCACTACCACCAAGGACGCCATCACCATCGCGCCGTCATTGTACCCCCTCCCCCCCCCCCCCCCCCCCCCGCGGAAGTTAGCACGTTGGAGCAGAGCCTTGACAAGATGAAGGAGAGGCTTAATGAGATCAAATTGGCCCAGATACGGCTTGCAGACTCATTTGAGCATTGGCGTCAAGAAGGCGATGATGACGATGTCTTTCCTGCGTAGTATAGTTTAGATATTCCATTTCATTTGATGCATTTTACTTGTCGTCTGTAAATTTGATGTACTTTAATATTATGTTTTGATGTATAGTATTTGTACTAGAATCTGACTGTTGTGTATATATTTGTTATTTGAATTTTCAGGAACTTTGTGAAGATAGCTAAAGATGAGTCATAAAACAAACGAAACTTTGTCCATTTTTTTAATTTTTTTTAAATAAACTGAAACAAATAAATAATTGTAATTTGAATAACTAATAATAAATAAGTATTATTAAAATAAACAAAAATAACAAAAAATTATTTAAATAAAAATAAATAAATAATTATAATTTGAATATCTTCGGGCTGTAATTTGTTATATCGGCTTCTTCGGACCAGAAGGACATCGCAAAGCTTAATGCTTACAAGGCAGGTTTGAGTACTCCACTCTTTTCATAATATAACGATTTTACGGCATGTTCACCACCTCTTTCTCTTGGAATAAATTTCATTTAATATATGTTTCGCTCCATCAATTTCAAAAGATCCATCAATGTTATTGAGTACTCCACTCTTTTCATAATCTAACGAAACGTATTCTCGAAAGATCCATCAATGTTATTGAGTGCTTCACTCTTTTCATAATATAACGAATCATATTTTGACAATTTTTCCAAACCTGCCTTACAAACATTAAGTTTTGCGATGTCAAAATACGTGTCATTTTGATGAGTAATAAGTGCACATTAGATAAAACATATTGTTGGTGATTAAATGATGATAAATATGTTGCAAAAAATACAATCGGACGCAAGTGCATGTAATGTAAAAGTAATAAAGTGTGTAAATAAGAGTCGAACCCACGATGACTATTTTTTTACTAATTATCAAACGAAAATATTTCTAATTTATAATAGATACGAAACCTTGATGATTTTGATTTAAATAAAACAGGTCAACTTAATTAAATAAAAGACAATTAAATAACATTGAAGAAATTATAATGAGAAAAATCTAGGGTTTATGATTTCACCTGAATTAATCATGTTTGGTAACCCTAATCCAATTTATCAAATCTATTCATATGTGTTGATGGCAATTTCACAAATATATTTATCAATCTCTCTCGAGTTATGACAAACTTATTCAACTAAAGGATTATTACCTCTCGGTTTCTAACCCTAACAATTAATTGAATACATTAAGAACAAGAAATCATAATACCACATAAACGCCCTAACTATTTCTAGTCTAAGATCTTTTTCATGATAAATTATTCATTGCACGATTATTTATCTCCTCTCGGTCTTAAAATAATCCTATAAACATACTATTGTTGATCAGGGAATCACAAGTATTAAGAACAGAATAATTTATTCAACACAATTTTGAAATAAAAAATTAATAACTTGAATTAAAGAGAAACCAAACAGTCATAATTTGGCTACAACGTAGCCTCATAAAAAAAATTAGTTCATACTAGAATAAAGAGAAACAACGAGAGAAATAATACTATTCATAGTTGCAAAAGAGAAAGAGAAGGAAAAACAGGTTTATCGATCCAAAATATTCTCCTTGAAGCTCTCTCCCTATTCAGATCTCCAAAACGATGCTCTGAACGATAGTCTACGATCCCCTAGCCTCTAGGTTTTACCTAATTCTGAATAATATCGGCGTCCCCGTTCAACGGTTGAGATTAATTTCATAAAAAATCTAACAATCAGATTTTTTTCCTCGACGGTCGATCGATCGGCTCAGGTGTGCCGATCGATCAGCAGCCATTCTGTTCGCTGGAACGTCAACATTAACGCTTTAGCCGACCAATCGCCTTATGTCTGCCGATAAGTCTGCAGCTGCTGATCTTCGTCTTCAAATCCTTGCTTCAGTCGATTGATCGCCCCATAATTGATGATCGATCGGCACTGCTTCTGTCTTCTTTCTTCGAAGTTCTCTTTTTAATTGATTTTAGCCAACCGATCGTCCCAATTTGGCAATCGGTCAGCACCGGCTCGGGTTACTTCTCCATTTTGTCTCATTTTTTGCTTCGTGTTGCATCCAATTCTCTCTGTTGAAACTCCAACCTGTTATATGTTATTTTATCTACGCACTTATACCAAAATTGTCAAATTCTTTCAAACACTTGAAAAAACTTATCGAGTCAAGTATAAAAGAGTGCGAATAAGTGTGAAAAATACACAATTATCACATCCCAAAACTTGAATGAAAGCTTGTCCTCAAGCGAACAAAATTAAGCACAGTTATAACGAAAGATTTCAACCCCACACCCATTTAACAATAATAATTGGACTATAGCAATGCAATCTTAATTAAGGTTGATGGTAATTGTCTTAGCTAAAAAAAAATCACATTAAAACCAGCAAGTCAAACACTTTGCAAAAAATTAACTCATACTAGCACATTAACAATTGTTTACTTAGAAATCCTCGTGTGTGTGTGTGTGTGTGTGTTCATTCTCATTTTCTCTAACTGTTGGAGTCAACTAATGTAACTACGGTAAAGGAATGCACACACATCTCACTTGTAGATCACTCCATACACTCTAATTGTTCTTCGGCCTTGCCCAGCATCCAACTAATAGCAAATATTGATTAAACACAACAAGAGTCGATAGGTCTTTTAAAAGCTTGTAACGAAAGGCTGGGCTAAAGGATAGGAATTATTTGGATGCAAATGAATATTCAAAGCACAACTCATCCTTCCTTATTTCACCCACTCAAATTTTTATTTGATTTTTTTTCTTATAATCACTCACTCCTTTGTTAAACTCACTCAAACTTTCTTCTAATCACTCACTCCCCAAACTTATCTAATTCAACTTTTTCTCCAAGTTAACTCATTTGTCATTATTACAAAATGAAATCAGTACAAACATAAACATAACCAAACATAAAATAAAATCTGAAATTAAGGCTAAACTTTTGAAACTTTTTTTTTGTTGCAAATTGACAAATAACGAAAATAAAACAACAACCTAATGCAATAAAAATAAATAAATGAAAAAGGAGTTTCTATTAAATCTCATCATCACTTTTTCTTCTTCTCCCCTAACTACACCAATAAAATATTGAACAGTGAATATTATGCTCAAAAGGATGACTAAGAGTGTCACTAAATGACACAACAAGATAGACCAAGAAAGCTCAAAAGATCCAATGATGGCCTAAGTCATTCTCTTAGTTTTGTAAAACCTCAATTCGCATTCGTGGATTCTGGAAAACATCAAGAATAATTTTATCTCACTAGCACTCAATATATTTGTCTTGAGCTACACTCTTTCACCGTGTTTGGACTTTAATAGTCACACTCATTCACTCCCTTACTGTGTTTGGACTTCACCGTATGTAGACTACATGAGTATGACACCAACAGATCAAGTCAAACAAGAATGAAAACGTGCGCAGGATTTTGAGTTTAACTTCGCAAGCTCCATTCAATGCTAACTAATACTAGTCACTTTTACTTAGAGTTTATCTAGGGGCTTAAAGCATAAATTTCTTCAAAATTTCAGTCATAAACACCTCAACCAATCATAATATTGCAAAGTGTAGCAGAGCAGAGACATACAACAGGTTAAAATACTAAACCCCCACCCCACCCTCCCCCCCCCCCCCAAACCAAAAAAAAATTTAAAGTAAACATAGTCATCAATGTAAGAAAAATATAAATGGTAGGGGTAACGTAGCGTACCTCATAAGTCTTCTTCTTTCTCTTTTATCTATTTTTTATTTTTATTTTTTACTACAACTTTAAAACACCAAAACTATTAAACATACCAGATAATAAAAACTACCAGTAATAAGATAAATTGACTAAACTAAGAATTTAAACGAAGTAATAATATAATAATAATTCAAAATTAAAAATAAATGAATGAGTTACCTCCCACCAAGTACTTGTTTTAACGTCATCAGCTTGACGTCTCACAAACTTTATGTGTCAGGTGTAGAATGAGTGGCGGTGGTATCACTCTCAAAAATACCACCAAAATACGATTTTACTCTATGACCTTTACCAACTTATCAATCGCACGAAGCTTTTCGTCTGGAAAATCATCCTCAATTAGCTTATCGCTATTTGACACATGAACTTGAATCTCTACACGTGAGAGATGATCTTCCTCCGTTAAATTTGTATGAATACATAATGCCTAGCAAAGGTGCGAAGGTAGAGACTTAAGCTCACGGTCGGGAGGACTCTTAATAGGTGGTAGAACTCATAATGGCGACTCCCCCACACTTTCAAAGTACTTCCTCCCATTAGGCTCAAGAGAGTCGTGTGGTTGAAGTGAAGGTTGCCCTGTTACGGTGTGAAGGAGTTTTACTCGAAAAACATCATAGCTAGATTTTGGGTACTTCATTGATTTAAACACATTAATTATCATCTCTTCATCTTGCACTCGTAATTTAAGGTCACCTCTTTGAACGTCAATTAATGCACCTCTAGTTGCTAAGAACGGTCGGCTTAAAATAATGGGAATGTCACAATCTTCTTCCATATCAAGAACCAAGAAATCAACGAGAAAAATAAACTTGTCGACTTCGACAATGACATCTTCAATCACCTCATACAGATACTTTATAGAGCGATCAGCCATCTGTAGAATTACTCTCGTGGGTTTTTGTTGTGCCCCGTAGGCCCATCACACGATCACAGGTACAATCACATGCTTTATCTAATCCATGTACTTACACACTTTACTCTTTTGCAGGTGACATTTCTGACACCGACTTGGATGGCATACTCACCGATGTAAAGTGGGAGATGGAAGCTCAAGATCAGGAGCAACCAAAGCACGTCATTGCTTGGGAGACAAGGTTTGGAGAACCCGAAGCTCATATGGGAATTTGTCTTCCCGAGCATTGATTTCTATGTATTTTTATTTTAAAACTTATTGGGCAAACATTGGCCTTTTTGTTAAGATTTTATATAAACATGCATGTTAGGCATTTAGGGCTAGATGCTTGGTAGGATAGATGTGGCTTGGTTTGGTTTTAATTGGCTTGAGAACCAAAGGAGTGGGTTAATGAAGAAAACCAGTTGCTGTGCATTGAAGAAGAACCAGACCACTTGCTGCTTGAAGAACCGAGCCGCTGCTGCTATTGAAGAGAACCGAATGAAGCTTCAATCCATTGAACCAGAAATTTGCGAAGGGGAAAAACCAGAGAACCAGTGGCGACATTCGATCGACAGTGGGGACCATTACCATTTTTTGCCCGATTTCCCTCTGCGTTCGTGTCGGAGCAGCTTCCTTGCAAGGAAATCGGCGAGCTGACATGGAAGCAGGGCTACCCCTCGAATCCCTAGCGCCAGAGGAATCTCGACGGAGTCTGCTTCTTCTTCCCGCGCCTTCAACGGTTCTCGGCCATTTTTGAATGTTTCTCCAGCCACTAGGTACTATATATCATTGCAATTGGTGTCTGTAATTTTTGGTTCAGTGAATGAGAACAAGTAGACCGTTTCCCTAAGAGAGGAACAGCGAAGGCATTTTGCCGACAGGTGAGCTTCGGCTTTGCCTAACAGGAGACAGCCTCCTAGTTCAACAACCCGAGGTTGTTGTTGAACTCTAGCACCATTCTCCTCTCCTCTCTATCGAGGGCTGGAAACCAGAAGGAGGTGGACAGAACCGATTCCTCAAGTCAACGCCTTCCTCTGGAAAAGCGTTCTGTCGGAGCTAAACATTGGTTAGCTGACCGACTTGAGGTTGTGTAAGTCTCTGTTGAATTAACTGGACCACGCCATTCATCTTACACACACTTCACTCGCACGACACTAATCTCATTAAAACTCTCTGATTCTTACTGTATTTTCACACGTTTGGTTTTCTGTTCTTGAGGTCACTCGGCTTGGCCGAGCACCGGAGTAGCTAACGATCCCTTAAGCTATTGCGGGAGCTTATTTATGGCTTGACTCACAACAGTTTTACTTCACCCAGACCAAACTTATGAAATATAGATAGTGGTATTAAATTTATACTAGCACCCAAATCACACAATGCCCGCTCAAAAATAGATTCTCCAATTGCACATGGAACTGTGAAACTTCCTGGATCTTTTAGTTTTTGGGAAAGCTTTCGTTGAATAATAGCGCTACATTCCTTCGTCAAAGCAATCGTACTACCTTCTTCTATCTTACGCTTATGAGACAAAATATCTTTCAAGAACTTTGCGTATCTAGGCATTTTCTCGAGGGCCTCGGCGAATGGAATGTTGATGTGTAACTTTTTGAACACTTCCAAAAAAATTTCAAATTGTTTGTCCATTTTTACATTCTTTAGACGTTGAAGAAAAGGAATCTGTGGTGTTATCTTTGTAAGACTTTGTGATGAAGCTTTTTGCAACTTTTGTGCTTCACTTTCAACTAGAGATGATGATGATGAACCTTTGCTCTCACATTCAACTATCCTCTTTGTTTCTTGACTAGAATTATCAACCAATGTACAACTCCTAAGAGTGATTGCATTGCATTGATCTCTTGGATTCATTTCCGTGGAACTCGGCAACGCACCTTGAGGTCGTCCATTGAGCGCCTTAGCGATTTGTCCTAATTGAGTTTTTAAGTTTCGGATTTGACCTGATTGATTTAGTAGGGTAGTGCGAGTCTCTGCCATGAACTTATTAGTTTGCTCACCCATTTTTGTAATAGCCCGAGACTAAGGATATATTTTTTGAAAATTTGTGGACATTCAACACAGGCAACATAAATTAGTCATTTAAATCTTGGAACAGCCACTTGTAAATTTTATAAATAAAACTAGACTCGTGGATGTTTAAAAGAAACAAATTAATACCTTAAATTCTCAGAACTCAGTTTTTTCACATAGCTGATGGCGAACTCATCCACAGAGTCGAACGACATAACTCGGGTAATGATCTTGTCCACAAGATCGATCAACTTGATTATCCATGGGCTACTTTGACATTTTCGTCCACTGACTGATAAACGTTATCGCTCTCTGTTCAAGTGACTTTATCGTCCACAGACTAACGTCCATAGACTTACTTAAACTTATCGTCCATGGACCACGTGACTTCATCGTCGCATTCCACGTTGTAACTCCCCAAACCAGCCTCGGCTCGGTGCGCTACTTTGCTAACCAATCCCGTTTTTAGAACGACGTTTAAAATAATTTTTGATAAATTATACGACTCATTTTTGGGTTTTTCAAACCCTCAATTTTTGTTGGGAAACGTGCCCAAAATACGTTTAAAATACGTCAGAAAATGTCGGGTTAAAATAATTTGGAAATAAAAATTTAAAAAAAAACAAAGATTTTTCAAGCTGGGCGCGCGCGCACACACGGGGTGCGCGCATTGCCCAGCCTCGCGTGCGCATAGCGCGCGCATCGCTACGCGCAGTAGGGCGATGCCTGCGCACGATCGGCGCACAGGACCCGCCCGATCACAGAACCCTCGGGTCTGCGGCGCATGATCGGCTACTGCACCCCGCCCGCACGCCACGCTCCTGCACCCGACGCACCCTGCGCGCCCACCGCCGACCACCGACCAATTTTTCTATTCTTCTCCCAAGTCAAACATTTCAAAAATTCCTAAAAATTTTACCATACATTTCTGACACCTCAATCTTCAAGTCCCGTAAAAATTTTGGAAAACCGACTTAAAACAAATAATTAAAAAAATAGCGAACGTAAACCCGACGTTATTTAGTTTAAAATCAAAACGGACGGCGTAACGTCTAAAATTTGATAAACCAAAACCTACAATTATAACCAGAAATCAAACTCGTTTCAAATTCTAAATACGACAACCATTATCCAACAGCACCACCGACTCGAAAACTTTCAAAATAATTACGAAAACATTTACAACTACAATGTACTAAAACCTTCCACTTTTTCTAACTTTTCTCAAAACAAAAGCTTTACAAAACATTTACCAAAAACCATCTACAACAAAACATTCACCTCCCAAACTACCCGAGGAAAACAGTGGTCAAGACGCCCCAACGATAGCCTGCACCGGTGAACTCCGTACTCCTCCAACTGTGGCCTAATCCTCGACTGTCTCATCTACCTCACCTGTAAAGAACTCGTCACCTACACCACAGAAAACACACACACACACACGCGTAAGCTTACGCTTAGCAAGTATGGAAAAGAAATGTAAACATGCACAATGCACATACACCGCCCTAACGCATGCAGTCTCTAATCACTCTGTTGTTTTCGTTCGTTTTTGTTTTGTTAATCTTTCCACTTTCACACGTGAATCAAGTAGGCACACATCTGAGCTCCCCGCTCATTGGACGGCCACGCCTTGATCCACGGAGCAAGATCGGCCAGCTCACGCCCAGGTCCCCCCATTGGACGGCAGCTGTAACACCCGACATTTTCAGCCAGGTGATTTTCTTAACGAAATTAACGGTCACCTCTTTATTTGACCTTTTATTTAAATTAAATGTCAAAACTTATTAGGTTTCTATTTGTGTGGTGGCAGAATTGTAATTAAGGAGGGATTTATGTGATATAAATTCAAAATGGAAATCGTTAAACCTCACAAAAACCTCACTGTAGCCGACACTTTCATTTTTGTGACTTCTTATCCTTCCGAGCTCTCTCTCTGCCGGCGACTCCCTCGTCAGCAATCGATTCTTCAGCCTCCACTCCGACGATCTACGCTCTAGGTAAGACTTTGACAATGTAGCTTCTAGTCAGCCGCTTAGAACTCTGTTTCAGCTAGGACTTGAGGTTTCAGATTCTTCATTGGCAGAGTAATAATAGTAGCATTTTAAATCTGAGTTTGGTAATGGCATTTCAATTTGAATATGGACATTAGGGTAATCGATTTAAAATAGTTGATAGATTGAAACTGGTCGATTGTGGTTTTAGATTTCAGGCTGCACACTTGGCTAAGGAATTCGGAAATGCCTTTAGCTAATAAATCCTAGGATGACTTGTGATTAGGACTTTTAGAATTTTGTTTTAACTACTGTGTTGTGAAATGCTTTAGGTGAAGAAGTTTGAAGAGCAGTAACTCAAGTTGCTAAGGGAGCCAGGTAAGTGAATGTATTAAGACTTCCGGCCATTAGGGCCCTACATCTTAAGGGTGCTAAATTAGTTATGTGTTTGATGTTCGTTTTGAGTTAATAAGTCGGTTTGCACCTGGATGATTTATGGATAACTGAGAACTATGTTATGTTCTGTTAGAGCCTATGAATTCAACTGTCTAGTATGATATTTCTCATAGTCTGATGATTTAAGAACATTCATGTCATGCATCATGATTTACTTCACTAGCATATGAGAATGATTTATGAGCACGTTTTCCACCATGAATAAGATATGAGAATGAATATGAAACTTATGCAACCGGATTAAGTGAGGGTTGGGGGCGGTTTGGCGTATGTCACTGTCCAAAAAGAAGGACCATGATTACGGCCCGAAAGGGACTATGTACACTTGCACTGTCATCCCCCTTTACGGCACAAATCCTCCCTTAATCCATATGATGAAAAAGAAGAAGAAGATCACGAATAAGAAACAAGAAAAGAGCATGAAAAGAATACGTTTATGATTTTCTTGCAACTATGCATTCGCATATACATGTTAGTATTGCATTCCTTACTAAGCATTAGGCTTATAGTTTAAACCTTATGATGTAGGTGACGAGATATCAGGTGAGGATTCCAAAGTTAATGAAGATGTCTAAGTTTGGTTGCTGGAAGGTGATCAGGGTGCAATTCTGTGTCTGGATGGCAAATGAGAACTCCTGATTAATGCCCTTATGATTTCAGTTATGATTATGAATATGATAGTTTAAGTAAGAAGAGTTTATTTAATAACATTGATCTTTGAAATTGTCTGGTTGACCACTGAGTCTGGGAATGATTATAAGGATTATTAAATGATCTGTTATTTAAGTCTTCCGCTATATGTATTCTGGATGAGTCTCTGATTTTCATTCATATGAACGTTATGTCAATGGAGTTTGAAGTCTGTGAAGGTCATGTTCACCAGATGATGTAATATGTTTTTCGTCTAGTAACCGGGCGATGTAGTGTATTTCATTACCGGATGATGTAGTATGGTTTTGTCGTCTAGTAACCGGCGATGTAGTGTATTTCATTACCGGATGATGTAGTATGGTTTTGTCGTCTAGTAACCGGGCGATGTAGTGTATTTCATTACCGGATGATGTAGTATGGTTTTGTCGTCTAGTAACCGGGCGATGTAGTGTATTCAAATACCGGATGTCGTAAGTATAGTTTGTCGTCTAGTGACCGGGCGATGTAGCATATTTCATTACCGGATGATGTAGTATGGTTTTGTCGTCTAGTAACCGGGCGATGTAGTGTATTTCATTACCGGATGATGTAGTATGGTTTTGTCGTCTAGTAACCGGGCGATGTAGTGTATTTCATTATCGGATGATGTAGTATGGTTTTGTCGTCTAGTAACCGGGCGATGTAGCATATTTCATTACCAGATGATGTAGTATGGTTTTGTCGTCTAGTAACCGGGCGATGTAGTGTATTTCATTACCGGATGATGTAGTATGGTTTTGTCGTCTAGTAACCGGGCGATGTAGTGTATTTCAAATACCGGATGATGTAGTATGGTTTTGTCGTCTAGTAACCGGGCGATGTAGTGTATTTCATTACCGGATGATGTAGTATGGTTTTGTCGTCTAGTAACCGGGCGATGTAGTGTATTTCATTACCGGATGATGTAGTATGGTTTTGTCGTCTAGTAACCGGCGATGTAGTGTATTTCAAATACCGGATGATGTAGTATGGTTTTGTCGTCTAGTAACCGGGCGATGTAGTGTATTTCAAATACCGGATGATGTAGTATGGTTTTGTCGTCTAGTAACCGGGCGATGTAGTGTATTTCATTACCGGATGATGTAGTATGGTTTTGTCGTCTAGTAACCGGGCGATGTAGCATATTTCATTACCGGATGATGTAGTATGGTTTTGTCGTCTAGTAACCGGGCGATGTAGTGTATTTCATTACCGGATGATGTAGTATGGTTTTGTCGTCTAGTAACCGGGCGATGTAGTGTATTTCAAATACCGGATGATGTAGTATGGTTTTGTCGTCTAGTAACCGGGCGATGTAGTGTATTTCATTACCGGATGATGTAGTATGGTTTTGTCGTCTAGTAACCGGGCGATGTAGTGTATTTCAAATACCGGATGATGTAGTATGGTTTTGTCGTCTAGTAACCGGGCGATGTAGCATATTTCATTACCGGATGATGTAGTATGGTTTTGTCGTCTAGTAACCGGGCGATGTAGCATATTTCATTACCGGATGATGTAGTATGGTTTTGTCGTCTAGTAACCGGGCGATGTAGCATATTTCATTACCGGATGATGTAGTATGGTTTTGTCGTCTAGTAACCGGGCGATGTAGCATATTTCATTACCGGATGATGTAGTATGGTTTTGTCGTCTAGTAACCGGGCGATGTAGCATATTTCATTACCGGATGATGTAGTATGGTTTTGTCGTCTAGTAACCGGGCGATGTAGCATATTTCATTACCGGATGATGTAGTATGGTTTTGTCGTCTAGTAACCGGGCGATGTAGCATATTTCATTACCGGATGATGTAGTATGGTTTTGTCGTCTAGTAACCGGGCGATGTAGCATATTTCATTACCGGATGATGTAGTATGGTTTTGTCGTCTAGTAACCGGGCGATGTAGCATATTTCATTACCGGATGATGTAGTATGGTTTTGTCGTCTAGTAACCGGGCGATGTAGCATATTTCATTACCGGATGATGTAGTATGGTTTTGTCGTCTAGTAACCGGGCGATGTAGTGTATTTCATTACCGGATGATGTAGTATGGTTTTGTCGTCTAGTAACCGGGCGATGTAGCATATTTCATTACCGGATGATGTAGTATGGTTTTGTCGTCTAGTAACCGGGCGATGTAGCATATTTCATTACCGGATGATGTAGTATGGTTTTGTCGTCTAGTAACCGGGCGATGTAGTGTATTTCATTACCGGATGATGTAGTATGGTTTTGTCGTCTAGTAACCGGGCGATGTAGCATATTTCATTACCGGATGATGTAGTATGGTTTTGTCGTCTAGTAACCGGGCGATGTAGCATATTTCATTACCGGATGATGTAGTATGGTTTTGTCGTCTAGTAACCGGGCGATGTAGCATATTTCATTACCGGATGATGTAGTATGGTTTTGTCGTCTAGTAACCGGGCGATGTAGTGTATTTCATTACCGGATGATGTAGTATGGTTTTGTCGTCTAGTAACCGGGCGATGTAGCATATTTCATTACCGGATGATGTAGTATGGTTTTGTCGTCTAGTAACCGGGCGATGTAGTGTATTTCATTACCGGATGATGTAGTATGGTTTTGTCGTCTAGTAACCGGGCGATGTAGTGTATTTCATTACCGGATGATGTAGTATGGTTTTGTCGTCTAGTAACCGGGCGATGTAGCATATTTCATTACCGGATGATGTAGTATGGTTTTGTCGTCTAGTAACCGGGCGATGTAGCATATTTCATTACCGGATGATGTAGTATGGTTTTGTCGTCTAGTAACCGGGCGATGTAGCATATTTCATTACCGGATGATGTAGTATGGTTTTGTCGTCTAGTAACCGGGCGATGTAGCATATTTCATTACCGGATGATGTAGTATGGTTTTGTCGTCTAGTAACCGGGCGATGTAGCATATTTCATTACCAGATGATGTAGTATGGTTTTGTCGTCTAGTAACCGGGCGATGTAGTGTATTTCATTACCGGATGATGTAGTATGGTTTTGTCGTCTAGTAACCGGGCGATGTAGTGTATTTCATTATCGGATGATGTAGTATGGTTTTGTCGTCTAGTAACCGGGCGATGTAGCATATTTCATTACCAGATGATGTAGTATGGTTTTGTCGTCTAGTAACCGGGCGATGTAGTGTATTTCATTACCGGATGATGTAGTATGGTTTTGTCGTCTAGTAACCGGGCGATGTAGTGTATTTCAAATACCGGATGATGTAAGTGATGTTTAATGAGTCACGAGTGATGCACGTGCCCTCCGGAAGATGTCTTCTGCTGGGTGACGATAAGTGAGTCATGTAGAGTGCACGTGACAAATCGGATGAGGTACACTCTGTTAGCCGATGCATGCAAACCCATGCATCCCGAGCAGAATCACGTCGAGTGATCTGAGAGCATTCCTTCTCTGCCCGATTATGTCATGGAACTAATAACTGAGCTTAGTCGTTCGATTTTGTGAGCTAATGAGTTGAAAGAGTTGAGTTCTGGATGGTTTAGTTTTCGTCAGATAATATATTGTCCGCGAGTCAAGTTTTAAGTTATACGTTTAGTTTTAAAAAAAAATAATGCTAATAGCGAACAAGGTGCAAAAAGTAAGAATTAAATGATTAAGAAAGTCATGAATTACGTGGCGATCCCTCTGGGGTCGTTACAGCAGCACACAATATCCTCCCACGATACTTACGTATTTTCATCGAATAGAGTCCCAACTCACTGCCTCCCCGCCAAAATGCCTCTCCGGCATATTACAAGTGCCTCCCCGGCAACTTGCATAACCTGGCGACTCTACTCAACTTATTCTTTCTTAGTTACGTTTCATACTCACCTTTCAAATTATGCACCAACTCATTTTTGGAATTTAAAAGACGATGCATGATACTCAACACTGTGCATAACATAACTCAACCAACCAACAATTTAACAATAACCCTACCGTTTCGTGGTGCAGGCCCAAAGGCAAAACGAAAGTATTCCACTACTTACCTGGTGTCTTGGCACGTTCTCGCTCACTCCGTCCGACCAAATTACACGCTCGATCCTCTAAAATAACGGAAACTTAACTTAGTAACACACTAAAGGATTCTAAAGAAATCAATTAACCAAACTAACATTAACTTTTCAACCTAAAACCACCAAACCCGATTTTTATACAATTTTTACCGTCCACATTCAAACGGCCATAACTTTCTCATTTTTCAACGTATTTTAACGTGCCACCCCAATCCGGAAACCTCTACACGTCTACTATCCATTGAAACACTCAAATTAGCTAAATAAATCACTTAGCCAATCCGAAAACCAGGAAACAGAATCGGTGTTCACCTTTGCATAAAACCCGGTTTTGTGTAATTCACTTCCAATCCATAATCTAACCACTCAAACAACCTAATCTAACATAATTAAGGATTAATTGATCAAAAGAGGAAGAAAACCCTCAAGGAGAACAAAATTTTCGGACTCCTCCATCTAGGGTTTTCAAACCCTCACTAAATCCACTCTAAACACATTAAAAACACTTACAAACTCCACCTAATTGTATACAAACCAAAACCCATTAACTTTTACCTTAAAATCCTTGAAAGAACTATGGAAAGAAGGAGGAAGAACTTCGGTGGAGGGCTGGATCGTGGGAGGAAAGAAAAGGGGAGAAGATGACTAAAACTTTACCATTTTTAACCTTTTTAACCTAACCATTTTCTACTTTATTTTATTCCCTTCATAATTCCTTTAAAATTACCATTTAATCCTCCCACTTTCCCCTTAGCAGCCAACGTGAACCATCATCAAAGTCACCACCTTTTCACCCTTTAATGCAAAGCATTCTTTTGGTTCTTAATTGGTTTGACATTTCAAACTTAATCTTTTTGACTTGTCAACTCTCTTCTTCAATTTGCATTGTTTCTAAACCTTTCATTCTTCAACATTAACCCTCTATCGTTTAATCTTAGACCTATACACGTTATAGGAAATTCTCGGGTGTACAATCCACCCTCCTTACAAAAATTTTGTCCTCAAAATTTGCATACCTGAAGAGCTCAGGATAGCGCTCCATCATGTCTTGCTGTCGCTCCCACGTCGCCTCCTCAACGTTGTGGTTGCGCCACAGCACCTTCACCAGTGGAATGTCTTTGTTACGCAATTTCTTCACTGCATAATCCAATATTTCCACCGGTTTCTCCTCGAATGACAATGTAGGCTGCACTTCGATCTCCTGCTGCACCACGACGTGCGATGGATCCCTCAGACACTTCCGCAGCATCGATACATGGAAAATGTTGTGCACACCCTCCATTGAAGCAGGCAACTCCAACTGATAAGCTGTCTTTCCTACTCGCTTCACAATAAAAAATGGACCAATATATCTCGGATTTAGCTTACCCCGCTTCCTGAATCTCATCACACCCTTAAATGGCGAGATTTTCAGAAAAACCTCATCTCTTACTTCAAACTCCAGCTCACGCCTCCTACCATCGGCATAGCTCTTCTGCCTGCTCTGAGCTGTCAAAATGCGCTGCCGAATGAATTTGATCTTATATGTAGTTTGCTGTACAATCTCAGGGCCAATCAAACTAGATTCTCCGACTTCGTCCCAATAAAGAAGCGATCTGCATTTCCTTCCGTATAGAGCCTCGTATGGAGTCATTCCAATAGTATCCTGATAACTATTGTTATACGAGAACTCCACCAAAGGCAGATATCTACTCCAGGAACCCTGAAACTCCAGCACACAAGCTCGGAGCATATCCTCAAGAATCTGAATAGTACGCTCAGATTGTCCATCCGTCTGAGAATGAAAAGCAGTACTGAAGTTGATAAGTGTGCATTTTGCACACTTATTCGTGCTTTTCATTCTTGTTTCGATTAGTTTTTCCTTGAGCATTTGAATGTATTTGATGTTGTTAGTGAGATTGTGCAGATAAGTTGAATTTTAACAGGTAATGGCGGAATTGGATTGAAATTAAGAAATAAAGACAAAAAGGAAGCAAAGCAGCAAAAGAATCGGATCACGATCGATCGTGATCGTACTGCGATCGATCGTGATTCGAGAGAAATTAATTCCAGCAGTCCAGACAGAGCCCGACTGGTCGGGCTTTGGACCTCGATCGGTCGTGCTTCGAGAAGAATTTCATTCCGAAATCCAGAACCGGCCCGACCAATCGGGCTCGGCACTTCGATCGATCGCGATCAAGAAGAATTTTATTTCAGAATTCCAGAGCCAGCCCGACTGGTCGGGCCTTGCAATACGACCGATCGTGATCAGTGAAAACTTCGTTCCTGAGCATCAGCGTGATTGCGATCGATCGTGGTAACACCACGACCGATCGTGATTGCGGAAAATATTAAAATCTGATTTTCTAATTGATTGATCGGGTCAATCTCAGCCGTTGATTGATGGACCGCGGCCCTAAGCCGAGTTAAGATAAAAGTCTGAACGGGAGGAGAGAGAAAGACAACGACGAAATAGAGAGAAAAACCCTACGGAGACATCGGAGGCCGGATCGAGAAATTGGCGAGGAACGGGCGAATTCGACGGAAATTTCTGAGTTTTTTATTTCTTCTCTTCTCTTCCAGCATGAATTACTTTATTTTCTCTGTAGTTTTCTTTAATTCTATCATGAACTAAACTTTCAATTCTAGGATTTCGACGTAACTTTGCTATGATTATTTATTTTTCTTAATTCAGGTTCTTAATTTTCTGTTCCTTTTCTGTGTTGAGTAATTTATTCTGAACGTAATACTTAGGTTTGCTTGATCACCAAAACTAAGAACTTTAGGGTTAGTTCGGGATGCGAGAGCGGAGAATTTAACCATGCACTGAATATCTTACCTTAAAAAGGATCCTAGGCTAGAGATAGTTAGGGCGTTTGAGTGGTAATATAATTTCTTACTCTTAATGTATTCAATTAATTCTCAGGATTAGAGACCGAGAGGTGATAATTCGTTAATTGAATAAGTTTGTCTTTGCTCGAGAGAGATTGATGAATATTTTTGTGAAATTGCCATCAACACGAAGGAATAAGATTTAGTTACTTGAATTAGGTTTAATAAATAGGATTAGCTAAGTGAAATCGGAACCCTGGATTTTCTCATCATATAATCTTACTCTTTTACATTCAAATCTTTTATTTAAATTGTTGTTTGACTTTTATTTGAATTATTTTAGTTTAAAATCCAAAAACCACTTATTATTTCTTTTCAAATTAAACTGAAAATTAGATATTCAATATTTAACATAATTATTCCTCGTGGGATCGACACTCGTACTTATACACACTTTATTACTTTTGCGACACGTGCACTTGCGTATCACGATTTTTCGCAGCAGAAGTTCAACCGAGTCCCCATCGCCTTATGCAGACTCTTCCAAAACTTTGAGGTGAACCTCGGGTCCCTGTCTGATACAATAGAAATCGGTACTCCATGTAACCTCAAAATCTCTTGAATGTAAAGTTCAGCAAACCGATCCATACTGTATGTCATCTTCACTGGTAGAAAATGAGCTGACTTTATTAAACGATCTACGATCACCCATATGCCATCAAATCCCTTCGTCGTCCTAGGCAATCCAACAACGAGTCCATTGAAATCTGGTCCCACTTCCACTCTGGAACCGGTAATGGCTGTAACTTCCCAGCAGGCCGTTGATGTTCTGCCTTCACCTGCTGACAGATCAAACATGTCTCTACAAATTCAGCCACTGATTTCTTCATACCGGACCACCAATAATGCTGCTTGAGGTCTCTGTACATCTTTGTACTGCCAGGATGAACAGAAAACCTCGAAGAATGAGTTTCAGCCAAAATCTCCCTCCGAAGCTGTTCATTGCTTGGAACATACCATCTATTTCAGAATACCATCATCTGAGTAGCTGAACTCAGTCTGATCATCAGACACCATACTCAGCTTAAATTTATTGTACTTCAAATCTGCTTGTTGAGCTTCACAAATCTTTTCCAAAATTGTAGGCTTCAAGGATAGAGCTGATAACACTGCTGTCACGTCTAAAATCAATTCTAAATCAAATCTTTGAAACTCCCTACGCAACTCCCTGGACATCCCAGCCTTCAAAGCTGAAATTGAAGTCGATACACGGCTTAAGGCATCTGCAACTACATTGGCCTTACCGGGGTGGTATTTAATTTCCAGATCATAGTTCTTCACGAACTCTAACCACCGCCGCTGCCTCATATTCAGTTCCTTCTGGTGAAGATATATTTCAGACTTTTATAATCTGAATATACCTCACACTGCTGACCAAATAAATAATGCCTCCAGATTTTCAATGCAAACACCACAACTGCTAACTCCAGATCGTGGGTCGGATAATTCTTCTCATATGACTTTAATTGCCTGGAAGCATACGCTATCACCTTATCATTCTGCATAAGCACGCAACCCAGACCAATTCGAGAGGCATCGCAATAAATACAGAACTTCTCCTCGGCTACAGGCAACGTCAAAACCAGAGCTGTTGTCAATTTCTGCTTCAACGTCTGAAAGCTTAGCTCACACTCTTCAGACCATTCATACTTCACGTCTTTTTGTGTCAAACGCGTCATAGGTGCTGCTATCTTATAAAACCCTTCAATAAATCTTCTGTAATAGCCTGCTAACCCCAGAAAACTCCTAATCTCTCTGACATTCTTCGGTTGAGGCCATTCATTAATCGACTGAATCTTAGCCGGATCCACTGATATTCTACCACTAGAAATTACGTGACCAAGAAAATGCACCTTAGTCAACCAAAAGTCGCACTTCGAAAACTTGGCATATAACTGATGCCGCTTCAAAGTTTCCAGAACTATCCTCAAATGCTCCTTATGCTCCTCTTCATCACGAGAATAAATCAAAATATCATCGATAAACACAATCACGAATTTATCGAGGTACTCCCGGAACACCCGATTAATTAAATCCATGAACTCCGCTGAAGCATTCGTCAAACCAAACGACATAACCAAGAACTCATAATGCCCATAACGCGTCTGAAAAGCTGTCTCCGGGATATCCTACGATCTGACCTTCAACTGGTAATACCCCGATCTCAAATCAATCTTAGAGAATATCCGGGCTCCCTGAATCTGATCAAACAAATCATCAATCCTAGGCAACGGATACTTGTTTTTCACTGTTAACTTGTTCAACTCCCAGTAATCAACACACATTCGAAGTGACCCATCCTTCTTCTTCACAAACAACATGGGCGCTCCCCAAGGCGAAAAACTAGAGCGTATAAAGCCCTTGTCAACTAGTTCTTCCAACTGCTTCTTCAATTCTTTTAACTCAGGAGGAGCTAGCCTATAAGGATTCTTCGACACAGGCTCTGCTCCAGGATACGTGTCAATGGCAAACTCGATTTCCTGATCCGGAGGTAGACCAGGCAAATCATCTAGGAACACCTCAGGAAACTCTCGAACAACTAAGACATCCTGAGGTTTACCTTCTACCAAAAACTGGGAATTTACTATCGTTGCAAGAAAACAGACAAACTCACCAATAGGAGATCCCCGAGCATCGAGCGACGCCATAACTGAAAGCTTATGTACACCCCTCAAAGAATGCAATAGTAACTTCTCACCGTCCGGAGGATGGAAATTAACAGTCCCCGCTCTGCAATCGATCTTGGCATGGTGACGGAACAACCAATCCATACCGAGTATAACATCATACCCGGTTATCCCCATAACTATCAAAGTAGCTGGAAGCTGCTTCTTTCCAACTGATATCAGACTATCCTGTACGACCTGATCTGAATGTAGGCGCTCACCAGACGGTAAGAACACATCGTAAAGACATTCGGCTGGACTCACTTCCATTTTCACTTTCACCACAAACGCAGTTGCCACAAAGGAATGAGAAGCACCTGAGTCTATCAATGTAAATGCTGGCACCGAATTAACAATTACAGTACCTGAAACCACTGCAGGACGGTCTTCACTATCAGGCTCGATCATAGCAAAAATTTTGGGCATAGCTTTGACTGGACCTTTCTTCGCTGCAGGGCAATCCTTCGCCATGTGACCAATCTCATTACATTTAAAACAACGGGTGACACGAGGCTTGGTGCAATCACAAGATATATGACCAGGTTCCAGACAATTGAAACATTTCCCAGCATACTGGCCACAGTCACCGGGATGAATCTTCAAACACTTTGGGCACTGCGGGTATCCACTCTTCGGTTGCTGCGGCTTCTTCCCACCTCGCTGATCACCTAAATTTCCTCCCTGCCTCTTGGTTCCCTGCTGCTAAGAAGATGATCCGCCTCGGTTAAATTGAGTTGTAATTTCCTTAAACATTCTCTTTGGAGCTTCGGTAGGTTTAAGAATTTTACTAGCAGTTGCCTCCACTTCTAAAGCCTTGGCCGTCACTCGAGTAAATGGTATTCCATCAACCCCGAACGTCTTCACCAGCATCTCAATCTCTGGCTTCAAACCCTGCACAAACTGAAAGATTTTTTCTTCCTCTCTGCTGACCAGATGGTTGGCAAACTTGGACAATGCTTCAAACTGCTGAATATAGTCTCCCACAGATCCGGTCTGCTTCAAGGCCATAAACTCCAATCTCTTCGCCGCTTGGTGTAACACCCGAGATTAAATTTAAAAGAATACTAAAATATGTTGTTTTAAGAATTGAGTTAAGTAAATAAATTTGATTGAAAGTAAGACGGGAATTAGGTTAATTTAATAACCAGATTTAATGAAATTCGTCTTGGTCGGAAACACGGGAGGGCAAAACGGTAATTGAGGATTAATTAACGGTTAGTTTTATTATTATTATTATTATTATTATTTAAAAAATAATAATAAAACATAAAAAAAAAAACAGAATGGCCGAAGCCATTCTGTTGCTCGTTTTCCCGAGCGCGAGGGCAGGGGAGAGGGCGAGGCGCGAGCGACGAAGACGAAGACGACGGCCGTTCACCGCCGTGGTTTCGGCCAGACAACGTCGACGGCGTCTAGGGCTGCCATTTCCGCCGTCGCCGCGCACAAATCGATCGGTATGCATAAGTTTTTCCTCTGTTTTTGCTCTGTTCGTGGCCGAGAGTGACGAGCTCGATTGAGCTCCGATCACCGGCTGATTTTGGGTGTTTCCGGCGTGGGTTCGCCGACCCTTGGACCGGCTTTTGTCGTCTGGTTGTGAGGAGCCCGATTTGGCCGAAATTCAGAAAGCCCGATTTAAGGCATTTCGGTTTTGCTGTGTATTCTCGGGGTTTTTGGTTAGATTATGTTAATTGAGGCTAAATATGGTTGATTGGTGAGCAATTGAGTGAGAATTGATGAAACACCAAAATAGAGAAAATTTCGGGTAAAGGGGCAATTCGGGTTTTTGTCAATTTGACCTAGTTAGAGTCGTTTGTTTTCAAATTCCTTTTTACAGGTTAAAATAGGTTATTAGAGGAGTACGTGGCCGCTAGAATCGTTCGATTCCGATAACCGACGCAAAAGTTACGCTGGTTCAAAGTTTGGGGTCGGTTTTTACCGAACCCAAATTAGTGGCCATTTAGTTAGGTTTTAGTTAGATTAGGCTAATTGAGTTGAAATGTGGCTGATTGGGGGAAGGAATTGGTGAAATTGGGTTAGAGTTGGAATGTTGGACGTTTAGTGTAAAACCGGTTCTGTTTTGGGGGTTTTTGACCTAGCAACGCTGATTTGTTTTATATTTTCTTTTGATATGTTAAATTAAGTTATTAGTGGAGCGTTTAGCCACTGAAATCTAGTCATTCCGATAGGCGTAGCGAAAGTTACACAAATTAGAAGTTTAGGTGAAATTCGGGTTTCCGAGTGGAGAACCCTCAAATCGTGTTGTGTCAAGTTTAAATTAATCTGAGTGGGGTTAATTGACATTGTGATTGGTTAATGTAAGCGTGATTGTAATAAAGTTTGAATATTTGTCGTAGGTCGAGCCATAGGTGACGTGATGTGTCAAACCCAGCGAGCTAGGATGCCAGGTAAGTAGAGGACGTTTGTTTTGCCTTCGGGCCTACACCATGGAACGGTAGGATTTATTTTGTTGTTTATTGTTGATTGATTGCTTTGCTTTGCTTGGAAATTGGTTGTTTTGTTTCGTGTCGTGTTTCGTTGTTTTGTTTCGTGTAGTATTGCATATCTTGGTTGACCCATGCATCGTGAGTTATAGTACGCTACGCTAGAGATGAGTGGTTGCATTGTTTGGCATTGTGAGTGTGAACGTAATCAGATAAAGTGAATTGTAATGTATCTCAAATAGTGTGCCTTGTCGGGATACGGTGCTGGCAGTAGCACCCCGAAGGGAACTCTATGAGAGACCGGCTAAAATACGAGATCTGGAATAGTGTGCCTTGTCGGGATACGGTGCTGGCAGTAGCCCCCCGAGGGGAACTCTATGAAGGATGATTGGCTAAAATACGTAAATGTCGTGAGTATGAATTCCTAGATGGTTATAGGATTCTACGATCGACGAGGGAGATTATGCATGGCCATCCTAGACGGTTATGGGATGTGAGCTGTCTGGTCTTGCTCTGGTGATTCTGAGTTTGGCCGTCCTAGACGGTTATGGGATGTGTGCCTACTCAAATCACACGGCTTATGAAACAATTAAAGCAACGAACAGCAAATAAACACAACTGAGAGTTAGAAACTACATGTGATAGGATTGAGTTGCATTGTGGTGTTGTGTTGCATTGTTGGTCGTGTTGTCGTGTTGTTAGTGATGTTTTGGTGTTGTTGTGTTGTTGTGTTAGGGTTGGGTGAGGGTTGTGTGTGCCTTGTGCTTATTTATATTTGTTATTCCCTACTTGCTAAGCGTAAGCTTACGCGTGTGTGCGTGTTCTATGGTGTAGGTAATGACGCGGTTACAGGTGAGCTGAGCGAATGACTTGGGAGCCGTCGGAGAAGTACGGGGCATGCCGGTGCAGGCAGTTGTCGGGGCGACCCGACCATGGTCTTCGGAGATGGGTTTAATATTTTGATGGTTATTGTAAATTGTATTTGTTGTATATAGTCAAAGTTAAGGGTGATGTGTCGCCCTATTCTGTGGACTTTCTCCATTTAGGGATGTTAGTATTTTAGATTCCTCTTTACTGGTTAGTATTTTAGATTCCTCTTTATTGCTATTTGGTGATTTCGTATGCTGGTTAGATGGTTAGGAATATTCTGGATTGGTTGAGATTGAATTGTGTGCAGGTTCTTAGCATTTTGGAGGCGCCATTTTCAGGCGTTACTTTGCCGAAATTTTCGGGAAAGACGCCGTGGTGCTTAGCGGTTAGGATTAAGGAAAATTAACGAGTCTAGGCTTATTTTAAATTATGTTTTAATGTGGGACTGGTTAGCAAAGTAGCTCTCCGAACCAGGGTGGGTTCGGGGGCGTTACACTTGGACTGTTTGGTTGTAGTATTTATCATAAAATAACTCCTTAAATTTCTCCCAAGTCATGCTTTGAATATCGGTCGTAGCTTTTACTGTCTCCCACCAGCTTTGGGCACTGCTCGACAGGTGGAAAGTAGCACATTTCACTTTATTCTCTTCTTCCACCTCCGCAACATTAAACATGTTCTCCACCATGCATATCCAACTTTCGACAGCTGTCGGATCGGTCAAACGTCCTTCGAATACCGGGGGCTTTAACCTTTTGAATCTTTCTCCACTTGAGCCCGCTCCAGAGCCGGACCCCGCTGTCAAATTCCCTGGTAGCCCCTGATTCATAAAAATACCCAACAATTGTGATTGCACGTTCAATAAATCCCTGAGTTGTTTATTAGGATCCTCAGGTGGTTCTGGTTAATTCCAGGGTCGTCCGGGTCATCCGGGGTTTCTCGGCATTTTTCTATTCCTGTAAAGGGTTAGAAAAATCTAATCTTAGAAAAGAAACTAACTAGGGTTAAAGAAATACTTACAGTCGGTGAAGCATGTTGCACAACGGCCGGCATTGTCGGGTAATCCTTTGAACGACTTGACCACTTTTGCTCTGATACCAACTTTGTAGCGCATCGACCCGGGGCGGGTTCGGGGCATTACACACGTGACTTCTTCACTCACGGGTTACATAGACTCATCGTCCACAGACCAACGTCCATGGACTTACCTAAATTAGTTGTCCACGGACCACGTGACTTTATCGTCATAGTCCACGTGATTTCAGCGTCCACAGACTACTTAAACTTATTCGTCCACAGACTCTATTGTCCACAGACTACTTAAACCTTTTCGTCCACAGACTACTTAACTCTTTCGTCCACAGACTCCAACGTCCACAAACTACTTAACTCTTTCGTCCACAAACTCCAACGTCCACAGACCACTTAGACTTATTCGTCCACAGACTACTTAAACTTTTTCACATTTCATTTCAATTGAAAACCATTTTACTCATAAAAACTTAAACATGCGTAGGGGAAGACTTAAAGAAAAACAGACGAACCTTTAATCTTAAAATCATCTTTAAACCATAAACAACACCAAATCATCTCAATATTCATCATTCATAATAATTCTTTATCTTACTTTTACTTCTATATCATTGTCTTATACTTAGACATACTAGGAGCATAACCACGGGTCAAAATCGCCACCCAGCCACAAAGTTCCCCGCCATGAGCACCATCCAGCAACCAGACTTAATCATTTTCATTCGATATGAGATCCTCACCTTCCAACTCGTCACCTACATCATAAGATTTAAACTATAAGTCTAATGCTTAGTAAGGAGTGCAACATATACATGAATGCTCGTAAATGCATACTAAATAAAATCATGTTCACATTCTTTATTCAGATCGGGGAAGTCATGTTCTTGTTCGTGTTCTTGATCATATCATGGGAATCGTACTCTTGTTCATCATTCATTTATGTGCGTGTACATGGTCCTCTCGGACAGAGTTCTTGATCCATTTCTGGACAGTGACATATACATGATCGTTTACTTGTTCTTGTTCTTTTCATATTCTTATCTCATTCATAAAAGGGAGCATGTACATAAGACATTTTCGTATTCTTGGAAAACAAGTCATGATGCAGGAATATGGAATGCACTTAAATCATTAGATTGTGGAAAGAATCGTACCAGAACAGACGACTTCATAAACTCTAACAGAACATCACATAACATAACTCAGTCATCCATAAATCATCAAGCAACATCGAAAAAGATCTCCTAATACTCTTGTGATGTAGGGCCCTAATGGCCAGAAATCTTAACACACTCACTTACTTGGACTCCTTAGCTATGTCGTGTCTTCACTTGAATCCTTCTTCACCTAAGACATTTCATACTTCATTGTTAAATATATCCTGAATAATCTAAACTCAGAGCTAGTAAAATCTTAGCTAAAGAAATCATTCTAGAATCTAGCATAAACCTTTAAGGCATTTCGCTGAGCACCTAATGTGCAGAACTTAACCTTCAATAACATTAATGGCATTGTCGCCTATACTACCAGATTCATACCGATTTCAGATTCTCAAACTAAAACATCAACAACGTCCACGATTCTATTACCAATGCCATTAAAGAAGACTCGAAATACAGTCATTATTCAAACATTGTCCGATTCTAAGTCTTTAAACACCAACTAGTAATCATCCTTAATCGAAAGCTTAATGAGTGAATCACCTAAACCTTACCTGAGCTTTGAATCGTCGAAGAGAGAGGAGGAAGAAATCGGTTGCTGAAGGAGGAAACCGCCAGGAAAGGAAATTTGGCTACATGAGGGGTTTAAATGAGGTTTTAGACTTTCCAATTTCTACTTATATCAAATAAAACTAACTTATTTACAATTCTGCCACTAAACCTACCTTCATTTAAAATCTCTTATTACATAAACCACACCATAAATATTCGCGGGAAAAAAAATACCTGACCAAGGTGCTGGTTGTTACAATTTTAGCAACTATATCCTCAAGATTGAGTTTTCTCTCTTGGAATGATTGAGCTTGTTGGGAGGATTGCAGAATTTGCATGGCATTATTCGGATTCTTCAATGAGAAGTTTGGGTGATTATTGTGTGCTCCCGTGTAGTAATTATTCGAATTTTGAAAATTTGGCCTATTGTAGTTCCCAACAAAGTTAGCGTGCTCGGAAGAGTTATTTGTCATTTGATTACCTTTTTGGCATTCATCACTTGGGTGTGATCCTTGGCACCATTGGCATGCTCCCATTGGAGAGTAGATCGAATTTACTGGAGCTTGGTTATTTTGCAGTTGCTTGGCTAGAGATGCAATTTGAACTGTCAAAGCTTTCACTGCGTCCATCTCAAGAGTATTTGGCTACTTTTTCTGAATTTGCCGCTCAACTGGACATTAATCGTTATTCAATGCTAACGCTTCCAATAGAGTAAATACTTCTACTTCTGTCTTTTGGAGAAGTGGTCCACCTGCAGCTGCGTTAACAAGAGTTCTCGTAGAAGCTGATAAACCAATGAAAAAAGTTTGAACTTGCATCCAACATGGAAAACCATGTTGAGGGCATTTCTGTAATAGTTCCTTGAAACGAGCCTATGATTCATATGACGTCTCCCCGTCGAATTTGTTGAAATTTACAATCTCATTGCGGTACTTTGCAGTCTTCTAAAAATGGAAGAATTTAGATAGAAACTTTAGACATATCTTGTTGAGATGGAATCAACCGGCAAAGAATTCAACCAACTTTTCGCTCGATCTCTTAATGAGAATGAAAATAACTGTATCCTTACAGTATCGTCTAAAACATTATGAAACTTAAAGGTATCACACACCTCCACGAAGTTGGCAATGTGATCTTTCGGATCCTTAGAGGGCAAGCCACAAAATTGTGATTGTTGAATCATATGTATGGTTCTCGGCTTGATCTAGAAGTTATTGCCAGTAATCGTTGGTTTACGAATAGCAGATTGGACCCTGACCACAGATGACATCACATAGTCTAATAGTGTCTGTGTCTCAATTCCTTCAATTAGTTCGTGATCCATGGTTGCTTCCCTTATTTCCTTTCGATTTCTACGACAGGTGCGTTCGGAACTAGGGGTGGGCACAGTCCGGTTCGGTCCGGTCCCGAGCACGGACCGAAACCGGACCGAGATTTCGGGAAAATTTTCCGGAAACCCAAAACCGACCCGGGGAGAAACCGGGACCGAACCTAGACTGGATCGAAAATTTTGGTCCGGTCCCGGTTCCTCCCAACCTTTTTATTTTTTATTTTTTTTAAAACATAAAAAATATTCTGCAAAATAGACAATCGAAACATACAGTAACTCACTCCTCGGCAAAGAATCTGTGAGTGAGGAATCCTCACTCCTCGGCGAAGACAGAGGATAGGCGAGGTGAGGAGGAGAACCAGGCGAGCCGATCAGCCGTGATCTTCGTCGTTCGCACATCGCCATTCGCACGGAACCTTCACCGTTCGCACTTCGCCGTTCGGGACTGGTTGTTCGCGACTTCCAACTTCGCGTAATCGCGTTCGCCGTTCGCCTGTTAGGGATCCTCAGCAGAGCCACTCAATCTGCAAAACCACACTCACGTAAATGAAGCCCGCAAAAACTGTGTTTGCATCGCCCTCACTGTCGCCACTCGCCATCACGCTCGTCGTCGTCGCCCTCTACTCTGTCGCCCTCGCGCTTGACAGTCTACGGCTTCGGGCTTCTGCTTCAGCCTTTGCACCAGACCGGAGGTTTGCGTCTTGCAAATCGGAGGACTCTATCACAACTAGAGTCAGGAGCAGGACTCGTCGCTGTTCCCTGGTCCCTCGGGAGTCAGAGTCGGGAGTTCGGGTTTCGCTCGATGCTCGGTTTGCTTTCAGTTTCGGACTCTGAACTCTGAACGTTCAGAGTTCAATTAACAATTGATTTTAAGTTTTGAACGGTTGCTGAACCGTTCAGCAACAAAAAACAGGGAGATTTTATGGTTTTTTTAAACCTTCGGTCCGGTCCCGGTTCTTCGATATTTCAGACGCTGGAACCTGGACTGGACCGAAGGTCCTCGGTTCTAGTGGCTTTGGACCGAGGACCGGACCGCGGTCCATCAGTTAGGGACTGAACCCGCCGGTCTGGTCCGGTCCGGTTCTCGGTCCACGGTCCGGTCCTGCCCACCCCTTATTGGAACTAGGTTGGTAGTATCGTGTTTTTGCATACACCTAAAAAAATAAAATTAAACTAAATAAATAATTGAATTCAAATACAAACTAGAATTATTTAATCTAATAATAGCAAAATAAATAATCTCCGGCAGTGGCGCCAAAAACTTGTTGCGAAAAATACAAACGGATGCAAGTACACGTGTCGCAAAAGTAATAAAGTGTGTGTAAATATGAGTCGAACCCACGAGGACTATTTTTTACTAATTATCAAACAAAAATATTTCTAATTTATAATGGATACGAAACCTTGATGATTTTGATTTAAATAAAACAAGTAAACTGAATTAAATAAAAGACAATTAAATAACGTTGAAGAAATTAATATGAGAAAAATCTAGGGTTTACGATTTCATCTGAATTAATTATGTTTGGTAATCCTAATCCAATTTATCAAATCTATTCCTAAGTGTTGAAGGTTTCACAAATTTATTTATTAATCTCTCTCGAGTAATGACAAACTTATTCAGCTAACCGATTATTACCTCTCCGTTTCTAACTCTAACAATTAATTGAATACATTAAGAATAAGAAATTAGAATACTACATAAACGTCCTAGCTATCTCTAGTTTAAGATCATTTTCACGATAAATTATTCATTGCACAACTATTTATCTTCTCTAAGTATCAAAACAATCCTATGAACATGCTATTGTTGATCAGGCAATCACAAGAATTCAAAATAAAATAATTTATTCAACACAATATCGAAACAAAAAATTAATAACTTGAATTAAAGAGAAAATCAAACAGTCATAATTCGACTACATCGTAGCCCAGAAAAAGAAATTAGTTCATACTAGAATAAAGAGAAACAACGAGAAAAATAATTGTATTCATAGTTGCAAAAGAGAAAGAAAAGGAAAACCTGGTTTGTCGATCCAAAATCTTCTCTCTGAAGCTCTCTCCCTGTTCCGATCTTCAAAAAGATGCTCTGAACGATAGTCTACGATCCCCTCGCCTCTTGGCCTCTAGGTTTTACCTAATTCTGAATAATATTGGCGTCCCCAATCAACGGTTGATATTAATTTCATAAAAATCTAAAAATAAGATTTTTTTATTCCTCAACGGCCGATTAATCGACTCAAGTGTGCTGATCGATCAGCACCCATTCTGTTCGCTGGAACGTCAACATTAACGCTTTAGCTGACCGATCGCCTCATGTTCGCCGATCGATCGACAGCTGCTAATCTTCATCTTCAAATCACTGTTTCAGCTGATCGATCGCCCATGAATTGGCGATCGATCGGCATTGCTTCTGCCTTCTTTCTTCAGAGTTCCCTTTTTAATTGATTTTAGCCAACCAATTGGCCCAATTTGGCGATCGGTCGGCACCGGCTCGGGTTACTTCTCCATTTTATCTCGTTTTTGCTTCGTGTTGCATCCAATTTTGCCTGTTGAAACTTCAACATGTTATATGTTATTTTATCTGCGCACTTATACTAAAATCGTCAAATTCTTTCAAATACTTGAGAAAAATTTATCGAGTCAAGTATAAAATAGTACGAATAAGTGTGTAAAATACACACTTATCAAAATACATGTAGAATAAGTATTTCTAAGTGGTCCATAACCGGTGAACTTTTTTGTTACATGTCGTCGCCTAGTTATCCTAAAATATTATGTTAATTTAAGATATCTAATTAAAATAGTAAATTGAATCCATTAGATCGTTAATTTTAATTAATTATTGCAAGTGGGCGTGAATAATAATCTTAGGACAGGAAGAACTTTTAGTCTTTTAGATGGCCGAAGTGGGACAGAGTAAACATTTGATTTTTGTTGAAAATTAAAAATTTGAATTTTCACCGGGCCCCAACTCCGATGTGAGAAGAGGTGGGTGAGCGAGACCCACAACATTTATATATATAAAAAGAAAAGGACGTTGCCTTTAAATTCTTTGCGTAGTAATTTTAAATACTCACTGTTATGTTAAATAAAAATGGATAAAAATAGAGTTTTTTTTTTTTAAAAATCTTAAAGTATTGGTTTTTTTTTTAGAAGAGGTGGGTGAGCGAGACCCACAACATTTATATATATAAAAAGAAAAGGACGTTGCCTTAAATTCTTTGCGTAGTAATTTTAAATACTCACTGTTATGTTAAATAAAAATGGATAAAAATAGAGTTTTTTTTTTTTTAAAAAATCTTAAAGTATTGGTTTTTTTTTTAAAAAAAACTCTTAAAGTTTATTATTTATCGAACCAAACTTTAAAGTATCGAAAATAAATAATTTGAATCCTAAGATATGGTGAACCGGTCCTCCCTGATTTTGACGACTTTTTTTTGAAAATCCGTTTAATTTAATCCAAAAATAATTAACTAAAATTACAATAAATGGTACAAGTGTTATTAAATCTCAAATTATTTTTCATATGTAGACCAAATCATTGGAAGAGAATCTGAAAATTTACATGATTTTCTAACACTTGCACGATTTATTATAATTTAACCTTAAAATAATTAACTAAAATTACAATAAATCGTACAAGTGTTATAAAATTACGAAATTTTTACCAAATATAGACCAAATCATGAGAAGAGAATATAGAAATTTGCGTAATTTTTAACACTTGCACAATTTATTGTAATTTAACACTAAAATAATTAACTAAAATTACAATAAATCGTACAAGTGTTATTAAATCACGAAATTTTTACCATATGTAGACCAAGTCATGGGATGGGAATCTGAAAATTTGCGTGGTTTTCTAACACTTACACAATTTGTTGAAATTTAACACTAAAATAATTAATTAAAATTAGAATAAATCGTACAAGTGTTATTAAATCACGAAGAGAATCTGAAAATTTGCGTGATTTGCTAACAATTGCACGATATATTGTAATTTTAGTTAATTATTTTAGGGTTAAATTACAATAAATAGTGCAAGTATTAGAAAATCACGCAAATTTCCAGATTCTCCTCCCATGATTTGGTCTACGTATGGTAAAAATTTAATGATTTTATAACAATTGTACGATTTATTGTAGTTTTAGGAAATCGTACAAGTGTTATTAAATCACGAAGAGAATCTGAAAATTTGCGTGGTTTTCTAACACTTGCACAATTTATTGTAATTTAACACTAAAATAATTAACTAAAATTACAATAAATCGTACAAGTGTTATTAAATCACGAAGAGAATCTGAAAATTTGCGTGGTTTTCTAACACTTGCACAATTTATTGTAATTTAACACTAAAATAATTAACTAAAATTACAATAAATCGTACAAGTGTTATTAAATCACGAAGAGAATCTGAAAATTTGCGTGGTTTTCTAACACTTGCACAATTTATTGTAATTTAACACTAAAATAATTAACTAAAATTACAATAAATCGTACAAGTGTTATTAAATCACGAAGAGAATCTGAAAATTTGCGTGGTTTTCTAACACTTGCACAATTTATTGTAATTTTAGTTAATTATTTTAGGGTTAAATTACAATAAATCGTACAAGTGTTATTAAATCACGAAGAGAATCTGAAAATTTGCGAACAATAAATCATGCAAGTATTAGAAAATCACGCAAATTTCTAGATTTTCTTCCCATGATTTGGTCTACATTTGGTAAAAATTTCGTGATTTAATAACATTTGTACAGTTTATTGTAATTTTAGTTCACTCTGGGACCGGTCCACCCAGATGAATTCATGTCTGGTTCGGTCCAGTCTTCGGTACGGGTACTAAAATCCCAAAACCGGACCGTGGAACCGCTTAATTTTACATTTTTAACTCACTGGCTGTCAGTCGCCAGGCGCTGTCGTTCTCGCTCTCGCTCACCCCTATTCTTTATCTGTTAATCACGATTCATGCTCACGCAGTCTGCCAGACAATCACCCATGTTCGTCATCCCGATTTTGCAATCCGGTTCCACAGTTTCAATCTGCCTTCTTCGGTGACACGGTGGCCCCTAGAAAAGGAACCGTGTAAACACACAAAATAGGAGCCAAGTGCTCGAGTGAGGGTGAGATGCACAAAACCGAGGAGAAAGGGAAGAAAATGTAACCAAAGTGAAAAGGTGATTGTGTGTGATGTTGGTCGAGAATCATAAGAGAAAGAAGTGCATAAAATGGTAAAGAAAATGGTGCTAGCTTTGGCGGACCCGAGAGCTATCTAACGTTTGCTCTCGGGTGCATGTTTTCTAGTGGAAAAACAACCACCGTTAGGCCTAGGTTTTCTCGTCCTCCAACCTTTTAAACTCTCAATGAGAGAGGTGGGGGAATGATAAGAATTCACCTAGCAACCCAAGAGCTAGGGGAATAATGGAGGGCTACTCTACCCGATTGAGAAACTGGGGAAACCCGTAGGTCTTTTAACACTTCGGTTAGGAAAATAGAGATTGTATAAATTTGGCAAAAAGTTCCTACAAGAACCAATGATATGCCTTAAATAGAAAACCTACGGTGGATGATTAGGGTTTGGCAAAGGAATGAGAGGATTGGACCATTGGATGAGAGGACCAATCGGCGGCCAAGGGAAGGGATCCTGTGCACGCCAATCCGACTGGTCTGATGCATCCCGCGCGCGCCAACCAGCGGCGATGATAAAGATCAATGCGCGCCTCAGTCGATGGCTGTGATGCTGCCCGTACACGCACCTGATCGACGGCCCGATGCAGCCCGCGCCTGATCTGGATACAGCCTGCGCGCGTGCCAATCTGACGGTGATGATGAAGCCGCGCCCTTTTCTTGATCCATGGCCGAGATTTGCCATGTCATGGATCCTTGAGCACCACCAAATGTACCTGTAAAGTTCATACCTTAAATTGGAGCTTCCATTTGGGCCAAGTCTTCTTTGAGTTCATTTTGCTGGAGTAGCAAATTCACACATGTTGATAATTTTCTTCCTCTTTTGTTGGCCGATTCTTCAACCCATCAAACCACCATTAATCATCTAATCTTAACCATACAATCTAATGCATGATGCAATATAAATAGTTCATACAAGAAGTGACGTGCCTCGGGTTGGATTTAAAAGAAAAATTAGCAAAGTCCCAAACTTTATATCATCTCCCTATTTATTACGTGTTTTCTTTTGTAGGTACAATTCATGGAAGGAATGCATAAAGGAGCACTTGGAGGAGTCACCATTTGGCCCATGGGAATTTGTCTTCCCGGCCCATTAATTTGTAATTTTTATTTCAAACTTATTTGGCATACATTAGCCTTTTTGTAAGGATATTTTATAATTGCATATCATGCATTAGATTGTGTGGTTAGGGTTAGATGTATGTTGGTGGATTATGGGTTGAAGATATTCAACAAAATATTCAAAGGAAAAGGCCCTACAACAAATGGAGTCCAATGGAAGCCTTGACCCAAAGAAGAGCCCAAAAAAAAAGGTATAATTTTGCAAGTACAAGAGTTAGTGGCAACATGGATTGATGATGTGGCAAGATTCCCTCCATTGATCCATTTAGGCATGGCATTCATCTCCTCCCTAGGATGTGTGCTTGTTTGCCTTGATCTTGGCCATCCATCATTTTTCATCCAAGGGCCACCATTCATTCATCCTTATGGAAACCCTAATCATCCACCCTAGGATTTTCTATTTAAGCATAGGATTGGTGTTTGTAAACAACTTTTTGCCCATTTATAAAATTTCTATTTCTCTACTCAAAGGAGGGTATCCTTAGGAGTGTTTTTCCTTGGTTCTTTGAACCAAGTGGAGTGGTCCTCCATTGCTAACCTAGCTTGGGTTGCTAGGATAGCTCTTACTAATTCCCTCACCTTCTCCATTGGGAGTTGGATCGAGGACGAAAATCCTCGGCCTACGGTGGTCGTTTTCCTCCCGAAAAATGTTTATCCGAGAGCTTAACCCGTAAGATCGCTCTACGGATCCGCCAAGGTTTTTTCTCTTATTTTTATTGTCTTCACTTTCACACCACCTCCACCTTTAATTTCGGCTCCACAACACACACTCATTCACTTTTATTTTATGTCATTTTCTTCACCCTTTTGCATTGCATTTTCATTTCATCCATTGTTTATTTTATTGCATTTTATTTTAGCCATTTTTCTTTCTTTTATTCAATATTTTCACAAGCACACAACCGAGCACTCTTATTGAATATTTGTGGGTTTTACACGGACCCTTTTCTAAGGGATCCCGTGTCAAGTCGTATCAGAGCGATAGGCTTCCCACGATGTGTTTTTGATGCATTTGGCAATAGCCAAAAGCTATATACAAAAGCCGGGATAGCGCTCGTTTCGTTTCTCGCATTATTTCCTTTAATGTTGTGCTAACTTTGTGCTAATCTAACTATTTCATTTGCTGCCATTTTATTGCTATTTTAATGCTTAATATATTGTGGAAAAATATGGTATGCAAAGGTGCAAAAATTGGCCAAAGGTAAGCATTATATTTCTATGCATTCTCTTTTTATTTTCATGCTTGTTCTTCTTGATTTTAAGCTTATCTTCTCCTCGATTTTTCTATATCATTTTGCTGTGTTTTGAGCCAATATTTACATTTACATCTCAGCTGAAAGTATGCTAAAAAATATTGGTGAAATGTTGTCTAAAAAATCGGCCTAAGATTAAGCTACATAAATCGGTTTATTTGTGTGTTTTTCTTCTAGGTTTAGTCTTCATCTTAGCCTCGGTTTTCCTACATTTGTTTGCTTTGTTTTGAATCGACATTTGCACCTAGATCTAAGCTGAAAATTGGTTGAAAATATTGGAGAAAAATGAAGCATGAAATCGCCTTAATATAAAATCTAAAACCGGTTCATATTATGTTGAATTTCTCCACGGTTTTCACTTCTATCTCCTCGGTTTTTAGTATATTGTTGGATTGACTTATTTGGCTTATCGTGTTATCATTTGCCTCATGTTTTAACATCTAAATATTGTTCAATTACTATATTAATTTTCTGGAAATTTTGGTGATTAAAAACGGCTTGGATCTATCACTATCAAAATCGGATTATTATTGCATTATCTCATCGATTTTTGCATCTTCATGTTGTGTTCAAAATTTGCCTATTAATTTTCTGAATGTTGCTTTTGTTTTAACTTATAAACTCACCTATTATATGCTGTTAATTAAATGCACGAAATTGGTTTATGAGAATTTAGCAATAACTTGAATTAAATTGGCAATATTGAACCAATCACTACATGGAAAATTCTGCTATGATAACAATTAAAATTCAGCATGTTATTAATGATAAAACTTGTGCTTTAATGTAATTACTTGATGTTTTTAATGTTAATTAGTTTATATATATATTAATTTGAATGATTTTAGCTTAAAGTTAATTAATTTCTTGAAGTTGGGTTGAAAATTGTAGTAATTGCACGTATTGAAAATTTTATTCCTAAATTTAGTTATTGCTAAGTGTTATTGAAATTTTTAAGTTGTTTATTTGAATTCCAAATTTTAATTGATAAGTGAGCATGACCCCTATTTTATTATTGTCTTAGCTAGGAAACATCCATTAGTGCTTAAAGTTTTCCTAAGACCTTAAATAAGATAATCACCTCACAAAATTTTGGATGAAGCAACTTAGCCAAAAACTTGAATTTTAAAAATTAAAACACTTAGACATGACTAATAGGAGCAGTTTTGCACGTGACACACTGTAACACCCGGGAATTTCCTAATACGTGCGTAACCTTAGATTTGACGTGTTAGGATAGGTTATTTATGCAAGTGTAAGGTGTGCATTGAAGTGTATTAGAAGTGTATTAGAATTTGAAGGTTTGACAAGTCAAAACACTTTGTGATTGGTGGAGAATGATTGTTGAAAAGTCAAATGGAAATCAACCAATAGGAAGTAAGCATTTAATGATGGAAGTGGGAGAAATTGAAAAGCCATCACGTTGGATGAAATGAGGAGAAGAAGAGTGGGGTTTATTTGCAATTTTAAAGAGATTGGTGGAGGTATTCAAAAAGGTGGAAAAACATATAGGTTAAAAAGGAGAGTTGCTCTTTTCTTCTCCATCTTCATCATGCTTCTCTCCTTCTCCTCCATAGCCATCGATCCCCTTTCTCCTTTCTTCATCTATTGAAGACTTTTCAAGGTAATTTCACTTGGGTTTTGGTTTGTGCACATTTAGATGGAGTTTAGAAGTGTTTTTATGTACTTTGGTTGAGTTTGGAGAATGTTGGAAAACCCTAGGTTAGGGATTCCGAAAAATTGAGTTTAGATGTTAGATTTCCTTCCTATTTTGGTAGTTTAGTTGTTGAATGGAGTGATTTAGGTTGTTAGAGGGGTTAGATGGAAGATTGAAAGAGTGTTCCACAAAAATGGTTGAAGAACACCATATACCCGATTCTGTTTGCTGGATTTTCGGGTTAGCTAATGTGTTTGTTTGGTTGGTTTGGGTGTTTCAATGAATAGTAGACGTGTAGAGGTTTCCGAGTTGGGGTGGCACGTCGAAATCCGTTGAAAAACGAGAGAGTTACGACCGTTTGAAGTTTGACGGTCAATTTTGGGGAAAAACCGAGTTTGAGTGTTTTGACTGTGAAGTTGTTTAAGTGTTGTTTAGTTTTAGGTTTAAGAATCCTTTAGATTTTATTGGTGACTTATGAAGTTACATTTTTGTTATTTTAGGACGTCGGACGATTGAATTATCGGTAAAAGTAAGCAACTGGAATCCGGGCAACCAGGTAAGTAGAGGACGTTATGTTTTGCCTTCGGGCCTACACCACGGAACGGTAGGGAATTGTTGTTTGTTGATTTCTTCGCTTTGTTTGGGAATTGTTAGTTGGTTGCTTTACTTGGTTTGAATTGTGAGTTCGTTGCTTTGCTTTGTTTGTTTCGGTTAAGTATTGGGGGAATAGGCATGGTTTGAATATTGGTTGTTGTTGGGTTTGGTTGCTTGGTTATTGTTGTTGTTGGTGATTTTTTGGTGGTTGTGGTTATCTTATATTGTGCATAGAGTGAGCATGTTTTGAGTCGTGAGTTTGAAACGTAAGAAACGCAACTGTGTCTCGAGCGCTGCTCGAGAGGTACGCAACTGTGTCTCGGGCGCTGCTCGGGAGGTACGCAAATGTGTCTCGAGTGTTACTCGGGAGGTACGCAACTGTGTCTCGGGTGTTACCCGGGAGGTACGCAACTGTGTCTCGAGCGCTGCTCGAGAGGTACGCAACTGTGTCTCGGGCGCTGCTCGGGAGGTACGCAAATGTGTCTCGAGTGTTACTCGGGAGGTACGCAACTGTGTCTCGGGTGTTACCCGGGAGGTACGCAACTGTGTCTCGGGCGCTGCTCGGGAGGTACGCAACTGTGTCTCGGTGTTACCCGGGAGGTACGCAACTGTGTCTCGGGCGCTGCTCGGGAGGTACGCAACTGTGTCTCGAGTGTTACTCGGGAGGTACGCAACTGTGTCTCGGGCGCTGCTCGGGAGGTACGCAAATGTGTCTCGAGTGTTACTCGGGAGGTACGCAACTGTGTCTCGGGTGTTACCCGGGAGGTACGCAACTGTGTCTCGAGCGCTGCTCGAGAGGTACGCAACTGTGTCTCGGGCGCTGCTCGGGAGGTACGCAAATGTGTCTCGAGTGTTACTCGGGAGGTACGCACTGTGTCTCGGGTGTTACCCGGGAGGTACGCAACTGTGTCTCGGCGCTGCTCGGGAGGTACGCAAATGTGTCTCGAGTGTTACTCGGGAGGTACGCAACTGTGTCTCGGCGCTGCTCGGGAGGTACGCAACTGTGTCTCGAGTGTTACTCGGGAGGTACGCAACTGTGTCTCGGGCGCTGCTCGAGAGGTACGCAACTGTGTCTCGAGTGTTACTCGGAGGTACGCAACTGTGTCTCGGGCGCTGCTCGGGAGGTACGCAAATGTGTCTCGAGTGTTACTCGGGAGGTACGCAACTGTGTCTCGGGTGTTACCCGGGAGGTACGCAACTGTGTCTCGAGCGCTGCTCGAGAGGTACGCAACTGTGTCTCGAGTGTTACTCGGGAGGTACGCAACTGTGTCTCGAGTGTTACTCGGGAGGTACGCAACTGTGTCTCGAGCGCTGCTCGAGAGGTACGCAACTGTGTCTCGAGCGCTGCTCGAGAGGTACGCAACTGTGTCTCGGTGTTACCCGGGAGGTACGCAACTGTGTCTCGGTGTTACCCGGGAGGTACGCAACTGTGTCTCGGTGTTACCCGGGAGGTACGCAACTGTGTCTCGAGTGTTACTCGGGAGGTACGCAACTGTGTCTCGAGTGTTACTCGGGAGGTACGCACTGTGTCTCGGGTGTTACCCGGGAGGTACGCAACTGTGTCTCGGTGTTACCCGGGAGGTACGCAAATGTGTCTCGAGTGTTACTCGGGAGGTACGCAACTGTGTCTCGAGCGCTGCTCGAGAGGTACGCAACTGTGTCTCGGTGTTACCCGGGAGGTACGCACTGTGTCTCGGGTGTTACCCGGGAGGTACGCACTGTGTCTCGGGTGTTACCCGGGAGGTACGCAACTGTGTCTCGAGTGTTACTCGGGAGGTACGCAACTGTGTCTCGAGCGCTGCTCGAGAGGTACGCAACTGTGTCTCGGTGTTACCCGGGAGGTACGCACTGTGTCTCGGGTGTTACCCGGGAGGTACGCAAATGTGTCTCGAGTGTTACTCGGGAGGTACGCAACTGTGTCTCGAGCGCTGCTCGAGAGGTACGCAACTGTGTCTCGGGCGCTGCTCGGAGGTACGCAACTGTGTCTCGGCGCTGCTCGGGAGGTACGCACTGTGTCTCGGGCGCTGCTCGGAGGTACGCAACTGTGTCTCGGGTGTTACCCGGGAGGTACGCAACTGTGTCTCGAGTGTTACTCGGGAGGTACGCAAATGTGTCTCGAGTGTTACTCGGGAGGTACGCAAATGTGTCTCGAGTGTTACTCGGGAGGTACGCAACTGTGTCTCGGTGTTACCCGGGAGGTACGCAAATGTGTCTCGAGTGTTACTCGGGAGGTACGCAAATGTGTCTCGAGTGTTACTCGGGAGGTACGCAACTGTGTCTCGAGTGTTACTCGGGAGGTACGCAACTGTGTCTCGAGTGTTACTCGGGAGGTACGCAACTGTGTCTCGAGTGTTACTCGGGAGGTACGCAACTGTGTCTCGAGTGTTACTCGGGAGGTACGCAACTGTGTCTCGAGTGTTACTCGGGAGGTACGCAACTGTGTCTCGAGTGTTACTCGGGAGGTACGCAACTGTGTCTCGGGTGTTACCCGGGAGGTACGCAACTGTGTCTCGGGCGCTGCTCGGGAGGTACGCAACTGTGTCTCGGGCGCTGCTCGGGAGGTACGCAACTGTGTCTCGGGCGCTGCTCGGGAGGTACGCAACTGTGTCTCGGGTGTTACCCGGGAGGTACGCAACTGTGTCTCGAGTGTTACTCGGGAGGTACGCAACTGTGTCTCGAGTGTTACTCGGGAGGTACGCAACTGTGTCTCGAGTGTTACTCGGGAGGTACGCAACTGTGTCTCGAGTGTTACTCGGGAGGTACGCAACTGTGTCTCGAGTGTTACTCGGGAGGTACGCAACTGTGTCTCGGTGTTACCCGGGAGGTACGCAACTGTGTCTCGAGTGTTACTCGGGAGGTACGCAACTGTGTCTCGAGTGTTACTCGGGAGGTACGCAACTGTGTCTCGAGTGTTACTCGGGAGGTACGCAACTGTGTCTCGGGTGTTACCCGGGAGGTACGCAACTGTGTCTCGGGTGTTACCCGGGAGGTACGCAACTGTGTCTCGGTGTTACCCGGGAGGTACGCAACTGTGTCTCGAGTGTTACTCGGGAGGTACGCAACTGTGTCTCGAGTGTTACTCGGGAGGTACGCAACTGTGTCTCGGTGTTACCCGGGAGGTACGCAACTGTGTCTCGAGTGTTACTCGGGAGGTACGCAACTGTGTCTCGAGTGTTACTCGGGAGGTATGCTTAAATTTTCAGAATTTTTTGGAGGTGTCGGGAATGTAGAAAAGTGTTAAAATGTGTAGGGAGGTGGAAAAAGGTTAAAAAGGGCATTTTAGGGTGTTTTCGGTGGTGAAAAACCCGAGCCGGCCCGACCGATCGGGCCCGGGGCACGACCGGTCGCGGTCGGGAATTTCTGGGTGAAGAAAACCCGAGGAGGCCCGACCGATCGGGCTTTTAGCCACGATCGGTCGTGAAAACAAAGAAGTGGGGCGGCTGGTGCGCCCCAGCGCGGGACGCGCGCGCGCGTGCGGCGCGTGCGGCGCGTGCGGCGCGTGCGGCGCGTGCGGCGCGTGCGGCGCGTGCGGCGCGTGCGGCGCGTGCGGCGCGTGCGGCGCGTGCGGCGCGTGCGGCGCGTGCGGCGCGTGCGGCGCGTGCGGCGCGTGCGGCGCGTGCGGCGCGTGCGGCGCGTGCGGCGCGTGCGGCGCGTGCGGCGCGTGCGGCGCGTGCGGCGCGTGCGGCGCGTGCGGCGCGTGCGGCGCGTGCGGCGCGTGCGGCGCGTGCGGCGCGTGCGGCGCGTGCGGCGCGTGCGGCGCGTGCGGCGCGTGCGGCGCGTGCGGCGCGTGCGGCGCGTGCGGCGCGTGCGGCGCGTGCGGCGCGTGCGGCGCGTGCGGCGCGTGCGGCGCGTGCGGCGCGTGCGGCGCGTGCGGAACCGCGCTGCGGCGCGCTTGGCGGCGCGCAGCGCGCGCGTAGCGCGCACGCTGCACAGGCTGGGCGCGCCTGGCGCCCAGCGCGCGCCCAGCACCCTTTTTGGTGCAATTTCAGTTTTTTTTTATTATTTTTCTCCCGATTTCCAACATGTTTTGACCCGACATTTTTCCAACGTATTTCAACGTATTTTAGACACGTGTTCCAAGAAAATTTGAGGGTTCGAAAAACCCGAACATCGAGCCGGGAATTTACATAAACCGAGCCGAATATTTCACAAAAATTATTTTAAAGGTCATTTTAAACACGGGATTTGTTGGCAACGTGACGCACCGGGCCCGGGGCGGGTTCGGGGCGTTACAAATATGGTATCAGAGCGTTAGTGGTCAAGTCGTTCAAAGGATTACCCGACAATACCGGCCGCCGTGCAACGTGCTTCACCGACTGTAAGTATTTCTTTGCTTTTAGTTGTTTATAGCTATGATTGATTACTTAACTCAGTGGATCCTTTAAAGAATTTTAGGATGAGAATGTAAGATTGATAACCTAGAATTTTTCATCTCTAGATAGAAATGAAATCTAGTAGCAAACCTTTGGAGTTTAGAAATAAATCAAAGTAGAGTTAGAAAAGTTTGAAGTTAGAGTTGACAGTACTTAAAGAATGCTGTGAGTGAGTGTCATTAATTGTCGATTAAATTGAGGTCAACATTAGTAGAGCTTATTGGGTTGTAAGAGGCATAGGAGTCATGTAGAGGTGTCGTATTACTCAATTTTGGGGATAACAATTTAGAGATTTACTTAGAATTGGGAGACTAATAAATATTGAGGTATTAGTGGATGTAGGTACACCGGTGGATTGTTAGGAATGTAGGTACTGTATGTTTGGCATGTTAGAGGAGCATTAAGGGTTGTCTGGTTATTGGTGTTATTCGACCTAGAAGCTACAACTTAAAGGTGGGAATAGAGACCTAGATACCTTGATTAGGTAGATGTTAGAGTAATGATATTATGTTGAATAATTAGAATCGAGTTGAAGAGTAAAAGAGAATCAAGTAGTTAGTAAAATTGGGAAATTCGGAGAGAATATTGAGTGAATCTTGAAATTTGAAAATGGGGAAAGGAGGTTAGGAATTTAGGAATTTAGGAATTTATATGCGTGTTCAGTAGAATGTGAGTTGACAGGAATTTAGGAATTTAGGAATTTAGGAATTTAGGAATTTAGGAATTTAGGAATTTAGGAATTTAGGAATTTAGGAATTTAGGAATTTAGGAATTTAGGAATTTAGGAATTTAGGAATTTAGGAATTTAGGAATTTAGGAATTTAGGAATTTAGGAATTTAGGAATTTAGGAATTTAGGAATTTAGGAATTTAGGAATTTAGGAATTTAGGAATTTAGGAATTTAGGAATTTAGGAATTTAGGAATTTAGGAATTTAGGAATTTAGGAATTTAGGAATTTAGGAATTTAGGAATTTAGGAATTTAGGAATTTAGGAATTTAGGAATTTAGGAATTTAGGAATTTAGGAATTTAGGAATTTAGGAATTTAGGAATTTAGGAATTTAGGAATTTAGGAATTTAGGAATTTAGGAATTTAGGAATTTAGGAATTTAGGAATTTAGGAATTTAGGAATTTAGGAATTTAGGAATTTAGGAATTTAGGAATTTAGGAATTTAGGAATTTAGGAATTTAGGAATTTAGGAATTTAGGAATTTAGGAATTTAGGAATTTAGGAATTTAGGAATTTAGGAATTTAGGAATTTAGGAATTTAGGAATTTAGGAATTTAGGAATTTAGGAATTTAGGAATTTAGGAATTTAGGAATTTAGGAATTTAGGAATTTAGGAATTTAGGAATTTAGGAATTTAGGAATTTAGGAATTTAGGAATTTAGGAATTTAGGAATTTAGGAATTTAGGAATTTAGGAATTTAGGAATTTAGGAATTTAGGAATTTAGGAATTTAGGAATTTAGGAATTTAGGAATTTAGGAATTTAGGAATTTAGGAATTTAGGAATTTAGGAATTTAGGAATTTAGGAATTTAGGAATTTAGGAATTTAGGAATTTAGGAATTTAGGAATTTAGGAATTTAGGAATTTAGGAATTTAGGAATTTAGGAATTTAGGAATTTAGGAATTTAGGAATTTAGGAATTTAGGAATTTAGGAATTTAGGAATTTAGGAATTTAAAGTGGAGAAGGAAACGATCAGATTAATTTTCTAAATTTTTGACGGATATAGGAAAGCAAGAAGTGATGAGATTAATTAACTATGAGAGAGAGTTAGGATAACCATCATTTAGGGTGTTGAGTGTAAAGTGGGGAAAGACTTAAGAATTGGTGAGAGCCTTGAGTAAGAGAGTTATGTTGGAAGAATTCTAATAAATGTCGTGATTATTTGGGAAAAATTAGAGTTGAAACTTAGATAGACAACTTTGAGAGTCTAGTGAGAAGTGTTTAAGGGCACCCAATAGATGTGTAGAACCATAGACTAGTTGAGATGCGACATGGAAACTCACAAAGTAAGGGATGGAGTTAGAATGATAAAGTGGGAAAAATCACTCAGGTACGCAAATTTTGAGGACAAAATTTTTGTAAGGAGGGTGGATTGTAACACCCGGGAATTTCCTAATACGTGCGTAACCTTAGATTTGACGTGTTAGGATAGGTTATTTATGCAAGTGTAAGGTGTGCATTGAAGTGTATTAGAAGTGTATTAGAATTTGAAGGTTTGACAAGTCAAAACACTTTGTGATTGGTGGAGAATGATTGTTGAAAAGTCAAATGGAAATCAACCAATAGGAAGTAAGCATTTAATGATGGAAGTGGGAGAAATTGAAAAGCCATCACGTTGGATGAAATGAGGAGAAGAAGAGTGGGGTTTATTTGCAATTTTAAAGAGATTGGTGGAGGTATTCAAAAGGTGGAAAAACATATAGGTTAAAAAGGAGAGTTGCTCTTTTCTTCTCCATCTTCATCATGCTTCTCTCCTTCTCCTCCATAGCCATCGATCCCCTTTCTCCTTTCTTCATCTATTGAAGACTTTTCAAGGTAATTTCACTTGGGTTTTGGTTTGTGCACATTTAGATGGAGTTTAGAAGTGTTTTATGTACTTTGGTTGAGTTTGGAGAATGTTGGAAAACCCTAGGTTAGGGATTCCGAAAAATTGAGTTTAGATGTTAGATTTCCTTCCTATTTTGGTAGTTTAGTTGTTGAATGGAGTGATTTAGGTTGTTAGAGGGGTTAGATGGAAGATTGAAAGAGTGTTCCACAAAAATGGTTGAAGAACACCATATACCCGATTCTGTTTGCTGGATTTTCGGGTTAGCTAATGTGTTTGTTTGGTTGGTTTGGGTGTTTCAATGAATAGTAGACGTGTAGAGGTTTCCGAGTTGGGGTGGCACGTCGAAATCCGTTGAAAAACGAGAGAGTTACGACCGTTTGAAGTTTGACGGTCAATTTTGGGGAAAAACCGAGTTTGAGTGTTTTGACTGTGAAGTTGTTTAAGTGTTGTTTAGTTTTAGGTTTAAGAATCCTTTAGATTTTATTGGTGACTTATGAAGTTACATTTTTGTTATTTTAGGACGTCGGACGATTGAATTATCGGTAAAAGTAAGCAACTGGAATCCGGGCAACCAGGTAAGTAGAGGACGTTATGTTTTGCCTTCGGGCCTACACCACGGAACGGTAGGGAATTGTTGTTTGTTGATTTCTTCGCTTTGTTTGGGAATTGTTAGTTGGTTGCTTTACTTGGTTTGAATTGTGAGTTCGTTGCTTTGCTTTGTTTGTTTCGGTTAAGTATTGGGGGAATAGGCATGGTTTGAATATTGGTTGTTGTTGGGTTTGGTTGCTTGGTTATTGTTGTTGTTGGTGATTTTTTGGTGGTTGTGGTTATCTTATATTGTGCATAGAGTGAGCATGTTTTGAGTCGTGAGTTTGAAACGTAAGAAACGCAACTGTGTCTCGAGCGCTGCTCGAGAGGTACGCAACTGTGTCTCGGGCGCTGCTCGGGAGGTACGCAAATGTGTCTCGAGTGTTACTCGGGAGGTACGCAACTGTGTCTCGGGTGTTACCCGGGAGGTACGCAACTGTGTCTCGAGCGCTGCTCGAGAGGTACGCAACTGTGTCTCGGGCGCTGCTCGGGAGGTACGCAAATGTGTCTCGAGTGTTACTCGGGAGGTACGCAACTGTGTCTCGGGTGTTACCCGGGAGGTACGCAACTGTGTCTCGGGCGCTGCTCGGGAGGTACGCAACTGTGTCTCGGGTGTTACCCGGGAGGTACGCAACTGTGTCTCGGGCGCTGCTCGGGAGGTACGCAACTGTGTCTCGAGTGTTACTCGGGAGGTACGCAACTGTGTCTCGGGCGCTGCTCGGGAGGTACGCAAATGTGTCTCGAGTGTTACTCGGGAGGTACGCAACTGTGTCTCGGGTGTTACCCGGGAGGTACGCAACTGTGTCTCAAGTGCAACTTGAGAGGTACGCAACTGTGTCTCGAGTGCTACTCGAGAGGTACGCAACTGTGTCTCGAGTAGAATGGATATTCTACGAGAGAGGTACGCCTACGATTAATGAAATGAGAACGTGATACATACAACCGAGAGTAGAAACTGCATTGTATTGTTGTTGTGTTGTGTTGAGTCGGTTTGTTGAGTTGCCTTGGGGTGTGGTGCTATGTTGTTGTATTGGGTAATGTTGTGTTGCGTTGTAGTGCCGAGTAGTGTTGTGTCGATATGTTTGGGTTGGGTGAGCGTGAGTGTGCTTTGGGCTTGTTTATATTGTTATCCCTACTTGCTAAGCGTTAGGCTTACCTTTTTGTGTGTTCTGTGGTGTAGGTGACGATTTGTTTACAGGTGAGGTAGACGAGACTACCGAGGATTAGGCTGCAATTGGAGGAGTACGGGGCCCGCCGGTGCAGGCTATTGTCGGGGCGTTTTGACCACTGGATGTCTCGGGTAGTGGGAGGTGAATGTTATTTTGGTATGGATAGTTGATGTGTGGAAATGTTGTTTTGTGGAAGTTAGGGAATGTCGTTTTGTGGTAAATTGTGTTCGTAAATATTTTCGTATATATGTTACCGGGTTTATGAGTTGATTTGGTGATGGTTAGTGAGTATAGTTGTTCGTGATGGAAGTTGTGTGTTTTCCGGGAATTATTTCAGGTTTTGGGTATTTAAAGTTTTAGGCGTTATATTGCCCGTTCTGATTTTAAAGTAACTAACGTCGGGTCGTGTTCGCTATTTTTGCATTTATTCGTTTTAAGTCGGTTTTCTGAGATTTTTACGGGACCCGAAGATTTAGGTGTCGGGAAGGTATGCTTAAATTTTCAGAATTTTTTGGAGGTGTCGGGAATGTAGAAAAGTGTTAAAATGTGTAGGGAGGTGGAAAAAGGTTAAAAAGGGCATTTTAGGGTGTTTTCGGTGGTGAAAAACCCGAGCCGGCCCGACCGATCGGGCCTGGGGCACGACCGGTCGCGGTCGGGAAATTTCTGGGTGAAGAAAACCCGAGGAGGCCCGACCGATCGGGCTTTTAGCCACGATCGGTCGTGAAAACAAAGAAGTGGGGCGGCTGGTGCGCCCCAGCGCGGGACGCGCGCGCGCGTGCGGCGCGTGCGGCGCGCTTGGCGCGCGCGCAGCGCGCGCGTAGCGCGCACGCTGCACAGGCTGGGCGCGCCCAGCACCCTTTTTGGTGCAATTTCAGTTTTTTTTTATTATTTTTCTCCCGATTTCCAACATGTTTTGACCCGACATTTTTCCAACGTATTTCAACGTATTTTAGACACGTGTTCCAAGAAAATTTGAGGGTTCGAAAAACCCGAACATCGAGCCGGGAATTTACATAAACCGAGCCGAATATTTCACAAAAATTATTTTAAAGGTCATTTTAAACATGGGATTTGTTGGCAACGTGACGCACCGGGCCCGGGGCGGGTTCGGGGCGTTACACACACCGCACAAAGAACCAAATCGTGCGGGGGGCACTCCCCCTCCCGAACCTACACGTCACGAAGGTGAAACTAGCACCCAAGGGAATGTACAAGGACAAATTGAGGCCTTAACGAGCATGATTCACAACCTTGCCCAACAAGTCCAATCACTTTTACACAATCCTCCCCGAAATGAATTCCATGAACAAGTCCCTTCTCAAGAAACCTCCTCTAGGATCATTCCCGAACGTCCTAGGCGTCGTAATCTTACAAGGCTAGAGTTTGCCACAAAAGTTTAAAACAAAATTAAATAATTTAGGGGCCGGGAAGACAAATTCTTATTGGGCCAATTAAGGAGTCCATCTGTATGTTCCAAGTGAGGATGTACAAGGGCTGATCCATATCCTCCAAATTAGGCTCCCATGTGATGTTGACAATAGGATCAATTCCTGCAAGAAAAGCAAACTCATTGGTAAAAAGGTTAAGCAGATTATAAGCTTTAGTTTGCGATCTTGTAACGGGCCTCCTGGGCATGTCATTTGGTGGTTCTGTAATCAGACCGCAGTTCACCGTTCGGCGTTCATGGCTCACTCTCTCAGAAGTTAGGGCTCGGCCTCGGCTAGCGACAGACTGACGGTCACTCTGACTCTGTGACTCAATTCTCCCTCGCACTCGCCAGTCTCTCTTCAATCTTCAGCCCTCACAGCTCACACACTTGGCACTACGCAGCAAGCAACCCGAAAAGAACTCAGTGCTCACGGCTCAAGCACTCGGCAGCAAGCAACTCAAGTCTGGAACTTCAAGGTGCGTTTATTATTCACTACTAAATTGTATCATTTCTTGTTAAATTGTAAAGTTTGTGTTTGTTTGCTGCTAAATTTGGAGTCTCGTTCGGCCAGCAAGTTTTTTTGTTGCTGAATTGTCTCATTTGCACTCGGCAGCAAGCTTGCATGTTTACTTAAGTTTTGTTTAGTGTTAAATTTGTTGTTTGACATTGGTATCAATATGAGGGCATTTAATTTGTTGTTTAGTGTTTAGTTAAGTTTTTGTTTAGTGTTAAATTTGTTGTTTGCATCTTGCTATTTTGCTGTGCAAATTTGGGATTAATTTGCTGTTGTTTTGTGCTAATTTGGGTAGTTGATTAATGTGTTGATCCGTTTATTGTTTTTTGTTGCACGATAGGATGGATGTTCCTCATAGTGAAAGTTTCCATGTCGAATCGAAAAGAACTAAGTCTGTAGTTTGGATTCACTTCAGTAGGATACCGAAAACTAATTCAGCTAAATGTAATTCTTGTGGACAGATGTATGCAGCACACCCGAAAAATGGGACTTCAAGTTTAGTAAAACATATTAAAGTGTGCAAAAAGTTCCCACGAAATGTAGACAGTAAGCAAAAAACTTTGTTGTTTAAACTTAATGAGATCAAGACTGCTAGGATACCCATATTTACTACAATGACTACTAGAGAATTTCTCGCAAAGATGATTATTTTGGATGAATTTTCACTCAAATTGGTAGAATGAATTGGTTTTAGGACGTTTTGTCTGTATCTCAATCCCAAGTTTATTATGTCGTCTAGGTTTACAGCAGCAAGAGATATTCGCAAAATGTATCAGAAAGAAAGAACCAAATTGAAGGAGCGTTTTTTTACAATATCACAGAGAGTATGCTTGACCACTGATACATGGACCTTTATTCAGAATTTGAATTACATGGTGCTGACATGTTATTATGTTGATGAGATTGGAATGTGCAGAAGAAAATATTGAATTTTTATTTGATTCTGAACCATAAGGGTGAATTTATTGGTAATGAAGTTGAAAAATGTTTGCTTAATTGGGAGATTGAAAATGTTACAACTATAACCGTTGACAATGCTTCTTCCAACGATGTTGTTATTTCCTATTTGACGAAAACAATTTGAAATTGGAAATGATTGATTTTAAATGGCGATCATATGCACGTAAGATGTTTTGTACATGTTCTCAATTTGATCATTCCTGAAGGTTTGAAAGAACATCATGAGTCCATAGCGCGGATACGAAAAGTTGTTAAATACGTAATGTCTTCTCTTGAAAGATTGCAACAGTTCAAAGCCTGCGTTGATGCAGTTAAAATTACTTGTAAAAGTAATTTGCCGCTCGATGTTCCTACTCGTTGGAACTCGACGTATTTGATGTTGGCAAGTGCTGAGAAGTATGAAAAAACTTTTGAAAAATTAGCAGAGAATGATAGCTCTTTCTTGAATAAAATGGAAGTGGAAGGTTCACCCATATCTAAAGATTGGTCATGCATTCGAGAATACATAAAATTCTTAGAGACATTCCATACTATGACACTCTGTGTTTCTGCTTCTCTGCATATTACAGCAAATATGTATGTAGGTGAAATCTGTAATTTGAAGATTTCTATCGAGACATATGGTAAAAGCGATAATTTTACGCTAAGAAGAATGACCAACGATATGGAAAAGAAGTTTGATAAATATTGGGGATCCTTTGAAAAAATAAACATGTTTATATATGTTGATCTTGTTCTTGATCCACGTTGCAAAACTAAATTTTTACGACATTGTTTAGCCATTTTATTTGGCAATGAAAGACCTGCACAATACGCAAAGCAGGTAGATGATGTACTTACAAAGTTGTATACCGAATATAAAGGTGATACAACCAATGAAGACCATACTCCAAGTACCAGCAATAGTCAACGAAGGTCTCCAACGTCAATGAGTTATTTGGCGCAAGCTCGTTCAAGTGCAGTGTACTTGATGTTTTATGGGATTGACAATTCTTCCGAGACAAATGAGGAAAGTAATATGTCAGAGATTGATCTATATTTGTCTGAGAAATTAGAGATGTTTTCAGATAGTTCTGACATATTATTTTGGTGAAAGAGGAACTCTGATGAATATCAAGTTTTGAGTATAATTGCGAAAGATATATTGATCATTCCAATTTCTACAGTGGCGTCAGAATCTGCTTTTAGTTGTAGTGGTTGTGTTCTTGATGTCTTTCGCAATTTGCTAAGCCCCCAAAATGTTGAAGCTCTTATATGCTCCCAAAGTTGGCTCAAAACATTCAATTCTTTCAAAATTTCTACAAGTACAAACATTGACGATGATTTTGAAGATATTACTATGACAACTACAGTTGAAGATTCGAACATTCTAATATTTATTTGTTTCACATGTTTATCTCTAATGAATAACTAATGCCTTTAATATTTTTATTTTGCAGATTCTGCTAACTCTATCGATGAAAATTTTATAGAAGTAGAAGATGACACATTGATGACTTGATGTTTTTGCAATTATTGACTTCATTTTAATGTTTATCTTTAATTGTTTGAAAGTTGGATTGAAATTAACTATTTAGTTGGATTTACTATTTAGTTTGTATTTTTATATAGTTAAATTTAGTTTGTATGTTAAAAGATAGTTGGATTTATTTTGTATGTTGAATTTGGTTTATTAGATTTCGTTATATTTTATAATGTTTGATAGTTGAATTGAGTTTTTATGTTAGATAGTTGGATTTATTTTGTATGTTGAATTTGGTTTATTAGATTTCGTTATATTTTATAATGTTTGATAGTTGAATTGAGTTTTTATGTTAGATAGTTGGATTTATTTTGTATGTTGAATTTGGTTTATTAGATTTCGTTATATTTTATAATGTTTGATAGTTGAATTGAGTTTTTATGTTAGATAGTTGGATTTATTTTGTATGTTGAATTTGGTTTATTAGATTTCGTTATATTTTATAATGTTTGATAGTTGAATTGAGTTTTTATGTTAGATAGTTGGATTTATTTTGTATGTTGAATTTGGTTTATTAGATTTCGTTATATTTTATAATGTTTGATAGTTGAATTGAGTTTTTATGTTAGATAGTTGGATTTATTTTGTATGTTGAATTTGGTTTATTAGATTTCGTTATATTTTATAATGTTTGATAGTTGAATTGAGTTTTTATGTTAGATAGTTGGATTTATTTTGTATGTTGAATTTGGTTTATTAGATTTCGTTATATTTTATAATGTTTGATAGTTGAATTGAGTTTTTATGTTAGATAGTTGGATTTATTTTGTATGTTGAATTTGGTTTATTAGATTTCGTTATATTTTATAATGTTTGATAGTTGAATTGAGTTTTTATGTTAGATAGTTGGATTTATTTTGTATGTTGAATTTGGTTTATTAGATTTCGTTATATTTTATAATGTTTGATAGTTGAATTGAGTTTTTATGTTAGATAGTTGGATTTATTTTGTATGTTGAATTTGGTTTATTAGATTTCGTTATATTTTATAATGTTTGATAGTTGAATTGAGTTTTTATGTTAGATAGTTGGATTTATTTTGTATGTTGAATTTGGTTTATTAGATTTCGTTATATTTTATAATGTTTGATAGTTGAATTGAGTTTTTATGTTAGATAGTTGGATTTATTTTGTATGTTGAATTTGGTTTATTAGATTTCGTTATATTTTATAATGTTTGATAGTTGAATTGAGTTTTTATGTTAGATAGTTGGATTTATTTTGTATGTTGAATTTGGTTTATTAGATTTCGTTATATTTTATAATGTTTGATAGTTGAATTGAGTTTTTATGTTAGATAGTTGGATTTATTTTGTATGTTGAATTTGGTTTATTAGATTTCGTTATATTTTATAATGTTTGATAGTTGAATTGAGTTTTTATGTTAGATAGTTGGATTTATTTTGTATGTTGAATTTGGTTTATTAGATTTCGTTATATTTTATAATGTTTGATAGTTGAATTGAGTTTTTATGTTAGATAGTTGGATTTATTTTGTATGGTTAAGATATTTATTGGAAAAAATATGTATGCAATATTGAAATTTTTTATTTTTTAATTAAAAAAAAATCAGCATTATGGTTGGAGAAACCGGGACCGGACTGAAAATTCCGGTCCAGTCCCGGTCTCTTGTCGGGCCGGTTATGGATTCGGGATAAAAATCCTGAATCCCGCGGTCTGGTCTCGATCTCTTGTCGGGCCGGTTATGGATTCGGGATAAAAATCCTGAATCCTGCAGTCCGGTCCGGTGCAGTCCCGGAACCAGACCGGACCGAACCATGCTTACCCCTAAATAGACGACAAAAAAATTCATCTAAACCGAAGAGGAGGGCTGGTTCACCATATTGCAGGGTTCAAATTGCTTACTTTAGATACTTTGAGGTTTGCCTCGATGAATAATAAATTTAAATTTTTTTTTTTTTAAATCAATATTTTAAGGTTTAAAATTTAAAAAAAAAATCTTATAAAAATAAGATGTAATAAATTATAAATAGTTAATTTATTACGTTAATTGTATCAATAAAAATGTAATTTTAAAATTAGAAACTCATTTTTTTACACGTGTGTTGCACGTGACAATTTTAATAAAAAAAATTAAACAAAAATTAGTGAATAATAGGTTAAAGATTAATTTATTAACAAAGTTAGTTTTTTTTAATTTACTCAAGTAATTATATTATTAAAAAAACTTTTTTAATTTACTCAAGTAATTATATTATTAAAAAAAAACCTACACCAAACCTAAGCCATACTATGTCCTTTGCTTTTAGAACAAACGACATGCAACTTCCTGAACTATTGCTAAACGACCCGTCGGAAGTATAAATGACAATTCATCAGCAGCTGCTGTGCGTGCATTTCCTCCAGTCTCCAGCAGCGTGGATGCTGGTCTAGCTGTTCTGCCCAGAACGACAACTGGAATTCGCTTTCCCTTTCTTTCTTGAAACAAGGTCATCGAATCCAAGCAAGAAATCTGCCTTTGGACATGAAATCAAGTCTTAGAAGATTGGCGGTTTCTTCTGCTGCTTCTTTTCTCTCACCCGGCTATTTTTTCCCTGTTAACTCCCGTAGACCAGTCTCACTAGTGCTGTTCCTGTCGAGAATTGATCGGCCTTGTAGTTTTCCTGCTTCCTCCAATGCTAGTGGCTTCACAGCTTGCTTTTTTACTTCCGGTATGTTTGAAGTAACTGCCGTACATTTTGTTCGCCGAAATGCCTCTGAAAACAGAGTTCCATTCAAACTTCAAAGGTCCTTTTTTTTTGGTGACATGGAAGTCAAATGCGCATCCATCCTTCGTAAAGTTTGATTATAGACCACCCAATTTATTTGATCGAAAGAATATTTTTCATTAGCTTATTGAAATGCAATTCTGCATTATGTTCTTCTAGTTGGCTGTCAAGCATCTAGATAGATTATTATTTTCTGGGTATATTTAGCGCTTGCATCTTTAATGTGTGTCGTCTTTGATAACAAGCATCGAATTTGAGAATAATGTGTTTCAGTTGAAGACATCATTGATCATATCTTTTCACTTGTCAAATTTTCTGACCTACAGAAACGAAAAATGATATTGGACTAGATGGTCATGAGTTTCAGACGTGGCACAATGGAGGTGGGAATTTTCACAAGTCTGCTTTCATTGATTCAACAGTGCAAATAGAGATGGGGGCTACTGTTCATTCAAAATCTGTTCTTGGTGCCAATGTTCATGTTGGATCAGGAACTGTAATTGGACCTGGCGTTATTATAGGAAAATCAAACAAAAATAGGGTAAACTGTCTTCTTCACCCGGAAACAGCCTATTCTATTTAATTGTAAATATAATTTCAAAAACTTTACTATCGCATCTATGGAATTTAATAATCTCCCTTATTTTTTTTTTTACTTCCTTTAAATTATGTGTTCTTGTTTGCAAGTGTGTATTTCAAAGATTGGCCGATTTTGTGCTCGATTTGTAGGGCATTCTTATTTGTCTATGATAGTTTAATACTCTACTGATAATTATGACTGCAAAATTTAATAGTAAAATAAGTATTAGTTCACACCAGTATTTGAGATTTTTATTACAAAACCTTGTCCTTTATTAGAGAATATGGTAGATGATTAAATAAAGCCCAGTTAATGGCTACCGAATGGCGGAGGCTGTGGTGCCAACAACGATGGAGGCGGTGGTGAGGGCGATTCGCTGTAGAAGCGGGAGTTCTCATACCTTAGGATACAAACAGCCGGAATCACCCGTGCTCCGATCGATCCATTACAACACGAAGGAATATATCGTATGGCTCGATTCAAGCAATCCTCGCATTCCACCTTCGATAAGTCAGGAGCGCACTGAAGGAACCCGTAAATGGTATGGAACGATGGGGCTTCGATTGTTCCTGTCGCCAACTTGAGAGTAGACGAGCCTGATGCAGCTATATCTCTCAATGTTTCCAATAACCTTCTGAGCGCTTGATTGTATCCATTAACGTCTGTTACGGTTTGTCGATTGTAAAGAGCTGGAATTTCACTGTTGCTACTTATGGAGTTGTTTGAATAACGAAGCAGGCAGGTGTCGTACAATCCCAACGCCTCAGTTTGGTTCGGACAACTCTCTCTAATCTTTATAGAGGCGTTATAAACGCAGCTTCGGCATTCGTCGATTGGCCGGTCTCCTCTACAAAGCGCGACGGCGTTCGCTCTGTCTGGGCCATCTCCAGCGGAGAAATTGTAATAACCATAGTCGATGTTGGTGTTGGAAGAAATTGCAGAAAGTACGGTATCGAGATTACTCTTGAAGCGGCTTTCGTTGGTGTAGAAACCAGCGTTTCCATAGCACCTTGTAAGCTCAAAATCCGGTTGGGAAAAAGCGGAATAGACAGAGAGTTTGAAACACGAAGAAACGAGGAAAAACGATCTCAAACTGAGAGATTCCATTATCGTTGTAAATACTTGTTGTTCGGCAAACCTAATATAAATAGCAGGAAATAACGCCGGACTGATTCTTATCGTTTAGGTGCCGCACTTTTGAAAATTCAACGGTCAGAGCAAACTTTTCTTCCCATTGGAGTCTACAAAGATATTTTCAACAGACCGTGAACGATAAGTGAGGTGGTGTGGTTTTCCTTCATTAATAACTAGCGACCCCCCCGAAGGAGGACTTCCTCCTGTTGGTCTTCTCTTTACGCGTGAACCTGTCTTCATAAATGCAGAGTTCAAAACAAAGAAGAAAATAAGAGTGATAGAGAAATAGGGAGAAGACGAAGACCGACGCGAGCTGCTAGCGTGCCCTTCGTGAGATTTAACCGCAATCTCAAAACTGATAGATGTCATTATTGCCAATGCTTCTTCTTCCGCAAACGGCAAACCTGATCGAAATAGCTGGAGAACGGAGTCGAGAGGTCTTATCGTTCTTTCTGGAGCAGCAGTTTTGAAAATACAACGATCAGACTAAGCTTTTCTACTCACTGGCCAATATCTGCCTCGATGGGTGTGTTCGTAATTTTAATATTTAAAATAATATCACATTATTATATATTTAACTCGTTAATCTATTTAATTAAAATAATAAATTATAAATAATTAAAATAATTGGTCAAGTATATCAAATTATAAAATTCAACGTTACATGAAGAAATTATAAAATTATAAAATATAAATAAATACAAAGTAGAATTTATATGCAACTTCTTAGAAAATTCTATAATTTTGTTTTGGACCGGTTGAAACAAAATTGAGTTCAGTGACCTATAAAATAACACAATATAGTTTTTGGGTAGAATGATACTAGCTTTACAATCTATTTATACTATCTAATGACAAATATTAATTGCTGCAATTAATAACTTATTTTAACTATATAATTTGTTACATTAAAGAAGAGAAAGCCTAAGAGAGATGAAGCAGTGAGAGAAGTAATTTGATTTCATATTATTACTAACGAAGAATTTTTATTTACACAAGTGTTCACTCGGTGACAAGTGTGTGTGACGATAAATACATGACAAATAACACCCAACTAAATATAGTCTCAATAATTAATTACACCAATCAATATTTACAGAAATAGAAATTAAACATAACATTAGTGATAGTTTTTGCTACAATCATTAAACGAGAACAAGAGGTGAATAATGCTACAAGCAAACCAGTAAAGCCAGTCAAATTAAGTACAGAGCTTATGGAAAGATCCAGCTTTGAAGCTATTAATAAGGATCATCTTCATCTTGGGTGTAGATCAGAAATTGTTAAATCATTTCTGGTCTGATTGGAGTTGATTTCATCTTCTTTGCGAGAACTGTATCTTGCCACCAGCAAGGCTGGTCTTCCTGGTTGTGGAAGAAGCATTCCTTCGCTACCGAGCATCATGAGTACAGTCGACATTGTCGGTCTCTCACTTGGATCTTCTTGAGTGCACAGCAACCCGATGTGAACGTGCCTAACAACTTCATCTCTGCTGCACCGACCAGCAGAAGGGTCGACTAGATCAGTCCATCTGCCGTCGTTCCATATTTGCCATACCTGAATCATCCACTCGAAGTGTAAGAATGTATCTTTACGGATAATACTGTTGGAATTTGGGTGACCCGAATTCCAGTTGGGTCAGGTTGGGCCCATAATGTTATTAGGTTTTTGTTTCTCTATAAATACTTGTAAACTATAGCAGCAAAACCTGCCGTTGTATCTCCGATCTTCCTAGTTAGATTCGTTCCTCTGCCCGTGGTTTTTCCCCGAAAGGGTTTTCCACGTAAATCTGGTGTTATGCAGTTTAATTTCTTTTTCTTTTTATCGTTTGATTTCTAACAACTGGTATTAGAGCGAAGGTTGAAGGTTCCGAAAAATCAGTTTTTGATTGTTTTGAAGGTATCAGACGATTTTAAGTTTGCAATTTTTCAGTGAATGAAGTTTGCAATTTGGTTGGAAAAAGAAATTGTTGAGAAAAAAAAAAAAAAAAAGAGAAAGAAAAAGATTTGTTTTCTTTCTGGTTGTGTTCTTCACCACGAACAAGAACAGAGAAGGGCTCTGTTCTTCTTGCCGAAAAGAACAGCGAAAAAGACCCGTGCTCCACCGCCGCTGCCATCACCGCCGAGCAGAGGGTTGCCGACAGAGAGTGAGCTCCGAGAGGGAGCTGCCGCGCCCGCATCCGAAGAGAAGGGAGCGCCGCGCGAAGATGAGAAATCTCTGTCGCCGTTTTTGGGCAGAAATAACCAAACTGCCGTCAATGAAGAGGTCGGCGCCGAGCAGAAAGGGAGAGGATTGCCGGCCGGAGTGAGCTCCGAGAGGGAGCTACCGTGCGCGCGTTCGAGGGGGAAGATCCTAGCTGCGCTGCCGAGGAGGAAAAGAACGCCCTGCACCGCCGTTCTCGTGTCGTCGCCGATCTGAGAAGAAACAGGAGACGCCGAGCTCCGAGAGGGAGCTGCCGAGCGCGTCAAAGAAGTGTCGGCGCCGTCCATGAGAGAAGTCTCTGCCTTTGCGATGCTGCTCACCGTGTAGAAGACTTGGCCGGCGTTCGGTCAAGAGAAGCAAGCAGAGGAAAACCGAGGAAGAGAAGCTTCGGTTTTTTAGGTGTAATGTGCAATTGTGCGATGACCGCTGAAAGCGCCGACGAGAAGAGTTTCTCTGGCTTGTCTTCTCCACGGCGAAGAACACAGCAGTCGACGAAGGAAGCAGAAATCAGAGGGGCTTCCGCCGCTGCCATCGGGGAATAGAGAGGCTCTTCACCGCCGACCAGCTCGTGTCGCCGTTGAACAGGGGTCGCCAAACACGTCTGCCATCCGTGCAGAGAGCGCAGGTCCAGTTGCTCCGACGATTGAACAGAAAGCTGCCCCGTCCAGTCCACCGCCAGTCAAGCTCCGATTTGTGGTCTCCGATGTCCAGCTGAGCACATCGTTCAGTGAGGCAAGAAGAGGAGAGAGAGTGGTCTTTACGTTTTCTCTCTGTTGGAAAAACAGCCTCGACAAGAACAGTGAGAGATTAGAGTGAAAAATGGTGGGTTTTTTTGGGCTTTCTGTGATCGTGGAGCGCTAAATGCGGTGGTGGATAATTGAAGTTGGAGTGCCATCGGGTGGATAATTGAAATTGTACCATTAATGAGGGCCGTGGTTTTCTGCGAGAGGAGACAAGTAGCCATTAATGGAGGTTGATGAGTGGGTGAGCTGTGTTTTTTTTTTTTTTTTTTGGGAGAAAATGCGTTTGGCTCTGGTTGAGCATTAAATGCGTTTGGCTGTGGTTGAGCATTAGTTGTGGTTTAACTTTGGCTCGATGGCATTGTTTGTTGCACCATTAATTTGTTGCACCATTAACGTGGTGTTAGATGGTGTCGTGGAGAGCTTGGTCCCATTCAGTGGGTGGAGTTGGATTTGAGTATTAAATGTGGGGTTGGAAAGCTGAAAACAGGAGAGAGAGAGAAGTTTTTTGTGTTGTTGCAGCAGAACGGGGTTGAGTATTAAAGTTGGTTGGAGTGAAGATAAAACCAATGCTGCACGTTGCCTTGTTTTTCTCCATTGTTTTTGGAAAGGTTTAGCCACTGTCGTCGTTGCCGAACAGTGATGAGAAAGGAGAAGGCCCTAAGGTGATAGGGCTAGCCACTGTCGTGTTGTCGAACAGTGAAGAGAGGAAATTTTTAGAAGATTTGTTTCCTTGCACCGGAATTTCTTTGAAGGTGGAGATTGTCAGAATTCAGTGTTCTGAATTCGCTTTGAGTTGAGCCAAGTAGCTCATTGGATCTCTCACGTGGAATTCGTGTCAAGGTGGAGATTGTTGGAATTTGGGTGACCCGAATTCCAGTTGGGTCAGGTTGGGCCCATAATGTTATTAGGTTTTTGTTTCTCTATAAATACTTGTAAACTAGAGCAGCAAAACCTGCAGTTGTATCTCCGATCTTCCTAGTAGATTCGTTCCTCTGCCCGTGGTTTTTCCCCGAAGGGTTTTCCACGTAAATCTGGTGTTATGCAGTTTAATTTCTTTTCTTTTATCAGATTTCTAACAACTGGTATTAGAGCGAAGGTTGAAGGTTCCGAAAATCAGTTTTTGATTGTTTTGAGGTATCAAACGATTTTAAGTTTGCAATTTTTCAGTGAATGAAGTTTGCAATTTGGTTGGAAAAAGAAATTGTTGAGAAAAAAAAAAAAAAAAAAGAGAAAGAAAAAGATTTGTTTTCTTTCTGGTTGTGTTCTTCACCACGAACAAGAACAGAGAAGGGCTCTGTTCTTCTTGCCGAAAAGAACAGCGAAAAAGACCCGTGCTCCACCGCCGCTGCCATCACCGCCGAGCAGAGGGTTGCCGACAGAGAGTGAGCTCCGAGAGGGAGCTGCCGCGCCCGCATCCGAAGAGAAGGGAGCGCCGCGCGAAGATGAGAAATCTCTGTCGCCGTTTTTGGGCAAAATAACCAAACTGCCGTCAATGAAGAGGTCGGCGCCGAGCAGAAAGGGAGAGGATTGCCGGCCGGAGTGAGCTCCGAGAGGGAGCTACCGTGCGCGCGTTCGAGGGGGAAGATCCTAGCTGCGCTGCCGAGGAGGAAAAGAACGCCCTGCACCGCCGTTCTCGTGTCGTCGCCGATCTGAGAAGAAACAGGAGACGCCGAGCTCCGAGAGGGAGCTGCCGAGCGCGTCAAAGAAGTGTCGGCGCCGTCCATGAGAGAAGTCTCTGCCTTTGCGATGCTGCTCACCGTGTAGAAGACTTGGCCGGCGTTCGGTCAAGAGAAGCAAGCAGAGGAAAACCGAGGAAGAGAAGCTTCGGTTTTTTAGGTGTAATGTGCAATTGTGCGATGACCGCTGAAAGCGCCGACGAGAAGAGTTTCTCTGGCTTGTCTTCTCCACGGCGAAGAACACAGCAGTCGACGAAGGAAGCAGAAATCAGAGGGGCTTCCGCCGCTGCCATCGGGGAATAGAGAGGCTCTTCACCGCCGACCAGCTCGTGTCGCCGTTGAACAGGGGTCGCCAAACACGTCTGCCATCCGTGCAGAGAGCGCAGGTCCAGTTGCTCCGACGATTGAACAGAAAGCTGCCCCGTCCAGTCCACCGCCAGTCAAGCTCCGATTTGTGGTCTCCGATGTCCAGCTGAGCACATCGTTCAGTGAGGCAAGAAGAGGAGAGAGAGTGGTCTTTACGTTTTTCTCTCTGTTGGAAAAACAGCCTCGACAAGAACAGTGAGAGATTAGAGTGAAAATGGTGGGTTTTTTTGGGCTTTCTGTGATCGTGGAGCGCTAAATGCGGTGGTGGATAATTGAAGTTGGAGTGCCATCGGGTGGATAATTGAAATTGTACCATTAATGAGGGCCGTGGTTTTCTGCGAGAGGAGACAAGTAGCCATTAATGGAGGTTGATGAGTGGGTGAGCTGTGTTTTTTTTTTTTTTTTTTTTGGGAGAAAATGCGTTTGGCTCTGGTTGAGCATTAAATGCGTTTGGCTGTGGTTGAGCATTAGTTGTGGTTTAACTTTGGCTCGATGGCATTGTTTGTTGCACCATTAATTTGTTGCACCATTAACGTGGTGTTAGATGGTGTCGTGGAGAGCTTGGTCCCATTCAGTGGGTGGAGTTGGATTTGAGTATTAAATGTGGGGTTGGAAAGCTGAAAACAGGAGAGAGAGAGAAGTTTTTTGTGTTGTTGCAGCAGAACGGGGTTGAGTATTAAAGTTGGTTGGAGTGAAGATAAAACCAATGCTGCACGTTGCCTTGTTTTTCTCCATTGTTTTTGGAAAGGTTTAGCCACTGTCGTCGTTGCCGAACAGTGATGAGAAAGGAGAAGGCCCTAAGGTGATAGGGCTAGCCACTGTCGTGTTGTCGAACAGTGAAGAGAGGAAATTTTTAGAAGATTTGTTTCCTTGCACCGGAATTTCTTTGAAGGTGGAGATTGTCAGAATTCAGTGTTCTGAATTCGCTTTGAGTTGAGCCAAGTAGCTCATTGGATCTCTCACGTGGAATTCGTGTCAAGGTGGAGATTGTTGGAATTTGGGTGACCCGAATTCCAGTTGGGTCAGGTTGGGCCCATAATGTTATTAGGTTTTTGTTTCTCTATAAATACTTGTAAACTAGAGCAGCAAAACCTGCAGTTGTATCTCCGATCTTCCTAGTAGATTCGTTCCTCTGCCCGTGGTTTTTCCCCGAAAGGGTTTTCCACGTAAATCTGGTGTTATGCAGTTTAATTTCTTTTTCTTTTTATCGTTTGATTTCTAACAAATACTACATGCAAAATAGAGAAATTTAAAATAATTCAGATCAAACTGAATATAATCAAGACTCTTTTCTTCGTGACGTAATTGAGGAGAAAGTGTACTTACGTATGCTTGTAGACTAGAAGCAATTTTGGTCCGATGAAAACCGGTGCTCTTTTGTCCGGTTATGGTCTCCAACAAGAGTATTCCGAAGCTAAAAACATCGGATTTTATGGAGTATAATCCCTCCATAGCATATTCCGGAGCCATATACCCGCTGCCAAATAAAATTCGAGAAAATTTATGGTTGTCGAATGCCTGAAGTTTCAATTTTTGAAAAACAAACTAGTAAACTTACTAGGTGCCAACAACGGTTGCAGTATTAGATTCTGCCTCACACCCTGCAAAGATCCTGGCCATTCCAAAATCAGAGATTTTGGGGTTCATGTCTTGATCCAATAACACGTTGCTAGCTTTCAAGTCTCTATGAATGATTTTGAGCCGAGAGTCTTCATGCAGATAGAGGACTCCGCGCGCGATCCCTCGGATAATATTCAGACGCGTATTCCAATCAAGTTTTGCTCGTTTTAGCGAATCTAAATACGAAAAGATTAAGGTTTCATACATTCGAATTCAGTTTATCTAAGATGAAGAATTTTTGAAAAATAAAAAAGAAGTATTGACCGAAGAGAAAGACGTCTAGGCTGCTGTTGGGCATGTATTCATAGACTAGCAGCTTCTCATCTCCATATGCACAAAACCCCAGAAGTCTTACCAAATTCTTGTGTTGAAGTTTGATTATCAGCATCACTTCAGTTATGAACTCTCTTGCACCCTGCGCAGAACAATTTGCTAGCCTCTTCACAGCAACTTCCTTCCCATCGTCTAGTCTACCCTGTCAAATTACCAGTTCAGAGTTTTCACAGGGCAAATTGCTAAAAGATTAAGAATTTCAGGCTTGTGGAGCCACTGTTTGTGACCCTTTAATGCCGTGCCTTATACGACCTTGTATACAGGGCCAAATCCGCCTTCTCCGAGCTTGTTTGACTCGGAGAAATGATCAGTTGCAGCAGATAGAGATGCAAAGTCGATAAAAGGAAACTCCTGATCTTTTGATTTATATATTCCCTCGAGTTTTCGAATTTGAATTTCTGTCGGCGTTGGATCGTCGATGCTTCCAAGAGTTCGATCCTTCCCTGATTGTAAACCAAAAACACGAATGACAAACAAGATTCCAGAATTCAATAACATTATTGATATAAATCACGCTTTACTTCTCTTTCTGATTGCAAGAATATAGGCAGAAAAACCCACGAGCGCCACACCCAAACATGCCGAAATTGCTAAAACAATAACAATCCTCGATAGTTTCCGTGACGAACCTGCAGGCAACGGATAAAAACGATATCTTGATCGGTCGGTAGATCAGCGAAAACGATCTTGTTTGAGATATAATTTGGGTCTAAAAACACTTACTTCCTGGAGGAGTAGAATGGTCGGTGGTGTTGGATGAAGCTCCATAGAAAGAGTACAGCTCATACCTCAAATAGCAACTTGGGCTGAGAATTCTAGCACCCATTGAGCTGTTGCAGCATTCAAAGACGTCGGCCATGGCCCTTTGCAGGCATTTCTCACAGCTTTCAGCAGACAAGTCCGTCGTGCATTGAACTAAACTGTATAAAGTCTTCTCGAAGAAGGGTGTTTCTCCCGTCGCAAACATGTTCAAGGAGACGTTAAAAGTGGCCTGCTCAGTCAGATTACTCAGCAATCCTCTCACTTTCTCGTAGAACAGCTGAGGTTCGGAGATGCTCTCAATGTTGTCCTTTTTCATGTTGCTCGAAACATCCAATCGGCCGAAGAACTTTCCGTTCGAGTATCTCGCCTGGCAGTTTTCTTCCCAAACCATCGCTTCTAAACTCGTCGGACAGCGACTGAGTAGATTTTGTGAAGCGGTGGCAATACAATTACTGCAATCTGGAATCGAAAGATAGTTATAGCACATGTAGAGTCCATAAACTGAATCGTTATTGCTTCCAGTGGAAGATGTATGGAACTTCATAACAGAAGCATTGGAGGACAGAGAATTCAGCAAGATTTTCAAGTTTTCCTTGAACATAGGACTTGGTTCTGTATCGGTTGAGTTGGGACAGTTCATATAAGGAGGATCAGCAGAAACAGCTTCCAAAAAGAGAAGATATGCAAAAAGTAGATGGATGGCGTTTAGCTGCAACAGAGAAGAAGCCATTGCTGCAAATATCTGTAAACTATTAGCATCGACTGTAATGTTGCTGATTCTAGAACTGGAAACTAAGATTTGGGAAGACGAAGAAAAACTTAGCCAGGATTTAGTATAATTTCTGGGAAAGTGCTCAAGGATCAATCACAGTATTAATGCGTTAACCATTGGATTAAGATGGAAACTAAACGGTAATGAGCCAATAAAACCATTAAAGCAAGTCAACGGTGGCATGATACGTAATGACTATCCATTTGTTGGAAGACAAAGTCAATCTTCTCCTTTTATCTTTGAATATATTTTTTTTATATATAAAACCATCCATTGTGACTATGATCAAGGTCATCATCTGGCCTACTGCCAATAAACCAAGCTGGACGCGGGCCCGAACCTATGATAACTAGCGTCATGATGTTGAGCTAAAAATAAAATCGATCCGACCATCGTGTATTAAGGTCCAAGACTTGACTACTAGGGGTGGATGATCCAGTTCGGTTCCAATCCGGAACCAGAATCGCTGGATTCTGGGATCAGAACCGAACTGTGAAGATTCCGATTTTGTTACAAATGAAAAAAGAATAAAACTACTTACATTTTTTTATTATTTTTGAGTCACGCTTTTAGAGTTTGAGTTGGGTTTGGGGTCGGTTTCAGGTATGCCCATTTTTTTACTATTTTGGGTTAGGTTTTAAAGATTTTGTTTTAGGTTTTAACCGATTTCAAGTCATATATTTTACCCATGGTTCATTTCAATTTTCACGGTTTCTGACCCTCAAAACCGTGAACTGTAGATCTTAAGAATTTTGAACCAGAACCGGTTTCTTTGGTGGACAAAATCGCAATTCTAGTCCAATTTTGCCCACTACTATCGACTATGGCCTCATTTAGTGAGTTTGGCCGGCCTCCCCGATTTGCTGATAAAGTTGAGTATGTGCTAACTTATGATTAGAATGATAATGGATAGGGTTAAAATCATTTTAACCCTCGAAGTACGAGTTTGGTTTAAATTATCAAAAACCTATATAAAAAAAAAACCTTTGCGATTGATCGATAACCCCTCGTTCTGAATTTTATACATAGAACGAGGGACTGTTCTCGTTAGAACGGTCCCCCGTTCTGTCGGGGCGTTCTCCACGTGTAGGGTACGGGGAGAACAAGGGGGTGAGTTTGGAGATGGAAACCCCTGCTCGCTAGCATGTGCCCCGCACGTGGGCACGGGGAGTCTCCACCCTCAAACTCACCCCTCGTTCTCTCTGTGCCCCACACATACTCGTATGATGAATGTTCTAAAGGATTTGTTGCGTTCTTAGAACGGTCCCCCGTTCACCCTCAATCGGTCCTCTATTCTGTGTTAGTATATAAGCAAACAACCTCGTTTCCTTCAGAAACCCTGACTTTTCTCTCGGCCAAACCCTCGGATCCGTGCGGTTTTCCACCGAAATCATCAGATCCGACCGTTTTTCATCAAAATTATTAGATCCAACTATTTTTCGTCAAAATCTGCAAAAAACTCTCGAGAAAACCCAAAACCGAGCCAAAACCCTATGCTTAAGCTGAAAATTGCCAAAATAGAGAGTTTTTTTTTTGCCAAAATCCCAAAATCGAGGGTATTTTCGTGCTAAAAGTCCTCAAATCCGTTTTGTTTTCTCGCCGAAAATTCGAAAATCCAAAAAAACACTCAACCCGAAAATGACTCTCCCAAGAATGTTTATTGGTCGAAAGGCTCCCCTGATGGCACAAGGTGGCCCATTAAACCAAGCATCGGATCAAGTGCCGCAACCTCCTCCTGCTTATTTGTCTATGAAATTTTGTAACCAATGGTGTCAAGAGTAGTTCAAGCGGGATATGAGAATTCGCTCAATTATTTATGGGAAGACTGACAACTTTAGCGGTTCAGAGTTTTTGAAGATCAAGGAGATGTTTGACGACATCTCCTTGCACCGGGTGTACAACATGAGGGATAACAGTTGCGACAGAGTTGTTCACCTATTTTATGCAAACTTGGGTAGTACCGGGAGGTCCGAGTGCTTGGGGACGTATCTATTCGGTACAGAAATTGTCGTCTCTCTAGCTATTATCAACGAATTGCTAGGATTTGCGAACGAGGAGGCAGAAAGATACTATCACAGTTCCCGAGAGTGTGATTTTGCCAGAACAACAGAGGGACTAGAGTTCCTTAGGTGAATCCACTGTAATTCGGGCATGGCAAGGTTTGTGAAGCCGAGATCCAATGCTTTGAATGTCAAAACTCGGGTGGTACACAACCTGATCAACCACATCATCCTACCGAGGGATGGTCATAGAGATTTTGTCAGCTGGATGGATCTATACGTCATAGAGAAGCTCTACAGCGGTACGATCTTCGACCCAAGATACATGATTATAGGTTACATGCTTGAGGTCGGGCGAACGAAGAATAAGAATCTACCATTTGGGACTTTGATTTGGAAGATCGTCCAACGATGTCAGCTTCAAGTGCACATTGGAGAGCAGATAAGATCACATAGATCTGTCGATGTATTTGACAGAACTCATTTGACTCGGATGGGCCTAGTCGAAGTTGACGGATCTTGGATGCTCAAGGAGATCCTAGAGCCTTCACATCTCGGGATGTTCCGATGAAGGACGCCACCGCCATCGCGCCGTCATTGTACCCCCTCGGAAGTTAGCACGTTGGAGCAGAGCCTGGAAAAGATGGAACAAAGGTGGGAGTATATGTGAGACAGGATAAAGGAGAGGTTTAATGAGATCAGATTGGCCCAGATACAGCTTGTAGACTCCTTCGAGCATTGGCGTCAAGAGGGCGATGATGACGATGTCCTTCCTGCGTAGTATAGTTTAGATATTCTATTTCATTTTATGCATTTTACTTGTCGTCTGTAAATTTGATGTACTTTAATATTATGTCTTGATGTATAGTATTTGTACTAGAATCTGGCTATTGTGTATATATTTGTTATTTGAATTTGCAGAAACTGTGTGAAGATAGCTAAAGAGGAGTCATAAAACAAACGAAACTCTGTCTATTTTTTCAATTTTTTTTAAATAAACTGAAACAAATAAATAATTGTAATTTGAATAACCAATAAATAAGTATTATTAAAATAACGAAAAATTATTTAAATAAACAAAAATAAATAATTATAATTTGCAATATCTCCGGGCTGTATTTTGTTATATTGGCTTCTTCGGACCAGAAGGACATCGCAAAGCTTAGTGCTTACAAAGCAGGTTTGAGTTCTCCACTCTTTTCATAATCTAACGATTTTACGGCATGTTCACTGCCTCTTTCTCTTGAAATAAATTCCATTTAATATATGTTTTGCTCCATCAATTTCAGAAGATCCATCAATGTTATTGAGTGTTCTACTCTTTTCATAATCTAACGAAACGTATTCTCGAAAGATCCATCAATGTTATTGAGTACTTCACTCTTTTCATAATATAACGAAACATATTTTGACAATTTTTCCAAACCTCCCTTGCAAACATTAAATTTTGTGATGTCAAAATACGTGTCATTTTGATGAGTAATAAGTGCACATTAGATAAAACATATTGTTGGTGATTAAATGATGATAAATATGTTGCGAAAAATACAAACGGACGCAAGTGCATGTAATGCAAAAGTAATAAAGTGTGTAAATAAGAGTCGAACCCACGAGGACTATTTTTTTTTTACTAATTATCAAACAAAAATATTTCTAATTTATAATAGATACGAAACCTTGATGATTTTGATTTAAATAAAATAGGTCAACTTAATTAAATAAAAGACAATTAAATAACGTTGCAGAAATTATAATGAGAAAAATCTAGGGTTTATGATTTCACCTGAATTAATCATGTTTGGTAACCCTAATCCAATTTATCAAATCTATTCATGTATGTTGATGGCAATTTCACAAATTTATTTATCAATCTCTCTCGAGTAATGACAAACTTATTCAACTAAACGATTATTACCTCTCGGTTTCTAACTCTAACAATTAATTGAATACATTAAGAACAAGAAATCATAATACCACATAAACGGTCTAGCTATCTCTAGTCTAAGATTTTTTCATGATAAATTATTCATTGCACGATTATTTATCTCTTCTCGGTCTCAAAATAATCCTATAAACATACTATTGTTGATCAGACAATCATAAGCATTAAGAACAGAATAATTTATTCAACACAATATCGAAATAAAAAAATTAATAACTTGAATTAAAGAGAAACCAAACAGTCATAATTTGGCTATATCGTAGCCCCATAAAAAAAATTAGTTCATACTAGAATAAAGAGAAATAGAAAAATTGGTTTGTCGATCCAAAATCTTCTCCCTGAAGCTCTCTCCTCGTTCCGATCTCCAAAACGATGCTCTGAACGATAGTCTACGATCCCCTAGCCCCTAGGTTTTACCTAATTCTGAATAATATCGACGTCCCCGTTCAACGGTTGAGATTAATTTCATAAAAAATCTAAAAATCAGATTTTTTTTCCTCGACAGTCAATCGATCGGCTCAGGTGTGCCAATCGATCAGCAGCCATTCTGTTCGCTAGAACGTCAACATTAACGCTTTAGCCGACCAATCGCCTCATGTCCTCCTATTGGTCGGCAGCTGCTGATCTTCGTCTTCAAATCACTACTTCAGCCGATTGATCGCCCAAGAATTGACGATCGATCGGCACTGCTTCTGTTTTCTTTCTTCGGAGTTCTCTTTTTAATTGATTTTAGCCGACCGATCGTCCCAATTTGGCAATCGGTCAGCAACGTCTCGAGTTACTTCTCCATTTTGCTCATTTTTTGCTTCGTGTTGCATCTAATTCTCTCTATTGAAACTCCAACCTGTTATATGTTATTTTATCTACGCACTTATACCAAAATTGTCAAATTCTTTCAAACACTTGATAAAAATTTATTGAATCAAGTATAAAAGAGTGCGAATAAGTGTGAAAAATATAAACTTATCACACCCCCAAACTTGAACGAAAGCTTGTCCTCAAGCGAACAAAATTAAGCACAGTTATAACGAAAGATTTCAACCCCAAACCCATTTAACAATAATAATTGAACTATAGCAATGCAATCTTAATTAAGGTTGATGGTAATTGTCTTAGCTAAAAAAAATCACATTAAAACTAGCAAGTCAAACGCTTTGCAAAAAATTAACTCATACTAGCACATTAACAATTGTTTACTTAGAAATCTTCGTCTGTGTGTGTGTGTTCATTCTCATTTTTTCTAACTGTTGGGTCAATTAATGTAACTACGGTAAAGGAATGCACACACATCTCACTTGTAGATCACTCCATACACTCTAATTGTTCTTCGGCCTTGCCCAGCATCCAACTAATAGCAAATATTGATTAAACACAACAAGAGTCGATAAATCTTTTAAAAGCTTGTAACGAAAGGTTGGGCTAAAGGGTAGGAATTATTTGGATGCAAATGATTATTCAAAGCACAGCTCATCCTTTCTTATTTCACCCACTCAAATTTTTATTTTATTTTTTTTCTTCTAATCACTCACTCCCTCGTTAAACTCACTCAAACTTTCTTCTAATCACTAACCCCCCAAACTTATCTAATTCAACTTTTTCTCCAAGTTAACTCCTTTGTCATTATTACAAAATGAAATCAGTACAAACATAAACATAACCAAACATAAAGTAAAACCTAAAATTAAGGCTAAACTTTTGAAACTTTTTTTTTGTTGCAAATTGACAAATAACGAAAATAAAACAACAACCTAATGCAATAAAAAGAAATAAATGAAAAAGGAGTTTCTATTAAATCTCATCATCACTTTTTCTTCTTCTCCCCCAACTACACCAATAAACCTCGTGCTCATTAGATAGGGTAGGATAAATATATATACAGCTAGGCTGAAATAGGTAACAATTGAACAGTGAATATTATGCTCAAAAAGATGACTAAGAGTGTCACTAAATGACACAACAAGGTAGGCCAAGAAAGTTCAAACGATCCAATGATGGCCTAAGTCATTCTCTTAGTTTTGTAAAATCTCAATTCGCATTCATGGATTCTGGGCAACACCAAGAATGATTTTATCTCACTAGCACTCATTATATTTGTCTTGAGCTACACTCTCTTACCGTGTTTGGACTTTAATAGTCACACTCGTTCACTCTCTTACTATGTTTGGACTTCACCGTATGTAGACTACATGAGTATGACACCAACGGATCAAATCATACAAAAATGAAAACGTGCACAGGATTTTGAGTTTAACTTCGCAAGCTCCATTCAATGCTAACTAATACAAGTCACCTTTACGTAGACTTTATCTAGGGGCTTAAAGCATAAATTTCTTCAAAATTTCAGTCATATACACCTCAACCAATCATAATATTGCAAAGCGTAGCAGAGCAGAGACATACAGCAGGTTAAAATACTAAACGCCACCCCCCCCCCCCCCCCCCCACCCCAAAAAAAATAAAATAAAATAAAGTAAACATAGTCATCAATGTAAGAAAAATATAAACGATAGGGGTAACGTAGCGTACCTCATAAGTCTTCTTTTTTCTCTTTTATTTATTTTTTATTTTTATTTTTATTTTATTTTTTGTACTGCAACTTTAAAACACCAAAACTATTAAACATAGCAGATAATAAAAACTACTAGTAATAAGATAAAATGACTAAACTAAGAATTTAAACGAAGTAATAATATAATAATAATTCAAAATTAAAAATAAATGAATAAGTTACCTCCCACCAAGTAATTGTTTTAACGTCATCAGCTTGACGTCTCACAAACTTTATGTGTCAGGTGTAGAATTAGTGGTAGTGGTATCACTCTCAAAAATACCACCAGAATACGATTTTACTCTATGACCGTTTACCAACTTATCAATCGCACGAAGCTTTTTGTCTGGAAAATCATCCTCAATTGGGTTATCGCTATTTGACACATGAACTTGAATCTCTACACGTGAGAGATGATCTTCCTCCGTTAAATTTTTATGAACACATAATGCATAGCGAAGGTAGAGACTTAAGCTCATGGTTAGGAGGACTCTTAATAGGTAGTAGAACTCATAATGGCGACTCCCCCACACTTTCAAAGTACTTCCTCCCATTAGGCTCAAGAGAGTCGCGTGGTTGAAGTGAAGTTTGCCCTATTACGGTGTCAAGGAGTTTTACTTGAAAAACATCATAGCTAGCTTTTGGGTACTTCATTGATTTAAACACACTAATCGTCACCTCTTCATCTTGCACTCGTAATTTAAGCTCACCTCTTTGAACGTCAATTAATGCACCTCCAGTTGCTAAGAACGGTCGGCCTAAAATAATGGGAATGTCACGATATGCTTCCACATCAAGAACCAAGAAATCAACGAGAAAAATAAACTTGTCGACTTTGACAATGACATCTTCAATCACGTCATACAGATGCTTTATAAAGCGATTAGCCATCTGTAGAATTACTCTCGTGGGTTTTGCTTCACCAAGATCAAACTTATGAAATATAGATAGTGGTATTAAATTTATACTAGCACTCAAATCATACAATGCTCGCTCAAAAATAGATTCTCCAATTGCACATGGAACTGTGAAACTTCCCGGATGTAACGCCCCCCGAACCCACCCTAGCTCAGTTCGTTACTTTGCTAATCTTAACAACATTTAAAACAAAATTTAAAATAATTTTTGATAAAATTTTGACTCAATTTTTAGGTTTTTCGAACCCTAAAAAATGGGTGAAAAACGTGCGTAAAATAGGTGTCAAATGCGTCGAAAAACTTCAGGTTCAGAGGGGGTTACATCGGATCTTTCAGTTTTTGTAGAAGCTTTCGTTGAATAATAGCGCTACATTCCTCCGTCAAAGCGATCGTACTACCTTCTTCTATCTTACGCTTATGAGACAAAATATCTTTCAAGAACTTTTGCGTAACTAGGCATTTTCTCGAGGGCCTCAGCGAATGGAATACTGATGTGTAGCTTCTTGAACACTTCCAACAATTTTCCAAATTGTTTGTTCATTTTTACACTTTTTAGACGTTGAGGAAAAGGAATCTGTGGTGTTATCTTTGTCAAACTTTGTGATGAAGCTTTTTGCAGCTTTTGTGCTTCACTTTCAATTGGAGATGATGATGATGAACCTTTACTCTCACATTCAACTACCTTCTTTGTTTCTTGACTAGAATTATCAACCACTGTATCACTCCTAAGAGTGATTGCATTGCATTGATCTCTTGGATTCATTTCCGTGGAACTCGGCAACGCACCTTGAGGTCGTCCATTGAATACATTAGCGATTTGGCCTAATTGAGTTTCCAAGCTTCGTGTAGCGTCCCTAACACTGTACCCTTATTTTTCCGTATTATTATTTTTTTTTTATCCTAATAGACCTTAAGCGAAATTTAAATCGAAATTGAAACCGTTGACATTGTTCTTTTTAAAACAAATCTTAAAATCAGTTAAATACAACAATTAAAACCATAAAAGAAACAATTAACAAAGAAAAACAAGCAGGGGTAAAAACGTCATCCGGCCAAAGAAGGAGAGGGGTGATCGATCGCCCAAAACAGGTGATCGATCGCCTATTGGAAAAAACATAGTGGTGATCGATCGCCACAATCAGTGGCGATCAATCGCCACACTCCCTGGATTTTTCCAGGGAGTGGCGACCAATCTTGGCGATCGATCACCTCCTTAGGCGATCGATCGCCAAGTCCTTTGGAATCCATATTTCCAGAGGGCTTGCGCCCACCCTTTCCTTCCCTTTCATCTTCATCAATTCTCTCAAACACATTTCATCATAACATACACTCTTACCACATAAACACACTAAAACTTCAACATAAACCACTATATAATCTCATCCATTTCTCACTTCATCAATCACCCAAAATAACGACCACAACGTATCTTAAAACCCAATTAACTCGAGATAAACTCAACGAAATCCAACTGCGTGGATCCGTTTAAAAACTAAACAAATCCCCCTGTTTTAAATCACCAACAGTTTCCAATACATTTTCAATAAAAAGCTTTCCGAAAGAAGTTTATAAAACAGGTTTCCAAAACATAAAACATAGACCTATCAACTAACCAGATTCCAAGCATCCTAATATGTTCAATCTATACAATTTTCCTACGTTTCTATCAATTAAAATCCCCAAAACATTTACCTACATCCCCACGGGTCAAAATACGCACCGATTGCCCAGCATACTCCCACGGGCCATCATTTGCCAACCGGTTCATACGTCAGGCAGAAGAACATCTTTCTCACCTGTTTCAAAACCACCTACACCATAGAAAATAGTCCGTGAGCTAAAGGCTCAGTAAATCTACATGAATGACAACGCATGCGATGCATATGTAGTTCATAAAACCGTGACATTCTTTTATCCTTTTCGTTTACCTTTTCGTTTACCTTTTCGCTTTCCTTTTCGTTTACTTTTTCGTTTTCCTTTTCGTTTATCTTTTCGTTTTCCATTTCGTTTTTCTTTTCTTTTTCTTTTTCGTTTACCTTTTCTTTTCGTTTTCCTTTTCGTTTTCCTTTTCGTTTACCTTTTCGTTTACCTTTTCGTTTTCCTTTTCGTTTACCTTTTCGTTTTCCTTTTCGTTTTCTTTTTCGTTTACCTTTTTGTTTACCCTTTTCGTTTATCATGAAAACATGCATGAAAATACCTTTTCGTACCTTTTTCAAAAACCATGATGCATGAATATGTACGATGCCGTAATTAAAACCGAAGCATAAACAAGCAACAACTTAACTAAAACTAACTACCCAACCTATTACCCAACACATTCTACATCTCCAAGATCCTCAATTAACATTAAATCTTATGGTGTAGGCCAAATCGGCCAAAAGAGTCACGAAGACTTACCTCGGGTCCGTTGCAATGCTAGCTCCGTCCACGAGCGTGGTTCACCTAAGGCAATTCACAACAATTATTATTAAAACGCGTTTGAACCGTTAACGTCCAAATTAATGAAATCCTTAACTAAAGGAGTTTCCTAAAATTCTAATTTAACTAATCGAGGCATTTTATCGAACAATTTACGCTCGATACCTTAAACCACCATTAACGAGTTTTTTCAAAAATCTCGAGAATTCATTAAACCCTAACATTCATCCTAAATCACTTAACTTCGTCCAATAACGCTCCATACGTTCAATACATTCATAAATTTAGTAAACCTATCGATTTCAAACCCTAAATCACGTTTTTAACGAAACCCTAAACGTAAACCCTAACGTTAAACAACCCGAAAACTACGAATAAACTTTCCAAAACCATAGAACATTACCTATAATCGAGTTTGGGGAAGGAAACGTGAAGAACAGAGGTCAACCGGAGGAAGAACGGGCGTCGGAAGTGAGAACACCGTGAGAGGCGATGAAAAATCGCCTGAGGGAGAGGGAGAGAAGAAATCGCGTGAGGCGTTCTGGAGAAGAAGAAGAATTATGTTTTGTTTTATAATTTTGACTTGTCAAATGACCGTTTTGCCCTTCCTTTGATTTTCTAATTGTTTCGTCATTTGTTTCGTTATTTAACTAGCGATTCGGTTTATCCAAATCTCCTTATTTCACCAATAAATCCAACTTATTACTAGGGTTCTATTAAAACTGTCCGTATGCAAAACGGACCTCGTTTACTATTTTTATTAAAACGTCCTTTATATTACGAGAAACGTAATTCTCGTAATTTAGCGTTACAACTCCTAAAATTCTCGAAATTTTCTTAAAATCCATATTAATTATTAGGATTATAATAACGCTCTTTGCTCACAAAACAGACTTAATTTGACATATTTACAAAAATATCGTTATATTCTAGAATTACAAAATCCCGTAAAACCGGGTGTTACACTTCGGATTTGAGCTGATTGATTTTGTAGGGTAGTGCGAGTCTCTACCATGAACTTATTAGTTTGCTTACCCATTTTAGCAACTATATCCTCAAGATTGGGTTTTCTCTCTTAGAATAATTGAGCTTGTTGGGAGGATTGCAGAATTTGCATGGCATTATTCGGATTCTTCCACGAGAAGTTCGGGTGATTACTGTGTGCTCCCGTGTAGTAATTATTCGAATTTTGAAAATTTGGCCTATTGTAGTTCCTAACAAAGTTAGCGTGCTCGGAAGAGCTATTTTTCATTTGATTGCCTTTTTGGCATTCATCACTTGGGTGTGATCCTTGGCACCATTGGCATGCTTCCATTGGAGAGTAGATCGAATTTACCGGAGCTTGGTTATTCTGCAGTTGCTTGGCTAGAGATGCAATTTGAACTGTCAAAGCTTTCACTGCGTCCATCTCAAGAGTATTTGGCTGCTTTTCTGAATTTGCCGCTCAACTGGACATTAATCGTTATTCAATGCTAACTCTTCCAATAGAGTAAATGCTTCTACTTCTGTCTTTTGGAGAAGTGGTCCACCTGCAGCTACGTTAACAAGAGTTCTCGTAGAAGCTGATAAACCAATGAAAAAAGTTTGAACTTGCATCCAACATGGAAAACCATGTTGAGGGTAGGGGTGGGCATGGTCTGGTCCAGTCCGATTTCGAGCTAAAATCAGATCGGATCGAAGGATTCAGGATTTTTTTTTAATCCCATAACTGGACCGAAATTTTTGGTCTTGTCCCGGTTTCTTCCACCAATTTTTTTTTTTGCAATAAATTGCAATACAAAAAATTAAAATTTCCTCCCAAACAAAATAAGGACAGGTTATATACAATCAAAGTCATTTTCTACAAAGATAAGTTCAAACATGTCCAACACATGTTTGAATGTAATATCTAACATTACATTTTAAATCCTAATAGGTTGAGATTGTGATGGGGCTTGAAGAAGAATTTGGAATCAGCGTGGAGGAAGAAAGTGCCCAGAGCATTGATACTGTCCAGGATGCAGCGGACCTGATTGAGATGCTCATTGAGAAGAAGGGTGCTTAAATACTGAACGAGACAATAATATTTCATTTTCAACTTTTTCCTTGCTTCTAGCCTTCGATGGAAGAGTATCTTTATCCACGAAATCCATCTGCTTGTGTGGGATATTCATTAGTTTTACGAACCAATTAATTATGAACTCCACGCACCTACATTTCTAATTTTGTTATCTTCCTTGGACTTGATTTTTATGACTTGAACTTGGAGAAAATATATTTGCTAATAATGTTTTCCAAGAATTACATTCGACAGCAGATCGCTTCTAAAATTAAATTTTGGATCCAGTCGGGGATTTTGGGAAATTTTGGACTTTGACATAAAACCGGACCATTTCCCACGGGAATTCTATTTTTAGGACCAAAATCGGTGGTCCGGTCTGGTTCTCGGTCCGGTCCTTCCCACCCCTAGTTGAGGGCATTTCTGTAATAGTTCCTTGAAACGAGCCTATGATTCATATAACGTCTCTCCGTCGAATTTGCTAAAATTTACAATCTCATTACGGTACTTTGCAGTCTTCTAAAAATGGAAGAATTTAGATAGAAACTTTTGACATATCTCAGCCCATGTTGAGATGGAATCAACCGGCAAAGAATTCAAACAACTTTTCGCTCGATCTCTTAATGAGAATGAAAATAATCGTAGCCTTACAGTATCGTCTGAAACATTATGAAACTTGAAGGTATCACACACCTCCACGAAGTTGGCAATGTGATCCTTCGGATCCTTAGACGGCAAGCCACAAAATTGGGATTGTTGAATCATATGTATGGTTCCCGGCTTGATTTCGAAGTTGTTGCCAGTAATCGTTGGTTTACGAATAGCGAATTGGACCCCGACCACAGATGATATCACATAGTCTAATAGTGTCTGTGTCTCAATTCCTTCAATTAGTTTGTGATCCATGGTTGCTTCCCTTGTTTCCTTTCGATTTCTACGACAGATGCGTTCAATTTCTGGATCGATTGGAATTAGGTTGGTAGTACCGTGTTTTTGCATACACCTAAAAAAAATAACATAAAATAAATTGAATTAAATAAATAATTGAATTCAAATACAAACTAGAATTATTTAATCTAATAATAGCAAAATAAATAATCCCCGGCAGCGGCGCCAAAAACTTATTGCGAAAAATACAAACGGACGCAAGTACACGTGTCGCAAAAGTAATAAAGTGTGTAAATAAGAGTCGAACCCACGAGGACTATTTTTTACTAATTATCAAACAAAAATATTTCTAATTTATAATGGATACGAAACCTTGATGATTTTGATTTAAATAAAACAGGTAAACTGAATTAAATAAAAGACAATTAAATAACGTTGAAGAAATTAATATGAGAAAAATCTAAGGTTTACGATTTCATCTGAATTAATTATGTTTGGTAACCCTGATCCAATTTATCAAATATATTCTTATGTGTTGATGGTAATTTTACAAATTTATTTATCAATTTCTCTCGAGTAATGACAAACTTATTCAACTAACGGATTATTACCTTTCGATTTCTAACCCTAACAATTAATTGAATACATTAAAAATAAAAAATTAGAATACCACATAAACGTCCTAACTATCTCTAGTCTAAGATCATTTTCATGATAAATTATTCATTGCACGATTATTTATCTCATCTCGGTATCAAAACAATCTTATGAACATGCTATTGTTGATCAGGCAATCACAAGAATTCAAAATAAAATAATTTATTCAACACAATATCGAAACAAAAAATTAATAACTTGAATTAAAGAAAAAATCAAACAGTCATAATTCGACTATATCGTAGCCCAGAAAAGAAAATTAGTTCATACTAGAATAAAAAAAAACAACGAGAGAAATAATAGTATTCATAGTTGCAAAAGAGAAAGAAAAGGAAAACCTGATTTGTCGATCCAAAATCTTCTCCCTAAAACTCTCTCCCTGTTCCGATCTTCAAAACGATGCTCTGATTGATAGTATACGATCCCCTCGCCTCTTGGCCTCTAGGTTTTACCTAATTCTGAATAATATCGGTGTCCCCAATCAACAGTTGAGATTAATTTCATAAAAATCTAAAAATCAGATTTTTTTATTCCTCAATGGCCGATTGATCGGCTCAGGTGTGCCGATCTATCGACACCCATTATGTTCGCTGGAACGTCAACATTAACGCTTTAGCTGACCGATCGCCTCGTGTTCGCCGATCGATCAGCAGCTGCTAATCTTTGTCTTCAAATCACTGTTTCAGCCGATCGATCGCCCCAGAATTGGCGATCGATCGACATTGCTTCTGCCTTTTTTCTTCAGAGTTCCCTTTTTAATTGATTTTAGCCAACCGATTGGCCCAATTTGGCGATCGGTCGGCACCGGCTTGGGTTACTTCTCCATTTTATCTCGTTTTTGCTTTGTGTTGCATCCAATTCTCTCTGTTGAAACTTCAACCTGTTATATGTTATTTTATCTGCGCACTTATACCAAAATTGTCAAATTTTTTCAAACACTTGAGAAAAATTTATCGAGTCAAGTATAAAAGAGTACGAATAAGTGTGTACAATACACACTTATCAAAATACATGTAGAATCAGTATTTCTAAGTGGTCCATAACCGGTGAACTTTTTTGTTACATTTCATCGCCTAGTTATCCTAAAATATTATGTTAATTTAAGATATCTAATTAAACATAGTAAATCGAATCAGCTAATTCATTAGATCGTTAATTTTAATTAATTACAGGAAGTGGGCGTGAATAATAATCTTAGGACAGGAAGAAGTTTTAGATGGCCGAAGTGTGACAGAGTAAACATTTGATTTTTGTTGAAATTTAAAAATTTGAATTTTCACTGGGTCCCAACGCCAATATGAGAGGAGGTCATAGTCGAGGTGAGCGGGACGCACAACATTTATATATTTAAAAAGAAAAGGACGTTGCCTTTCAATTCTTTAAGGAGTAATTTTAAATACTCACTGTTATGTTAAATAAATATGGATAAAAATAGAGTTTTTTTTTTTTAATTTTAAAGTATTGATTTTTTTATTAAAAACTCTTAAAGTTTACTATTCATCTAACCAAACCTTAAAGTATCGAAAATAGGCAATTTGAACCCTAAGATACGGTGAACCCGTCCTCCCCGATTTTGACGACTTTTTTTTTTAAAATTCGTTTAATTTAATACTAAAAATAATTAACTAAAATTACAATAAATTGTACAAATGTTCTTAAATCACAAATTTTTTTTCATATGTAGACCAAATCATAAGAAGAGAATCTGGAAATTTACATGATTTTCTAACACTTGCGCGATTTATTATAATTTAACCTTAAAATAATTAACTAAAATTACAATAAATCGTACAAGTGTTATAAAATCACGAAATTTTTACCATATAAAAACCAAATCACGGGAAGAGAATATAGAAATTTGCGTATTTTTTAACACTTGCACGATTTATTGTAATTTAACACTAAAATAATTAACTAAAATTACAATAAATCGTACAAGTGTTATTAAATCACGAAATTTTTACCATATGTAGACCAAGTCATGGGATGGGAATCTGAAAATTTGCGTAATTTTCTAACACTTGCATGATTTGTTGTAATTTAACACTAAAATAATTAATTAAAATTACAATAAACCATACAAGTGTTATTAAATCAAGAAGAGAATCTGAAAATTTAAGTGATTTGCTAACACTTGTACGGTTTATTGTAATTTTAGTTAATTATTTTAGAGTTAAATTACAATAAATGGTGCAAGTGTTAGAAAATCACGCAAATTTACATATGCTCCTCCTGGTCTACGTATGGTAAAAATTTCGTGATTTTATAACAATTGTACGATCTATTGTAATTTTATGTAATTATTTTAGAGTTAAATTACAATAAATTATGTAAGTGTTAGAAAATCACGCAAATTTTCAGATTTTCTTCTCATGATTTGGTCTACATATTGTAAAAATTTCGTGATTTATAACACTTGTACGGTTTATTGTAATTTTAGTTAATTATTTCAAGGTTATATTTAAACGGGTTTTTAGGGAAGAGGACGATCAATTCAACCGAACCGGCCGTCCTCTTTGATAGACGTAGGGGTGAGCAGGACCAGATTGCCTCCCGAGAACCAGACCGAATCGACAGTTTCGATCCGGTTTCAGTTGATCCTCCTGGTTTCTCTATTCGGGACTGGTCCTCCCAGATGAGATCCCGTCTGGTTCGGTCCGGGCACTAAAATCCCAAAATTGGACCGTGGAACCGAACCCTTCATTTTACGTTTTTAACTCATTGGCTGCCAGCTGCCAGGCACTCTCGCTCTCGCTCACCCTTATTCTTCATCTGCTCATCACGATTCTGCAATCCGGTTTCACAGTTTCAACCTGCCTTCTTCACTGGTTCTGTAATCAGACCGCAGTTCACCATTCAGCATTCACGCCTCACTCTCTCAGAAGTTAGGGCTTGGCCTCCGCTCGCGACAGACCGACGGTCACTCTAACTCTGTGACTCAGTCCTCCCTCGCCCTCGCCAGTCTCTCTTTAGTCTTCAGCCCTCACGGCTCACACACGGCACTACGCAGCAAGCAACCAGAAAAGAACTCAGTGCTCATGGCTCACGCACTCGGCAGCAATCAACTCAAGTCCGGAACTTCAAGGTGCGTTTATTATTCACTACTAAATTGTATCATTTGCTGTTAAATTTGAATTTTCACTGGGTCCCAACGCCAATATGAGAGGAGGTCATAGTCGAGGTGAGCGGGACGCACAACATTTATATATTTAAAAAGAAAAGGACGTTGCCTTTCAATTCTTTAAGGAGTAATTTTAAATACTCACTGTTATGTTAAATAAATATGGATAAAAATAGAGTTTTTTTTTTTTAAAATTCGTTTAATTTAATACTAAAAATAATTAACTAAAATTACAATAAATTATGTAAGTGTTAGAAAATCACGCAAATTTTCAGATTTTCTTCTCATGATTTGGTCTACATATTGTAAAAATTTCGTGATTTATAACACTTGTACGGTTTATTGTAATTTTAGTTAATTATTTCAAGGTTATATTTAAACGGGTTTTTAGGGAAGAGGACGATCAATTCAACCGAACCGGCCGTCCTCTTTGATAGACGTAGGGGTGAGCAGGACCAGATTGCCTCCCGAGAACCAGACCGAATCGACAGTTTCGATCCGGTTTCAGTTGATCCTCCTGGTTTCTCTATTCGGGACTGGTCCTCCCAGATGAGATCCCGTCTGGTTCGGTCCGATCTTCGGTCCGGGCACTAAAATCCCAAAATTGGACCGTGGAACCGAACCCTTCATTTTACGTTTTTAACTCATTGGCTGCCAGCTGCCAGGCACTCTCGCTCTCGCTCACCCTTATTCTTCATCTGCTCATCACGATTCATGCTCACGCAGTCTGCCAGACGATCACCCATGTTCGTCATCACGATTCTGCAATCCGGTTTCACAGTTTCAACCTGCCTTCTTCACTGGTTCTGTAATCAGACCGCAGTTCACCATTCAGCATTCACGCCTCACTCTCTCAGAAGTTAGGGCTTGGCCTCCGCTCGCGACAGACCGACGGTCACTCTAACTCTGTGACTCAGTCCTCCCTCGCCCTCGCCAGTCTCTCTTTAGTCTTCAGCCCTCACGGCTCACACACGGCACTACGCAGCAAGCAACCAGAAAAGAACTCAGTGCTCATGGCTCACGCACTCGGCAGCAATCAACTCAAGTCTGGAACTTCAAGGTGCGTTTATTATTCACTACTAAATTGTATCATTTGCTGTTAAATTGTGAAGTTTGTGTTTGTTTACTGCTGAATTTGGAGTCTCGTTCGGCCAGCAAGTTTCTTTGTTACTAAATTGTATCATTTGCACTCGGCAGCAAGCTTGCATGTTTAGTTAAGTTTTGTTTAGTATTAAATTTACTGTTTGACTTTCGTATCAATACAAGGGCATTTAATTTGCTGTTTAGTATTTAGTTAAGTTTTTGTTTAGTGTTAAATTTGTTGTTTGCATCTTGCTGTTTTGCTGTGCAAATTTGGGATTAATTTGCTGTTGTTTTGTGCTAATTTGGGTAGTTGATGTAGGTTGATTAATGTGTTGATCTGTTTATTGTTTTTTGTTGCACGATAGGATAGATGTTCCTCATAGTGAAAGTTCCCATGTCGAATCGAAAAGAACTAAGTCTGTAGTTTGGATTCACTTCAGTAGGATACCGAACACTGATTCAGCTAAATGTAATTATTGTGGACAGATGTATGCAGCACACCCCATGAAAAATGGGACTTCAAGTTTAGTAAAACATATTAAAGTGTGCAAAAAGTTCCCACGAAATGTAAACAGTAAGAAAAAAACTTTGTTGTTTAAACCTAATGAGATCAAGCTGCTAGTATACCCATATTTACTACAATGACTGCTAGAGAATTTTTTTCAAAGATGATTATTTTGGATGAATTTCTCCTGAAATTGGTAGAATTAATTAGTTTTAGGACGTTTTGTCTGTATCTCAATCCTAAGTTTATCATGCCATCTAGGTTTACAGTAGCAAGAGATATTCGCAAAATATATCAGAAAGAAAAAACCAAATTGAAGGAAAATTTTTTTACAACTTGACAGAGTAATGGGGGGAGTAAAATAAACAAAATAAAGGGAGTGGAAAATGCAGCGGAGAATGCAGTAGAAATGACTCAAAAACAGAATGCGGAAGAAAAATGACAGAATGCAATGGAGGAGAAATAGAATGTGGAAAACCCTTGGCTGACCGAGAAGCTATCTCATGTTATGCTTCTCGGTGCATGCCTTCCCATGGAAAGACAACAGCTGCTGGGCCTGGCGATCATCCTCAGCCTTTTAAACTCCGATAACAGAGAGGGAGGGAAAATAAGAGATCACAGCCGCCTTAGACCAATGATCAATGGAGGCACACTCCTCACGGCAGGGCCGTGGCTTACCTTGACGGCAACCAGAAATCCTTTTGGATTTTCAGAGAGACAAAATAGGTTTGTATTGATCAAAAAGTGCGTACAAACACTAAAAGCGATGCTTAAATACCTATGGTGGCTAGGGTTGGAAATGCCCCGAGGAGAAAATTAGTCGTTGGAAGGCTTCTGCCAGGCATTCGCGGAATGGGAACTCAAAGCTAACGAGGCTGCTTGCTTGGAGCAAGGAAGGGCTTCGACTGGTCAGCTCATCCAGGTGGGCAATCTGTGCGCTCGCGAAGAGATCACTGTCGATTTCTGAAGTTCGTGGTCGCTCCCTGTGCGATCGTCTGAAGATCGCTTCTCTCTCGCTGAACTACTCGCTGGACTTCGTCGTGGATTGAGGAGCAAGCTGCAATCGACTGATTTGTCATTTGGGCTGGGCTGGACTGCTTTAGTGTTTAAGTGTGTGTGGGCTAAGGCTAATGGGCTGGAATTTATGCCATAAGTTTTGTGTGGGCTTGAAGGCTATACCCAATGTTGCATCCCAACCTTAAAGCTACCACTAATCTTAACCACACAATCTACCCATAAATGCCTAATTATGCATGACTAAATGTTTGTCCAAATTACATAAAAGGCCATTGTTTGCCAAATTAAAATTAAACTAAAATTATGCGATTAGCTTGGTTACACAATTGGTGAAGGGAAGACAAATTCCCTATTTAAAATTCCAAGCTTTAAGTAAACCCTTTTTTCTACAAAATTCACAAACCAATTAGTAAATAAAATAGTCAAAATACATACCTTGGTCTGTGCTTGACAATTCAGGATCGTAGGCACATCACAACTTTACAGAGGGTATGTTTGATCACTGATACATAGACCTCTATTCAGAATTTGAATTACATGATGCTGACATATCATTATGTTGATGAAGATTGGCATGTGCAGAATAAGATATTGAATTTTTGTTTGATTTCGAACCATAAGGGTGAATCTATTGGTAAGGAAGTTGAAAAATGTTTACTTAATTGGGAGATTGAAAATGTTACAACTATAACCGATGACAATACTTCTTCCAACGACGTTGCTATTTCCTATTTAACGAAAACAATTCGAAATTGGAAAGGGTTGATTTTAAATGGCGATGATATGCACGTAAGTTGTTTTGCACATGTCCTCAATTTGATTCGTTTCTGATGGTTTGAAAGAACATCATGAGTCCATAGAGAGGATACGAAAAGTTGTTAAATACGTAAGGTCTTCTGCGAGAAGATTGCAACAGTTCAAAGTTCGCGTTGATGCGGTTAAAATTACTTATAAAAGTAATTTGTCACTCGATGTTCCTACTTGTTGGAACTCGACGCATTTGATGTTGGCAAGCGCTGAGAAGTATGAAAAAGCTTTTGAAAAATTAGCAGAGAATGATAGCTTTTTTTTGAATGAAATGGAAGTGGAAGGTTCACCACATCTGAAGATTGGTCATGCATTCGAGAATACATAAAATTCTTAGAGACATTTCATACTATGACACTCCGTGTTTTTGCTTCTTTGCATATTACAGCGAATATGTATGTAGGTGAAGTCTGTAATTTGAAGATTGCTATCGAGACATATGGTAAAAGTGATAATTTTATGCTAAGAAGAATGACCAACGATATGGAAAAAAAGTTTGATAAATATTGGGGATCCTTTGAAAAAATAAACATGCTTGTATATGTTGCTCTTGTTCTTGATCCAAGTTGCAAAACTAAATTTTTACGGCATTGTTTAGCCATTTTATTTGGCAATGAAAGAGCTGCACAATACGTAAAGCAGGTGGATGATGTACTTGCAAAGTTGTATACCGAATATAAAGGTGATACAACCAATAAAGACCATACTCCAAGTATCAGCAATAGTCAACGAAGATCTCCAACGTCAATGAGTTATTTGGCGCAAGCTCGTTCAAGTGCAGTGTACTCGATGTTTTATGGGCCTGGTAATTCTTCCGAGACAAATGAGGAAAGTAATACGTCAGAGATTGATCTATATTTGTCTGAGAAATTAGAGAATTTTTCAGACTGTTCTGACATATTATTTTGGTGGAAGAGGAACTCCGGTAAATATCGAGTTTTGAGTACAATTGCGAAAGATATATTGATCATTCCAATTTCTACGGTGGCGTCAGAATCTACTTTTAGTTGTGGTGGTTATGTTCTTGATGTCTTTCGCAGTTTGCTAAGCCTCCAAAGTGTTGAAGCTCTTATATGATCTCAAAGTTGGCTCAAAACATTCAATCCTTTCAAAAATTTTACAAGTACAAACTGTAACACCCGGAACTTTTAAATTGTGACTTTGTGTGATATATTAATGGACAAAAAAAAAAAAATCAAATCAAACTAAAGTCCAACCAAACAAAGCATTCAGTTGGAAACCAATGGAGGGGCAAACTAAGAAAGGAAAGAGGGTAGTTGGGAGAATCCAATAAAAAGGAGACATGTGGCAAAGCTTGTGGAAGAAGCTGCTTTCCTTGCTTCTTCTCTCCCTTACGTGAAATCACTTTCATTTTCACACTTCCCTCTGTTTGCTTTCAACGCCGAGAAGAAACTCTCCCCTCCTTCCCACGAAATTTCTCTCCTCCGCATCTCAGCCATCTGTGAAGCTCCTAAGGTGACAAGGCTCAAGTGAGGTATTTGGACTGCTAAGGAAAAGAGGTAAGTCTTCGTGACTTACTGTGGCCGATAGGCCTACGCCATAAGTCAAGTTCATCGTTGAGGATTTTGGAGTTATGTATGATTTTATGCTTTGGTTGGGTAGTTAGGGTTAGTTGTCTGTTATAGGTTATGTCTGCGATGTTTGATGGTATCCACGATATATGTTTACATTATGTTAATTATGAACTGTACATGCATCTCACTTTTCCAAGTTAGCATGAAAATGAGTTTCTGCACGGTTTTGAGAAAAGAAATGAACTAAAGAAAACGAATGTACGTAATCTGTAATCTGTAATCTGAAATCTGTAATCTGTAATCTGGTCACGATGGGGTGGAGTTCAGACATGGCTGTTTACGGATGGAAGCATGTTTTTCCCTTGGTAGATGGAAAAAGCTGTCTAACCGCCAGACGTGCCCTCTCCATCTGGTAAGAGTTAGACCCCGGTGATAATCTGTTCTAAAATGAAACAACATTCTGTTCTGAAATCTGTTCTGTAATGAAATGTCTGCATGGTTTACAAACCTCATAAGCACAGCATGCATTTGCATTTACGAAGCTTACTGAGCCTTTAGCTCATAGTTGTCTATATGGTGTAGGTGATTTCGAGACAGGTGAGGGTGAGATTCCTCCACCTGATGCATAAGCTAGTTGAAGAGGTGTACCCATGGGAGTGTGCAGTGCAGTCTGAGCTAAATTGACCTGTGGGAGCAATAGTTGAGTATTCTGTGGTTTTGGGGTTTAAATGAACTGACGGGTGTTTAGATAGGAAAGAAATTTATAGAACTCATTTTAGGATGCTTGGCAACTGGCTTGATAATGTATAGATGTTCTGATGTTTTTTGGAAGTTTTATGAATAGATTGTTATTTTGAGTCGGTTTTGATGGTCTTAGGTTGAGGAACGTTTGAGGATGATTTTATAGAAATGTGTACAGGTACAAGGGAAAGAATATCCTTAAGTTTCGGTTAAGTGTTTCTGTAAGAGAGTCATCGTCCAAAGTCTGTAGACGATAGAATTAAGTTGAGTGTTTTAACAGAAAAAGTCATTGTCCAAAGTCATTGTCCAAAGTCTGTGGACAATAGAATTGAGTTGAGTGTTTTAACAAAAAGAGTCATCGTCCAAAGTCATTGTCCAAAGTCTGTGGACGATAGAATTAAGTTGAGTGTTTTAACAGAAAGAGTCATCGTCCAAAGTCAATGTCCAAGTCCCGTGGACAAGTAAGTCACGTGGACTAATAAGTCTCGTGGACAAATAAGTCACGTGGACGAATGTGGACGATAAATTTTAGTTAAGTATTCTGGCAGAGTTTCAGTCGTCCACACTGCCTACAGTTTTCAGTCGTCCACACTGCCTACAGTTTTCAGTCGTCCACACTGCCTTCTGTTTTCAAACGTCCAAAGTCTTCTTCTGTTTTCAAACGTCCACGCCTTCTTCTGTTTTCAAACGTCCAAAGTCTTCTTCTGTTTTCAAATGTCCACGCCTTCTTCTGTTTTCAAACGTCCAAGGTCTTCTTCTGTTTTCAAACGTCCAAAGTCTTCTTCTGTTTTCAAATGTCCACGCTTTCTTCTGTTTTCAAACGTCCACACTGTCTTTTATTTCTGGTTGTCCATTCGGTCTTTTAATTCTGTCGTCCATGTCTTCCTCTGTTTCATTTGATAAAACCCGATAGAAAGATTTTATCATCGTCCAAACCCACTGTTCATTTGATGAAACCAGAGACGAATTGTCCATTTGATGAAACCCGATAGGAAGAGTCGACTTTACTGTTCATGTGAGGAAACCCGAGAGGAAAATAATAAAATAAAAGTTTAAATTTTACGTCATTTTTATGAATAGTGTTTACGGGAAATTAGGGGGCGCTACACAAACATTGACGATGATTTTGAAGATATTACTATGACAACTACAGAAGAAGGTTCAAACATTCTAATATTTATTTGTTTCACATGTTTATCTCTAATGAATAACTAATGCCTTTAATATTTTTATTTTGCAGATTCCGCTGGCCTTACCGATGAAAATTTTATAGAAGTAGAAGATGACACATTGATGACTTGATGTTTTTGCAATTATTGACTCCACTTTAATGTTTATCTTTAATTGTTTGAAAGTTGGATTAAAATTAACTATTTAGTTGGATTTACTATTTAGTTTGTATTTTTAGATAGTTAAATTTAGTTTGTATGTTAGAAGATAGTTGAATTTATTTTGTATGTTGAATTTGGTTTTTTAGATTTCGTTATATTTTATAATGTTGGATAGTTGGATTGAGTTTTTATGTTAGATAATTGGATTTATTTTGGATGTTGAATTTAGTTTATCAAATTTTATTATATTTTATAATGTTGAATAGTTGAATTGAGTTTTTATGTTAAATAGTTGAATTTCTTTTGGATGTTGAATTTATTTTATCTTATTAAATTTTATTTTAATCATAGATAGTTTGATTGAATTTCTTAGATTTAATTTTAAACATAGATAGTTGACTTAATATATGTTACTTTTAATTTATTTAAACATAGATAGTTACTATGTTGATTTTATTGAAAAAAAAAAATTTGTATGTAATATTGAAATTTTTTATTTTTTAATTAAAAAAATTCAGCATTATGGTGGGAGAAACCGGGACCGGACTGAAAATTCCGGTCTGGTCCCGATCTCTTGTCGAGCCGGTTATGGGATTCGGGATAAAAATTCTGAATCCCGCAGTCACATCCGGTGTAGTCCCGGAATCGAACCGGACCAGACCAGACCAGACCGTGCTCACCCCTAGATAGACGACAAAAAAAATTCATCAAAACCGGAGAGGACGGCCAGTGCACCATATCTTAGGGTTCAAAATGTTTATTTTAGATACTTTGAGATTTGGCTCCATGAAAAATAAATTTTAAGGATTTTTTTTTAAAAAAATCAATACTTTAAGGTTTAAAATTAAAAAAAAAACTATAAAAATAAGATGTAATAAATTATAAATAATTAATTTATTACGTTAATTGTATCAATAAAAATGTAATTTTAAAATTAGAAACTCGTTTTTTTACACGTGTGTTGCACATGACAATTTTAATAAAAAATTAAACGAAAATTAGTGAATAATAGGTTAAAGATTAATTTGTTAACAAAGTTAGTTTTTTTTTTAATGGGAAAAGTACCATTTAGACTCCAACGTATGGGGTCAGTGACCATTTGGTACCTAACGTATGTTTTGTGCCCAATCAGACCCTAACGTATGAAACGTTTGTCATTTCAACCCTACCGTTAAAAAACCCGTTAAAATTAACACGTGCCACGCACGTGCAATAATTAATGCCCAAACTACCCTTAAGTTAAATTAGTCAAAATTGATTTTTATTAAAAGGTAAAAAATTGGCCGAAGCCCTAACTCATTTCTCGTCGCCTGTTTCCATTCTCTCCGGCATCGCACCTCGCTCTTCGGCGTCTTCGCTCGTCGCTCTCATCGCACGTCGCTCGGCTCGCTCGTATCGCACAGCACAGTCGCTCGGCTCGCATCGCACAGCACAGTCGCTCTGCTCGCATCGCACAGCACAGTCGCACCGCTCGCCTGTTCGCACAGCTCGCCTGTTTTCGTCTTCTCATTATTGATCGGCTTCTGTTTCTAAAGGTTTCTGTTTCTGATCGAATTCTAATATTTTGTTTCTTTGATTTCGAAGAACTCTCTGTTAATGCTCTCTCTTGATATTGCTGCTTGTTGATGTTACATGCTCTATTCGGTTTTGTTGACTTGTTATAAGCCGATCAATAATCAGATTTTGTTAAACCATACAAAAGCAAATTACCGGGCCATGGTTATTATTCTTCCAGAATTGTGAACTCTTGTTTATTTAGTAAAACCATACAAAAGCAAATTCCAGAATTGTGAATTGTGGCGAGTGCACGTGCGATGATTAATGCTCTCTCTTGATATTGCTGCTTGTTGATATTACATGCTCTATTCGGTTTTGTTGACTTGTTATATGTTTTCTGTAATGTAGGTAAAAGATATGGATGAATTTAGTATGGAGTTTAATTTTGGAGGAAAATTCATACATAAGAAGAGGTTAATGTACAGCGGTGGAAAACAGGAAATTGTTCCCAAGTGTGAGGGAGATCGAATGTCCATTTTGGTGATTATTGACATGCTAGCGGAGTTTAGAGTCACTGCATGGAAGACTCTTTCTTATGTGATTCCTAAACTGAGTTTGCAGAAGGGATTGAGGCGCTTGAAAACCGACCAGGATGTGATGAAGATGGTTAGTAGATTGGATGAAAAACGATACGTTAGGATTTATGTGGAGGATGAAGACAATTGTACAATATGTTATTTAAGCGATAGTGGGAATGAATTAATTGATGCTGATGGGGATGAATGTAGTGGGAATGGAGATGAGGTAAGTGCTGATGAGTTAGATGATGCTGATGATGAGTTAGCTGCTGATTGGGATGAACGTAGTGGGAATGCGGATGTGTTAAGTTCTGATGGGGATGAAGAGGGCAAAAATGTTGATTCAGTGGCGAGTGATAATGAAATTGCCATAGATTCTGTTTCGCAGCGTATGGATGAAGATGAATTAAACTCAATAACAGAATCTGGTGATGATATACGACAGAGCAATGTTCGAGCATCAAGTATCAATACTCCCAATGAGCTTCAGTTAGGAAAGACTTTTAATTCGATACAGGCCATAAAGGACGCAGTTAAAAAGTTTGCAATGGAGAATGGATATGATATTAGGTTCAAGAAAAGTTCAAAATGCAAACTCCAAGCAGTATGCAAAACTGGATGTCCATGGAGACTATATGCATCAAAGATGCGGGCTGAAGAAACCTACAAGATTAAAACACTGAAAGCCTCGCACTTATGCACACGAACGATGGAGAGTCGTCATGCATCATCTAAGTGGATAGCATCTGAGTACCTGCGTATGTTTAGAAGTCACCCACAGTGGAATATTGCGTCTATTATTGAAACTGTAAGAGAAGACTACAACGTGAACATCACGAAGTCCGTAGCATATAGGGCGAGGAGAAAAGCTCGAGTAATGGTGGATGGAAGTTCAGAGGAGCAATATAAAAAATTGTGGTCATATGCAGAAGAAATTAGTAGGTCGAATCCTGGGAGCACATGCATTGTTAGTGTGGATCCAACGGATAGCGAGGAGAATAAAATTTTCAAGCGACTGTATATGTGTTTGAATGCATGTAAGACTGGCTTCATAACTTGTTGTCGACCCGTCATTAGTTTGGACGGTTGCCATTTAAAAGGACAATGTCATGGACAACTTTTGACGGCAGTTGGAGTTGATGGGGATGGTGGAATATTCCCCGTTTCCATAGCTGTTGTAGAGGGTGAAACCAAAGAGTCTTGGACGTGGTTTTTGAGGTTATTGCTGAGGGACCTAAACAATTTCAATGGACGTGGATTGACTTTTATTTCAGACCAGCAAAAAGTAAGTCTTCTTTTTTCACGTACTTTAGTTTCCAAATGCATAGTTATATTACTTATCAATTTGCAATGCAGGGTCTGGTTCCAACGTTAGAAGATGTCGTACCAGAAGCTGAAGTTCGGTATTGTGTACGCCACTTGTACGCAAATTTTAAAAAACAGTTTAGGGGAAAAGTCTACAAAGAAGCAATGTGGAATGCATCATTGGCTACAACAGGAGCTGCCTTTAAGAAGGAGATGGACAAGTTGGCTGCTTTGAATAGAGCGGCATACATGGCATTGCTAGAGATTCCTCTGAATTGCTGGTCCCGACATGCATTCAGTCAAGAATCAAAGTGCGAGCTCACTTTGAACAACCTCAGCGAGTCATTCAACTCTTTAATACTCCCTGCAAGAGATAAGCCAATCTTGACGATGCTCGAAAGGATTAGGAGGATTATGATGGCTAGAATTGCGAAGAGGCATAGCACCATGGAAAAATATAATGACTTCTTATGTCCTGAAGTTCGCAAGAAAGTTGAGAAATTAAAGGACGCTGCAAGACACTGGTTTCAAACGCCTGCTGGAGGGGAAAGATTTGAGGTTACTAATCATTTCCAACAATTTGATGTCGACTTACATAATCGGCGATGCAGTTGTTACATGTGGGAGCTAACTGGTATACCTTGTGTGCACGCGATTCCTTGTATTTCATTCATGAGAAGGAATATCGAGGACTACATTAACCCATACTACCATCGGGAGACATATATCCGATTGTACTCTCATTTCATTAGACCACTTAATGGGACTGATATGTGGCCTTCTAGAAGTACGCCCACCATACTGCCACCTATAATGAAACGACAACCTGGCAGACCAAAGAAGAAGAGAACTAGAGACATCGATGAACCACAAAGCCAGACATCAATTTCGAGAAAAAATATGATTATGACATGTGGGAAATGTGGTAGGCCTGATCATAATTCACGAACGTGCAAAGGAGTGTCAAGTGCAACCCGAGTAAGTAAAGATTACTATGACAACATGTTTTTTATACTCAATAAATGTCTTTTATAATTTCTATACTCGTCGTTTCAGGCTTCCTCGGCAGGATCAAGCTCCCAGGGCCAGACATCAGTTTCTAGGAAAAAAATGATTATGACATGTGGGAAATGTGGTGAGCCTAATCACAATGCAAGAACATGCAAAAGAGTCTCAAGTGCAACCCGAGTAAGTAATTTTTACTATGACTTTCACATTTTTTTATACTCAATAAATGTCTTTTATAATTTATATACCTATTGTTTCAGGCTTCCTCGGCAGGAACAAGCTCCCACAACAAATCTAATTTGTTCATGGGTTTTACACAATGATTGCTTCATGTATTTAGAAGCAGGATAATTTTGGACAATCAAAGGGTTTTTGATATTTTGATATTTTTGGGGCCTCTATTTTGGAAAAATCTGCTCTTTTAACCCCTGTTTATGCCTCTGTTTTGCTTCAATAGCACAAAACTCACTGATCACAATAGAGAGACTGATTTCAAGGTTAGAATAGAGAGACTGATTTCAAGGTTGCATAGCACCTTTAGAGGGGATTAGATTTGTTGATAATCTTTAGTTGCTTCATGTAAATATTTGTTGATAACCTGCAATGTTGATGTACAGATAAAAGTATTTCTTGGAGTTTTGATGTTGGCTATATGAACGTGGCAGCCATCTCTGTTTATGGTTATGTAATTTTGGTGCCCTTGGCATTCTTCTTCTTGATTCAATACTTGGGTACAAATTCTAGTCTTGTACGGTTTTGGTGCATGTGGGGATATTTTCTCTTCATTTTTATCCCGGTCTCTGTAAGTAGCTATGTTTTCTTCCTTTCAGAATCTTCCTCACTGTTTGTCTGTGGATATATCAATTTCCTTTTACCCAAAAAAGTTGACGAAAGAAAGAAAATGTGGTTCTTTTGTCGCCTTGAACTTGAGGTCTTATGTTGAAGGATCTGATCTTGCACTAGTGTTGATTGCTGCGTTTCTCTTACAACTGCCTTTAGTAGTCTTCTTCAAGATGTGGTTCTTTTCGTAGGTCAGTTGATTTTCTGCAAGTAAACGTCTTCAGGCATCCAGAGTGAATAGAAGCCAAAAAAAGCCACGCATGTTTTGATCACCAATACTTTGATCTGTCCTATGCTCGATTTTTGGATAGTTTTCTGATGTTTTATGCTCAAACAGTTTTGCTTTTTGTAAATATATAACGTCATGTAGATATTTCTGAGTTTCAATACAGGGGGTTAAGATGATCAAGAGTGGTACCATTTCAAATGACATACATAGTAGAAATCAAATGAGATAAACATTTTGCAACTAAAATGTTCGTTTTTTGTTTACTCAAAAAAAAGATTGACAATTCACATTTTGCATTTTACATTTTGTAGCCTACAAAAAGCGCAACTAAAATGGTTGTGACAATCCACAAAGACTTATATAATAATAGCTTTGTACGCAACTTCTCGTTCTTTGCTTCCGCTTCCTTAAGTCGTGATTGTAATAGATTCAGTACTTTCTTCTCTCTCTCCTTCGTTGGTGGATCGTACCATGTGAAAAAATCACATCCTCTTGTGCCTCGCTACGAGAAAATGAACAATGTAAGTGCATTCGAACTAAAGTAAAGTAGATAATTCACCATATTTCATTGTATTTACCTCATATTTTGACATGCAAGAAACCTTCGTCCTGGATTGTCTCGTGTCCATGATGTGCGCATAGCAGCTCTTTCATGACAAAAACAAACAATAGTAGATACTCCTTCACGAACAACTATCATTGAAGAGTTAATATATGAAGAAGTAAATATCAATTCAACGTACTTTTCATAATTGGGAAGGTGCCGTTGATTTTCAGGGTGCTTTTTTTTTGGAACTTAATGTTATCATGTAGACCATTTAATTGGAAATGAGAGCGAAAATGAGAGAGAAAGATTAGCCAATTCTGCAATTAAAAAACGAACTAAAAACAATAACATGACATTAACATAAAAAAATCAACAGCACCATACTTGGAAAAATAAGTGTAATTAGCCTGTTCTATATGCAAGAGCAATTGAAACTCCTAACATCCATCATTCTGTCACATACCCAACAGACTTCTTTCGTCATAATTAGCCTGTTCTATATGCAAGAGCAATTGAACTGGAAACTTTTACTCCTATTTCTCAAACAGAATAGATTACTAACAGTAAAGAAATTGTTACATGCAAAACTCGAAAATTTTCCTCCAACCAGCCAAGTAAAAAGACTTGCCGATCTGCAATAAGCCAACACAGGGTGATTTTCACCTTCAAACTCACCGTGTTGTAGTTGAAGAACTGCAATTTCAAATCAAGTAAAACCAAGTAAAACATACATGAAGTTGAAGAACTGCCATTATCCATCTTGCGAACAGGCGACGATGCGAGCCGAGCGACTGTGCTGTGCGATGCGAGCCGAGCGACTGTGCTGTGCGATGCGAGCCGAGCGACTGTGCTGTGCGATGCGAGCCGAGCGACTGTGCTGTGCGATGCGAGCCGAGCGACTGTGCTGTGCGATGCGAGCCGAGCGACTGTGCTGTGCGATGCGAGCCGAGCGACTGTGCTGTGCGATGCGAGCCGAGCGACTGTGCTGTGCGATGCGAGCCGAGCGACTGTGCTGTGCGATGCGAGCCGAGCGACTGTGCTGTGCGATGCGAGCCGAGCGACTGTGCTGTGCGATGCGAGCCGAGCGACTGTGCTGTGCGATGCGAGCCGAGCGACTGTGCTGTGCGATGCGAGCCGAGCGACTGTGCTGTGCGATGCGAGCCGAGCGACTGTGCTGTGCGATGCGAGCCGAGCGACTGTGCTGTGCGATGCGAGCCGAGCGACTGTGCTGTGCGATGCGAGCCGAGCGACTGTGCTGTGCGATGCGAGCCGAGCGACTGTGCTGTGCGATGCGAGCCGAGCGACTGTGCTGTGCGATGCGAGCCGAGCGACTGTGCTGTGCGATGCGAGCCGAGCGACTGTGCTGTGCGATGCGAGCCGAGCGACTGTGCTGTGCGATGCGAGCCGAGCGACTGTGCTGTGCGATGCGAGCCGAGCGACTGTGCTGTGCGATGCGAGCCGAGCGACTGTGCTGTGCGATGCGAGCCGAGCGACTGTGCTGTGCGATGCGAGCCGAGCGACTGTGCTGTGCGATGCGAGCCGAGCGACTGTGCTGTGCGATGCGAGCCGAGCGACTGTGCTGTGCGATGCGAGCCGAGCGACTGTGCTGTGCGATGCGAGCCGAGCGACTGTGCTGTGCGATGCGAGCCGAGCGACTGTGCTGTGCGATGCGAGCCGAGCGACTGTGCTGTGCGATGCGAGCCGAGCGACTGTGCTGTGCGATGCGAGCCGAGCGACTGTGCTGTGCGATGCGAGCCGAGCGACTGTGCTGTGCGCTATGCGAGCCGAGCGACTGGCTGTGGCGATGCCGAGCGACTGTGCTGTCGATACAGCGAGCCGAGCGACGTGCGATGAGAGCGACGAGCGAAGACGCCGAAGAACGAGGTGCGATGCCGGAGAGAATGGAAACAGGCGACGAGAAATGAGTTAGGGCTTCGGCCAATTTTTTACCTTTTAATAAAAATCAATTTTGACTAATTTAACTTAAGGGTAATTTGGGCATTAATTATTGCACGTGCGTGGCACGTGTTAATTTTAACGGGTTGTTTAACGTAGGGTGAAATGACAAACGTTTCATACGTTAGGGTCTGATTGGGCACAAAACATACGTTAGGTACCAAATGGTCACTGACCCCATACGTTGGAGTCTAAATGGTACTTTTCCCTTTTTTAATTTACTCAAGTAATTATATTATTAAAAAAAACCTACACCAAACCTAAGCCATACTATGTCCTTTGCTTTTAGAACAAACGACATGCAACTTCCTGAACTATTGCTAAACGACCTGTCGGAAGTATAAATGACAATTCATCAGCAGCTGCAGTACGTGCATTTCCTCCGGTCTCCAGCAGCGTGGATGCTGGTCTAGCTGTTCTGCCCAGAACGATAACTGGAATTCGCTCTCCCTTTCTTTCTTGAAACAAGGTCATCGGATCCAAGCAAGAAATCTGCCTTTGGACATGAAATCAAGTCTTAGAAGATTGGCGGTTTCTTCTGCTGCTTCTTTTCTCTCACCCGGCTCATTTTTCCCTGTTAACTCCCGTAGACCAATCTCACTAGTGCTGTTCCTGTCGAGAATTGATCGGCCTTGTAGTTTTTTTGCTTCCTCCAATGCTAGTGGCTTCGCAGCTTGCTTTTTTACTTCCGGTATGTTTGAAGTAACTGCCGTACATTTGTTCGGCGAAATGCCTCTGAAAACAGAGTTCCATTCAAACTTCAAAGGTCCTTTTTTTTTTTGTTGACATGGAAGTCAAATGCGCATCTATCCTTCGTAAAGTTTGATTATAGACCACCCAATTTATTTGATCGAAAGAATATTTTTCATTAGCTTATTGAAAATTCAATTCTGCATTCTTCTAGTTGGCTGTCAAGCATATAGATAGATTATTATTTTCTGGGTATATTTAGTGCTTGCATCTTTAATGTGTGTCGTCTTTGATAACAAGCATCGAATTTGAGAATAATGTGTTTCAGTTGAAGACATCATTGATCAAATCTTTTCACTTGTCAAATTTTCTGACCTACAGAAACGAAAAATGATACTGGACTAGATGGTCATGAGTTTCAGACGTGGCACAATGGAGGTGGGAATTTCCACAAGTCTGCTTTCATTGATTCAACAGTGCAAATAGAGATGGGGGCTACTGTTCATTCAAAATCTGTTCTTGGTGCCAATGTTCATGTTGGATCAGGAACTGTAATTGGACCTGGCGTTGTTATAGGAAAATCAACAAAAATAGGGTAAATTGTCTTCCTCTCCCGGAAACAGCCTATCCTATTTAATTGTAAATATAGTTTCAAAAACTTTACCATCGCATCTATGGAATTTCATAATCTCCATTATTATTTTTTACTTCCTTTAAATTAAGTGTTATTGTTTGCAACTGTGTATTTCGAAGATTGGACGATTTGCTGTGCATTCTTATTTGTCTATGATAGTCACATCTCTGGAATTTAATCATCTCCATTCTACATTCTTTTAATTTTAAAGGCAAGTGTGAATTACTAAGATTGGCCAATTTTGTGCTTGATTTGTGATGGAGCTTGCTGTTTTCAGGTACAACGTTGCACTTAGTAATTGTTCTATTGGCGATTCATGTATCATACACAGTGGAGTCTGCATTGGTCAAGATGGTAAGACTGAATTTTCAAAACCATCTCGATGCTCTTTTCATGGTTATCATTAACTTAGAAGTCCAGATTGACACCACTTACGGACAGTTTTTACCATGTTATATTTGACTTGAAATGACTTCTTAATCTCCTTCCTATGTCATTTATTTGTGAATCTAAAGTCTAAATTCATCGTTATAAACAATTTATTTATCTTTTTGTAGAATTGGATGTAGGTCTTGAAGGAATTTTGGATGTTTTGACTTGTAGGATTTGGTTTTTTTGTGGATGAAAATGGAGCAATGGTGAAGAAACCTCAAGTTAGTACGTTAATCCAGGACTCCGAGCTCCTAATTGATTTCTTTCCCTTCCACCTCGGTTCTCTGCTAACTCGTAAATAAATATGGAACCCAAATATTCTCTTAATATTGGAGATGGAGCCGCTTACAGGCCTATCATTTTTCCCCTTTCTTAGGTGTTGAATGCTAGAATCGGTAACTATGTTGAGATTGGTGCAAATACATGCATTGACAGAGGAAGGTCAGTGATTTTAAGCTTTGAAGAAGTCCAAGCTACAGCACTAACAACTGAAACGTTTTTGCTTTAGCAGTTGGAGAGATACAGTAATTGGCGACCATTCGAAAATAGATAATTTAGTGCAGGTTTTTCCCCCTTTTTTTCTCGCACAATTGATTCAGATTCATCGCCAAAGTTTTGATTTTTCTAACGGCCTGGATTTTAGATCGGTCATAATGTGGTAATTGGGGAGAACTGCATGCTTTGCGGACAAGTGGGGATCGCAGGATCAGTGACGTATGCTATTTCTGTTTTTCTCTTTTTTGTTTTGGTGTTTTTCTATTCAGTTTACCGCTGATTTGACCCGAATTTCAGATAAAAGGGCTTCAAATTTATCTTAAGTGACAGTGGCTTACACTCTTTCAGGATAGGAGACTATGTGACATTTGGAGGAAGAGTAGCTGTTCGGGATCATGTATCAATTGCATCGAAGGTCTGTCCATCCTATATTATAGGATAAAATATGCAAGCATAATCGTGAACATTTATATTATTGATCTCCTACTTAGTTCACCTAACCTTGAGAGATTCGTAAAATATTATAGTTTGGTGTGACCCGAATTTTAATTGGGTTGGGTTGGCCCCATATTTAATATTGAAGTTTTACATTACTCTGTATATTGTTGTTTGAGTCGAAAAATTCAGTTGTATCTTGATTTGTAATAGTGAATTTCTCTTATTCTCGTAATTTTTTTCCCGAAATAGTTTTTCACGTAAATCTCAGTGTCCGTGTTTCCGCGTTTTCTTTTTACGACATTCGATTTTCAACATAAAATATGATTCAATTTTGGGTTGATGGATGGTCTCTGATGAGAAGAAATTTGCAGGTGAGGCTTGCAGCTAATAGCTGCGTCACGAAGGACATTAAAGAATCTGGGGATTATGGCGGCTTCCCAGCTGTAAGCATTATATTTGATTTTTTTTGTTTTTTTGAAGCTTCTGGTTTCTAACCTGATTGAAGAGTGTTGATCTATGAAGCACGTTTAATTCGATGGAAAGTGATGTTTACTTTGAGAAGAAACAGGACTGAAAAAAAAAGGATAAAATACAAATACAAAACCAGAAGGGAAAAAAAGACAGCTTCATGTGTTTCTCCCATTTCACTATAAAAAGATTTGTTTTTACGACAAAAGACTTGTTGTGATCGTATCGTGCCGTGTCTCGTATTCATATCCGCGCTTTTACATGTTCGTTAGAAACCATTTTCTTCGGACTATCTCTGCAGATTCCGGTTCGAGAATGGCGGAGACAAATGGCCAACCATTCACAATTCTACAAGTCAAGGTCTCAAAAATGAGCTCAATCCGCCTGCACACACCAAGGGACGAGTTTGTTCAAGTAACACCGCTCTCCCGAGCCTCTCCGGCTTCGTCTTTGCTCGATTAGTAAGTGAAGAACATAGTTGCATTGCCTGTCCATTGTTGACTTTAAATTGCTGGATTTCTTGAGTTGCATCTTTCTGCAATTCTGTCGGTCAACATTTTTCCGAGGAAGTGTTTGATTTTAGAATATAGTTTGTTTTTTTTTTCGGTTGTTTAATATAAAATAATTTTTATTAATTGTATTGTGGATGAGAATTAAATGCAGTTGCCTGAGTAAACGTGCCTTTTTCGATAAAGGAATTTATTGGAGACTTTGCCGAACCATGTCTCTGCGGCAGGTCGGCCAATCGTCCAACTCACTTGTATTTCTAGCCCCACGGCCCACGCTACTCGGCTTTGATCTAGTCAAGGAAGGGACTATATCTATAAATAATTCTATGATTAATAAAAATTAAAGTTTGAGTTAATTTTTTTTAAAAATACATACAAAAATTACTTTTTTTCTCGCTATCAATATTAAATAATTGTATTAATTACCGTTAATTATACTTATCATCGTTTGATATGTCAGCAAGTATTTTAAAAATTAAAGACAAATATACTGCAAAATTCTACAATAATAATGTTTCGTCAATGATTCTCCTAAAAAACCATATGAATTCCAATATTACATGTCTTTCGTGTACTAATTATTTTGATATTCAAGTGCCGTTAGGGGTCTAAAATGAGTAAGTAACTAAAAAGAAGATGGTTGTGAGTTGACTTTGAAAAAAATGTTCAGAAAAAGCAACAGACGATTGCGCGTGCGTCTTGTAAGAACATTCTCAAAGGTCAAAGGAGAAGAAGGTCAACGCTTACAAGACAGTTGGACTTAAAATCATCATTAAATGACTCGAACCCATTTCTCTATGTTTCTCAGTTTCCATTAATTCCAGACGCGGCAGACACGAGTGACCGAGAATTTCCGGGCTCGTCTGGGGGTTGGGTTTAATAAAAATGAATAATTATTTATATAATTATTAAAAATGATGAATAAATTTTGAAATTTTAGGAAGAAAGAGTCAACCAAGATTACACTATCTATGTGGTTACTTGTTGGGAAGGGCACCACTTTTGAGGACCATCCTTGTGAAGAGTTGGTGGGCCAAGGACGGCGATGACTACATCGTCTTCGTTTCCAACTCCAAAACTAGGAAGACTTGATTTTTGTCGTGTGTAAAATGGGTCTCTTCTTACCTCCTCCAAACTTCTAACCCATCTTCCACGATCACGAAAATGATGTCTTCTGTTAGTGTTATAATTCGAATCGCACCTCCTCCAAACTTGTGCGACTCGAATTATAACACTAACAGAAGACATCATTTTCGTGACCGTGGAAGATGGGTTAGAAGTTCAATTTAAACCAGGTCAAACCCTTGTATCGATATTAGAGGGTTCTGTGTTTTTCTATGTATTGATGTTTGAGTCGTAAAATCTATTTATTTCTTGATTTTTTATAGTGAATTTATCATACGTTTGTGGTTTTTTTTTTCGTCTAGTGTTTTTCACATAAATCTGAATATCATGTATTTTCGTATTTTTTTTTTATTAGCTTTTGATTATCAACACTTGGGGACGGGTATGATTAGGTTTATGGAGGTTGGAAGACGTGGAGTTTGATTTGCACACCCACTTTCACCTAATTATGGACGAGAGAGTTTCAAAGTGGGGGATTATTAGAGGATCATTATTGGGGGAGATCAATACCGTTCTTCTTGACTTCTTCTCCTTCTGGCCACTAGTTCATCAAAGCAATGATTAGGGTTTAGCCAATAAATAAATCATAAAAATAATAAGAAAAATAATCTAAAATTCAAAAAAATAAAATTATTAATGCTAATAAAACCAGTTTACAAGTAATATTATAATCAGTTTTAATCAAGCATTAGTTACAACTTTAATTAATAGCACGACCTTGTAATTACTACTTTGTATTATGAAAGTGAAACTCTTAATTACGATTTTTATATTAATAATATTGTATTATGATCATCAAAGATCGAACGGAGAGGAAGAAATGGTTAGGGTGAACCTTACCGCATAAAATCCGGTAATAATCCAGTTGCTAATCCAAATTAGAGTTGCAATTAACATGAAAATGATACCGTGTCTCGACTCCTATAAAAGGCAGAGGGAAAATTGATTGCTTCTAAAACTCCAATTCCTGGTGTTTGTTTCTGCAGATTTTGGTTTCTTCTGCAGTTTGGTAATTCAGACTTCTTGGATTTTCCGTCTTCTGTTGGTTTCTTCTGCTTCGAGAAAAGTAAACTGTGGTTTTTGGTCGGAGAAAGGGACAGAGTCGTTTCAGGTCAGTTCACTGGCCGTCTTTTTTTCTACAATCATGTTGTTGTTCTACAATCATGTTGTTGTTTGATTTCTTTATCTTTCTTTTGATATGTCTTCAAAGGGTTTTTGGAGATGATTGGGAGAAATGATAAAAATTTGATTTTTTTTTTTCGAATTTCTCTGGGTTTGTTTGTTCTTCGCCGGTGATGAATCTGTAATTCAACTTTTTTTTTCTTATTCAGGTTCGGTGGGCGATTCTGAATCGGTTGATAATCTTTCTTCCACTTCTGTGATTCTCCGCCTTTTCTTTCTGTTTTCTTTCCGATCAAGTGACGGCGATGGCGAAAAATTCATACACTGTAAGAACAGCTCTCGAAGTGTCTTTTTTCATTTGGAAGGGCGGCAAATCTGATGAATTTTTTCATGACTTTTTAACTTTCTGTTGATCTTGTCCCAGGGTTTGGATTTTTCTTGTGTTGATGAAAAAAAGAATTCAGAAAAAATTCTGATTGTGGATCACGTAGACGGGTTTCAGTGCAAAACAGAGTCCGATAGCTTCTTTATCAGCATCGCCGGCCTCGCAAATGGCTCCCATAAAGAAGATACTGCAAACTTAAGAACTACAGTGAGTTTTGTCATTTTGCTTCTCTCTCTCTCAAATTCGTTGATTTTTCTATAAATTAGTGATGGAACTCAGAACTATGCGATCGTTTCAATATATATTTTTTTTAAAAAACTGCAGAGAAGTTCCGGACGAAATGGTTTCTTACGTAGCAGCCTGCAGAAGATTACCTTCAAAAATTGCAGGAGATTCCGTTCAACCAAAGGGTATTAAAAATCCTTCTTATCTTGATCATATTTGATTGTTCTCATCGATATTCTTTGACGATGAATCTAATACTAATATATATTGTATGTGGGTTTGTTTGTTTTGATCGTAAATCAGACTCTCCTTGTTTAAACCATCCGGGAAAGTCACCGGCCATGGCCGTCGGGCAAAAACATCATCATCAGAGCAACCAGCAACTTCATCATCAGATAGCTATCACCGCCGGAAACAAGAACAACCCGATCTCCGGCTCCGGCGCCTGTGAAAAGCGAAGTATCCTCAGGAGAAACAGTTTCAAGCGATCTGTTCTTAAATTCATTTTGAAACCCAGAAACGTCGCCATCTTCTTCGCCACAGTGTAAGTTGAATCAGCATCTCTGCTACAAAAAAAAAAAAAAAATAAAAAAAAAAAGAAAAGTTGTTTTGATTTTCGGCTTTGTTTGTTTGCGATAGGTCGAGTGTTGGTTCGATCTTGCTGTTATACTTTGTCATTGCAATCCGCGAGAACGTCTTTAACGAGGACAACGTCTACTACAACTGAGACGATCCCTCACTCCATACGAGGCAAGCTCAGTTTGGGCGAAAATGGCGTCGCCTTAGAGAATCAGAGAATGAATTAAAAAAATAGTTTTTCTTTTTGGGTTTTCTCTGTAGTATTTAAATCTTGAATGAAATATACAAGATTTAACAAACAAAAAATAAAAAAAAAGGAAAAAGAGGGAGGAGGAGTTAGTCTTGCAAGAAATCTTGTAGATGTTCATCTTCGCCGTCGTCTTTGAGTAGGCTGTAGGCATGATCACGACGTCGACTGGTTTCCGAAAGTAGGGAAATAGGGGTAGGAATAGGGGTAGGCAGAGAGAAGTTGAAATTGTAGAGTGACCTTTTACAAGCATATATTCTTTGTGAGCCCAACTGATAGCACGCGAAGTTGGAGCCTTTACTTCTCGTCTGTGGTTGGTATTTCATTTTCCAAACCATTTGTAGTAAACGCTGAGAAAATGAAAGAACCCTAACCGATCGGACTTCGGAATCGACCAGATTGATATTTTCGGTTTTGATCATTTTGATTACGATTCTCAGATTTGTGGTTGGTTACCTTAGACTATTCTATCGACTTTCAGGCCGACCTACAGACTCATTATTTTTCTTTCAGCGCCCTGGGAATTCGTACTTCAGCGCAAGACATTCTTTACAAAAAATTGTCACACCAACGGCTTGTAGCTGCGGCACTGGCTCCTTACTTAAGCAGGTTGGGGTGGGGTGGGGTAGGCACCTGTAAAAACTAGTCAGACCAAGCCTAAAAGAAAATTTTCATTGGTCTGGAGCCATGAGCCATTGCATGCTGAACGTATAGCTTCACTGTTATTGATTGCCAGACCTTTGAGTTCAGAGGGAAAGTTCTTGATGAAGTCTTTCAACTTGGATAATTAGACACAGTTCATGAGGATAGATAACATTACTTGGCTTGCACAGGCATTGTTGATAACCTGCCCGACCTTCCAAAGTTAGCAAGTAAGAAAATATAAAACCAATCAAGATAATTCAATACCAATAAGACTGACCTGGCTTGCAAAAAATTAGTTAAGGTTGGGATCCTTAATCACAAGACGGTCATCTTTTTCTCCCGGGGCAACATTTGATGAGGAAAATCAATCTATATGCAGCCCTGAAAGTGGATACAAATAATTCAAATATCAATGATCCTATCCACTTAAGTTCCAAAATAAAAGGAAACAGACACGAGAATGTTCAAATAATCAAGATCCAATGAATATGATTATTCAACCTAACTTTTTTATTCCGTCTCTTTTCTTTCCTTTTCTTCTTCGTAACTTTTAGGTTCAGTGTGACCCAAATTCTAAATGAACCAAGCCGATCAAACCCACATTAGTGATCTCATTCTTTTAGAGTTCCGATTTATGTATAAATATATGTTTGACTCACAAAACTCATTGCACTCGATTTTGATTAGTAAATTTCTGTAATTTGTCCGTGATTTTTTCCCGTATTGAGTTTTCTACATAAATCTCGGTATTCATTATTTTTTACGTTTTCCTTTTCGATTCTCATTTGATTTTCAACAGGAACAATGCTAGTAATCATCGTCACATTTGTTCAAAACCTAATCTTTCTCTAAGCCAATCTCTCATGCAAGTTGGAGGTGGAGAAGAGGTTGGCATCAAAGAGTAGGCTACCAATCTCTCAACACTAAACCTTAACGACAGATTCACTTTTCTCCTCCTCCTGGTCACACCTTCTTTTGGCTTTCTTGCATAAGTAAGCCTTATTGGAAATATAAATCGCATATGTTACACCTAGTCCAAATCTCTCCACAAAACCAAAAACCAAGTTGATTCCAGTGTCTTTCTCCATATTCGCTGAACACTTCCAATACCTCACCAGACCTGTTTCACAGCTCGACTTTTTTCGCAGCCCCACTGCAAATACTAGCTTGGCCCCCTTTCAATTATATTAGTCAACTTGGTAAGATAGTGCACTTGAGCGCTCCAGCGGGATACGGCTGAAAAGCCGCTTGCTCTTCTTTTTAAAGAAATCCCTCTCATATTTGACGTAATAAAAATAACACCTCATCCCCCTACAACAACCTCTCCAAATACTCAAGAAAAGGATACCGATGAAATTTTTTTCGAAACAAAACATAGCAGACAAGTGCTGTACATAACACAGAAAGACACACAGTACAGAAATATCCACAACAACAGCATACGAATTCAGTCACTTAGAGAGGAAAAATGGCAGTTGATTTTGTAAATCCCAGAAGAGTTAATGGCAACGTGCCTGAATCAATTCTTCCCAATCGTTCACCTATACACATTTCTAGTGAAGACAAATAGAAACGTGCATTTTTTTCAGTGCTGATCTGAAGAGTTAAGACTTTCAATGTCTGTGGTTGGTGATTCAAAATTTGTGTCCAAGATGAAAGAGAGGATGAATACTTATCAATGGTTCAAAAAATATGTGGAAGGTAACATTGATTGAACCTAATTAAGACCATGCCTGGATCATATTCAATTGCATACCAAGAAATTGAAGATAACCAGACAAAAAGGGTGTTAAGTTGACCAACAAAAAACTGTTAAAATATACAACGATTAATGGTGGGAAGATCTACTTAAAAACTCTCAAGATCAAGGAACTCCTGCCCATTCCCTGTTAGTAAACATGTAATGGATCTTCCAACACAACAATTAAATCCAAATCTACTTGTTTCAACGAGATTTTTCCCACACTAACAATAATATCTTTTACGATTTAAATAACCTTTTCTTTTAGCTATCCTTCTCATATTTTCTTTTCTATTAGTCGGACCTTTTGAAAGAGAAAAGGCGCAGAACGGTCAGAGAAAACAATTATGTTCCTGAATTTGAGGTCAATACTCACACTATGAACATGGAGTAGCAGTTCTAGTAAAACATGCTTAAATCAAATTGTCATCGTTTACCTTGGAGGCTCCCAAGTGAGGTTTGAAACGCTAACGCAGGGTCGAAAGAATAATTCGCTGCAGCCAGAGCTTCAACAATGACGAAGAAGAGAGTCTGTACTGAATTTTCTCGCTGCAGGCCAGAGCTTCAACAGCGAGGAAGAAGAGAACCTACTGAACTATGGAGTTTGATCATCTACACCACCGGTTCAATTTTGAAGCCGGTCTGAAATCTGAAGCAGTAGCCAAACCAAACCGAAAATATCACGTTCACACGTGCTGACTAGTGGTTTAATATAGAGGACAATCATGTAATTGGCTATTCCCGGCCCAACCCATTGCAGCACTCCTTGGAGCCGAAATCTTTTTATTCATTTTTATTTTGGATTTAATAAAAGTTACCTGAGATCTTGTGGAAGCGCTACATTCCACCTCTCAGACAGGTAAATTTTGCTCGATCAATTCTTTCTTTCCGCTACGTACTCCGAAGTTCAATCCAATTAATCGATGTCGTTGTATATTCATTTTCGACGAAACTCGATTGGATTTCGATCGCGATCGGATTTTCATTAGTATCTTAGTTTTTATACACCGATTTGATCTTATCGTTAATTTCTTGAACTGCTGCATCCTGTTCGTCTTTTTCTTTCCTCCTGAAACAGATTGAATATGAGGTTGGGCGCCCCGCCGCTGCCGTTTTTTCTGGTTACTCTGCTAGTGGGAGCTCTGGTTCATTTTGTATCGTCCTTTCCATCTACATCTCCCGCGTTCCTCTGGTCTTCTCACCATGATCACGAGTATGCGTTTTTTTTTTATTGAAAAGCTAATTATAATTAGATATGATACTAATGGCTGATGGCGTAGGTGTTTATATATTATTTTCTTCAAATTGACCGATCCCTTTCCTGAAAAAGATTCCCATCGACTTAGGGTATAGATTGGAGGAACTCATATTTTGTTAGGGAATTAATTTTTCTCTGACTCTGGATTTGAAATGCTGGCTTTTGATTTTGTGAAGCTAGTTTTGTGTTATTCCAGCAAAGAATTCCATCAGTTACTTGTTATGTTTATTATGGTTTTGGCGAAGTTAGTCATGATCTTCTGTAACTCGTGAGTTAATCGCTAAATCACAATTTGGGTGTTTACTTTTGAATTACACAAGTATCCAACTTTTATAGGACTTAGTGAGAATACTTGATTTTTCTGATGAAAGACATAGATCTAGCAAATATAAACTAACGATCTGGTTGGCTACATAATCTTGACTTATATGCCGTTCTAATTTTGTGGCTAATGCTTTATATATGTGGCCTTGCCAACTTGGAGCTAATGAGCTTTATAGAATGTTAAAGTGGTTGGTATTTGTATGCAAGTAGAAGAGTGATGGTTTAGCAGTTTAAAATTCTTGAAAGATCCATTTCTTAACAAAAATCAAGAGTGGCTAATGCACTTGTTTCGGTTGGTGCCTTGGCATGTAAGCTGTTGCTAGACATGGTAAACCTTGTTCCTGGAAATGCATTTTCTGTCATACTGCATGAGTATATGTAAATGACCACTCTATCTTCTTGCAAGATATTGAATGCATCTGTTTACTGATGTGCAATATGCTTTATGCTTCTTTATTCTTGTCCCGTGTTTTTAGTAAGTGTTATTTGCTTGAGTTCATGAAGTTTTATCATCTGTTACTACAGGTTTTTAAGCAACAGACTGCATAATGCCGTGCAGTATCAAACTCTTTCTCCGAAGGATCTTGCAAAGTCTGTTCTACATGAAGGCGGGTGGTCTAATATTCTGGTGCTTTAACTTCCTCTAATTTGTTTTGAAATTTTCCTTTTATATTTTATAATTTTTGCATTTCAATTAGAGAGCCAATTTACATTTTTCTTGATGCTCCTGTCATGCATTTTCTCATACTGTGTCTTATCTTTTGTTTAGTGCTCAAGGAAAGAAACTCAGCATTCTGTTGATTTAGCAATTGTCTTTGTTGGCACAGAGGTTAGAGTTGTTCAAATGTTACTCCTATGAATAAATTCATTTTTGTATTTTGAAATAGAAGAGTTGACATTTATTCTTTCTTAACCCCTCACCTAAGCTGACAAGGAAACAAAATTTCTTATGATATTGATATTTCTCTAAATGATATCTCCTCCACATGAGCGTGAAGCTGTTATATTGTGATTTCAATCTCTAAGGCTTTGACTCTCAGATGTGATAATAAGTTTCTTTTCTTTGGGCTGAAAAGAACACTATAAAATGTGTGAATGTAATGAAGGAACATTAATTTTTTATTCAATTAAGTTATTGTTACATAACTTTCTACACTATTTCAGATATTATATAACTTTATGTACCATTGTTAAATAACTTTGCACACTGTTTTGGATATTATATAACTTTGTGTACTGTTCTCTTATAGTTGATTTCCACTTGTCATTTTTCCTTGTTTATAGTTGCAATCATCCAGTATTACTGGAAATGGGCGTGTGGATCCAGCTCTTCTGGACTTGCTTAAGGTATGTAGTTTCACATTTGATCCTTTCTAACTACTTCCTCTCTGGTTATTGATTTCAAGATTCTAATTTTTTCTCAAGCTATATGGCTTCCTGAAATTTTCATGCTTTTTGTGAACAGGTCTCTTTTACGAGTTCTAATGTTTCCATGGCCTTCCCATATATTGACGCATCAGGAAAGGATACAATTGAAAATTTGATAGTTTCAGAGTTCAAAGAATCATGTGGGAATGATTTAGGCATCAATAAGGGTTCTCTCCTGGGGCTGTGCACTATGAAGGAAGAAACAATTAGGGGATTTTCAATCCAACACTCCGTAGATGTATTTTAATTTTTTTAATTTAACAGAGTATTCAGTTAATGTATAAGAAGTCTTATTGTTATTTCACCTTTAATATTATCAGGAATATTTGACTTCAAGAATGCAAATAAAGTCAAAAGGGCCGGCAGAATTGGTTGTCATCTGTCATAAAAGCTCTCATGCACCAAGGCCACTTGATGAAACATTTTCTGAAAGTATGATAAGTTAATCTACTTAGGTTTTGTCTAATTGATTTGTATAAACTACGTAGGTTGTTATATCTCATAATCATTGTGTTTTCTCATTTAATTGATTTATATAGTTCGTGCCTAAAATTATTTGTGTGTATGCCCAATTGATTGGTTCTACTACCTAATTTGTACATTGTTTTTCATCTAATGTAGGCAAGTCACTCTATAAGATTATGACTTCGCTGGAGCAAATGGGTGCAAAATATGAAGTTCTATACGTTTCAGATCCCTTCAATTCAATTCGCACTTCATCGTATGGAAATTTGGGAAGGTTTCTTGCTGAAGGAGATGGATCCAATAAATCTGTCAGTTCAACTTGTGATGAAGTTTGCCAAATAAAAGCCTCTCTTCTTGAAGGTCTTCTAGTTGTAAGTCAATAACATGTTCATATGATATGCAGTTTTTTTATGCATATTTGATTTTAGGTTGTTAACTTCAACGTAATGACCCTAATTGAGACCCATTATGGATAGGTTAAAAATTGATATTTCGGCTTATAAGCACCAAAAGGATTTCCTCTTGCATATTTATGCATTAACAATTTGTAACTAAGAAGGCATTTATTTGTGACTATCCTTGTCGCCAACAAGGGGATTAGAGGGGATGATTTCTATTGATGGCGTGATTCTTGAGGTCACCTAGTTAGGGAATTTATTTTTGATCCGTAGAAAAAATTTCCTAAACTGTAGTGACTGTCAAAACCACAATTTAATCTTATCTTATGTTGCAAAGTTATGGTTTAGTTCCGAGGCTTTTAAGCACTTGACTATTTTATATTTACAAACTGGTTTTTTGAGTTCTCGTCCCACGTCTGATTAATGTTCACTTCCCTTATTTTCCCTATGATAACAAGTCTTTGATTTGTTTTGGACACGACCAAAGTCGTGGTGAGAATTTGTTTTAGAATTTTGAGGGTTGTCCGTGATATATGCTTTGTGATGATTTAGTGTGAATTCACGACCAAAGCTAGAAATTTCGCAGTTGGAAAATATAAAATTATTCTTTAATAACATTCGTGATATACAAATATTATATGTGGGGAAATAGAATTCACAACATGACACTCATTTTGAGAGTGGTATTTGATTTCTTCGGTGTGATTTTTCTTCTGTTTTTTCAATTTTTTGCAGGGTATTGTATTGCTTATAATCCTATTATCTGGTCTTTGCTGCATGATGGGCATCGACACACCCACAAGATTTGAGACGCCCCAAGATTCTTGATGTTCCTTCTTTGGTTCCATGAAACATAATATCCATTTGTTGTACGTTGTTCAGGTGGATCTTTATGGGAGAATGTGAGTATTAAGTTGATGTAGAGTCACGGTTGTTAAAGATGTAATTTAATAAATTTGGAATACATTTTTTGCACTCATGACAGATGACATGGTATTGATAGTAATGGTATTATCTTTTCACATTTTTCATCATGCCTTGGCTCTACTTTACGAGTCAGCCTCTAGCTATCAGCATCCTTATTTGCAGGAGAGCAATTGAGTGTTCTGATCTGGTCCCATCGAAGCTATCGTTCATTTGTTCATGAAAATCTCTCTCTGCAGGGATTACTTCTATTGTTATGTGCTCTTCTACTCGCGGAAGAAATGGTTTGACCTTTTCTAGTTACTGGATTTGCTTTCATATTAGTGTTTTTGTTTCCGGAGGTCGATGAATGGCGTACTGTTTGGATTGATTGCTATGATGATTCTTGCATTGTGTAATGAAGATTGTTTTATGCGGATTTATCTGCAATTATCGATCAATATGTTGTGTGGCAATTTTCCTCGTCTAATTGCATTCCATAATTCATCTGTTGCTGGCTTACGCATGTTGTAGTCGACTCCTATCTCCGAGTGTCCTAGCTAGCACTAGGGGTGGGCACATCCGACCACCAAGGATCCTCTCGACGCTTATGTATCATGTAGATCTCCTCGACCACTCCCTCTTCTCAAGCTAGATTTTAGGGTGATTTGAATATCCTATGCAATAACCATTTAGGCACGATTATACTTTATTTGGACTACAAAGAGAAGCCATGGCTAATGTATCGTATTAATGCGCAAGCATTTGCCATAAATTTGTTGGCGCACCATTGGACTGTCGGTTCATTTTGATCTCCTAATGTGGTTGCTACAAGTGTTGATGCCAAGCCAACGGTTCTGGTCGAAGGAAGGGTACAGAGAGTTGTGACAAAAGAGAAGCCTATATATATTCTAATATTTAATGGTACAGCTCATGGGCTTTCTAGACTCGCTTTTTCCAAACTGATAACTGTTGCAGAGCAAAGGAATTGGAGCGTCATTTCAACTTGGTTGCGGCTAAATACGCGAGACTCGGTGCGCTCCTTCTTCCATGGCGTACTGTTCGCTCTGGCTTTCTTTGGAGGACATTGGTTTTGTTTATTGTTTCTGAATTGGCTTAGTTTTTTTTTTTTTTTTTTGGTTCCGAAGAATTACGAAGAGAGAGCCCCGACGGTGGCGGTGGAGGGGTGGCTTGCGATACTTGTGTTGTGGATGATGCTTTGTGATTCACTGACGGATCGAATATGTACATGGATTCGTGATTACAATTTACATGTATTATAGATGATGCTTTGTGATTCGCTGAGCGATCGAGTACGTACATGGTTTCGTGATTACGATAGGCTTCAGTATTTTGCTGTCGTACTCATTTACATTCAGGTGAAACTTCTTTCTCTCTTTTTCCCTCTTTTCTTTCTATGCGTATTCAATTCCTCCTCTCTGTCATTGAATTCCATATTCTTTGATTTCTTTGGCTTCTTTTTTACTATATCTCTAATTTTGATTTTTGAAAATTACGACAACAAAAAAGATTGGTTGTGCATTGATTGGTTCGGTTGGGGCATTGTTCAACGGGGTTCTGTTGATAGATTTGGCGATCGCATTGTTCGCTTTGGTGGCCATAGAGAGCAGCAGCCAGAGTTTAGGACGCACTTATGCTGTTCTTCTTGGCTGTGCGATCTTGCTCGACATCTCATGGTTCACTCTCTTTAGCTATGAGATTTGGTATGCATCTTCTCCCCTGTCTCTCATGAGCAAGTACATACTGATGTTGTCCTCTAGTTGTTTCATTTGGTTGCTTTGATTATACAATATTCACGGAACACTCGTCCTTGATTAGCTTTTTAATTTGACCGATAACGTTACTGCCTCAGAAGACTGCTCGATACTCGATAGTAATCTTTGTTTAGGGAAAACTGCAATTGAGTTATTATTTTTATCTTTGATACTGCTTGTCAAATAATTGCGTTTTCGGTGGATTTTTTTTTTTAGGTGGGAGTATGAACTTTACCATTTATTCGCATCATAAAGCCTTAATCTAGCCTAGTTGGGGTCTATTTGGGATGCTGTTTGGAAATGTTGTACTGTCTTAATTGCCAGAGGAATGTCACTCTAAGTTGTGTTTTCTTTGCCAATGGTTTTAAGTAGAATATGGCTAATGAATCAAGTTTTTTCGTTTATTCTTCACTGATGACTTTAATTAGAATATGGTCGATGAATAAAGTGTTTTCATGTAGCCATCTAAAGAGTGTTTTCTCATCTCATCATCTACTTATAAACATGACAGCTTCTAAAATGTCTTATCCATAGTAATCTTAACTTTCAATCTTTTATCGAAGTTATTTAGGCAGTGATCAATTGCTTCGACAGTTAGTATCTTCAAGGTTAAAAGTGAAAACTCGGGAAATCCATGCTATCTAGCTATAATGGCTATCTTGAAGTACACTGTAATTTCTTAGTAGTTGATGAGTTTTGTGTAGATGTAACATATTTTTGTGCGGCTATGTCATCATAATCTTACTTGGATATGATGCTTTCTGTATTTTATGTTCACATCTTGGTTGAAAAAGAATCAATAGAAAAAGAAAGAAAATTGCCTAGTGACAATGGAATTTCATTTCATGTCCAGGAATATTTCCTCAAAGTTCTATGGGCGATTTGTAATATTCTCCGTGAGGGTCACGCTTGTAATGCAGATAATTGGGTGTTCAGTAAGGTTACTATCCTCACTGTTTTGGATTCAGATTTATAGGCTGGGAGTTTCCAATGTGGAAACTACAGTTCCGAGAGAGGCAGATTTTGACTTCAGAAATAGTTTTCTAAGTCCTCGAGCACATGTTGTTAGACAAACCTCAGGATCTGATGATGTGATCGGGGGTTCTATCTACAATCCAGTGTATTACTCATCTCTGTTTGAAGATGGTCGAGCTGATAGAAGTCCATCTGAGGTAGGGTATTCTTTATCTCCTACTGTACCAAGATAATGTTGATGCTCATTTCTGACTTAAAATACACCATCTTGCTGTCGTTTTGAGTGCATTTTCACAACCCATCCCATGTTGATCTTTTTCAAAATGAAATGTTTTCAGGTATTATGCAGTTAATATATATATGGTAATTGAGAAGATAGTTTACAGTGATTATTTTTTGGTAACTGAGAAAATAGAGTGACTGAGAAAGTAGATTGCAGGGAGAACCTAATCATTCTAGTAGCTAATGTAAGTTATTAAGTGAATCTGCTTTTAGCTTAAAAGCGCTATTCTCTCAAGGTTGATGTAATCTACAGGTTGTCTCATGCGCCATACTTTTTCTCGATATCTTTGAAGAATTATTGACAAGAAAAGTTGCTTCATACTTAATTTTAAATAGATCACTAACCATACTTCATTTTGGCGATAGTTACTCAAATTAATCTACGGAAGATTCATGACTTACAATTTTTTTAATGGGTGTTCAATGGAAAATATGAAATTATTTGCTTTTCGTCTTGAAAGATGTTTCATCATGTTTTATTGTAACTTTCCTCCTGATATTATCATTTTATCTTTGTATATGGATGTGCCAACAATTATTTACTAATTGATATCGATATGCATGTGGTTTACAGATTCCCAGTTTAGGTATTGGCGAAAATTTCTCTACTTTTACAAAGAATCATGCTAAAGACGCCAAAGTATGATCTTTTATGACAGATGTGAGTATATGTAAATTGAGTATTTTGCTAATGTATTGCGTTTTTGGTGCCTCTCCTGTTAATGCCACGGATTTCTTAGACTGAATATTTGTCTTTTTATTTTAACATTTATAGAAGGTGTAGATTAGATTTGATTTAAATACTGTACTGACACTATGCATATTGATTAGGTTTTTCTTTTAGAATCACGAAGAACTACTTGCCATAAATAGAACTTTTTCCTGGTTTAAAGTTCTAAAGAATTTGTGTTCTCTCAATTAAGCTGATTTCATCTTCTCTTCTGATTCAATTATGCGAATACTCTCTGGTAAAAAGACAACATTTTGAAATTCCGTGTAGGATTGTGTGCGCTCCACATGATTATTATAAACAAGAAGATCAAAAAGGGGATGGTGGATTGAATTCATGAAGTCAATGAAGGATTGCAAAGGAAGAACTTAATGGTTAGTTTGCAGCTGTTGAAAGGATGTTAGATGTGTCAGACATGTTTCTCAGGACTAGAAGGTGAAGTCAGCTGTCTTAATATTGAGGGGACCAGTTTTTGCATGATGGAATCCGGGAATGGCATTCCCTTCCAACTCACTCTGTACATTCTCCTTCTTAAGACCAAGCATTTCTTGTCAAAAAATTAGAAAGGTGAAAAAGAAATGAGAAAATGAATCTTTTTGGCAGCATTTTTGGTCCAATTTCTTCATAGATTGTACTCTTTTAAATTCTTGCGTTGTGTTTTTTTTTTTTTGAGGAGGCTGGCAGTGTAGATCATTTTTGCATGTGTTTCTTTTTTTTTTTTTTGCAATGTTTATATGCGCGTTCTTGTTCATTTGTGATTGCTCTTGATTTCAGTATTTATCCTTTTAACTTTATGAAAATAGTATGCATGAGAATCGATTCTCTGTTAGTTTCTTGTGCTGTGTGCTATGTGTAGGAGCTGAATTATAACAAATGTAGGTTGAATATCAGCTATAAAAAAGCAGGCAGAAAACTTCTGACTTTTTACAGTAGGGTAATATCTCCAATTTTACCTTTATTTCCATATTTTGTGCGATCATAGTATGCAGTGTAGAGCAGTCAGCTTTGTACACACTTCATTACTCAAATATGTCTCTCTTTTTGGTGTCTGCTGTATGATCCTGCGTTCAAATATCACAACTGTTAGCATGCTAGCTTGGCTTAGCGTATTTCAACCATTTTGTTCTATTTTTGACTCTCTGAACCGTGGAATAGTTTGCTTCATATTTCTTAGTCAATTACATATTCAAAATGAACCCTTGTCCTCCTGCGTGACTTCCATAGCACCCACTTTCCGTCGGAGATGAAGGATGGAAGCCGGCGAGTGTTTGACTACTCTACAAATGCAAGAGTTGAGATTGAAATCTAAGTCTGAGCCTTCCTGGATTTACCCAGGTCAGGTTCTTGGCGATAATGCCGTGGCACTGGCACCACACTGACTGTTGGTGGCAGTGTGTGGTGCCAGTGGTGGCTAAAGAGGAAATTGAGCAAGTCATTGAAGAAAAGTAATAAAAGAGGATTGAAAGATAATAGCTGTGAGCTAATTATTCGCTTGTTTTGTACAAATTTGACTCTTTACTCCAATATGTCTAGTACCACATAAACACTTGACAGAATGAGGGGCCGTTCAATTTAGATCGGCCCTCTGTTCTAGGTGTAAATTCAGAACTGGGATGATCGGTCTTTTACCAGAGTTTGATTTGTTATATTTTAGATAATTTAATATTTTTGTTGTTAGGATTTTGAGTTAAAGAATTGTGTCAAATTAACCTCGTACTCAAATTGATTTTTACATATTGTCTTTGTACGCCTTCCCCTAATTTCGACTTCCACCCAAACTAGCCTATCCTTGAAAAGCTTTCATTGACCAATTGGGTAGATCAAGAAAACAGGCCTATCTAAGCCATTTCTACAGCCTGAAAAGGGCGACTCTTTTTCGAATTTGCTTGTCGTTTTCACTTTCGCCTTCACAACTCTCTGCAACATCTCCTCCTCTCTCGATCGCCCCTCTTATTCCTCCTAGTTCTCCGTTTTTGATTCAAATTGGCGCCTCTTCTGCTCCCGATTGTAATGTTTGTACTTCTCTTCGTTGCTTTTTAAGACTTCTGCGCTCTGATGTGTTTTCGATTTTTGTTGTTTTTGTGATTAATTCTATGGTGAAGTTTGGAACGCGATTGAGAATACGGAATTCTTCATTGAGCTAAATTTCAATACCTTTTCTTTAGTTTTGTTCGTTAACTCGGGGTCAAATAGTGAGTTATCCTTCTTGTTTATCTGAAAACGATTTACTCGTCGTCGATCTCAGCTCTTGTACTTAAATTTCAATTCCTTTTCTTTAGTTTTGTTCGTTAACTCCGGGTCAAATAGTGAGTTATCCTTCTTGTTTATCTGAAAACGATTTACTCGTCGTCGATCTCAGCTCTTGTACGGGCTTGTTTAGTTGTGCTACAGTGATTGCTTCTTTGACTCTCTGATTTCTAGGTAAGGAAACCAATCTTCTCTTTCGCGCGTTGTTCTTTTCTGCAATCTCCATGTGCGGTTTGGAAAGAAGACTATATTTGAAGTTTTTATCATTATTTAGCAATCCGATCCTCATTTAGTTCATCTATGTTCATTTGGTCTGTCTCTTAATATCTTGCGATCTCCGATTATTTTTAGTGCTTCGTATAGAAATCAGACAGCTTTATGTCCGATTAACATAACAGTCTTTTTGGAGCAGGTGGGTTTTATTAACCAAATTGTTCCTCTTTCATGGTGAAGAATATTTGATATTAATCTTTTTAATGATAAGTTTAACGTGATTGTTAGAACTATTTTTGAGGTAGGTTGGCAGAGTTTTTATATCTTAAATTTTACAAAGCTATAAGCTCGATATGATGTGAAGACTTGTTTGAATTTGGGCATTTCTTTTCCTTTAGTTCCTTTTTTCCTTGATTTTTTGGAAGTATATTAAACAGTATTTCTTGGTTTTTATAGTAAAGAGGCGGAAGCTGACGGAAGAAGCAATGGCTGCAAGGTACTGGTGCCACAGATGTTCTCAGATCGTCATTCCAGTCCTAGAAGCCGAGATAAAATGTCCCGTTTGCGAAGGTGGCTTTGTGGAAGAGATAAGTAGCAGCAGCATCAGGGAAACCAATGACCATCCGGAGTCTGATTTTGGATCTGAACGAGCCCTATCCTTGTGGGCACCAATCTTTCTCGGCATGATGAATAATCCACGCCATCGCCGCCGCAGAGTTAGGCAATTACCAGTGGATGCGGATGACCATGTGAGTGATCACGATGATGATGATTATGGTATTGATGGACGCAATGCAGCTTGGACAAGTGAATTAACCACAGAATTAGAGTCCACGATCAGGAGGAGGAGAAGTTCAGCATCTATTCTACAAATGCTTCATGGCATGCTAGATGGAATGACATCCAGATTAGAGAACATAGAGAGCGAATTGAATACTGGAAGAGAGGGATATGCTGTCCGCAATGAAACACAAACTGGATCTCTAGGTGATTATTTCGTTGGACCTGGTTTGGATTTGTTATTGCAACATTTAGCAGAGAATGATCCCAATAGATATGGAACTCCACCGGCACAAAAGGAAGCCGTAGCTGCACTGCCCACAGTTATAATCAAGGAGGACTTGAAGTGTTGTGTTTGTTTGGATGATTTTGAGAGAGGGATTGAAGTGAAGGAGATGCCTTGTAAGCATAAGTTTCACTCTGGATGTATAATGCCGTGGTTGGATCTTCATAGTTCTTGTCCAGTTTGTAGGTATCAGTTGCCAGCTGAGGAAATAAAGCATGGAGGGCAAAGGGAAAGTGAGAGTGAGAGTTACAGAGCTAATTCCCAAAGACGTTCTGGTGAAGAAGAGTCGAACCGTAATGGGAGAGTTTCACCTGGTAGAAGATTTTCCTTTCCATGGTCATTCACTGGTTTATTTTCTTCATCTGGGTCTCAATCTAGTAGTGGAAATGGAAGTAGAGCTGCAAGTGGTTCTCAATCAGATGACAACTAGAACTGTAAGGTTTTCCTTCCATACAAGGTGGTCATGGTACATGTTTCGAGAATTTCATGTTGTGCAATAGTCTCTCTCTCTCTCTCAATATCACTGAATCAGGGATCTTTGATGACCCCCTTTGGCGTTGTTGTCATGTAGATACTTTCTCTGGTATTGCTATTTCACCTACATTCAATGTGCATAATCCCTTGCTCCAGCAATTTTCACCTTAGGTTTCTCAAATGCATTTAGTTTTAAGAGACTCTGAAGATTTCATAATGTCAATGGTGTGTTCGTTTTTGGTTGGCTTCATTGAAATCAATTATCAACACTAAAAGTGGTGTAGCCACAGAGTCCACACCAAAAGTTTAGGTTTTTACGAATTACTTCTAGTATTTTGTTACCTTATTTTTAGTTTATATAGTTTCTTTTTACGTTTTAGGAATATTTCTCTGTCTTTTATCTTAGAAGTTTATTTAGTTTCCTTTTACGTTTTAAGGATATTTCCCTTTGATTTAGCTTTCATTTATGTTTTGATTCTATGGGTATTTAATCTTCTTTCGTTGGTTTTAGATGACAGAATTTTTTGAATCAAAGAATAGTTTCTAAAGGTTTTATCTGCACATCTTTTGTTCTTTCTGTCATTGCGTTTACATCAGTTGATATCAGAGTCGAAACGTTTCTTCATCATGCTTCCAAGAAGAGCACGACAAGAAGTCGTCTGTGATGCCACGGTGGATGATGCTTACAGACGTGACGAGATTGCACAACTGCACAAGCAAGTCAAGATGTTGACACAACAACTTGGCGGTTTGCTGCAACAACCTTACCAACCCGTCAATCAACTATGTTTCCATGCCGACGAGGAGAATCCGTTCGCCCCGATGGTGGACGACACGGTCGAACTCCGAGGCCGAGGTCGAGCTGTTAATCCCGACACCAACTAGATGTGAGACCAAGGGTTCAAAATGGACATACCCAAGTTCCATGGCGGCGCACAAGTGAAAGATTTCCTTGATTGGATCTTTGCGGTCGAATAAATCTAGGAATTTAAAGAAGTCCCGGAAAATAAAAAATTATCTCTCGTAGCCACGCGATTCTGCGGACGTGCGGCGACTTGGTGGCGACAGAAAAAAGTGACTTCATCGTGATAGGGCAAGTCCAAAATCGAGTTGTGGGACAAGTTTAAGAAGCAAATGCGGAAAGCATTCCTTCCGTACAATTACGCGAGGACCATGTACCAAAACCTGCAGAATTTGGGCTAAGGTATGAAATTCGTGACGGATTATACCACGGACTTCTATAAGTTTGTGACAAGGATCGATCTAATGGAGACGGACGATTAGCTAGTCTCGCGGTATGTCGGTGGACTTTGGCAGCCGATCCAAGACATCCTCAACATGTTCGACCTCGCCAACGTGTCTGAGGCGCATCAGCGTGCTCTATAGGCTGAAAAACAACAATCCCGACGTACTTTCGAGCCAACTGATACAACCAACATGCTGCCACGGAGTCTTCCCCACTCACCCGCGAAGTCGTCGACCCTGCAATATGTGATCCCCTCTCAGCAATCACCCATGCGTACCAGTGGAGGCTTCCGTTGTTTCGGTTGTGGCGAGACAGGTCATCGACAAGCCAACTGCCCGAAAAATTCGTGACCATGGGTGTTCACCGAATAATGCCTTGTCGAAGACTTGGGCGACCCGATTTATGACAACATCGAGGATCCTGATCCTGAGGATGTGAACTTAGAACTCATTACCGGCGATACAGGTCAATCTTTGGTGGTGCGTCACACCCTGCTAGCTCCACAAGTTCGCGACGAAACGTGGCTGCGGAATAATATTTTTCAATCGACCTGTACTATCGCTGGCAAAGTGCGCAAATTCGTCATCAACTCCGGAAGTTGTGAGAAGTGGTTACTAAATTGGGTTTCATACCTGAGAAGCACCCGAAGCCATACAAGTTATCGTGGTTACAAACCGGAACAGACGTCACGGTTTCCCAACAGGCCCTGACAAGTTTTTCCATCAGGTCCATTTACAAGGACCAAGTTATGTGTGACGTGGTGGGTATGGATGTCTGCCACTTATTGCTCTGTCAGTCATGGCAATACGAACCGTGGCTCGAGTCATGATGGACACACCAATGCCTATAGCTTTATGTTCGGAGGTAAGAAGATTGTGCTTCTGCCGTCCAACTAGATTAAAATCGGGTCCCACCACACTAACACCAACCTCCTTAGCCGAGCAGCATTCGAGGCAGAGATCACACAAATCGGAGTTGTCTTCATTCTAATCGGCAAGCGGGTGACCCCTAGCCCCGATGTTCCAGCGTCAGTCCAATTTTTGATCACTGAGTTTGACGATGTTTTCCTGGCAGATCTCTCCATTGGTTTGCCGTCACTGTGGGATATTCAACATCAAATTGAGTTGGTGCCCGAGTCCACTTTACCTAACCGCGCACATTACCGCACGAGTCCAACCGAACATGAAAAACTTCGTCAGCAAGTCGAAGAGCTCCTGGCACGTGGACACATTCGTGAGTCTTAGTCTGTGCGCAGTACCGGCCCTCCTCACTCCAAAGAAGGATGGAACATGACGTATGTGTAGACAGCTGTGCGATCAATAAAATCACGGCTTGATACCGCTTTTTGATTCCACGCCTTGATGACCTCCTCGACCAGTTAAGTGGCGTGTGCGTGTTCAACAAGTTGGATATGAGGAGTGGTTATGATCAAATTCTCATCTGCCCCGACGACGAGTGGAAAACCACATTCAAGATTCGCAAAGGGTTATATGAATGGTTGGTCATGTCATTCGGGTTATCGAACGCATCAAGCACCTTCATGCGCGTTATGAATCAAGTCTTGCATCCTTTTATCGGTAAATCTGCTGTCGTTTATTTTGATGATGTCCTTATCTATAGTGTTAACCCTGAGGACCATCTGAGACATCTCCGAGAAGTCCTGTCTGTTTTTCGTAGCCATGCGTTTTATGCCGCCATGCACAAATGTGTGTTCCTCACTAACAACGTTGTATTTTTGGAGTACATTGTTTCTTCCAAAGGGCTTTCTGTAGACAGTTCAAAGATCAAAGTTGTGCCTAACTGGTCGCAACCATCCACGGTCACTGAGGTCCGTAGCTTTCATGGCCTCACGTCCTTTTATAGTCGGTTTATTCCGCATTTCAGTAGTATCATGGCACCCATCACAGACTGCATCACAACAAGGCGTTTTCATTGGACTCCGCAAGCCCACGAGTCCTTCCGACTGATTAAACAGAAGTTGACCACGATACTGATTCTAGTTTTCCCTGATTTTACCCGCCCGTTTGAGCTTCATTGCAATGCGTCAAAGGTCGGTATAGGCGTTGTCCTGAGTTATAATGGTCAACCAATAGCATATTTCAGTCAAAAGCTCAATGGTCAAATTACGCTACAACACATACGACGTCAAGTTCTATGCGATTGTCCAAGCTATCCGACATTGGCGTCTCTACCTGTTTCAAAAAGAATTCATTCTCTACATCGACCATTATGCTCTCAAACATCTCGGAACACAAAATAAAGTATTCACTCGGCATGCTCCATAGGTTGATTTTCTTCAACAGTTCACTTTTTTGATCAACCACAAGGTTGGTATCTTGAACAAAGTTGCAGATGCTTTGAGTCGATGACATACTTTACTTACGCATGCCCGCGTTACGGTTGTGTATTTTGATTCCTTACTTGACTTGTACTTTTCCGATCCATTTTTCTCCACAGTGATCCAACGCATTCAAGAGAACGGGTACTTTAACAACTATTTCTGGGTTGACGGCTTCCTGTTTAAAGGTATTCAATTATGTATTCCGCTTGGTAGTCTCTGGCAATTGATTATTTAAGAACTTCATAACGAAGGTCATGTCGATCATGATTGTACGTTGAAGTTAATAATTGCTAGTTATTTCTGGCCGACACTCCGCAAAGAGATATACACGTTCGTGGATCGTTGTCGTACATGTCACGTGAGCAAAGGGAAAACGACTAACGCTGGTCTATATATGCCTCTTCCAATTCGGACTCAACCATGGGTAGATCTAAGTATGGACTTCATTCTCGGCCTTCCTCGTACCCAGCGTGACCATGACTCGATTTTCGTAGTAGTCGACTGTTTTTTCAAAATGGTTCATTTCATTCCATGTAAGAAGGCAACCGATGTGGTTAATGTGGCGGCTTTGTTCTTTCGCGAAGTGTATCGTTTGCACAATCTTCCGACTTTCATTGTTTCTGATCATGAGTCTCATGACGCTCACTTCTTGAGTCATTTCTGGCGAAGTTTGTGTCATTTGATAAATACGCACCTGGATTTGAGTACCGCCTATCACCCCCAAACAGATGGCCAGACTGAGGTCGTCAATCGTTCCCTGGGAGATTTATTACGTTGTTTGGTGGGTGATTCGATAAATCATGGGACCAAAAGCTTTGTTAAGCCAAATTTGCTCACAATCATGTTGTTAATCGAATCACCGGGTTTAGCCCTTTTCATGTGATCTACGACACCCGGCCGCGTTGTCTTCTCGACCTCACCCTAGTGCCTGACTCAAGTTGCATCCACGGTACAGTCGCCGACTTCGTCGACAAACTCCAACGGATCCTCCGGACCACTTACGAACATTTGAAAACTACCACCGCGAAGTACAAGCACGATGTTGATGCTAAGCACCGTCTTCTCGAGTTCACTGTGGGAGATGACCAAAGACCGCGTTCCAGCACATGACTATAACAAGCTATCCCCGAAGAAGATTGGCCCTCTTGAGGTTATATCCAAGATTAATCCCAACGCTTATCGCCTAAAGCTACTACCTCACATTTGCTTATGATGTTTTCAATGTGAAGCATCTCGTTCCTTTTCGTGGTGACAACCCTGACATTGCCACTACAACAAATTCGGGGACGAATTTTCTTCAGCCAGGGAAGAATGGTGCAGTCTCGGAGTCTACACCAAAAGTTTAGGCTTTTACATATTACTTCTAATATTTTATTTCCTTACTTTTTGTTTATTTGGTTTTCTTTTACGTTTTAGGAATATTTCTCTTTCATTTATCTTAGAAATTTATTGATTTAGCTTCCTTTTATATTTTGATTCTATGGGTATTTAATCCCATTTCGTTGCTTTTAGATATAATTTTTTGAATATAAGAATAGTTTTCAAAAGTTTTATCTGTACATCTTTTGTCTGAATCAGGGATCTTTGATGACCCCCTTTGGCGTAGTTGTCATGTAGGTACTTTCTCTGGTATTTGCTATTTCACCTACATTCAATGTGCATAATCCCTTGCTCCAGCAATTTTCACCTTAGTTTTCTCAAATGCATTTAGTTTTAAGAGACTCGAAGATTTCATAATGTCAATGGTGTGTTTTCGTTTTTGGTTGGCCTCATTGAAATCAATTATCAACACTAAAAGCCTGGTAAGTTGAAGTAGAGCTACGTGACTGACTGTTTCCCTGATTCGAATTACTGCAATCCAAAAGAAAGAAGGGAAAAAGCACAATCTACGGGATCTAGCCTTTTAGGCCAGTGACCAAAGTCACGGTTCAACAAGAACAATAATTGAAGAGGAAATGCCATAGAATAAGGTGAGGCAGAAAGGATGGGCGTAACAGATGAGATGACAGTCTTTTTCAATGAATTGAGGCGTTGTGGCCACGTGAAGGGGTGGGGGGTCTTTCTTTCAATAATTCCAATCATGATATACTTGTTTACAACTTTATGTTTTTCCCCTTTTTAATTATTCGTCTTACCCATTATCTACTACTACAATTCTATGAAATCAGAAATCTGATTCACTTTTGCAAAAGCTGTCGCAGCCATATTTATTCGATAATAAGAATAGATCTGAAAGATGACTGACCGAAGCAGACATGTGGTGGTCATCATATGCCATGCAAATTTCAAGTCCATTGGAACTCGAGTATGAAAATGGGTAGTCTCAAGTTAGATTCGCGACAACGAGTGCTTTTCAATGAATGCCCATTTAGAAATTTTAGGGGAAAAGGCAGATAAGGAAATCAACAGAGAAATGTACCACTGTCTACCTACTGCCCATCCTAAGCTCATCAACCCACTAGGGGGCCAACCTCTTCCTATCAAAAGCTTATATTTCTACACTTTTATTGGGTTAACGGTTCATATCTCAAAATGGCAGATACTCCTCTTAAGACTAAAATATGAATCCCTTTAAATACTTCATCCAATCGAATGAGAAGGTCGTCCTGACAAGCCTCATTCTGCAATCAGAGTTTATACAAAGTCCGTGTCCTTGGGATAAAGCAATCTTCATATCATGGCATCACAACAGAAAGAAAGGAACAAACAAATTGCAGCAAAACCACCCAACAGATATTAGCAAGATTCCTGTCAAGTACATCTTCATAATTGCTAATATGTAAGTCTCTCGGTTCCAAAAGGGAAAATAAACAGTTCTGAAAAATGTCCAAAACCTTTAGACCCTTGATTAAAAACAAGAGCAACCAATAGGCTTACATTAAGGATGCAGTGCCAATGCTAATAAATTTGATTGGGGATCAAAACTAAGCAGTTAATACTTTAATATTTTCCATTAAATAAACATTCCACAGGATACTTATCAATCTAGCATAGTGATTAAGCCGCATCGCCGATTCTCTTTATGACTGTATAAATTCAACTGACTACCCTTTTCCAACCTCTGTAGATATATCTGAGCAACGCTTCATAGTTCATCATGGTTGCTTGGTTGTTTTTCGTTCATCAATTGCAATTTATTTTTTAGTTCCTGTAATAATTGGCATTAATAATTTAATGCAGGTCGAATGACACAATCAGCAAAACACAATATTGTACCTGAAGCTTTTCCTCAAGGCATAAAATTGGTGTGGAGAACAGCGCTAGATATCTGTAAGACAGATTTGTTATTCAATGAAAGAGAGAGGGAGGAGTGAGACAGATATTATAGAGAGAGAGGGAGCAAATCTTACTCGCAACGACTTGGTTCATCCACATCAGCAATCTCATTTTTCAGCCCACACTTTAGTTTGACCTGAAGAAGTAATATTTTTAACACAAGTTATCAGGAGAAGCATATTGAGATTGGGTGGATAGTACTAACGCATTGTCTTAATGAACGGAAGAACATGAAAAGAAATAGAAAGATTTGCCAAAATCCACTGACATGCCTTTTTGTAATGATTTGCCCCTTCGAATTTGGTTCTTTGTCCATCATATTGTAGTCAAAGTTTTATAATCACTTATATTTCTGTGTCATAATATAGCGCATTGTTCTAAACCTTAAATGTGCCAATTAAAGGAAGGATTTATCCACAAAAATAAAACATATTAGGTACCATCTCTTCATAGTTCATTTTAAATTTAACCATGGCCCAATCTCTAACAACAAACAGCAGTGGCAGTTCAAAGCCAAAAAATAATACACAAGAAAGTCCTAAAAAATTTGAAAGAAAATTTCTATTTATACTTATTGATGAAATGTGCAGCATGATTCCCCCATCATCAAACACCCTTTCTGTGTATTCAAATGTCTGACGACAGATTATATAATTAAACGATGATTTAGCTCTTATGAAAAAAGGTTTGATCTGACAACTCTATAACAGTCTACATTAGAAATCAGTCCCAAATACTGCTAACTGTTCATAAATAAATTACCTTCAAGCTTCTATCAGGCCCGTTCCAACATTTATCACCGCCTGAAAATATCATGGCTTTGTACGATTCCTCAAATTTTTCCCATTGCCTGTTTAGAACAATAAAGTCTACGATCAACCATTACTATATTGAATTCAAGATTAAATGATAACTCCTTCAGTATCAATCTCACACATCAAGTTTTAAGGTATAAATGTCAGTTAGATAGGGCTCAATGCATAATTATTTCAGTAGTTATTCCGTATTATTCTGTAATTAGCTATTCATTATTTAACTAGGATTAATTTAGGTAATTGCATGCATGGAACAACTGAAAATAAATGCTTCAAATTTTTTTTTTAAAAAAAAATCCCTACCCTAAACGAGTTGTTGAGTGGCCTTCCACCTGGGAAGCTCGTTTATATGGGCACACTTTGTAAACATACCTGGACGAAAAATTTCAATAATGCAAAATCAAACATATGGTTAGAGAAAATATCCTAAACAACATCAAAATTCGAAAACAATGTCAACAAAATTAAACATCTTGAAAAACCCAAAAAAAAAAAAATGCAAGACCAAGGTGAATTTTGTTACTTGTTCTGCTTACTCTCAAGACAGCGATCATATAATGAATAGAATTCCTTCTCTGGACCTGTAAAGAATTTAAATACGAGTCTTTAAAACTTTAAACCAAGTACGCAACACAATTGAAAAATGCCAGAGGTAAAAGCCAACGCATCTTAATCCAGACTAACCGAAGTCATGTTTTAGCTTTTGTGTCAAACTTGATATTCTAGACTGTATTTTGGATAACTTGGCACTGGACTCATCATATTCCTTGCGCACATGATCGGCATCTAAAGAGTCCAAATGGAACAGATAGGCCATTAATCGCATGTAAATCCATTAAATAGAAAGTAATGGACCTTGACATAAATCATCAATTTAAACCTGATTGATTCAACGGAGTCTGAAAAATATTAACAGCTTGCAGAACATCTCGTACAGTTTGTTGTATCTTCTCCAACCAAGTGGGCTTAGAAGTGCTTTCTATGAACCAATGATAAAACAATGAAACATATGTCAAAAATAGATTACTTGAATGACTTGCTAGCTTAACAAATAAAAGAGAGAATCTGTTGTTAACCTGATGAATCTGCTTCTGTATCTGATTCATACTTGTACGTATTGGTGTCATCATCATGATTTTCATCTTTCAGATCTTCTTCTATATCATCCTCTACATCATCATCATATTTGTGCATATCTTCATCAGTCTCTGAAGCATCTCCATCATATTCGTCGTCAAGTCCATCCGCCTGAATTTCATCACTGCCTTCATTATAATTGTTTTTTGAAGTGACAACGTCTTCTGTTTTCTTATTTTCTCCAGTCCAACGAGAAGCAACTAGTCTTCCCAACTCTTCCCTCGATAACTCTTCCATATTCTTAGACGTATCATCATCCTATATGATAATCAAAATTTAATCACTGAAACAAATGACTAGAAAACATAATTTTTAAAGCACATTAAAGTTTATATAATATTTAAATATCATATAACCAGTCCATGCGCCACTTAAGTGATTCCATATCCTATGTAAAGTTAAATGTGATCTGATCAAATATGGAAAAACTAACAAAAAACACTCTTTTATTAAGAATCCAAAATAATTTCAGAATTTTACAAAATCCTTTGTTCAAATGTTAATAGTTTTGCTTCTATAGGTAGTTTATCACTCAATCCAGTCAAGAAGGAACTGATGTTTTTAAGAAATCAGGCAACATCTGTTATAAGAGACCTGCAGGAGAAAAGAATGGCAATATTTTCTCATATGTTGTGAGAAAACACATAAAGCTAATATGTATAAGGAAGGGTGTAACATACCAAAAAAATTATCCCAAATTAAAAGATCAATTATTTTCCTAATCTAATTTAAGGAAACCCTAGATTGCATTCAATAAGTAAATCACCCAATTTTAGTCAAACTAAACCCTAATTTCAGAAATTATTCTGAAATTTCTAACACAAAATCAGAAAATAATTTCCAAACCTATGGATACAAACGTTAAGGAAAATAATTATAATGAAGGAAAGTCCTTCCTAAACTTCATCGACGAATCTGATCAAATTGGAAGTCCAGATTCGTGTCCATCATTTAAGGAAAGAATCGAACAACCCTCTCCCTTACAAATCAAGTCGTTCTGTGAATGAGAAAATCACACAAAATTTCCTCCCATTCTGAAAGTCAGAAAAGAAACCCGAGAGTTACCTCGCCTCACGCCGAAATCGCCGCACTATATCTCCGACCACCGCGAGTTGGCAGACTCCGGCGAACGTCTCTGAGGAGACTGAATCGCAGCCGCAACTCCAAACAATTCCCTCCGACGAAGTCTCCCCCTCGGCCGAAACCGTCTTTGCGTGGACAGACTCTTCTCGGCCTCCGTTGATAACCACTAGCACCGTAAGCTCCTCCCTCTCCCTCGATCTTCATCGCTCTCTCATTCTCGCGCACCCTCTGTCACTCACTCTCACTCACTCTCTCTCGACAGAATAGAAGGCGAAGGAGGAAGAAGGTGTTTGGTTCAGAAATTTTATTCTGAACCGAACCAAACCACCCAACTTATTTTAAGTTGAACTGGTCCAGTAAACTAAACCGGTTCTGACGACCCAAACTGGTCGATTGCCCGAACCAACCTGAACCTGAATTTTGGGGTAATTAAAGGACGCTCAATCGAATCGAAAATTCAGCGATTCGACGTTATTGGTAAGGAGAAATTTTACCTTATCAATTTCAATAATTATTTTTGGGTAAAATAAGAAATTTAAACTTCCCCAATTTTTAGGCAAGGAAGATTAATACAACGCTCGGAAAATACATACGACCCTATTCTCTATTTCTCTCGAAATCCAGGTAAGTAAAACACTAGGTTTTTAACGTTTTGGCCGTTGGCCCTACATCACAAAACGTATATTAAATTATTTTCTTTAAAGCACTTTATTTTGTTTTGTTAATTATATTATTATTTGGACACGCATGTATAGGTATTAACATAGGAATGTAGAAAGATAAAAATGATAGGTCATTATGCATGTGTATGAAATGCATGAAAACGAATGGAATTGACGGAACGCATGAGATGGCTAATGAGAGCCTGAACGCATGGTTTATTGAGATGGCTGATAAAACTTTATGAGGGTAAGAAACCGCTAGTTTTCTGAAAGCCTGAACGCATGGTAAGGATCGGAAAATGAGTTCCATCCAATATGTAACTTTTAAAGCATGAAATTTGGTAATGTATGAAATTAAAGTCACATGCACGTGTTTTAACTTACTGAGTTTTTCTCACGCATTAGTTTTGTGATGTAGGTGAATTTTTATCTGAGGAAGAAATGGCGCTGATCGAGAATTTGCCAGAGACGGGAGAGCATACAGAGGAGGATGTTCTCGTTGGTTCTGAATAAAAGTTTAAAGTCATGATTTTATATCGTTTTAAAATAATATTTTATATTTAGTTGCATGGAATTTTAAAATTTCTATTTGGATAATTTATTTCATTAACTGTTGGATTTTTAGTAAGGATGCTAATTTAAATTTATGAATGAGGTTTTAATTAATGTTTTGTTTAGTATTTAATTTTCTAAACATTTATTGATAGTAATTTAAAGTTTCCGCTTAATAAATTATTTTTGCTATTTTCAATAATTTTGAATTAAGAAAATTAGGGTTTTATAACGATCCAATTTAACCTAATTTACAAATCGATTTGGGAAAAATTTTAGGGTTTCAAATTAGGGAAAATTAAATTTTGGAGTCGTTACAAAGGGTTTCTTTGATGAGAGATAAATTATTTTGAAGAGATTATGGGGCTGTTTTGCGGACAGTCATTCAGAGAGATTTTTTTAGGCTTCACTTTTACAATCAGTCACACTTTATAGATCAAGATATGTAAGATACCTCATTCCTAACTTCTCCAATGGAATCTTTGACTTCAGAATGTAGTACGATTTCAGATTCAGCATGAGACTTATCTTCCTCCTTTGCTGTATCCTATTATAGTACAAATATTCACATTCATGAGAGAAAATATAAATTATAAAAAAGCCACTAGCAACTGTTGAACATTTTGATGAAAGAATTCAACATTATCATATACATGTTCTTTTTTGCTAAGCAATGATGGCTCTGCTCTTGCTGAGTGTTTAGATTCATCTTCGCCAACTAAATCAACAGGGTCCTCCCCCCAATCCTGACAAACAATAATCACTGTTACCACTGTTTAATTTATGCAAGTGTTTGTGTAGCAACCAAAAGTAAAAATAGATAAGCGACGTGTTAGAACTTGACATCACCCAAAAGAGGAGTTCAACAACCTACAACATTTGTCAAAAAGATATTAAAGGGACAAATATGAAAAATATCTACCATACAGAATCAAAGAATATAGCTAACCATGCACGTCCAACATTATCAGCAAAAACGTATAATTATACTTAAATAAGTTTTTATTTGATGAGTAATAACCATTTGAATAAACTAAATTTTGACTTTACAATGAGTTCGAACTCTTGCCCACATACTGCAATCTTAAACCCAATTAACTACATCAATTGGACTCAAATGAATTCTCCAATGAATAAAAGTTGAAATCAATGTTTCTTAATCATTTTTAATTGATCAGAAAATGTTACAAACTTCGCCAAAAAGTTTACTTCAAGCATTGAAATTAAAGATAAACGTACAAATAAATAAAGATAAAAAAACCAACTGAACGTCATCATAAACAGTAAATCAGTCTAACCTGATCCAAAGAAGAATCATCCGAAATCCCACTTTTTTCATATGCAGTTTCTGTTGGCTCATGTCCATTGTCGTAATCGTCTGAAGCTTCATCTCTCTCTTCTACAACTTCCTCTTGAGTTTCAGTTGTTTTTTCACTGGCTTTATCCTGAGCTTCTTTCTTTTCCTTCTCTTCCTCTTGAGTTTCATTTGTTTTCTCACTGGCTTTATCCTGAGCTTCTTTCTTTTCTTTCTCTTCTTTTTCCTTTTGCTGACGTTCTTTCTCTTCTGCCTTTTCAATGCGTTCTTTGTGCTCTGTGAGTGGTAAAAGAATAATATATTTATATTAATCCTTAAGACTTCGAAAACAAGTATATTTGTAAGGAGCCATTATCGTACTGATGAATGAGTATCCACTCCAATTTTGCAGCTGAAACAATAGTATTTTAAACATGAAAAACTTCTCACTCACATGAGGATCCAGCTACAATATGGGATGAAGAATTTGCCATATGTCATATCTTCAAACCAATTCCTAACCAAACACCTATTGAACTTACACAAACAAACAATTCCTAGTTCGGAAACTTATAAACTTGTTTCACAAACATGGGAATTGTGTCGATTGAGCAGAAACCAAGTCGAAATTATCACCACTGTAGCCTCATGAGTATATAAATCATCCTAGATTGCAGTTGATCTAAAGCAATAAGAAGAAAAGGAAATATTTATACAGTGATATTTCAATTATTTTGGAGAATTATAAAACAAGAAGACAAGACTATATACCTCTAAGCTTTTGCACCAGGCCTTTTAATATTTGCTCCTCACTTTTCAACTTTGTAAGTTCCGCCTCATCTTTGGATATAGCTAATTTTGCCTGTTCCACTTCCAATTTCCTTATAGCAACACCCTCTTCATATGTCGCAATCTTTTTCTTCAACTTTTCTCTTGCTACCTTCCCAGCCTCCCAGCATGTATTTTCACATTTCACTTTGCCATCATACTCATCGCTTCCATCGCAGCAGTCTAAAACATTAAGGAAAAAGGGGACTTAAATATGTAAGCTCTATATGATCAAATCTCATCTACGAGTAAACAAAATACATCAATTTAGGAAAATTAGCTATTAGACGAGGCAACAAATCTCGTTTTATTAACTATTGAACCACTTTGTATAACATTTTCCCGTAGTCTGAACCCTAACCCTTTGTTGTACTCTCTCTTCTAAAAAATTTCAACTCCCCCCATACTTAGTTTGAGCAATCCTTTACAAAGCTACATAAGGAAACTCATTAATACTGAACTTTGGGTGGAATAATGAAAGTGCTTAATCCTGGCTTTATCAATCCATCTCCTACTAGTTGGAGAAGCTCAAGGGAGCTTACAAGTTTCCTTCTCCATAAACCCATAGAATCATAAGATGTTTTGACTACAGCAACCATCTGCCTTTGCTGGTGGATAATATAATCAAATAGCCATGATCGGAGTCTTCCAAGTCCAACTTTCATCACTCGGACCAATGTTTTAGAAGGAAAAAAGCAGGACGACTGAAAAAAATACTTGAAAAGATCATGATGCTGCACCATCCAGGAAGAGAACTTACCACATATACCATCATTCACCCTTGAAGAGAACAAGAAAAGAGAAACATGCCCAGCATTTGTACAATAGAATTTGCCACCTGGACATGCGGATGTACCTACAACCACAAAATTTATAATTCAAATTAAAATGAAATATGAAGAAATAAGACAAAATCAATTTATTAGTGAAAGAAGATTTACATTAGAGCACCATAAAAACAAAACATGAAAAAACTGGTCTGTATCTTCCAAACTCAGCAACAAAAGAACATATTTTTCTTACGGAAGACAGATGCAGTCATTGAAATGCTTCAACATGCGATACAGTTGATGAGAAATACTTCTCAACAAATTGAAAGAAAGAGAGAGAGAGATGCCTCTTAATAAAAAGGTAGTGCAATTCTCTGAATAACAATATAGCAACAAAAACAATTAAGATTAAAGACATTTAGTCATGCATCAGCTGATCCTGATGCAACGAAGAATTAACGACCACAATTACCAGATCTTTTTAGGAAGATGAAATCAATGAGAAAGAAAACAAAGGATATAAGAAAACATGGGACCAACCAGGTTCGTCCGTGCCATCAGGACAGTCGCAGAAGTCGTCATTGAGCTGAGATTTCGTGAATTTCTTGGATCCATCTTTACATTTCAATACATCCGACGATCTGTAATATCCATAATCTGGTACAAAACTCCAAATTATTGTAAGGAACCAAATTAGAAAATGGAGCTGCTTAAGAAGCTCTTCAACAAGCAGCTCTTCAACAGACTGGATCAATTATACATCAGAAGGTAAAATAGGGATCAATCTACGAAAAAAAAAAACAAGCACAATGAACAACAAAAAAGATGAACAGAAATCTACCTTCAGGAGAAACTCCAAGAAAATTGAGCTGGGGAGAAGAAGAAGAAGTCCTAACCAGTACAGCTAACCATAACAACCAGAAAACTACAAAATTGATCGAATTAAAGCCACCACTGTGCTTCATTTTCGCAAATCAAATCAAAAAAAAAAAAAAAAAGGAGAAAGCAAAACGAAGAAAGAGGTTTCCTTTTGTTTTTCCCCTCTTTTCAACTTTCCTCCATACCTAAAACCTAGAGGGAAATTATCATTCCTCTGCTCCCACTTCACACAAGAAATTAAGAAAAACGACAGTCACAGCAAACGACGACGTTTCGCCATTATAGGGAGAGCGAGCGGGTCTTTCGTTATGAAAGCCCGGCCCAGTGATACCTCAAATGGGCCGGGGCCCCAAATAAATTTAAATTATAATTAAAAATAAATAAATAAAAAGAATAATTATTTTAATTCTAGTCTTATCCGAAGCGTACCAGGTCAAGTTTGCTTCAACGGGTTAACCACCCATGGAGTCTGTCTCCCTCCTTCCTGGCTCCTGGTCGTCCTCTTCTCCTCTGTACTTCTCTCTTCGACTCTCTTCTTCTTCTTCTTCTTCTCCTCCTCCTTCTCCGTTTATTGGATTTCCATTACTCACTTCTTGCTCTAATATCTCTGCGAGAAATGGTGTGTCAGTGTCCTGTTCTCGCGTCTCCCTTCCCTCAGCTTTCGTCAAAGAAAACGATACTCGGTCTTCTTCTTCTTCTTCTTCCAGAGATTTTTTGCCCAAGATTGATAAGAGTGGGAGGTTTTGTAGTCCTAGAGCTGCCAGAGAGCTCGCTTTGTTAGTTTTACTCCTCTATTCACCTCTTTGTTTCTTGTGAACATTAGCTTCTAATTCATGTTTTGAGCATTGGCCACTATAATTGATTCTCTAAGCATTACAGGTCAATAGTTTATGCTGCGTGTTTAGAAGGGTCCGATCCAGTTCGTCTATTCGAGAAGCGAGTAAATGCACGCAGAGGTACCTCTTTCTCTTTAGATAATTCGGCTATTTTTCTCTAGATGCTTATATTTTGATTATACGTTGCATAATCTGATTGAAGTAAAAATGTTTCTAGAAGCTTATATTCTAAGTTAACCGAGTATCCAAACATATTCCAGAACTAGGTTATGAATTTAACAAGGAATTATTGACTGCATACGATCATATGAGCTTTGGGGGGCCGCCTGTCACTGTGGAAACCTATGAAGAAGCAGATTCGCTTCTCCTCAACGAGATAAAAGAGACTGAAATTGGTATGAAATTAATATCTTCAACTCATTTGAAGTTATTCTCTCATGAAGCACTTGAATTGCATATTATTCTTTCTTGCTGCATCATTATTTTGTAATTAAACGGATATCTAGCTTATTCATGCTAAACTCTTCTGTAATTAAGTAGAGATGACCAGCGATGTTATATTTACTTACATTCTTAGTTCATATATCAACACATTCGATGTCAATTCGTAGTAATTTATAGGATATTGGTACAAGGTTAGGATCATACAATCTTATACATACTATCGGAAGAAATTGATACAATGTTAGGATCATACAATCTTCTACATACTATCAGAAAAAAGCTGATACTACTCATTCAAATATTTGGATCTCTTATCTTGAGTAGTTTCCATTGAAGTATCTAAAATGACCACATATTTTATGATAAAATTTATTTTCTAAAACAGGGCTTTTCCCTCCATTCACGACTCACGTGACCCATTCCTTCGCCTATATGGCCATTTGTGTGCCCAACGAGTTTTTTTTTTTTTCATTGATTAATTTATCAAGATTTTTGTGACTCCATAATATTCTCTTCCATTGCGGTTATATAAGTATTGCCAACGTCAAAAGTTTTCTGTCAAATTCTTGGATTTGCGTTACTTAATCTGGTTATGCATAACGTAGAGATATCGATATTTATGTTGACCTACTCTCAGTTAATATGTTAAACAAAGATAGTCGACAGTACTTATACTACTGGTTGACTGAAACCAGAATACTTCGATTAAACTAAAATGGGTTGCTTAACAGCTCCACAACTTAATTATGCTCAGAATCTGGGTCAATGCGTCACATTGATTTTGTTCATTTATTTATCAATTTGCTTTTAGTATTCGTGAAATATGAGTAGGCAGCAAGTGTTGTAGAGGATACTAATCTATTGCAATTTCTTAAAAAAAACCTTATCCTACTCCTTCGAAAAGAAGCCTTTGTTTGTTTTTTGTCCTTTTAGAGTGCATACTTCCCTGCTATGTTATCTGAAGCTTCTATTTTCTATTGCCAAAACCCAAATCTCAGAAGCAGAAGTCCTTGCAGCTCCTCCAAAGTTGGTCTATAGCAAACTAATTTTACGGTAAATCTTATTATATTTGCATTAATTTGCCATTACTTCTTGTCCTGATGAGATTGCTTCCAGAAAAAAAAATGTAGATTTGTTATTTTGATCTCTATTTATATAAGCAGGGAAAGAAATAGACTTACATTGTATTTTAACGGATTCAGATTTACCAGAAAACTTTTGGTTGCTGTTGGGGAAAGGTGGGACACTCATGTTCTCACTATTGACAAAATTGCTCCGCCTAATTGGAAGGTCTTGTTCATAGTAAATCTGTTATTTCAGTTTGTTTTTTTCAAAATTGTTTTATTGAAATTTTTTAAGCGGAGGGTTGTAAACGTCAGCCATGGTCATATATGAGTATTTTAAGCTTTTGCCTCAATGCACTTGTCCTTTTCGAGAGTTAGTGTATGCGAGTGTGATAAGCCACTCAAGCCTTCTGGCAAATTAACATTTGGTAGGTGTGGGAAACAAGTGGCCAAGGAGAGAGAAAGAGATGAGAATATGTACACATTGGAACTTGACATTGCTAACCTATTAAGAATGTAGTTGGCGACTAAGGAAGTTGTGTTTTTGCTCTGATCTTTTTGGGAAATTGGCTACAAAGTCTATTTTTTGGTTTCTAAACACCTTTAACATCAATGTTTGTCTTCATGTCAATGTTATTAACAAATTTTCTTCATCTAATGCATTGATGTGTTTTCAGGCTAAGCCAGCGGCCAGGATTTTGGAGTTTTGTATTCTTCACTTGGCAATGGCTGAAATAGCAGTTCTTGGAACAAGGCATCAGATTGTCATCAACGAGGTACGTTCTTCTTCAGTTCAGCTCTCTTTATTGTCGGAAATTATGATCTTTTCTTGCTTTTTTTAATCTGAAATTTTTTTTGTATTACCAAAAACTTAATCTTCGTGAAGGCTGTCGACCTGTCAAAACGGTTCTGCGATGGAGCAGCACCGCGAATCATCAACGGATGTCTGAAAACTTTTATCAAGGACATCCACGTATGTGATTTGACAAAGGGGGCGGATGCGAAACTAAACTTGGTGGTTTGAGGAGCAATAATGAAACAAAGGGTGCTATAATAGCTTTCCAATTGTCATGGCTTCCACAAGTAAGATGAACATGAAGAGTAATATTCCAAGGTGATGTTTCTTCCTCGGAATTGAAAACCACATGGAAAAGAAACCACCCTTATTCTCGTGTTATTTCTTCAGTAGACTATGTCATTTTGGGAGTGATAGAGATGCATTAGTTATAGACCCACAATCTGAGTGGTCAATACAGAGCTGAAATGAGATGCAATTTGGTTAGAGGGTGGAGGCTGGAATTCTTCACTAAGGACACAAGTGCAGTTAGTGGACCGTCCAGCTTTTTAGTTTCGGTATGTATTTCTATTATTAATCGGGTATCTTTGAGGATCGACCGAGCATCTGTGCGACATTTATTTGATTATTTATGTTTAAAAAGCGAACATGAACTGATTGTTATGTTCTGTTTTTGTGTGTTTTTGTTTAAGAAACATAAGCTTGCATTCATTTTTCATTCAAATTGTTCTAATCACATTACAAGTATAAGACACTCCAAATCACAAACCAACGTCATTGTGTTGTTTGTCGTAGAAAGAAGACAACATAGGATCAACATCAGAATCACTCTCATTTTTTTGCTCTAATTTAAAAAAAAAAAAAAAAAAAAGATGAAATTCCAATTAAAAGATTCATAAATAATCCTTATATACCCATTACCCATCAGTTTAATTCGTTAAAAAAGAAAAAAGGAAAAAAAAAAAGAGGTCACGTGGCATAACGACGTCGTAGTGAAAGTAGTAGGAGGAATGAGCAGAGCCACTAGTCTCCAGTTCATGATCATCATGTACATGTAATCCAAAATCTCTTCAACTACGTCCGTAATCGACATGGCTCTCTCTTCGTCCCTACTCTTCAAAGCTTCATTTTCTGAGTTCTGAAGAACAATACCCAATATGTATTTAGCTCCGACCACCCACCTATCCCTCTATTCTTCCCCGCCATTGCCGAAATTTGGCCACCTCAAACGGAGCTCGACTTTCTTTCCCCACACTAACGTCCTCGCTTCCAATAATCACTCGCTTCAAAGCGCGTCCTCTTGGTTTACTACCATCTATGTTGTCGATCCCACCTCTAGTTTCACGGTTAGAGCTTCGGACAGTGAAGGAGGCGGCGAGGAAGGAGAAAAGCTTTTTGAAGAGTACGAAGTCGAGATCGAGCAGCCTTATGGGTTGAAATTCGCTAAAGGCCGAGATAAGGGTACTTACATCGATGCGATTGCGCCGGGTGGTTCTGCAGATAAGACTGGAAAGTTCACTGTTGGAGATAAAGTTCTTGCCACCAGGTATTGTACTCTATTTCTCTTAGTTTGTTTTCACTGCAAGTTTTTGCTACTGCGAAAATGGAGGATGAAGTAGGAAATCTCACTCACCATTGAAAACAAAAAGATAGAGCATTGCTGAAAACAAAATAAAGGAATAGCAGATAAGTGCTTAGAGACCCTTTAAACAATCCAATGCAGGACAAAGCACAATCAAAAATAGCAAGGATCATTTATACCATGTAAATGGCTGAGAGGTTGGGTCGATTGAAAATCAAAATACAAGAGAAAGCCATTAAATGAGAGATGTAAGGAGATCAAATACCCGGCTCCTCCTTTGTCTCACTTTCTAATTTTTATGTCTTCATCGCCCTTTTTTGAATCATTTCTCAAGTATAGATTTTAGATCTTTCCGGATTCTCTACGACGTGGATTGTCTTGTAAACGCAGCCGCGTGATTCCTTGTCGTTAGGATATCTGATTTTGTAATGCGACTAAGAATTTGTACATATATACAGTGCAGTATTTGGGACAGAAATATGGCCTGCTGCTGAATATGGAAGAACAATGTACACCATTAGGGGGAGGATTGGCCCATTACTGATGAGAATGGAAAAGAGATTTGGTTAGTTCATGTTTAATCAATCTTTTCCATGCAAGAATGTTGAGACCGAATGTCTCTTTTTTTTTTAGCATGCAAGTTGGAGTTCCATTCCCTGTAACTCAGTAAGTTCTCATCATGTCTCGAAAACTCATTCGCTGTTATTTGCAGGGAAGATAGATAGTACCGGGGAATTGACAGAGAAGGAAATTATCAGAGCTGAGAGGAATTCTGGTGTAATTAGTAATAGAGTGAGGGAAATTCAAGTAAGTTCATTCTCTCAAGTAATTAGATTTAGTCTAAAAAGATTGTCAATCTGCCCTGTTGGGTGTGTGTAATTTATCAAATTAGTTTAGAAAAAACGCAAAATTCTCAAAATTATTCACGATAGACATGAATAAGCGGTAACGAGACAAAGCCGCTACACTTTCTCGGATCATATTAACATATATCATGTTAACTCGTAATAATGACAGTTGCAAAATGCCTTGAAGAAAAAGGAGCAGAAAGAAAGTAGAGAAAGGGAACTCCGAGAAGGACTCAGGCTTTACAAGTAAGATACGAGATGAGATTTTATCGTTTTTCTTGGGTGTTCTTCGTCCTTTTTCCAATCTCAGTTCTTCTAATGGAAGCAGGTTGCAGTTAAACATCAGAAAATTAACACTTAACTCATTGACATTAGAACATATTTTGTTTATTTGAAGGAACGGCAAATACGAGGAAGCGCTTGAGAAGTTTGAGTCCGTATTGGGATCAAGACCGGATCCTGATGAATCCTCAGTTGCATGTTACAATGTTGCATGCTGTTATTCTCAACTTAATCAGGTAATACCTTCTATTCTGATTTATGGCAGAGACTATGCATCTCACTACACATAAATCTTTCAGAGTCCATTAGTTGGATAAAGCATAAATTCCTGAAATCAGTTGTATTTGTCTCAACTACTCCACAGTTAAAAGCTGGCTTATCTGCACTTGAAGATGCATTGGAAGCAGGCTTTGAAGACTTTAAGGTGACGACTGGTTTATTTGTTACTGCCTAGGCATATGTTTATGAAGATCTTTCTTAAATCTTTTGTTCATCTACATCAGAGAATCAGAACGGATCCCGACCTTGCAAATTTAAGAACGTCGGAAGAATTCGAGACTCTTTTACGAAGATTTGATGAGTCATTCATCAATGAGAATGCATTGAATGCCATTAAATCTCTTTTCGGCATATTCGACAAGAAATAGATGGTGGCATTTGGGTGGCATTTGGCTCCAAAAAAATAAGTAGACCATGCGATGAGATTGGCGAGGATCGATGAAGAAATTCTTCATCAATTATTGATCATTTAAACATAGTATGAAAGTCTACGGACATACGGCAAAATTCTTCAATTCAATTTCTTTGGTTGCTAATACAAACTTTCTAATATATTTATGTCGACGATAAGGTGGGTCTGGTTTCGAAGAAAAAACGACATGCAAACCAGACCAATGATCTATGATAAACTTTGAAGGAAGGAACATCATTGTACTTGGCACTACGTGCACGATAAATATGAGTAATAACATGTCATAAAAAGCATATATATTTGTTCAGTTTCAGAGCATGTAAAAACAGTCTCATAGCCCACGGCCAAATTTTCAAGTACTCGTACTAAATGATGACTTCCAACTACAAAAAATTACAAGATTTCATTTGACAACATCAAGCATTTTTGCATGTGAAGATTCGAGACATTCTTGTTTTGTCGGTATTTGAGAATAGGGACAATTGACAATCAAGACGAGGATATGTTGATTTGTAAAAATTCTCGAATATATGCGGCACTATGTTTACTCTCGAAAGAAAAACTTCTCAAGTACACGAGTACTGCACTTATTCTCGAAAGGCACTTAATAAGAGTGAATAGTACACACAGCAAAATTTTACAGTAATTCTATAAATATAATTACGAACCGTGAAGTAAATGGCAGACATTGTAAAAATGCCCCATTCGGATGAAAGACCACCTCTCTTGCCAAATGTCACTGTGTTACTGCTGAACTTTAAGCACTGGGAAAGCAATAACATCTCGAATGCTGGCAGAGTTAGTCAAGAGCATCACCAACCTGTCGATTCCAATTCCCTGAAAATTGGCTTCTTTGATTAGAAGTTAGTCTTAAACAGGTACAACATCCCGTTCTTCTAACAAAATCCAAAGCAGCAATTTTGATCGGAGTTACGTTAAATAAGTAATGAATACTTAGATTCAACAACTATTCACCTCAAAGACTGTTTGGAGCAACTGAAGAAAGAGAAAGATTAAAATATGCTGTCGCTTTCCATAGTACATTCATTTTGTTTCTCCGGATTTGAAGTTCTAAAAGTAGATGATTTGTTTCTTGGGTTTAGCAGGGGGTTTTAACTTGGCTGGGTATTTAGGTGATAGAAACATATGCTCCTGCAAACTAGATTTAAAACACAGTAGAGAATGAACGATGATCATACCAATCCAGAAGCTGGTGGCATTCCATATTCTAGTGCAGTCAGAAAGTCATCATCAAGAGTCACTTCGTAGGAATCATCGTCATCTTTCTTGCATTTGCCGTCACCAAAATTTCCTCGCTTCTTATTGTGATTATTTACTTGCTCTTCCAAACGTCCTCTCTGAAAAAATTCAATACTCAGTGACCAACCTTTTCCACTTTGCAGTGAAAACTACTAGTCATTAATTAGTTAAATAAAACGAAACATATATAGAAAAGCTACTCGCACTTTTTTAAGACGGAAAGATTTTATTCTTAGAAACAGTATATGTATGGAGGAAAGAAACTCTCCAAGACAAGAAAATACTTCAAATCTCTTAAACCAATAAAAAATGAATATTCCCTAGTGTTTTGGCGTATAATCCAATTTAATTGAGAAACTTCACCCATAAATTGGACTGTGATTCCGATTCTATGGCATTTCTCACTTTTCTTGGGTGATTTCTCAGAAAAAGTTGTAAAATCATTTCATTGATGTCTAAAAGGAGTGAATTATCAGAGCTTGGTAATGAATCAGGTTTGAAAACCCAGAAAGAAAGACATCTAAATTTGCATTTTTCTTTTACCAGGATGCTATGAGTTGGTCATCCTTTATTTGAGACAAAGAAACTTATTTTATTTATAGATGAAAAGTAACTAAAAAGGGAAGAGAGGAGTCCAGTCATCTTCCTCTTCATTTCTCAGTTGCTTATCATTTTTGGAACACTTCTTGGACTTCTTTTAGTAAACAGTCAAGATCTTAATAGAGTTGTTGAAATAAAACGTTGTAGAGGAGATTTTTTGGGGTCCATATAAATTCTTTGTTTCCACGTAGTTAGGTGGCTAGCATCTTTGTAAGGTCTTCCATGAATAGTACAGACTTGGTGGTTATTTTACCTTTCTTCTCTTTTGTAACTTCACTGTTTTTAATATGATGCACGACATTTTTAAAAATCCATAAACTAGATTTAAGCCTTACTTGATCAATAGGATCAGTCAATTCCGAGAATGCATTGGCAAGCTCACGACCGCAGATGTAAAGTTCAAATCGCTCAGTCAGTCCTGCATGCCTAACACAGAAGCAAAGTTAAGAGAGAGATGTAACAAGTAAAAAGAGTAAAATCAAAAGATCCTTGAACGAATGGAAGAGCTTGCTTTGTTAACTTTTACTATCACCTTGCCAACAAAAAACATTTGCGTCAAAGAAGTAATAAAATACTGAAAAACGTTTGCAAAGGGATAAAAGGCAACCCCTTCTCTTCAGGAAGAGGCACGTATACATAAATGCCCGCCCCCTGAAGCCTGAAATGCATCTCAAGACTCACAAGATGAGTGTGATACAGAAAACGACAACGACACAGCCAGAATAGGATATTGACGACTATGGTAAAAATATAGGAAAAAATTTCTATGCACAAAAAAAATAAAAAAGAACAAAGATTATTCTATCTATTCATTGATTAATTCTACTAAAGAAGCTAAACATAGAAAGAAAATAACAAAGATGATATAATATTACGAACAAAGAAAAAAAAAACAAAATAAAAATCATCCAACATCATCCATGCTGCATAATTCGTAATAATAAATACTCATCATTGTCTCAGAAATCTAAGAAGGCATGAATCACCGACCAAAAGTCATGAAACACCAATCAAAAAGCATTGGAACCACAAATTGTTAAATGACCTCAATACCTTCGGTGAGGTTTGGCCAGAGGTGATATCTCAACAGGATAATCTAAAACAAAAGTCGGTTGAAGAAGCTTTGGCTCTACAATAATCTCAAAAACCTGGAGGAATGATGCATGAGTAAATGTATTAGATTGCATGAAAATTATAAAATAAGAGGCAGCAAGAAACGAACTAAAACCAGTTAAGACATACAACATTCAAATTCAGAAAGAAAAAAAAAAACTAATATAATTTAATTGGATAATAGCATGACTAGTTCGAGAGCCAATTAGATAATACATGAACGAAATGATTCTCCTGGAAAAGCCAGTTTTTTTCTGTCATACACACTCTATATTATTTACACATGCTACTTGATAAAGGACTTATCTAATCCACGCGTGAGTGGATTCATGAGCATGTACCAAAAACTTGTTCCTGGATAGAAATGCAACTTAACCTCTGTCAGAAGGTGGCCAACTGATGAGCATGCTCCAATAGCAGATTTGTCTTTATCATCAAGGCTAACTTCTAGAGTCCTCAAAGAAACTTCTTTAGCAAGGATTAGATTATTGTCAAACTCCCTATAATCAATCCCAGTGATTTCTTTGACAAGATTGTGCATTGTTTCTCTCCTCCATGGTCGTTCCAGGCATATCTCCAACCCCTGAGTAAAAATATTCCATCAAAATCAATATATTCAAACTGGCACCACTGATATGCCAACCAAGGCCATCACAGACCCTCAGTCAGACTATGGAAGAAACCAAAACTAATCAAACAAAACCATCTCGCTTAAAAGATAAATGAGAGCTCAGCAGCTTCTTATTAGCACAATAAAATCACTGAGTGGAAATGTTAATGAGCAAAATAAGGTCACTTTCTCGAATACATTTTCAAAATGAATGGAACCTGAAAAACACCTCAAAACTTTTGTGCACTAGTCTCCGTCAATCATACCTTTTTTCCTTATAAGGAAAATATGTGAAAGAGAAGTCCCGATCCAAAGCTTCCGTGTGATAATTATTTTTGGGATAATAATATCATGCACGTTGTTATTCAAAAGAAAAACATTTGAAAAAATAAATTACTCAGTAATTAGTTACCACCTCACCCAATTCAAGCAGAAAACACAAAATATTTCATGATGGATTGAAATACATTTTCATCGATAACAACAGGTGTGCACTGACCTGGTAATCAATGGTAAGCTTCCCATTAATGGCAAGACCACATCGAGTAACAATTTCTTCTGTCATGTTCATCATGCTTTGATAATCTGAATATGCTTCATACATCTATGATTAAACTAATGCTCAGAGCTTTGTTTTTGGAACTAAAAACTAAACGTACAGTAATGAACTTCACTATCAATTAAGTCAAGGAAAGAAAGAAAAGAAAATGATTACCTCTATAGTGGTAAATTCAGGATTATGGCGCGTTGAAGTGCCTTCATTTCTAAAAATGCGGCCTATCTCATACACCTTTTCAAAACCACCAACCTGTCATCATAGATTTAAAAATACATCAACTAATACAGTGTCATTACAACATAACATCCACAATATCTATATTAGAAAAAATGTGGAGGGTACATGGTTATGTTTTCTGTATTAAAGTAATTACATCAGTTCTTAAGCCTAGTAGAGGCACTGTTCACCTAAAGAGTCAGCAGCCTAAGAGTTATCAGATCATGTCACAACGTTCAAAACAAGTGCACCAAAGTGGGAGCCCACGAGTTGCATACAATTCCATTGTAAAGACCTTAGCCATGGCGATTGAGTTTGGACTATACTATAGATCCAAAAGGAGGCAGAAGATCTTAAACACACCACATTAGCTGAGTTCGCCAGTGGATGTTATTTAGCAAATTGAACCTTGATTGACTATATAGGGAAGTTCTACTCATACGGAAATGCTCAATTACCCAAACAAGTAGTACAGTCATTTAGTAGGGATCAAGCAATATGAAGCTAGAAAACATTGACTATATAGGGAAGTTCTACTCATACAAAAAATGCTCAATTACCCAAACAAGGAGTACAGTCCTTTAATATGGATCGGGCAATATGAAGATAGAAAACTAACACAAGCGTAAAACTTCTCTGCACTACTTTGCCAGGATTTAACCTGGTCATTACCATTGTTATGATTTCCACTTCACACAAAGTAAAGGCAAAATGACAAACATCAGACTAATACATCAGCCTTTACGAACAAGACACAAGAAATAGATTACAAAACCAACCAAAATGCAAAGGGTAAGCTTGGATGTCAGGCATACACTTATAGCAACTGAACACGCCTTAACCAACACCATTAGGTTCAGTAAATTGTTTACTGATTTTAATGGTACATTTTGTGCACAATTTCTAAAAACAGATAATGAGAAGAATAGGATACTCATTTTAAACGACAAATCATATTCAAATATTTAATCTCTCACCAGCATTCTCTTCAAGTGGAGCTCAGTTGCTATCCTCAAATAAAGACTCCTTCCCAGTGAATTATGGTACGTAACAAAAGGCCGAGCTTCTGCTCCACCAGCTGCTCCCTAGTTGATGATATCAATTAAAAACAAAGCTCCGGCTATACATGTTACAATTTTTTATAAGACACAATGTATATTAAAAGAAAGAAAATACAAGAGAAAAGAAAAGAAGAATCTTATCAAAACAAGTGCAAAAAGAACTACTTAATTTATAGCAATTTCTCTAATTAGAGAGACTCAGCTAAAAGGATATATTGTAAGGAATTTAAAACAATAGGTCTATTTAGCAAAATGCTGAAATTAATATTATTCCAAAAATCAATAATTAACTTTTTGTCCTCATATTACATCGAGAATAGGCTTAAAATGTAAACTTAAAAAATGAAAAATGTGTAGGAGGATAAACTATTAAAGATCCAGTCAGGAGTTGTAAGAATTTAATATGGATATTTTATCAAAAGTCAAAAAAGATTACAATGAAAACCTTAAGTTTTTCCTTTATTTTCTTGGTCAACTTTAGCACCCCACGGTATTACTCAAGGTGCGTGCAAGTTGGCTTTGACACTTAATATCAAAGAATAGGCTTCAATTATAAGGAACTCATTCCTTAGCAGCATAAAATTTTAGTGAGCCAATCAAGAAAGCAAATATGGTTTAGGAAATGCAATGGACAAAACAGAGCCCATAGTAATCCCTCGTAATAACAGGGAATTTATTGTGCATATTAAACCGCCCAATTTAAGACACCAAACTTGAATACTTAAAATCAACTAACCTGTAGAACTGGAGTTTCAACTTCTATGAAGCCTAATGATTCCACTGTCTTGCGTATCTCTGAAATGATCTTTTACCATTAAGATGGGAAGAAAGGGGAGAGGAAAGCAGTTCAAAGTGTTAGGGCTTCAGCTGTTACTACACTAAAATATAGTTGGATGAATATAATGGGCAATTTCAATGTAAAAATTTAAACTTAAAATCATTTTGAAGGCATTTGATATTTTGGCCAAACTTTATTAATTAATAGATTTATGTCATAAATTCATGCTTTTGATTTTGTTTGGACATCAACAAATATAAATCTTAAAATATTGACTTGTCTGTTAATTACAAACATCAAACTACAAAACATCATCCAAATTTTGGCAACTAGCTATTGATTTAAAATCGGATTGTGAATTGGTATATTCCATCAATAAAAAAATTACCACTTTTATTTAGACAATAAGGAAACAAATATAAATGTATATTTACCCGTCATTGTCATGTGAAAAATGTCCAAAGGAACATAGGATCTTCTTTTCACTTTCACGATGTGCATATATTAATCAAGATGATGACAATCTTTTTATTGCAAGAAAAATATACGTACTTCACTCAAAGCAGCAGGATTTTTAATAACTTTCTTCACATCCTCTAAAATTAATAAAGATCCAAGTTTACCTTAGCTCTTTTCCGAAATACATCGGCTACTTCAGGATTGGCGATCATATCTACGTACCTGAATGCATGAAACATTAGTTGGAGCAAATGATATTATCAAGTCACAAAATATTTGCATTTGGAAAAGATAAATTAAAGAGCCAAAATAACAAAATTTCAATTTATTTGTTCAAGATTTATATTTATCACATAAAACCTAAATTTCTAACATATTATAATTATATGGCCTATCATTAGGTTGGATAAAGTCTAATTCTCCAATCATACAGCTGAGCTTCATTCTTAAAGTTGACATTAATATCGAGTCTACAACTAAGATCAACAGTGTTATCTTACCGTTGGCGATAGCGCTTATCAATGTCAGTCAGACCATGATATTTGTCAGGAAGTGGAAGCAATGATTTTGTGAGGATTGCAAAGCTACTCACATAAACAGAAAGCTCCCCTAAACCAAAGCAAAAAAAAATTGAAGCTCAGCTTAACATATGAAAATCAAAAATCAAAATTTAGTTTCACTTACATATGCACTAAAGGCCACAACTCAATTTTTAAAAAAAAAAAACAATTACGCTTTCAACATGATATCATACATACTATGAAAGCTAAGACTCTTGATTAGAGAAAGATGATCAGTTATAATATAATTGAGTTCACTTAAAGATTTGATGAATAATTGTCACAACCCGGGAGGGAGCCTCTCAGAGGTCATGGATCGATCAGAAAACTTCCGCACAAAGTCTTAGGTTAGACGGTGGATTATCCCGAGGTTGATCGTTTAACCTGGCGTTTCTGTTAGGCCCCCTCCCGGGTCGTGACAATAATCATACAATCGAAGTCAAAAGTTAGTTTCACTTGCATATGTACTAAAAAAAGTTAGTTTCACTTGCATATGTACTAAAAAACAAAACTGATAATGTAGGGCTGCATTGCACTTAGATCAAAAAGTCGCTTAAGAAATTTACTATCCCAAGAATAAGAATACTCAAATCGTCGACCGAAAAAAAATTAATAAAAAAGCTTTTTTTTTTTTAAAGGAAGAAGAAGAAGAACTACTAGAATAAATCATACTGTAACTATGATTATATATGAATAATTTAAATAAATTACCAAAAAGCTAGTGCATGAGAAATTTCAAAAATAAGTAAACAAATTATCCTAGATGAATTGTTTACTAAAAAAAATTAGCATACTATAACTATTGTGAGTTAAAAATAATACAAGTCCAAACGGTATTCAATGTACCATAAACAAAACACACTCATTTAAAATTTCCAGCTGCTATCAATAATAATGGAAAACCACTTTTTAAGTAAATCTTAAAATTAGAGTAAAAACTATGAATAAACCTTTTTTACCCCTACCTCAATGACCAAAAGAAATATATACTCCATATATATTTACCTTTCTCGGTCCGCTTAATTGTACCACTCGCACCAATAATATCACCAATGTCAACAAGTGTTTTTAAATGCTCAAACTGATCATTTGTGAGCCTTTCCTTCTCGCAGTAAAGCTGAAACATAAAATTGTACACTTATGTCAACCAGATTGATAGGAAAACCATTGGAAACTCTTTATGCCAACAATTTAACAACCTTGGAGTCAATTAAATTGTGGTGATGGAATGAGCTGCACAGAGAGAAGAGTATCCATTTCTCCAGTGTCAAAATTAATTAATAATAAAATTCAAGCAGCTGAAACAATATCAGATGAATACAGTATAATCTGAAAAAAAAAATACATTTCTTCTCCTCAACTGGATGAAATTTTTATACCCAGGTACCATAACCACAGTACCACAACACCCACGATCACACAATAAAGCAAACTTTTTTTATATAAGAAACTTTGTATTTAATACGAAAAAGTTACAAGAAGTTGGGGGGAGAGAACTCTACACAACAAAGCAAACATAATGAAATAATTTCGCACGAAGCTTATACAGATTTTTTATGAGAAGAAAAATCAAGTCAATAGACCTGAATTGTCCCAGAATCGTCTCTTAATGTCAAGAAGGCAAGCTTTCCGAAAGCTCTCCTAGCAACAATTCTTCCTGCTATTGATACATGATCGGTGTCATCATGAGACTCTTCACCATTTCCAAGTTGTTTATATAACTCTTGCAATTGATTAGAAGAGTGAGTTCTATCCCATTTGTATGCATAAGGCTCCAAGCCTTTGTTCCTCAATTCTTCAACCTAGAAACAAAAATTAACAAGAATCAAAACAACAGAACTAATGCAAGCGAGCAAATGTCAAAGAAATAAGACCTCGCTAAGCGTCTAACACTAATTCCCTACCTAATTTAACTTGAACACTATTGAGCTAACATTAAAAGTCAATCTTTAAACTTACAACTCGAGATAAAATGTTCAATCAATTTGAGGATAGAATTCGAAATTTACCTTCTTCAAACGAATAGCGCGAACGGCATCCCTATCTGAAGTAGATGATGAAGAAGGGGAGGAGGAAGAAGAAGAACGGCGGCCGCGTCCGGCGAGGTTAACCGTTCCTCCTCCCCCAGTAGTTGAGGCAGTGGAAGAGCAACGAGGAAGAAGGCGCCTTGAAGAAGAGCGAGTAATGAGAAAGGACGGGGAAGGGGAAGAAGCGAAGAAAAGAAGGTGCTTGAGGAGAGATTGAGGAGTTAAGGCGGAACTGTAACACATCCTCAGTGCCTCCATCTCTGCTGGTAGCCTCCCCTCTCTTCTCCCAACCAGTTGGCGGCCAGGCGCGCTTGCTTAATTTCTTCGCTCGTCTTTATCAAAAATTAATTTGTATAATTATTAATTTTTTAAAAATTATTTATAATTTTTTAGTATTTACGCCATAATGCTTCCTTTCCTGCAGCAGAACTAACAAACTGAATAGCCATCACTTGCAGGCACAGCCCACTCGAGCGGCCCATGTCCCATCTTAAGAACAGATTCGAACAATTTGACCTATTTTCTGGAAATAAACTCCGCAGAGTTAAAACAACTAAGAAGGAGCATGAATTAAGGGAGAAAAGGGATGGGCAAAGTGCAAATTAAAGCTCCACTACTTTACTTTTCTTTTTCCCAACTTTTGTATTTGTTTTTCCAGTTGGTGGGTCCTACAAAGTCAAAAAGTCAGATACAGGTTACTCATTGCAGTGGCGATGGCCAAGTGAGAACGAGGAAGACAGAGCCTGCAATGAACGTGGGATTAAATGAGATTTGATGGACGAATGCATACATCCAAGAAATGGGGTCATTCTACCGACAATGACCCTGTATCGTCTTAGGCTTTTAGCCAGAGGGTGAATAGTTCTGTTCATATTAGACTGGACTCCTTTGTCTTTTCCATCATGATTTCCTACTTTGTGTGGTCATCAAGAGTTTGGTGAAGTGATGATAAGAAGATGCTATATTTGAAGATTATTACGAGGACCAGTCCTTCTCGGGAAAAAACATTGAGAGTCGACGATTCGATCCCACAAGGATTTGATTGTTACCTGAAATGTAGTGACCAAATGGTTTATGAACCGAGCCAATTTTTTTAATTCAAAAATTGGTTTGTGTTTGGCTCGACCCGGTCTTGTTCTTTATCCATCGCATCAACTTTGTGCAAGAAATCAATGTATCGACTTGATAGACTACGAGGGATATAACTCATTCCAAAAGCTAGTTTAAGGATTGAGGAAATCCTCTCTTATTTTATACAAGACCTTTCACTTTCAATTTTTCAATGTCAACTCGACTACATGTAACGGAGCTGCGACGCCAACGATTCTATAAACAACGCTCCGATGCTGAAAATGAGCGTCGTGACGCAATTGTTGAAAGAAAAATAGTCGGTGAACCACGAAATGGTTGAGACTGATTTTTGAAAGAGTGGGGAAAGCACATGCAAATGCCCACGTGGTCTGCCCAGCCGAACACCCTGGACACTGGACTCAACGCTTGATAGACGGACTCATCATAACCCACCACTCTCCTAAACTCGTTATCAAAGTACTAATCTTAATTAATTAATCTAAAAACATTACAAGTCCACTACTGTTAAACTGACATTTTACCGCGCGGTAAAATGGAAAAAGGTAAATAAAGAAACTGATTGAATGGAATAACTCAATAACAGGAGAGATTGGATTGGGAAGATGAGAATCTTTGTCATGATTCTATGTTATAATAACAAGTTGAGAAGGCACGTGGCGTTTGATTCGCCTTTAAGTGTCTTACCTTTATCAATTATTATTTTTTATTTTTTTGGTACCATAATTCCTTAATTTAATCAGGACTTTATTACAATTTTAATTAGGATTATACCAATCCATGTTCATAGTAATCCTTCTCCAACTTTATTTTCTTTCTTGGAAATACAAATAAATAAATTAAAATTAAAAAAAGTGACAACTACGAGATGTTAAGAAATAATAAAATTACTCAATTCCTAAAATGACCCAATATTCGTGTCATCAAGAGTTTCTATCATAAACCCTAGAGATAACATTTTACGATAAACACTATGCTCGACCTTCTGTTCTGGCTCTCTAAATTGTATAACAAAAAATAAAATATCGAGTTGTGTTACATTTTCTTATTCTCTCTGATGGAGATGCGCTCGGCTTCATTCAAAGCCAAATTGAATTGCACATGGAAAGAAGTCAATGAGAAGGGTAATATGGTAATTGCATTACCGAAATATACTAAGGGAAATTGATTGCAAGTATGAAGTATACATGTATATGATGACAAAATAACGTAATGTTAATTTATCTTCTTAGAATTAAAGTGTTAATTTAGAAATTAAACTTAAAAAAAAAAAAAAAAACTGTGGCTATTTACTATTATACCCTTCACGGATTTAAAAGAAACGGACATGACATAAACAAGTTTTTAATGCGAAAAAATCTTTTCGAGAAAGTGGAGAGATAAACTCCCAAAAAAAAAAAAAGTGGCGAGAAAAAAAAGGAAACGCCATATTCAGAGCTAGAGGCTAGAGGGAGAGAGTGTGGCTCTCTACTTTCTAGAGAGAGGATAAGGGAGGTTGGGTAGTCAGTTTTTATTGGATTCTTGTCCTTGTGGTACCGGGTAGAGCTAGCGTAACCGTCCCGGTTATCGAAGTTATTTGCCTTTCCTTGAGGAGGAAATGGGCGACAATCGGTGACGGTGGGGGTGTTTCATGTTTGTGCTCAGCTTCTGTAGTTCTATTTCTCTCTGCCTGAGCTACTTTGGCTTTTTGATTTCCGGGTGGGTTTGGCCGGATGGGTTCTTCCCAGTGTTGCAGAGGGAGGTATAGGAGAGTTCTGGTACTTGTTTTTTACTCATGGGGCCTCATCTGTCTATCCTCAGCTGCTAGTTTACTGAGTCCAGGCAGAAGCTTGAGATTCAGAAGCACCTCAGACGCTTGAACAAGCCTCCTGTGAAAAGCATTCAGGTTTTCTCTTTTATTTTTTGGTTTTCACTTCGCTTTCTCTTCTTAAAAGACGTTTTAGCTTTTGTTTTGCCCTTTGGGTAAGTAAGTTGCTGTTCCGTTGCTGGGGAAAATGAAAGTTGAATCACTTGTGGATAAGTTAGGCGCTTTCTGATGACATTTCATTTGCATTTCGCCAGCAACCTAACAAAGTAAATATGCAAATGATTATTTCTCTCTCAATTTTTTTTTTTTTCATGGTGGAACTTTTTCTTTCCAACCTAGCTCATTCAGGGAACTGGGTCTGTTGTCATTTTTTTTCTAGCCTTTCTGTTGAGACTTTTGCATTCTGTTTTTATATATCCCTTTTTTGGGGTTTCAGGGTAAGAGATTGTGCAATTTCTTGACCGTGAAGAGTGAGAAACTTTCAAGTAATAGAAAATTACACAATAGAAGATCTCTAATGTTTGTTCTTGTTTTGATTGTTAAGCAGAGCCCAGATGGCGATATCATAGACTGTGTTCACATATCTAAACAGCCGGCTTTCGATCATCCTTACCTCAAGGACCACATAATTCAGGTTTGTTTTCTTCGTTTGTGTTATCTCTTCTGAAAGTTTAGTCCTTTTTCTTCTTATGTTGTTAATCTGAGTCTATTTCATTTTCAGATCCAAAACAAAATGACGAAAAGAAAAAACGGAACGAAAAAAGCAGAAGTTGCTAAAATTATGAAAGATTTCGTTGCAATCATATTATAGTAATAATAAGTAATACAAGGATTTCAAAATTTAGAATTGCTGTACAGTATTTCATTTTTCATATCAGTATCTTGTATTTTTTTGCATTCATCAGCTGCGTCCCACGTACCACCCAGAAGGCCTTTTCGATGAGAACGAGGTGTCTGAAAAATCAAAAGAACAATCAAGCTCGATTAACCAACTATGGCACATGAATGGGAAATGTCCTGAAGACACAATACCAATAAGGAGAACCCAGAAAGATGACGTTCTTAGAGCAAGTTCAGCCAAGAGATATGGAAAGAAAAAACAAAGAGCAGTCCCTCACCCAAGGTCTGCAAATCCAGATCTCATCAGTCAAAGTGGCCATCAGCATGCAATAGCTTATGTTGAAGGAGACAAGTATTATGGTGCTAAAGCAACCATAAATGTATGGGAACCCAAAATACAACAGCCCAATGAATTCAGTCTGTCTCAACTCTGGATTCTCGGAGGCTCTTTTGGTGAAGATCTTAACAGCATTGAAGCCGGTTGGCAGGTACTTCTAGCATTTTTTGATTTAGTATGTAGTTTGTCGAATCTCGGTTAGATTACATGACTCAATGATGTTATGTTTAAATTCAATTCTTATTTTCTTCGCTTACAGGTCAGCCCAGATCTGTATGGGGATAACAACACCAGGCTATTCACTTACTGGACTGTAAGATTTGATGATCCTTACTTTTTCTATATATTTTCGGATGTCTTCCTTGGCTTTAAGCCATTAACGAGGTTTTTCCTTGATGGAAACACATTTCAGAGCGATGCATATCAAGCCACGGGTTGCTATAACCTCCTCTGCTCGGGTTTTATTCAAGTAAATAGTGAAATAGCCATGGGTGCCAGCATCTCACCAGTTTCTGCATATCGGAGTCCTCAGTATGATATTAGTATACTTGTCTGGAAGGTAAAAGATTGAAATTAATTTTTATGTTTGAATTTGAACACAAATAACTACTTATGCAAACAAGGAAAACTAAACTCTAGCGAATGCATGAGATAAAAACCAAGGACTTAGCTCAATTGCAGCTGGTCCTGATCCCAGTTGTAATACTTTGCAACTCACTTTGACTTCAGACAACACACCATGCACAAGGCTTGTGATTAGTCAGTGTGCTGAAGCCAAGGATTTGTACGAGAGAAAAGACAATCCATGTGACTGAGTATCACAGAAATTTTGATAGTTCAAATCTAATTTAGTATTTGATTTTTAAATCCAGCTTTTGGATCCATAAGCTTCCAAATTAGTCTCTGCAGGAGCTGTGCAGTCATAATAGATGGTTGTCAGTCAGGTGTTGCAGAGGCTGAGAATCTTTTTTTGTCACTCATTGCTAACTTACTTAACTGGAAGGACCTTGTTTGGATTAAAATCAACTTGTGGATAAGTAACCAAGCCATGGAATAGAGACATAAGATTGCGTTATATTGCAAGTAATTAAATTGTTATTTTGGTATCGAGCAGGATCCGAACGAAGGGCACTGGTGGATGCAATTCGGGAACAACTACGTGTTGGGTTATTGGCCGTCGTTTCTGTTCTCCTATCTGGCAGACAGTGCTTCCATGGTGGAGTGGGGAGGTGAGATTGTAAACTCAAGAGCAGACGGAGAACACACCTCGACCCAGATGGGAAGTGGGCATTTTCCGGAGGAAGGTTTTGGAAAAGCAAGCTACTTTCGGAATATTCAAGTGGTCGACGAGTCCAACAATCTGAAAGCTCCTCAAGGGCTCGGAACCTTCACGGAGCAATCCAACTGCTACGACGTTCAGACCGGAGACAACGGCGATTGGGGACATTACTTCTACTACGGAGGCCCGGGTAGAAACGCCGATTGCCCTTGAACATATCAAAATTGTCTCCTTTTTTTTTTTTCTGTATCATTCGTCCACCCAGAGAGTGTAGTGCAGTATTTTCCCCCTGTATAATTTTATTATTTTTTTTTTTTTTTTTTTTTTTTTTCTGTATCATTCGTCCACCCAGAGAGTGTAGTGCAGTATTTCCCCCCTGTATAATTTTATTATTTTTTTTTTTTCCCGTTTTGAACTGTAATGTAGGTCTATAGGAAATTGGAGGTGGATCAAGTTTCTGAACAGGGTAGAAGGAAATACGGTTTTCCTCTCCTCTGATAGCCTCCTTTTGTATTGATGATTTACTACTTGCAGTGCTTGTAATTCTCTCCCTCTCCTCTCTCTCTCTCTTATTTCTCTCTCCCCATGAATGCACGGCAGCCGCAGCAGAGTGTAGAGCAGGCTAGAGAGTAGGCTAGAGAGTAGGGTGGACGCGCCCACCAATACATGGATACACTGATACCCACTTATTATTGAGAAAAGCCAAGGGCAACTCCAATGGTAGCAACCCATTGGAGTTGATATCAATTAAAAATATATTATTTATATTATTATTTAAATAAATTAGATTCTCTCTCTTCCACCTCATCCCTTTTCACCTCATCCCTTAAGCAACCTCAAGTAACTTTGCACTCCAATGATAGCAACCTTAGTCGGTTGCTTATCAAATAATTTTATATTAATTTTAATATTAATTTGTCTTACATATATATAATCATAATATCATTAAATTAAATATATATTATAGTTTATATTTACAAAAGAAGCAAATATTATAGTTTAGAAAGCAACTAAAATTAATATTAATTATATATAATTAAAATACAAATAAAAAATTACAGAAACACGGTTACCGTCTAAAATATTGAAGAAAAAATTTCCATTAACATCTATATTTTAATACGAAAAATATTTTTTAATCAAATTGTGCTCCAAATCGAGACCATATATGCTCTACCAAGTCCGCCTGAAGATTGCGATGTACGGTTCTATCCCGGATTTCAGCATTTCGTTGAAGCATTGTCTGAAAATCGGAAATAGGTCCATGTGATACTTCTATTGTTGGTGATGGGGTAGGAACTTCATCGTAATTATGATCATATATACCTTCATATAATCCTCGTTCATCCTCCACAATTATATTGTGGAGTATGATACATGCGTACATGATATCTTTGATAACATCTCTTTCCCAAAAACGCGCTGGGCCTCGAATAATGGCAAACCTAGACTGAAGAACCCCGAATGCTCGCTCAACATCTTTGCGCACTCCTTCTTGGCATCGGGCAAACAATTGTCTCTTCTCTCCTTGGGGCAACGGTATGGTCTTCACAAATGTACCCCATTGTGGATAGATACCATCTGCCAAATAATACCCCATGTTGTAATGCGTCCCATTAACCGTAAATTGAACCAGAGGAGCTCGCCCTTGCAATATGTCAGTGAATAATGACGATTGATTCAACACATTTAGATCATTATTGGAACCCGGGACGCCAAAAAATGCATGCCAAATCCAAAGATCTTGGGAAGCAACCGCTTCGAGCATAATGGTTGGCCTTCCTTGATCACCGCGGGTGAATTGACCTTTCCATGCAACTGGACAATTTTTCCAAGCCCAGTGCATACAATCAATGCTACCCAACATACCTGGAAACCCTCGTGCCTCCCCCATTTGTAGTAAGCGACGTATGTCTTCAGGATTGGGTCGCCTCAAATACTCTTCTCCAAAAATCTCATTTACTCCCCGAACAAATTTGATGAGGCACTCCACTGCAGTGGTTTCCCCAATCCTGACGTATTCATCCACTGAGTTTGCAGGCACTCCGTATGCCAACATTCGCATAGCAGCAGTGCACTTCTGTAAAGGAGAAAGTCCCTTTTTCCCGGCTGCATCAACCCTCAATTGGAAATACTCGGAATGTTGTTCAAGGGACTCCACTATGCGTAAGAACACCTGTCTACGCATCCTAAATCGTCTTCTAAATTGATATTCTCCATACACCGGTTGTTCAGAAAAGTAGTCATCGAACAAACGTTGGTGTCCGTCTTCACGTCCCCTGTCTCTGAAGACCCTTTTTCTCCAACGTCTACTTGAGCAACCTTCTTCATGTCTATTCTCCATGATATCTTTGAAATATTGATCATCGTAATCGTCGGTACATTCTCTAATTATAATATCCTTTATACTCATATTCTCGTATGGATTAGGAGAAGATGGAGAATCCATTTGAGAAGTGTATAAAGATGAAGTTTGAGTTTAGAGAAGAAAATATAAAATTGGATAACAATTGTTTGTATTTATAGATAGAAAAAATAAAAATATATAAAATAATAATTTATATAAAAAATAATAATTGTACCGTTGCTCAATTTTTAGCCGTTGCAACGGTACAATTTTTTTTTTGTATACATATTTTTTTGAAGAAAAATGAGAAGGAAATTGTGAAGAAATTGTAGGAAATTGTGAAGGAAAAATAAGAAGAAAATATGAGAAGTGAGAATATTTATAGATAGAAAAAGTAAGAATATATAAAATAATATTTTTTTTTATAATTTATAGCCGTTGAACAACGGTATAAAAATTTGACCCACAAACTATATATTTAATTTAATTTAAATAAATAAATAAATAAATAAAATTTATTAAAAAATATATATTGAACGTTGCTCAAAGGCTGCTTAAAAAAGCAACCCTTCAGCAACCGACGTTGCTCTCCAATGAGGAGAGCAATGTTGGTTGCATTGCTTGTCAGAATACTCTGACAAGCAACCTTGGAAAGCACCTCCGTTGGAGGTGCTCTAAGCTAATGCATCATTTTGCGTCCTAAACTAAAGATTAGACCTTTAAGCTCTAGTTGTAATTGTTAATTCCATTTTTATTTTCTGTACTTTTCAGTTTTGTTAAAATCATTTTATCTTTCGAAATATAAATATGGGTCTTGTTTAAAAAAACTTTCTTCCTGCCAAAAAACCCTTAAAATCTAAAAAACAAACAAAAAAATATTGGCGGGGTGTTCACTCTTCATTCACTCTCTGTTTTCAATTTTATACAAGAACGGTCTCCCGTTCTAGTGGGGGTATTCATCCTCAATAATTTATAAATTAATTTAAAAATATATATCAAACGATATTCAATTTATTTGATATTTTTACCATATATTCACCACGTAATGAAAAAAATAATCTGAAAAGTTTCATAATTTTATAACACTTGTACGATTTATTGTAGTTTTAATTGGTTATTTTATAAAATAATTATAATACATCATGCAAGTGTTAGAAAATCACGAAATTTTTCAGATTAATTTCCTATGATGTGATGAACATGTGGTAAAATTTTCAAGTAAATTGAATGTCATTTGATATTTTTTTGAAATTAATACCCGTTCCTTCTTCACTTAATTTAACTAGACAAAAAAATCACAAAATGATGCATTAGCTTAGCTTTTAAAATTATTTTAATCCTTTCTTATTTAAATATTTGGGTTTTTTAATTTTAAACCATAGATTATAGTTTTGTTTTACAACAAATCATAAACTAAAAACTCTAATAAACTAAACCTTAAACTATCTGAGATTTAACAAAACAAAACCTGGCGAACGACCGATCACCTCTCATTCACTGTTCACACCTAAGAACAAACGACCGATCTAAAACGAACGGTCGTCCGTTCACTATTCACGTACGGGCGAAACTTCATGTTAGGACTCGACCCGGGGCCCCGACGGGTGGAACGGATTCCCTAGGTGGGAAGCTTCTAAAAACAACCTACTCAAAATATACATTTCCTAAATGGGAACTTCCAAACGACATATATCCTCTAACATTCACTATAAAATCATACATGACATCTTGAATTAGGATATTTTCCAATAACATCCAAACAATATACACAAACATATAACGATCTATTTTCCCAATAAGATATTATAACGACCCTTTACTAAGAAAATGAGTCGTTATAAATAGTATCAGGGCCTGTACTGTGATGACCCAGATGTGTAAGTATATACGATGGCTGCACGAACCGGAACCCGGATGGCGGTACGTCCGCGCAGGCGAACCCGAAGGTGACAGGTCGTAAAGAGGGGATTGTCACAATCCCACATCACTTGGGGAAGTATGTGGAAATGAAACATATGTAAAGAGACCCTCCCAACATAGCAAGACGCGTTTTGGAGCACGATTGGCAACGGATCCCAAAAGAACTCTGAAGTTAAAAGTGCTTCGGTGAGAGCAATTCCAGGTTGGGTGACCTTCTGGGAAGTTCTCGCCAAACAAAGCCGTGAGGGGAGGATATTGGGCTGCAGTCCAATCCCTAGAGCGGACAATATCTTGCTGGGAATAGGGGTCGTTACAAATAGTATCAGAGCCTGTACCCAACCGGAAATATGGCCAACGAGGACGTTGGGCCCCCGGGGGGGTGATTGTGATGACCCGGATATGTAAGTATGTACGATGGCTGCACGAACCGGGACCCGGATGGCGGTACATCCGCGCGGGCGAACCAGAAGGTGACAGGTCGTAAAGAGGGGGTCGTCACAATTCCACATTGCTTGGGGAAGTATGTGGAAATGAAACATATGTAAAGAGACCCTCCCAACATAGCAAGACGCGTTTTGGAGCACGATTGGCAACAGATCCCATAAGAACTCCGAAGTTAAAAGTGCTTCGGCGAGAGCAATTCCAGGTTGGGTGACCTTCTGGGAAGTTCTCGCCAAACAAAGCCGTGAGGGGAGGATATTGGGCTGCGTCCAATCCCTAGAGCGGACAATATCTTGCTGGGAATAGGGTTCGTTACCAATAGTATCAAGCCTGTACCCAACCGGAAATATGGCCAACGAGGACGTTGGGCCCCCGGGGGGTGATTGTGATGACCCGATATGTAAGTATGTACGATGGCTGCACGAACGACCCGGATGGCGGTACATCCGCGCGGCGCGAACCAGCAGGACCAGGTCGTAAAGAGGGGGGGTCGTCACAATTCCACATTGCTTGGGGAAGTATGTGGAAATGAAACATATGTAAAGAGACCCTCCCAACATAGCAAGACGCGTTTTGGAGCACGATTGGCAACAGATCCCATAAGAACTCCGAAGTTAAAAGTGCTTCGGCGAGAGCAATTCCAGGTTGGTGACCTTCTGGGAAGTTCTCGCCAACAAAGCCGTGAGGGGAGGATATTGGGCTGCGTCCAATCCCTAGAGCGGACAATATCTTGCTGGGAATAGGGTTCGTTACCAATAGTATCAAGCCTGTACCCAACCGGAAATATGGCCAACGAGGACGTTGGGCCCCCGGGGGGTGATTGTGATGACCCGATATGTAAGTATGTACGATGGCTGCACGAAAACCGTAAAACCCGGATGTCGGTACAATCCGCCGCCGGGCGAACCAGAAGGTGACAGGGTCTAAAGAGGGGGTCGTCACAATTCCACATTGCTTGGGAAGTATGTGGAAATGAAACATATGTAAAGAGACCCTCCCAACATAGCAAGACGCGTTTTGGAGCACGATTTCAACAATCCCATAAGAACTCCGAAGTTAAAAGTGCTTCGGCGAGAGCAATTCCAGGTTGGGTGACCTTCTGGGAAGTTCTCGCCAAACAAAGCCGTGAGGGGAGGATATTGGGCTGCGGCACAATCCCTAGAGCGGACAATATCTTGCTAGGAAAAAGGGGTCGTTACATGTACCCAACCGAAAATGTGGCCAACGAGGACGTTGGGCCCCCGAGGGGGTGATTGTGAGACCAAATGTGTTGGATGAAGCCGACTGCGGAGGCAAATCTCGTGTTGTGGGGCAAACCTCGGGACTTAAGTCGAGTGTAGGCAAATCCCGGGTCGTAAAAAAGGGGTCGTCACAATCCAACATCGCTTAGGGAGGTATATAAAAATAAAACATACGTAAGGAAACCCTCCCAAGTTAATAAGACGCGACTTGGAGCACAATTGGTAACGGTTCCCATAATAATTCCGAAGTTAAAAGTGTTGACTTAAATGGTGTTTAAGTTTAAATATGTTTTTGATGATGTGTTTATATGATGAAGTAATTTGATTATGTGTATTATGTTTGAATCTAATGATTTATGTATATAAGAATTATTTGTTGGAAATACCTTTGAAAAGGGTATTTTAGTTGACTGATGTATTTGGTTAAGTGTTCTAGGTATATTAGTAAAACAGGGCTGTGAATGCACATTCAGTGGTCAAGTTGCCAAGAAGTCCACCGGTGATTTAAAATATTAAAAGAAAAGAAGTCCACCGGTGAATGAAAATAAAAGACGAAGTCCACCGCCCGCTAGACGACAAAAGCTGATGACTTCAAAGACTAAGTCCATCGGTGAATGAAAATAAAAGATGAAGTCCACTGATCACTAAATAATAAAAGAAGAAGTTATTCAAAGTCGAAGTCCACCGCTCGCTAGACGACAAAGGCGGATGACTTCAAAGATTAAGTCATCCGATAGGTTTAAGGACTGCATCATCCGTTGGCTATTAACGCTGCTTCATCCGATGGCGTTTAAAGATGAAGTCTACCGATGGAAAAACGACAAAAGGCGAAGTCGTTTAAAGATGAAGTCTACCGATAGGAACACGACAAAAGGCGAAGCGTTTAATGACTACGTCCTCCGATCGTTAGAAGACAAAAGAAGAAATTCTCATATAGCATCCGCTCAAGATCTACATCCTCCGCTCGAAAGACGAAGTCATCCGGTCACTAAACGACAAATGAAGAAGACTTCATAACTACATCTGATTGCGGCCCAAGTTTTTATTGCTGCATCCACCGATTGCAATTCAACATTTTTAGAAACATAATCATCCGATGCCAGCTCACTAATATAAGCTGAGTCTTCCGCTAGAATTCAAATATGCCGTGAAGCTACAGTGACGTCGTTTTCAAGCCTTAACTACAGAACATTAAAGGAGACGACGACGATTTGCAATTACAGACGGCAACGGCTACCTGAGATTGTACGAAAGCTGCTCCAACGGTAACAAAGTTTCTATTATTGGATAAGGAGCATTGAAGTCAAGCTGATTCCGAAGACAGAGTATTTAAGCCAAGGTTAAAGTACAAAGATACAACTTTTGCGAATTTGAATTCCTGAGCCCTAACTTGTGATCTATCATACTCTGTATTTTCATCTACATCTCTCGATTCCTAAACTTGAGAATTTGATTTGAGAGTTTGTAGTTTGTTCTATTCATTTACTCAAACTTGTAAAATCTGAAAGGCAGTGGATTGACGCCCGTGAAGTTCAATCTAAATATGTAAAAGGCAGTTGATCGGAGTCCGGAATTCCGATCTGTTCATTCTCGAGAGGAGAAGGTTAAGGATCTTCAAGGGGTGAACCTTGAAGCGTGGATGTAGGCTAGGTTGAGCCGAACCACGTAAAAACTTCTGTGTTGGTTTTTTCTTTCTCTCTCTTTTTACTTTTACTAATTGTTTACTTGCTGTTAGTTTAAGAGATATTAAGAAATTTAAAAAGGTCTAATTCACCCCCCCTCTTAGACAATCTCGATCCTACAAAAAGTGCTCTGATGATAGCAGTACTATGTTGGGTGACCGATTGAGAAGTCCTCGCCAAACAAATCCGTGAGGGGAGGATATTGGGATACGACTCAATCCCAATAGCGGACAATATCTTACTAGAAAAATGGGTCATTATACAACAATCGAAAATACATTTCATAAGATGAAATATATTACATCATCATCAAATTCTTTACATTAACATATCAGAATACTCAAACGGATGCGTAAACAAAATATAAATACACATAAATCATGACATGTGACTTTCCACAACCCAAAGACCATCCATACATGATCTTTCACCTATGTCTCTTATATATTTTACCCTGTATTGGTTTTTCCATCTCAGTGAACGTCCTCACTATCTGAAAAATAGAGATATCCACATAATGAGTCATTGGCCTAGCAAATAAATCTAGCAACTAGAATAGCTAGTCCAAACTCTATCCAAGCTCATACACCATCCTCCACCTATCATTGATTATTTTGAAATCAACTTAAATCAATATTATTTTGATTTGAAATCCATGTCATTTATATAAAAATGTATGCAGGTTCGTAATTTGAACCATTTAAAATCCATTAACCACGGTTTAAAATTCATTTCAATGATTAAATCAATATAATGCAATTTCAATGAAAATCTGCATTATTTAAATACACGATTTAAAATCATTCTCCACAAATAGATAAATCCAATGCATTATAGTAAATATGCACGATTTAAAACCATCTTTTCTCAAAACATCCAATGTCATTTTTAACATTCAAATTGAAATGAAAAAAATGCAATCCACTCTAAATTGACTAACATGACCGTAATCCACCATTACAGTTCCCAGACTTTCTCAGGTATGGCTGTAGAACCCCTATTGTCTTATCTTCTCGAGGATTTAGGGATTTTTCAATTCAAAGAGAACGTTTTGCGTAAGGCTCCCAATCATTTTCATAGTCATATTCATCTTTCATGAAGAGGCAAGTCCAGCCCAATGAGTTCTTATGTTACTACAACTTCCAACTTCCTCCTTCCTAAATGCATACTTAAAACAGTTATAAAACAATTATATGCGTGTTTAAAACGATGCAACTCAACCCAACCATGCAATTGATAATTGAAATCAATATGCTTAATTTAATGAAAATTGTCATTTTTGAATTTCTTCGTTTCCATATTTCTTAAAATTCAGAAATATACAATTCAATTACTTCACAAAACCGAAATTTAATCATTCAATAAAATTGGATTTAAACAAACTTAACAATTCAATATAAACAATTGGGTTTGAAGTTCTTCATTTTACTATTTCAATAAAACTGGAAATAAACGATTTTCACAATTCATTAATTGCTTTTCATGAAAATGATATCAAATTTTCACTTCAACATATCCAATCTCATCCAAATCTCAATCAAATCTATCATGTCTAGATCCAAGATAGTAATTAAAATTATCTCTACCTATCAAGGCAATAAAGTATAATCTAATTATTCTAATCGTTAAACATATTTACCGTATGTCGGTTCCTCCACTTTTCCTCGAAATCTCCACCGAACTTGTCGATTTTTCCATCAAAACTTTTTTCTTATTGAGCTGAACAACTTTTTCTAAAGGACAGATCGACGAATCTCAATTTTTCTCATATCTTTCTCTCTCTTTTCTCCGCAGTTCTTCCCTGTTTTCGTCTCTAGTTTTTTTTTTTTCGTTCTCTCTCCCTCTCTCACTTTCTTTCTTCTCCACGTAAATGCTGGAGGGTTTGCCACATAACCCAATTTGCAATAGTGTTTAATGGTAATTTACCATTAAACCAAGTTTATCTTATTAAAATGACATTTTTGCCCTTTAAACTTCTTTATTATTTATAACTAAAATACCTTGATTAATTTACCACCTAACCACACTTAATTAATCCTTAACCCCCATTAACTTTAATCTAATCCAAATTAGATTAGTTTTAATCTTATCCTAATTAGATTAGTTATAATTTAATTTATAAAAATTTGAAATCGTATTAATTTTTAATCCTTAACCATAATTAATTTTTATTCAATCACAATTAAATTAATCTTAATCAAATTTTATCTTTTTAATATATCATTTCTTTAATACATCATTTTTCCAACTTAATAAAGGTTCAAACCATTACACTTCATTTTATACATTAATTTAAAAATATATCAAACGATATTGGATTTATTTAAAACTTTTACCATATATTTATCACATCATGAGAAGATAATCTGAAAATTTTCGGGACTTTATAACACTTGTACGAGTTATTGTAATTTTAGTAAATTATTTTATAAAACAGACGTAAAATAATTATAATAAATCATAAAAGTGTTAGAAAATCACGAAAATTTCTAGATTATCTTTTCATGATGTGTTGAACATGCGATAAAACTTTCAAGTTAATCCAATTTTGTTTGATATTTTTCATTATACGTGAATAAAAACTAGGGGTATTTTAAAAACATAACAAAAAATATTAGATTTATTTAAAAACTTTACCATATATTTATCACATCATGGAAAGACAATCGGGAACAATTGTATGATTTATTGTAATTTTAGTGAATTATGTTATAAAACAAGTAAAATAATTATAATAAATCATACAAGTGTTAGAAAATCACGAAAATTTTAGATTATCTTTTCATGATGTCTTAAACATGTGATAAATTTTTCAAATAAATTCAATATCGTTTGGTATTTTTTTAAAGGATTTTTTTTTTCAAACGGTATAATTATTTTATGTATATTTTATAAAATAATTCACTAAAATTACAATAAATCGTACAATTGTTATAAAATTACAAAAAAATTTAGATTATCTTTCCATGATGTGGTAAATGTGTGGTAAAATGTTTAAGTGAATTCAATATCGTTTAGTATTTTTTTAAAATACCCCTCATTTCTATTCACATATAATGAAAAAAAATAACAAAAGATATTGGATTTATTGATATTTTTACTACATGTGCACACATCATTAAAAGATAATCTGAAAATTTTTATGATTTTTTAACGCTTTTATGATTTATTATAATTGTTTTACTTCTGTTTTATAAAATACTTTACTAAAAATACACTAATTTGTACCAAATATTATATAGTCACTAAAACCTCCAATTAGCTGCTCATGAGTAGGAACATGTGATAAATTTTTCAAAATAATTCATATCGTTTGGTATTTTTTTAAAGGATTTTTTTTTTCAACGTATAATTATTTTATGTATATTTTAATAAAATAATTCCTAAATTGACCATAATCGTACAATTGTATAAAATTACAAAAAAATTTAGATTATCTTCCATGATTGTTGTAAAATGTTTATTGATTCAATACTCGGTTATTATGTTTTTAAAATACCCCTCGTTTCTATTCACATATAATGAAAAAAAATAACAAAAGATATTGGATTTACTTGAATATTTTACTACATATTCAACACATCATGAAAAGATAATCTGAAAATTTTTGTGATTTGTTAACACTTGTATGATTTATTATAATTGTTTTACTTCTGTTTTATAAAATAATTTACTAAAATTACAACAAATTGTACAAATATTATAAAGTCACTAAAACCTCCAGATTATCTGCTCATGATGTGATGAACATGTGATAAATTTTTTAAATAAATTTAATATCGTTTGATATTTTTTCAAAATTAATTTATAAAATCAAGTTTCACCCGTACGTGAACAGTGAACGAACGACCGTTCGTTTTAGATCGACCGTCCGTTCTCAAGTGTGAACAGTAAACGAGGGTGATCGGTCCTCCGTCAGGGTTTGTTTTGTTCCATTTCAGATAGTTTAAAGCTTAATTTGTTAGGATTTTCCTTTTTGGATTTGTTTTAAAACAAAACCCTAAATATTTTTTTATTTGGTTCTGAAAATATTTTTTGATTTTTATTAAATATATAAAAAATTCATCATTTCTAACAAAATTGCAAAGACTCAATTTTTGTTGTAGCCAGGTATAAACCATGAAGGTGGGTTAGGTTGGGTCCTCATTATTTAGTTTGAAAATGATGTTTTTACACTAAAAAATACTTGTTTTTTTTAAAGAAAAGTATATGCACAGCTATGGTAAACAGGTAAAGTGTATTCTATAAAATATATATATATATATATATATATATATATATAACTAGGAAGGATGAATCCACCTTCTCTTTATTTTGCTTTTTTGGCGGCTGTTTTGTATTTTAAATCTTATTTATTGCAAAAAAAAAATAGTTGTTAATTAATCATGAGTTGAGTTAGGTTTACACACGTAACAATAATACCACAAACAATTAAAATAAGATATTAGTTACAACAATTAAATCAATAATTGTCACGTTAAAAAATAAAAATATAAAATTAAAGAATAAATTAAGAATTATTTATAAATTATTGTATTTTAAATCTTATTTATTGCAAAAAAAAAGTTGTTAATTAATTATGAGTTGAGTTAGGTTTACACACCTTGACAATTATTTATTAATAAAATTAATATAATATAGTACAAATAATTAAAATAAAATATTAGTTACAACAATTAAATCAATGATTGTCACATTTGAATATAATAATTAAAATGTAAAATTAGAGAATAAATTAATAATTATTTATAAATTATTAAATTAAAATATAACATTTCTCTTTATTAGAAGAAGGGTCTTCTTCTCCTATCAACTTTTACAACGGCTATGCTGGCCTGGCCTCTTCCTCTTTTCCTCTGCATTATTGAATGTACGAAAAAAGACCGTAAAAGTCTAGAAAGATGGAGGGTAAAACTGTCCCTTTCTGTAAAAATGGGGTTGATTGGATTGGGGGATTGCCAAGTTTCAAGATTAGGTCATCTATCACTCACCATCATCCATCCAACGGTCGAGATTTACTTCCCTTTCCTCTTCCCCTTTCAAGTTTCAACCACCTCTGTTTCAGACTCAATTCGAAAGCAAATTCCTTTGGACGTTTGCGAAGTAATTTTAAGCCTTCTTCCGCGTGGAAGGAGAGAAGAGAATAACCAGTTTTCAATCAGACATTGATGTATCATTTTGTTAAACTGATCTGAGAAATCAGAGACAAAACCATCAAATTTACGGTGTTTTTATGATGGTTTCAGAGCCATCGATAATGCTGACATTGATGATGACCAAGTTATGGGAAAGCCAGTGGTTGAGAAAGAGAGCAAATTCAAAAAAAAAAAAACGACCAAATTCTTCATTCACAGCTGTTTGCGCCTAAAAAGGCCAAAACCCACCCTGTCTTTCTCTCTCTATCTTTGTCTCTCTCTCTCTCTCTAGGTTTTGGCTATAAATATCAGCAGTATAAGCCTATGCTGTTCTTGTACAGACCCTCTCTCTATTTCTCTCCATTAGCTTTCAATTTTGTTGCCAGAGGGGGAGATTCTTTATATCGCTCCTCATCAGAATTTATAGCGCGATGGAGGCCATGAGAATTAAGTTTTTGGTGGTATTGTTGATGGTGGCGATCATGGCCTTATCCGCTGTACAAAAAGCCGCTGCACAAGAGGCACCGGCGCCGTCCCCGGCCTCCTTTGCCGCTCCCTTTGTGCCGACCTTCTTCGCTTCCGTAGCGGCTCTGGCTTTTGCCTTCTTCTTCTGAGCTCCATTAAAAGACAAAACTACATTTGTTCCTCATACCCATTTCTCTTTCTTCCCTGTTAGAAAGATGAGATTCTGGGTTTCGTTCGACGATTTGATTTATTCGTAGTTTTGTAAGAATCGGATGTGTTTGTGGCGTGTGATTACATTTGTTTGACGGTGTTTATGTATAATAGGTTTTGAATTTCATGTATAATTTGCTCTTACTCTCTCTCATTGTACCAATCCATCCATCATTCCATCCATTTCAATAAAGTTCTGAACTTGATTTATGCTAATGGCTGTCAATCATCAACCCAAGTTTAGTTTTGCTGTTTAGAAAAATGGGTTGGCTTTGATAATAAATATGACGGCGAGGGTGGACCGCAATCGAGCTCGAAAAGAGGGGCCCCCACCCATGGTGGGAGCTGTTGGCAACATCATGATGCGTCTTCTCAATAATGAGTTGTTCTGAGCTGTGAAATGTCAGATTTGCTCGTTTTTTCGTCTGGTTCTCGCGTCCATTGTAATGTGATCACCATCGTGGGCTCCCTTCCATTTTCCACAATTACAGTTTCCATCTTTTCTGCAAATGGCCCGACTACTGATTAATCAGACCATTTGAATTCTAAATTTGAATCGTTCGATCCATATACTTCAGAGTAAGTTGCTGTATGAATGATGTTAGATTGGAAGGATGAATGAAGATGAAAACCCAGATCGAGTTCTTGCCTCTCACTCCGCACTGGATATTTATCCCATTTTCAACCAGGTAGAGAGACAAAGAGAGGAGAGAGAGAGAGAGAGAGAGCACATGGACACATGGTGGGGATTTTCAAATTTCACCATCAACGCCAGCTCAAGTCCTCTCTCTCTTTCTCTATATACCTCCTGATTGTCCACACAGACCACAGTGTCAGTGATCCCACCATGTTACTTTCTTTTTCGTCATTCATTCTTCCAATTATCTTGACGAAACCTCTCAAGAACCCCATAAAATTTGTTACTTTACAAGCATTTAGCACACATTACAAGTTAACGCAACTAAATCGAAACTTTACAAGATCTGGTTTTGAAATTACTTGAATCTAAAAAAGCTCGGAGCGTTCCAGTGTGTATATATTCTCGTGTTAGCTTAAAAGCAGCGTGTTAGCAGAATACATAAAAATTGTAATGCGTTGGATCTGTAAATAGTCATAAGCTGGAATAGCATCATCAGAATATCAACAGTTAGTGAAAGAAACATCATAAAAAGCAACATATGAAATTCAAAACCATTAAAGAGTAGTACAAAAAAGTATATCAGAAGACAAAATTTATTGCTCTGCTCAATGTTTTTCCGGCCGACGAGAGTTGAATCTCTCGTGTTCGAACGGGACTTCTCCCCGATTAAACTTGCTCATACAATTCAGATAAAAAGTAAGAAAAAATTTGTCTTCAGGCGTGTGTATTGTCTGACAAAGATGAAACTACGTGTCCAAAAAAATGTATTATTATTGTCGGAGACAATGCTCCCCTCCACCAATTGCAACCTGCTAGCAATGCAGACCTCATAATCCAAAGTTAGTTTCAATCTTCTGGATATGGTTGAGAAAAATCCATGTCATCTGCATTTGCAAATATCCAGCAATCATGTTAGAACCCCATTATAGATAAAGAGAGAGAGAGGGAGAGAGAGAGAGAGAGAGAGAGAGAGAGAGAGAGAGATGTACCATGACATGAGGGGCAATTCGGATGCAGTAAACAGGAAAGCCTGTGTAGAACTTAAATGGCCCGCCGGCCTTGAGGGTTTTCATGGCACAATCCAAAGAGCCAGTGTAAGGAAACTTCCCTTCCGCGTCAGGTTGCATTTTCTGAATTTGGGTTTTGACATAATCGAAAGGTAAACTGCAAGCCGCAGCGAAAAAGCCTGAAACCGCACTTGCACCTGGAGAGAACCAACAAAAAAACAAGTGCAAAGGCCTGAGCTTACCAAAAAAACGAGCCAAAAAAATCTCATACGTAAACCACATTCTATCAACGCATTCTGACACCTTCATCACAAACAGACATTGAGATAAGAACATGTCACAACATTTAAACAGTTGCAATATCACTTGGTGACCCCCTCCTCCCTAAGCAAAAATCATGCATCAACATACATTTTACGTAGAATCTCAATGATTCATATCCTAGGTGTCACTAAAACTCGAATGGCAGAATGGAATTCCCTAAAAAGCTCGAGAACATTGATCATATCATATTTGAAAATGGGGAGGATTTAAAATTCTATTAAATTAAACTAATAAAAATAAGTTTGATTTGAAGTGTTTATCATAGTTATGTTATGTAAAAATATAGATAGTCCTATATTGTACAAGATATAAGTTATTTTCCCATTTGTACTTTTTTAAATGTATTAGAATTTCTTACTTCCAAGTTAAGATGCAAATATGAATTTTAATTTTAATGAGAAAAAACATTTTCTAGTTTCGTGCAGTTTCATCATTATGGCGAGGAAAATGTGTAAATTAAAAAGGACTCTTTACAATTTGAGACAATCTCCATCAACTTGGTTTCGTGCAGTTTCATCATTATGGCGAGGAAAATGTGTAAATTAAAAAGGACTCTTTACAATTTGAGACAATCTCCACCAACTTGGTTTAGTTGCTTTAGAAAAGTTGTAAGAGGAGAAGATTCTTCCTAGCCAGATTGATCACACTGTTTTCCAAGCACAATAGTGATGGAAAGGTCGTTAGACTAATTGTATGTGAGGACATAATCTAAACCAGAGCTACTTATCCAGACTCGGAAGATTTGTTTTCTTAGAAAGATTATAGTTTCTCTGATGCAAACGCTAAGTTTAATTTCAATGATATAATTGTTTCTCTCCAAACACTTGTGCACAAAAACAATATATCAACTACAAAAAAAACAAAACAGAATATAAATAATTAGTGATATAAAAAGACTTACCGGCTACTGTAGCACCTTCTCCTAAACCAGCGTTATCTTTGAAGAATTCAACACTCTGTTCGTAAGAGGCCAGCATTCCCATATTCAATGCCATTGCTCTTACTACAGTAGGGCCGGCTCCCTTCCAGAGAGACAAAACTCCCTCATCTGCAACAATACGGTAAAGTGCATGGAAGGCATTTTTGTAGTTTCGGCGTTGGGCAGCTGGCAATGTGTTATCGGCTTGCATACGAATAAGTGCTAAATCAGCTGGACTGCCGAAACACGCTCCAATTGCACCTGCAGTAAGTCCACACAATGCTTTCTGATATAGAGGAAGAGGTTTTCCATCATTGGCTTCAATTGCTTTATTTGTTAACATCCTAGAGGAGAAGAAGAATTAAGAAATTCAGATAAATGTTACCGGGCTTAGAAGTTCAAACCAAATACAGATAAAATATCACGGCTAATAACCACTCGACAAAGAGTCATCTAGACAATTAGGCTCATCGATACTTTCGGCCACCATATTCCACAAGAAATGCAAAAACATCAGGACCCTTCAATCAGATAAATTTTTATTTGAAGATAAGATTGGTGGTTAAAATAGACAACAAAAACACAAATAAACTTCTGATGCAATTACAACCATTGACAGTACACAACATTACAAGAACACACCACAAGTCCGGGAACCACATGCTCGGAATTTCTCTCTAGACAGAGGACCACTCCTCTGTGTCTAAGAAAACTACCCCAAAACTGTCTTCCCTTCGAAACACATAACTACCCTTCTATTTTAAACAAAATAACTAATTCAGACAAACCCAAGGTACTTTTTTTGGAAAACCTAATGCATCAATTTCAAACCTAAGACTTGCTTAGAGATTAACAAATAGACACGTTTTGTACTTGTGCATACTCATTGAATTCAGTAAGGTTGTAAAGCACTTACTTAAATGATCCAAGTCGTGCTGTGGTATAAGTAGCTTGTCTAAGCAACCCAGCAGAAAGACCCTGATCAAAATAGTACATTTTAGACAAACTGTGAATTAAAATATACTCAAGAAACTTTTATCTGTAATGAAATTGAAAGAAGTTAGCAATCCAGAAAGATTTCAAGCCACAATAAATGGAAATGAACGTAAAATTGTATTTGTCAGCATTGTTTTGAATCAACCGGAGCAAAAATCCAGAAAAATAAACATTCAGTCGAGAATGAAGATCTTATAATCAAACAAACTCATAAAAAAAAACTTAAGCATAGAGCAGAAGCAAACCTTGTAAAAAGAACCAAATCCCTCCTCCTTAAGCATTGTCCTAGTGACCTGAGCAGCCGATCCTTGACCTAGTTGAATTCTCACCTAAACCAAAGACCAGAAGACAAAACATGAGAAAAGCGAACAGAAACAAAAAGTCTCATTCGCCGCCAAAAATCGGACGATCACAGATCTGAAGTTCGTCAGCCGAAACTAATTTCCGGCACATGAACAAACATACTCTTCCGGATATTGATCTAAAAAGAGAATCAGAAAAAAAAAGACGTAAAACAGAGTAACCTGACCTTGATCATATCAATAGGTTGGATCACACAGGTAGCCAGCATACCAGATGCTCCTCCATTAACGAAGGGTTTAACGATAGGCCACGCGCCGACGGATGCAGGCTTCTTCTCGTCTCCCATTAGATTAGACTTCAAACAAAGAGACGAGAGAGAAAGAAGGACGAGGAGTTGGCTGCAGTCGAGGCAACAAGAGAGAGAAAATAAGACGCCAAGAGAGCCACACCATAAACCACGCCCTCTCGACGGTTCGACGCTAACTATGTAAGACAATTACAATTACAACCTCGTACTTATCGTAAATTACCACGGGAGATCGAAGTGTAGTTCAAAAAATGGTTTGGGCCAGAAAAGAGCGAGTCCCGATTAGATGAGTTTGACCAAGTGCTTGAGTGAGAGTAGTTTGTGTGTTATTGGCAAACGACCGAGAGTAACTTGCTTAACTGTTGAGTGGTCAATCGAGATCCGAATCGTTCGATCATATGACTCTCGAGCTGTCTCAAACGATCACGAAGCGGTCAGCTACGCACTCGATGCAATTGGCCATATGTTATAGGAATAAAGTTTGTGAAGGAGTACGGATGAGATTTTAATTGAAGTAACATATTCATTGAATAGTATAATATACGAGTTCTGAGCCTCGTAAATTTAGTCTCGTGTTTTACCCTAATGTTGAATATCCCACGTTGAAAAATTAAAAATGAAATGTTAAATATTGAGTGGATTTCTTCAATCATTGAGTTAGTTTTTGGAACGAGTTCTAACACTCGTGTTCTATCGTCTCAATAGTATTTTACTACATTTTACTAATAGGAGATAAGATTTTATTTACTAACCATTTTCATCAACATTTACAAGGTTGTCGGTATGAATATACGAATTAAAAACTTGGATGGATGATGTAAGGGATCATGTGCATGGACAACTTGCATTCGCAATGGCTTTACAGGGACGATAAATGCAGACGGCAGCAGCTAAGCTTGGCGGGTCCCGCCGGCGCCGCCCCAACACCCGGCAACGGCGACTGTAACTGCAAGACTGGTTGGGGCCGATTTGATTTCTGGTGGTTGAAATCTAGAATTTGGATTTCCAGCCTTGTTAAGTGAATTCCCGGCCATAATTATAAATCCAATATTAGAAAAATAAACGCAAAGGAAGGGAATTATGGGTCCTGCCGTCGACCGGCGTCGGACTGTTGACGCTGATATTCCGTTTGTTACAGCTATCAGCCATCAATTCACTTCCAGTTCTAGCCTGGCTCCACGTGCCCAACTTCCAATATTACCCCTTCATTACTAAAGTTCTTATTTTTGTTGTGGTTTTTTAAAATAAAAAATAATAATTGAAAGAAGGGTAATAAGGTAAAAGCAGGTGGTGGTTGGAGGGGAGGGGACCCAAAAGAAGTGCAGGAGCTGGCGCCATTGTCGTTTGCGGACTTCAATTATTTATCAAATCCAATTTTCTTTTTAGTTTTCCCCCCTTTGAAGAGAGGACAGATTTAGGTTTCAGATTGACCCTCTTTCGCCTTGCAGTTCACTCGCAGAGGCTGAGACGATCAGAGGACGCAAGGGAAAGAGGAAAGGGTAATCTGAGTTCGACGAGCGAAGAGAGCGAGCGATACGATGAGAGAGATCATTAGCATTCATATTGGTCAGGCAGGGATACAGGTTGGGAACTCATGCTGGGAGCTCTATTGCCTCGAACATGGCATCCATCCTGATGGCATAATGCCTAGGTATGTCCATTTTTTTAGTTTCTCATGCGTTGTCGATGCAATCTAGATTTTTTGTATGTTAATATCCTAGAACGATATGCTAAGTTTCGGTAGGTTTTATTTCTCTTATCGTCTCCGATCCATGTTTGTTACTGTTTTATTTTTCTTTCCATTCGGTTGGACACGATTTCTCTCGAGGTAAGGTCAATTGTACGGCTATCACCGACGATTTGTGATCCAGTAAACACATTTTCTGTACCCATTTTTATTTTCTGGTCAATGCAAGGAGTAGAGATGAGATTACACTAATGCGTTCTTGTTTTTGGGGATCTGGCTGGTACTTTATCACTGTCTTGTTTTTTACTTTCGGTAGATCTGAATGTGGGACCGTCGGATGGAAAATTTCTGAATTTGGATTTGTTCGAGTTACTTTAAGTCGTATACCAGTAAATTTAATGGTCTTCTCTGTGAAGTTGTCTCGTCTCAGCGATCTGACTAATGTTAAGGAAATCAATTATCATTTACTCCTGTGCATGTTTTCTTTTGATTTGACAAATTTAGTTATTGGGTTTCCAGTTTTTTTCCTTTTCTACTGGAATGAATGCTCTACTGCGGTTATATTTTGCAGCGACACTTCTGTGGGTGTAGCAAAAGATGCTTTCAACACCTTTTTTAGTGAGACTGGTTCAGGAAAACACGTGCCAAGGGCTATATTTGTTGATTTAGAGCCGACTGTTATTGATGAAATAAGAACTGGATCATACCGGCAACTCTTTCATCCTGAGCAACTGATTTCTGGTAAAGAAGATGCTGCTAATAATTTTGCAAGAGGTCACTATACAGGTAACAATATATTCAAGCAATTTGAATTGACAATTTCTCATCTCACTCGCTTTTTTTATTATTATTTTTTGTTTAACATTATTTGTGCTGGTTTTGACAGTTGGGAAGGAAATTGTAGACCTATGCCTTGACCGAGTCCGAAAATTGGCAGATAACTGCACTGGGTTGCAAGGATTTCTAGTGTTTAACGCAGTTGGCGGTGGGACTGGTTCTGGTTTGGGTTCTTATTGCTAGAACGCTTGTCTGTAGATTATGGGAAGAAATCAAAACTTGGTTTCACCATCTACCCTTCTCCCCAGGTGCTTATAGTTGTAAATAGACTGAAATGTATCAATATTCTTTTTATCTTATCTTTTTGTAAGGTTCATGTTATGTCACCTTATGCAATGGGTGTGGAGTCAATATACCGCCTCATTGTTGTGTGCTCTTTGCATTTGGAATTGTGAAATTCATGTAATGAATATGTACTTCAGGAATGGAAGCTTGAACAGCCATGCTGATGCATCTTTTTGAATTAGATATGCTTCTTATCTTATCATACCACGTATCACTAAGCTTTTTTATTTCCTATTATAGGTTTCAACAGCGGTTGTGGAGCCTTACAACAGTGTTCTTTCAACTCATTCCCTTCTTGAACATACTGATGTCGCAGTCCTTCTCGACAATGAAGCTATCTATGACATTTGCAGAAGGTCATTGGATATTGAGAGGCCTACTTACACCAACTTGAATAGATTGATATCGCAAATCATTTCATCCTTGACGACTTCACTGAGGTTTGATGGAGCCATCAATGTGGATATCACAGAGTTTCAGACAAACCTTGTGCCATATCCTCGAATTCATTTTATGCTCTCCTCTTATGCTCCCGTAATTTCTGCTGAAAAAGCATACCATGAACAGCTATCAGTTCCTGAAATCACAAACGCTGTTTTCGAACCCTCAAGCATGATGGCTAAGTGCGATCCTAGGCATGGGAAATATATGGCCTGCTGCTTGATGTATCGGGGAGATGTTGTTCCGAAGGATGTAAATGCTGCTGTTGGCACCATCAAAACGAAAAGAACTGTCCAGTTTGTGGACTGGTAAGGGAAAAAAGATTTAGATTTACTCTTTTTTTAAGGAATATTAACTTTTAGATTAACCAGGCGGTGACAGAAGATCGCTAACATATATATGCAATTGTGTGACCTAATTAATATCATGCACATATCCATTTTATTTAAGATCTGATGGGCTCGAGTGATGGGATATTTTCAGGTGCCCAACTGGCTTCAAATGTGGTATTAACTACCAGCCCCCAACAGTTGTACCTGGTGGCGATCTTGCCAAAGTTCAGCGAGCTGTTTGCATGATTAGCAACAATACTGCTGTGGCCGAAGTATTTGCACGCATTGACGTTAAATTTGACCTAATGTATTCCAAGAGGGCATTCGTTCACTGGTACGTAGGTGAAGGCATGGAAGAGGGAGAGTTCTCTGAAGCCCGTGAAGATCTCGCCGCCCTCGAGAAAGATTATGAGGAGGTCGGCGCTGAAGGGCCAGGAGATGAAGAGGAGGGTGAGGACTACTGATGTTTATAAATAAGCCTGGCTGATTTCTATGTTTGAATGCTTTCTTGTGACAACTCCTCTTTTACTCTGTATTTGTTTTGTTGTGTTGTATCTTTTGAGTGCATCTTTCGGGCTCTCTTTAATTGGAACAGCTACAATTGTTTAATCAAATGTGTGGCCTCTTTTGGTATCAGTGAAGTAAATGTCAATGTTTAAAATAGTGATGTGACATTTTTCTCTTCACATGTTCTTCTCCTGATTGTATTCGTTCATTTTCACTTGGAATTCTTTGATCATTCTTGCATAATCTCTGCCTTGATAGATATCCATTGGAGGCATCGAGTTGCTTGAATTATTGAGTTTTGGTTTAAATGCTCGAAGACATCAAGGGTTGAGTTGGGATCATTCATATTGTATTTTTCCTTGGTAGGTTTGGAAGACAATTTAGGAACAGAATAAGTGAGAAATAGAAATGTCCCATAAACTCTCGCACGGATTATCATGTCGATTTCCTGTCAACTCGTGTCCTCCATTCACCCCACTTAACGAGTCCATCGCATCTAGATCAGCTTGATTGGTTAACGTTAACTGATGAAGCTCTTGGTTCATCAATGGGAGTTGATCCACCACCCCCGTCGAAAATGGCCACCAGCTGGGCTGACTTAAATGACGCATACCCAATTCAACTTCAGCTCCCCCATCGCAGTTGCTCAAGTCCGGTCTGTATCCGTTCTCTACCGTCGGGGTGATATGTTCGTCGAAGCCAGCTGAGAAAAAGTTAGTTTGATCGTCGCCGTAATTAGTTAAAGTCGGAGTTTGAAGCTGAGAGATTCTGATGGCGGTGGAAGTGGTGTTGTTCGAACTGATTTTGCGGTTTAGGAGGTTTCTGATTTTCAGAGAGAGAGCCGAGTGATTTAAAGGGAGATGGGTCGCAAAGTTTGTCCGGGCATTGGAGCCGCGGAGGAGACAAGCAGCTTCGTCGTAGGCTCTGGCAGCTTCTTCGGCGGTTTTGAAGGTCCCCAGCCACATCCTGATTTTCTGGGTGGTGTCCTTTATCTCCGCCACCCATTTTCCCGACGGCCGCTGTCTCACGCCAACAAATTTGGGTTCGCAGGCGTTACCGCTTCTCTCTTTGAACTTGCTTCGCTTGATCGGCGGAATCCCTTTTTTCTGGTTTTGAACTGCTTTCTCTTCCATCCCAAACGCAATGCCGATGATCACTCTTGAGCTCTTAAGCTCCAACAGAGTAATGAAAGAAGCAGGATGTGGCCCTCCATTTATCGTACTTTGAAAGAAAGTCCAATCCATCTTCGTGAGCTGCTCGTCTTCGTTCATTCTCCGGTTGGCACGTCTGTGTTTGACCTTGATTTGGTCGTGTTCATGCCATTGAAGAACATTCATCGTCTCTCTCGAGTAGAAACATATATTAGTCATATAAATTACGTGGTAATTGTTAATAATCAAAGCTTAAACCTTTGAAGACTCAAGAGTAGTGGTTCTCACATTCATTTGATCAGCATAAGTCTAAGATGATAATATATTCAAATTTAAATTCTTCTTTTTTTCAAAATAAATTCGTGAAGGCACGAACAGTTTCCCATATCAATATTTCCCCAAAAAATGGATTTTTTAAGCTGAATTAGAATCCATAAAAATGTTTTATATTTCATTCTTTTTTTTTTTTCACCTGTCATTCTTCAAATGTGTCAAGTTTTTGTGTTATCCCGTCATGTGAAGACAATGAGAGTCTAATGTGAGTGTTCAACCTACACAAATGAGAGCGTACAATCTCATATCACTTGATGTTAGAATACGAGGAGTATAACTCATTCCAAAAACTAGCTCAATGATTGAAAGAATCCTCTCAATATTTATACTACTATGTTAGAATACGAGGGGTAGAACTCATTCTAAAAGCTAGCTCAAGGATTGAGGGAATCTCCTCAATATTTATACAGGACCTTTTTCTTTCAATTTTTCAACGTGGGATATTCAACGCTTGCGAGACGGTAAATCAATGATTGAGCAATTCAAGTTCTTTAATGGACGGAAAAATTTAATTAATTATATAAATAATGGTTAAGAATATACTAAAATAATAATATTAATAATTTAATAAAGAAAGAGAAGAAGTGACAGAGAAAGGGTGGGAAAAGATCCGAACTTGGGACTAGAGATGGCAGGTTTCAGAAGGGCTCTGGTTAACTCCCACCGAACCCTTCGTTCGGTCTTCAATACGGCTTCAGGCAAAGAGAGATGGGTTGTTTCTCTCTTCTCAAACCCCTCGAAATCTCTCCTGCCTGGCCCTTACGATTGGAATCAGAGTTTTCATACTTCGATCGTTTCTCGCTTTTGTTCTTCTGCGGGTTTGAAATCTCACTTCCTTGATGTTGATTTTTCCAGTGAAGAGAGTAAGAGGCGCGTCTTCAACAGGTATCTTATCACCTCTTTTGACAGATTCTTTTCTACCGACTCTTAATCTCTGATTTTTTTTTTTTTTTTTTTTTTTTTAACTTGGTTGATTGGTTTGTTCGATCAGATTGCTTTATAGGAGTAAACAGCGAGGGTTTCTCGAATTGGATTTGGTACTTGGTAAATGGGTGGAGGACCATATTCATACTATGGATGCTGATGGTGTCAGAGCTCTGGTCCAAGTTCTTGATATGGTATTTTCTGCATTTCTCAAAACAATTTCTATTCTGTCTCACCATGGTCCGTATTTTGGGCACAATATGGACAAAAGCAGCAATCCACAAGAATTACGTAACACTCAAATTTGTAAAAAAGCAGCAACACAATATCCGTTGTTTCTTTATTTATTTTGTGCATTAGGTATAATCATGTATGATAAGCTGGCTGGTATATTGTCATTCTAAAAGGCTTCTACTTCACCAATCACTGTGCATATGTGGAGGCTCTCATAGTAAAAAGGAACTCTTGGGGATCTGCTGGATATATTATTTTGGCTTCCATGTTAATTCATCCTTATGTACCCCATCTTGTGCAGGGGATGAGTTAAAACAAAGTTTGGTTATACTCTCTATTCAAATATCTTGTAATCTACGATGATTTACGCAGATCGAGGAGAGCTAGTGACGTGTTATTGATTGAAATAAGAATGTGTGTGAAATCCTTAGCATGGGAAGAAAATATAAAATTAATCGTTCCTGTTTTTTTTTTTTTGACATAGTGTAGGGGTTAAGCTGGTTCATAGACACAATAATTTGCTCATCACTTTAAGTTTGATGATCTTAGCAGAGTTGATTTTTCCATCCTTTTTAATCGTAGTATACGACAAGTTTTGGCAATTGTTTTTTATGCAAAAGAGTTAAAAATGTAACTATAGCTTTCGGAATCATGTAGTTTGACTCCACATGGTATTCTATATAACAAAGATTGAGAGACAAGTATTATATTGATTTGCATAGTTACTCTATAGTCTTTTCTGGCTAAAAACAGACTTCCTTTTCTTCAGGAAAACCCAGATTTGTGGAAGTGGCTTACTGGGCAGGAGCAACCCCCTGAGGAATTGAAGGCCAATCAGGTTAGTTATCTAATAGAACTACTTTGGGTGCTATTCTTGGCATTTTTGGTTTGGAGGTTTGATTTTTTTTGCTCGGGGTGTTATTTTAGGTGTTTATTTCTGTTCAAGATAAAGTTATGAAGAACCTCAACAGTCATGCTTCTCCAGAGACTCGTGCATTATCAGGTAAGCCGTGGGTGAGGGGCTGGGATGATGTGAAGAAGGGTCAGGAGAGCCCCATCGCCGGAAACCAGTAGCTTCTTTGCCATGGGGTCAGGTTGTGAGGAATAAAGAATGTCTAGAGATGAAGTCATTGCTGTGCTTTATGTCTGGTCTAGTTCTCTAGTTATGTCCAATAGGTTTATGTCAAATTTAAACAAATATAGTAAGAAATGAAATAAAGTAAAATATGTTCATACGATTGTGTACACTTTAAGGGTTAACTTGTCACTATTCCCACAGTTTAAGGGTTTTGTTTAACTTCACCCTATTTTTAATTTAAAGCTTATACAGTTAATGTGTGGGTGCTCTTTGGAAAATGATCAAACTTGTATTCTCAACATTTTCGGATTAAAAGATGCTGCCTCCATTGAATATAATGCAGTTAAGGTGGAAGTTTGATAAGTTTAGTGTGATGGATGAGCAATAATAATGCAGTGGCGTTAGTTGGCTACGTGGGTGAAGATAGAACATGAATCTAATGCAAGGTCCTGCTTACTGTCTAGCCACCTCCATTTCTTTTCACCTCCCTCTGTTTCTTTCTCTGCTTTTGAAATGATGGCAGGCGCCAGTTCTTCGTCACTGATTCTGTCATTCACCTCCAATGGCAGACGTGTGGAGACTTTTGCATCTCCAAGCCATTTGGGCTTCGCTCGTTTCCCACAGTTTAGACTTCCTCCAAGAATTTTCGCATTTCCTCCGCCTCAGTCTCGTGGGTTCGTCTCGTTTTCTTGTTTGAACGATCAATTTGAAGAAATTGTGGTCGACAAGGGGCCGGAACTCCAAGTTCAGAGCAGGTACCTTGTTTCGCCACTTTGTTGACATTCTGTGGAAAGTTCCATGCACGTTTTTGGAGTAATGTATCTCGTCCAACTCAGTGAAAATAAACTGATAATGGCTAATTGGATTGGAACCCTAATTTCCTAAACAATGGGGCTAGTTCATAATGCCATTTTTAGGATGCTTTTTGCCCGAATGTGCTACTTGCAACTTGCTTAGGGGTTTTCTCTTGATTCTTATTTCATTTTTTTTCCTTTGCAGGACATGGAACTGGAGAGACTATAAAATTCGTTATCAATATGCTGGAAACAGCGGCTCTGCGTTAGTACTAATTCATGGTTTTGGAGCAAACAGGTCTATTATTCACATCTTGCTTCTCATTAGCAGACAACTAAAATTGCCATAGGTATTTACCTATGAGCTTTGTAATCTTCAATTCCAGTGTACTGGCTTTTCTATGACAAAGAGTCAACTTTTAGGCATCCACAATGACAATATTTTCTTTTTATTCACATATCTTCCTTCCTAGCTAATGACTTGTTTTTTCCTCTTACAGTGATCATTGGAAGAAAAACATTTCTATCCTGGCAAGATGTCATAAAGTTTACTCTCTTGATCTTATTGGTTATGGATACTCTGACAAACCAGATCCAGAAAAAGTTGGAAAGAACTTTTATTCATTTGAGACTTGGGCCGCCCAAATAAATGATTTTGTTGCTGACGTTGTTAAGGATGATGCATTTTTCGTATGTAATTCCATAGGAGGTAGCTTCCCTCGCTTTTTGGCTCGATTGCCTAACGAAATCTCACTGCAGCAAATCAGATAACTACTAATTTTTTGTTCTATCCTTCATATTTAATGTTTCCTTGGATGAAGTTATGGTAGAATGACATATCTTGTTCTTCCAATTCTTTCATGTCTCATTGACATAGTTTGGAATCTCATTAGCTTACTCCTTAGCGTCCGATTTAGTGCAATAGGAATCCATTTAATTTGGATGACTCTTAAGTTTTTGTTATCACGAAGAAACCTTCATTTCTATCTTAGTCTATGTGGATAGATAATCTAATATTGGAATGTATGGATCTGCAATTTTTAACATTCCTTCATCTTTGATTTTCGAAGTATGTGGCTATTTTGCATCAATGAAGCATCTTAGTTAAAAACTGAAATTATTTTCATAACTTCTTGCGAAATGATGTAAGTTTGTTGGTCCTCTTTACACTTCCAAAATATTTTTCTTGAAAATATTGCGCGGATGATCATGTAGGAGTTGTTGGTCTTCAGGCAGCTGTGATGGAGCCACAGATCTGCAAGGGTATTGTCCTTTTAAATATATCTCTTCGCATGCTTCATATCAAGAAGCAACCTTGGTATGGAAGACCATTGATCAGGTCATTTCAGAACTTGCTAAGGTAATATCTATCTTGACAATTTCTTGCTGTCCAATTTACAGTTGAAAGTTTGTATCTAAGAGCTTGAATCATGATGTTGGGGCAGAAATACAGCTATGGGCGAATATTTTTTTAGATTGGTTGCGACTCCGGAATCTGTGAAAAGAATTCTTTGTCAGGTACCTTCAATGCTGTAAAATATGTTTTGTACTTAAAAGACAAGCCTTGTGATAGAACCCCTGTACCTTATTAAACAAACAACAAAAATTTATTGCAATTTCAGAAAAATCAGACCACACACCAACACAAATGTGGAGGAATTATAGAGCTTCCACTCTCTTCCCTTGCTGAGGTATTCGACAGCCTCAGTCTTCTCTCCCACTTTTCCCAGATTTTTCCCTCTCCCTCTTCCCCCGTCCTTCCCACTTATATAACCTACAAAATCTTAACTGAATTATAAGTCTAATCCCCCCTTTACCCCTACAACTACTAGATAACTAAAATATTACCCCTCATAACAATATTCCTATCAATACCCGCTGCCTAAACTTTCATCTTATCCTCAAGGTGAATTGGAAAAATTGAATCGCCCTTATGCCCAAGAAATCTCCTTCTCCTTAGCAGTCCTTGCTGTAAGTGCAGAGCATCCTTTAATTAGATTTGGTGGTAACTGTTTCAGCTCAGACGGTAGCTCGGGTTGTTCAGCTATTCCCGGTGTCTCCTCCTCTTTGCTCAGTGACTTCTCGGCCGATACCTCTTCCTCCTGACAAACCAGTACCAACAAATCCTTGGCCTTGCACCTGTGACCCGGAAAAAATTGTTAATCGCAACAGTAGTATGGGCCATTTCCTCTCCTCGGGAGCAACTTGGCATCTGTCATTTGTCGGGGACCGACTTCCCAATCTGTTGTGTGTACGCTGGCCGGACAGGACTCGCCAGGGTTGGATGTTGTGCGTACACCTCTGGAGATGACGACCCAGCTAGATGTGCGTACACCTCTGGAGAAGTCGATCCAGCTCGAGCTGAATTTGCTGAGGCCATGGCTTGGCCGCTCAACCGGGTTTGGACGGTTCCTTTTCCTTCACCCTAGGGCCCGGTCCAACAAGAGAATGAGCTGTTAGCAATGAAGTGGGCTTACCCATACCCTTTTCATCCACGCCCAACACGAGGTTCTACAGCAGTATGAGCTTATCCTCTACCTTGTGCGCGACAAGCATCACCTGGGCAATGCCGCTCGGTCTCAAAACCAAAAGCTCAGCGCGAATCTCCGGCCACAACCCGGTTGCAAACTGTGCTTCCAACAGGTGCTCTGGTAGGTTGGAGAAGTGCGATGCAGCTCGCTCAAACCTTTGGCAGTATTTCCTCACCGAATCTGTCTGCCTTAGTTGCAGAAATCTCTCTATTAGAGTCCCCTCCAGAGACGCACGAAATCGCTCCAGCAAAAGGTACCGAGAGTCCATCTAGCTGCGGAATGGACGGCGCCGCTCTTCCCAGTGGAACCACGCCAGAGTTTTGCCCTCCAAATGCACCGCCACCCATTGGAGCTTCTCAGGCTTGGAGAGGGATTGAAATGCGAAGAATCGTTTCACCCTAAACAGCCAGTCGTCTTGATCACCTCATGCGAAGACCGACATCTCCATTTGCCAATTCAGGTATTCCCCCTTCCACCCTTCTTCTCTACTTCTAGCCCGGGACGATTCGCCTGGACAACTGGATTGTCCCGGTTCATCCTTTTCCTTCCATTTATTCCACTGGTTAGGTTGTGCAGTATGCACTGCCTCAACTATGGAATCCATTTTGGCCATCAACAAAGCCATTTTCCTCTCCAATTTCGGCAATCGGCCGATGCTTTCTTTCATCATGTCCACTTCTTGTCGTAGATCATTCCGTGACCAAGCCATCAGATCATCCCCCACGGCTTGCTTCCTTGCTCCTCCGGGTATTGGTTTCTTTCCTGCCATCCTCTAGGATCACTGCTCTGATATCAATGATAGAACCCCTGTACCTTATCAAACAAACAACGAAAATATATTGCAATTCCAGAAAAATCGGACCACACACCAACACAAATATGGAGGAATTATAGAGTCTCCACTCTCTTCCCTTGCTGAGGTATTCGATAGCCTTAGTCTTTTCTCCCACTTTTCCCAGATTTTTCCCTCCCCCTCTTCCCCCATCCTTCCCACTTATATAACCCACAAAATTCTAATTGAATTATAAGTCTAATACCTCCTTTACCCTTGCAAGTACTAGATAACTAAAATATTACCCCCCTAACAATATTCCTATCACCTTGATATGTGATAGCTGGCAGCAACCAGCTTGCAAACTGACTTTTTTTAAGGTGTCAGTGCCGATTTTATAAAGAACGCTGCGACATTAAGTTAAAATATGGACTTGCAGGCCGACCCATGGTTAATGGCCCCTAGGCCTGACTCTGGTACCACCCTAATTTGGGTGGACATGGCCGGAACTGAGTCGTGGTCCACACCAAGGCCACTCATGGCCGACCTGCTGATGAGGCTGAGTGTGATATTTGTGATTGCTAGTTCTAACGTAAAATTAGCTGCAGTGTTACCACGACTCCTCCCAGGTGACAGACGAATTGGTGCAGATGATTCTTAGACCGGGACTGGAACCCGGTGCTGCCGGCGTGTTTTTGGAATTCATATGTTACTCGGGCGGGCCTCTTCCAGAAGAATTACTGCCTCTGGTGAAGGTCAGTTTTTCTGTAGAGCTTGCTCTTCATCTTCATATTATTAGATTAGTGTAGTGCTTGTGCTTGACCGTCTGAAATTACTCCTTTGCAGTGTCCTGTTCTGATAGCTTGGGGTGACAAAGACCCATGGGAACCCATTGAGCTTGGAGCAAGTTTTAGAAACTTTGATTCTGTTGAAGACTTTGTCGTCATCCCTAATGTTGGACATTGTCCTCAGGTCTCTCTCTCTCTCTCTCTCACTGCATTCCCTCTCTCTCCTATAGAATTATGCTTAATAATATACCCGTGCAATGCAGGATGAAGCTCCGCATCTGGTGAACCCACTGGTGGAGTCATTTGTATCACGCCATACTGCACCAACACCTATCTGATTCATTGCCATTTGTTTTAACTCCCCTCATTCTCAAACGGAGACTTTCCGAAGAAGAAGGATCGGCGCCGAACTTAGTCATAATTCGATAGCAAATCTCTACACTTATTTGGCCAAATGTATTTAGAGGGCGTTTACTCGCTCACGAAGAATACAGAATGGTAATGTAACGGATAGTAGAGAACAGCAAATTACTGCTTGAAACTTGCAAACTAATCCAATCTTGATTATAATGAGTCAACTTTTACATTTACCAATTCATCTACAAACTACAGCATACACAGCTGGATAGAATGGAATACAGTGCAGTGGTCGGTATCAAATGAAGGCGTGGTTGTAGTCGTGGAAATGGAAGTTTTTGTAAATGAAGTCGGAGAGCCACTTCGAAGCAGCAAAGCTCATGACGGCCGTCGAGAGGATTAAAGCCTTGACAACTGTGGATATCGCCTTCTGATTGAGGGCAGCAATCACCCCAATCAGAGCCAGAGATCCAATCTGAAGAACAATTTCGAGCACTTTCAAAGCTTTATGAGCCGCACTGCAACTCTGGCAATTCACAACGTGAGACCAATACCTGCAATCGCATTTGAACAAATTGTCGAGCGCTCAAATTGATCATTCCCCAAGTTGTCTTCTCGGATGGTAAAGCACAATCAATTTCAGGGTTTTAAAAGAAAATCTACAATTTTTGGTTAGATCGAAATAAACATGGAATTACCGGTCTAACAGTTGTTCTCTTGGAGGAGTCTGAGGGAGAGCATCACTGTACTTGCCTTGCCAATTGACTTGACCATTCGAGTATTTGTTTAGCCAGCTTCGAAATCCAATCACTAAGGTATCCGACTTTGTGGGCATGAAACAAGAATTTCGCCAGTTGGAAGGTACATTATTCATTATCTTGCGCTCCTGCAAGTAATCCCAGAAGTTGGTAATACATTAATCAAACAAAAATAACATTCTTTTCATGCGTATTAATCATCATGATTCGCGCTTCTGCGAATAACACACTGAATAAAGGTTTGTTTCGCGTAGCTTGATCCAAATCGATAGAACTGTCGAAGGAGAAGCAGTACCTCCAGATGAAGGAGCCGTAAATCCGAATCCAGCAATAGATTTTGATTTATATGCAATACCCAACGCGGAACAATTCTGTTCATCCACGAGCCATAATTTCTCGGAAAGGTCCAGATCAATCTACTTTTACCTGGACTAACCGGAACACAAATAAAAATCAGCAGTGCATTTCGTCGGGGAGCAGCTTGAACCGATTCCTGACCAAGACCCAAAATCGTCTAAATTGAAAACAGCGATTTATAAAACAAATTACCAGAACCCTTCCATTAACACGTTCTTTTTACCTTCTTTTTTGCACCAGATGACAGAGACTCATTTCCTTGACTACCCATCTTCCCTTTATCCACCACTGGATTAGGGAAAGCACAAAATATGCAGGGAGCAATAAATTTGTTAGTGCCCCATTCCTGTTTTCCACTGAAACCATTTATATCTTCTTTCACTATACCGAGCTTCAACGGTCTGCCTCCTTCTCTATCGGCCTTCACAGTGAAAGTCGGTTGTTGTTAGTCAATATGAACCCTGCAAGCTCAATAAATGGAGAAAGATGGACAGCAGAGGATGATCATATTCATAATTCTTATCTGTGTTTAGGTTGCGGTAGTATACCGTAGTGTGCATACGGACCGTGTGCCGGGTCCATAAAATTTTCGATCAACACCTCATACCTAAAAATTCACATTTACTATCTTTCTATACACAAGCTTAAAGTCATAGGAATATGTTTGCATACCCATAAGGAAGATCTCTATTATTCATTGAATTGGTATATATTGGATCGTCAAATTCCGGGATGTATGGAGGCTTCTTCTTAGTAAGAATGTCTAGAAACTGTGGATCTGTGCTTGGCCAGAACCAAACGATTTCATTCTGTACTGTACTTGGGTAAACTTTTACACATGCCTTCTTGGACGTATGGACCTGCATTAAACAATAGCAAATAATTCAAATCATAACTTCATGGTCAGTTCTAAAGTTCATCCAATTTATATTTGCAACACCACCGGTGGGTTGTCGAAGAAAAGAAAGCCATTTAACTCAGAATATTACCAGCATTTCCTGACTAAAAATACATAATTCTATGAAAATATTGCGAAATCTGTTGCTTTGAGAAATCAAAATTTGGAAAAAATTTACCGGCGGACGATCTGGAGGTGCCTGGGGAATGAATTTGCAATCACCAGCGCCATTAAAACACCATCCATGATACACACACTGCAACCTACCCCACTGATCAATCCTCCCTTCAGATAATGGGGCGAGTCGATGCGGACACATATCGTCGAACACCTTCCAGGCATCCTCATTCCTATCCCACCACACCACCACATCAAGACCCATCACCTTCTTCGCATGCGGAATCCTCTTGTCAAGGTCGCTCACCGGCATAATGGGGTACCACTGCGAATACCAATCAAAAACTTCCTCCCCACCAGCCGCCGCCTCTGACTCCGTCGAAGCAGAGGACGATACAACTGCGCAGAGTCTAACTGACGCAGTGTTCTTATGAAACAATGGCGAAGATGAAGATGGAATTGGATTGATAAAGAAGCTGGGTTTGAAGAGTTGGTTCCTCGCAGTTGGAGGTGGGACGAGAAGAGGAGGGGCAGAAGAAAACCTCAAAAGTTCCATCATTCGGAGATGATAACTGAAATGGAACTGAGCTCGAACGGAAATGTGGAAACTTTGAAGACTTGCTTTTCTGCCACTGATCCGGGACTAGATTGAATGGATGACAAAAACTATAATTATTTATACCTCCACTTTAAGGGAGGCTCGCACTGTAGTCGGCTCTAGTAGGCTCGGCACTCGGATTGAAATATTTTTTCGGTGAACTCGTTAGGATCAACTCGTTAATTTTGACTCATTAAATTTGTTAGACTCGGTGAGTCAGACTTTTTTAAGGTTTAACTAGACTCAGTTAGCTCGTTTGTCATCGTAATTACAAATTATTGACAATTAGATAAATGACAACTTAGTTATTACGTATATAATTTATAATAATGTAATTTTTAATTATTTATAATGATATTCGCGTGATATTTTTATATTAGATCATTTCAAATAATTTTTTTTAAAATATATTTTATTTTATATATCAATAAAATAAATTTGTTAACTAATAATTAATTACTATATTTTGACATTACAACGATAAATAATTATTATAATTACATTTATATAAATTGAAAATATTTATATATGTTTTGTTATTTAGACTCGGCTCGTTAAGACATGTCAGGCTTATAAAGTTCGGCTCGTCTAACTTGTTAGGCTTGATGAGTTAGATTTTTTAACACCCGACTCGGTTGACTTATTTTTAAAAATAAACTGGGTGTCATAGCATTGTTATTAAGACTTAACCATACAACTTCAACGATAAATCTGGTTGCGTCTCAATCTTTCATTAATATTTTCATTTATAAGAATTTGATTTAAAATATTATATATTTATTTAGGGTACCCAATCTTATTGCTTTTTTTTTATTGAAAATATTTATTTGATTAATTTAATACCGTTTTAGGATTTGGTTGTTTAGTGAGATTTTTCTCTCATTAATATTTTTATTTATAGGAATTTGATTTAAAATGTTATATATTAACTTAGGGAACCCAATTCTATTGCTTTTTTGAAAATATTTTGAAGCATTTAATTGATCAATTCAACACCGTCTTAGGATTTGGTTATTTTTGTAAAATATTTATTTCATGAATTTAACTCTATGAAATATATGAGTTTTAATCTAACTTTATTTGATTTGTATATTAAATAATTTGAATTTTATTTGAAAAGATTTTGATGTGACGAAATTGGATTTTGATTTAATTTTAAGTGGTCACCTGAATTAAATTTTGTTTAAGATTTAAGAATATTTAAGTTTAAGGGAATGATTTTAATTAAACAATATTATTAGATTTTTATTATTACAAGTTGAGCGAAAACTTCGAGATAGGGTTCAAGATCAAGGTGGAATCAATGAATCATCCACTGAATCCTGAACCGAAGACATGCAACGTCGAGAAAGTTTCTAAGAAGAAAGAAACACAAGGAAAGAAAACTGATTCATCGTCACGTAAAAGAAAGTCGGCGGCGGCAAGCAGTGGCAGGGAAAAAATCTACGTCGTCCGACAAGAATTGGACTAAAAAGGAAATCGCGTTTCCGTCACTAGAAGTCACTTGGTGAAAGGGAAAAGTGGAAAAAGTTTCGACATAACCGTTGTTCCCAGTATTAGAATTTGGTGTGACCCGAATTCTAGTGGGCCGGGTCGGGCCCATTTATCAATATTAGAGTTTTACGTTTTCTCTATATATTGATGCTTGAGTCGCAAAACTCATTGTACCGAATTGATTTTAGTGATTCTCTCCTTTGCCCGTGGTTTTTTCTTTTTCTAGGGTTTTCACGTAAAATTCGGTGTCCATTATTTTCTTATTTTTCTTTTTCGGTTTTTCGATCGTTCGTTATAGGTGGATTAAGGCGTCTAATCATAACACCAATGCATCTGAAAAATCTCTGGGAAAACTGAAATCTCCGGTGGCCATATCTACGAGAAGGGCGGCGAGAATTGCAGCGTTGATGGATAGATTTTCCAGGTGTAACACCCGGCTTTATGGGATTTTGTCGTATATATATATATTGACATTTTTGTAAATATATCAAATTAAGTCAGTTTTGCAAACAAAAAGCATTATTAGAATTTTAATAATTAATAAGAATTTTAAGAAAATTTCTGAAATTTTGGGGGTTGTAACGCTAGATTACGAGAATTACGTTTCTCGTAATATAAGGGACGTTTTAATGAAAATAGTAAACGAGGTTCGTTTTGCTAATTGACAGTTTTAATAAAGCCCTGATAATAAGTTGGAGTTATTGGCGTAATAAAATTTTTTTGAAGAAACCGAATTGAAAGTCAAATAACGGAATAAGTGATGAAATAAATAGAAAATCAAAGGAAGGGCGAAATGATAATTTGTAAAGTCAAATTTAATTAAAAAGACACTTTTCTCTTCTTCCTCCCAGCACTTACGATTTCCAGAGAGCTTTTCTCTCAACCTTTGTGATTTTTCTTCTCCCTCCTCTCGGCGTTTCTCTCTTCCAGCGACGAGCTCTCCTTCGGCGACTCGTTTTCTCCGTGTTTTCTCCTCCAATCAACGCTCTAGGTGAGGTTCTGTAGTTTTCAAACTTTAGTTTTCGACTTTCACGGAGATAAAACGATTAGGGTTTCGTTTAGGGTTTTGTTAGAAACGTGAACTAAAGTTGAAAATCGATAGATTATCGTGTTTATGACTCTAGGAGACGTATTTATGGTGATTTGTGAGAGTTAGTTGGAATTAATAGAGGTTGTTGAAAAGTTTGGTGGTTGGAGTTTTAAAAGCTCCATTAATGGAGGTTTTGTAATGTCGAGCACGAATTGCTCGACAATATGCCTCAATGAGTTGATTTAGGGTTTTAGGAGATTTTCTTAGTTAAGGTTTCGTTGGTTTGGACGTTTAATGGTTTAAACGCGCTTTAATGACGAATTGTTGTGAATTTGCCTTAGGTGAACAACGCTCGTGGACGGAGCTCGAAGTTCAACGCACACAAGGTAAGTTCTCGTGACTTACTATGGCCGATTGGCTTACACCGTACGTCGAAGTCGCGTCGAGGATCATTGGTGAATTGCTCTTTTAAATGTTCTGGTTGGGTAGGTAGGATTAGTTTTTTTATAGGTTATGTTTTTGTTGTCTTGATGGTATGTATGATGAATGTTTACCTTACCCATCTAACGGTTCATGCATCACGTCTTTTAAAATAGCATGAAAACGGATTTCTGCGCATGTTTAAGAAAATGAAATGAACGAACGAAATAAATCTACGTAATCTGTTATCTGGTCACGACGAGGTGGGTTTAGCCCTCGGTGACAATCTGTCTGCGACCTAATTAAAAAGTAAAATGAACCAACTAAATGAATCTACGTAATTTGTTATCTGGTCACGGCGAGGTGGTTTCGACCTCGGTGACAATCTGTCTGCGACGTAATGAAAAAGAACATGTCTGTATGATTCATGAAAAGCATATGCACAACATGCATCTGCATTTACGAAACTTACTGAGCTTTTAGCTCATAGTTGTGTGTATGGTGTAGGTGATTTCGAAACAGGTGAGGACGACGTTCCTCTTCCCGAAGCATGAGTCAGATTGAAGAAAAATGGTCGCGGGGGTGTGCTGGCGCAGTAGATGTATTTTTGACCCGTGGGGATGCGTGTAAGTCTTTTGGGCTACTCTGGGTAGAAATACGTAAATAATATGTTTAAGTTGTTGTAAGAATTAGTTGAATTTGATGTTGATAATGGGATTGTTTTGATTTCGCAATTTATTGGAACTGTTGAAGTTTTCTTTTAAACAGGAGGAAATGTTTAATTTTTAAACAGATCCACACAGTTCATTTTTACGAAATTTTACTACGTTTTTAAACACGTTCTAGGATATGTTTCGGGTTGTTTATTTGGTGATTCATGAAAGGGAGAAATGTATGGGGTTATGAATGATTTTATGTTGAAGTATTTTAGCGTGTATGTGTATAAGAAGAAGTGTGCAGGGGATGAGGAAAAGAAATGGAGAAAGTTGCTCTCTGGAATTCGGATTCCAGAGAGCATATTAGAGGAGTCGGCACTCTCTGGAAATCCAGAGAGTGCGCCGATCGATTGCCAACATGAGGGGCGATCGATCGCCCTCCTGTTTTGCAAAGAGCTGATCGATCGGCTGTCAAGCAGCCGATCGATCTCCTGTCACGCAGCCGATCGATCGCCTCTGTTGATCTTCGGCCTCTGACGATTTTACCCTCGATTTTGATTCTGTTTTCTTCCTTATTTTATTCAATTGTTTTGTAATTGTTTTTAAATGTTTTATTAAATTGATTTCAAATTGTTTCCCACTTAAGCGTTAAGTATAAAAGAAAAAGAATTTTTTTTTTTATACGGAAAAATTAGGAACGGGTAAGAGTCGCTACACCAGGACGATAAAGAAAGCCGAGAAGGAGCTCGCTGCTTCTGCTCTTGCTAACCGTGATCTAAAAAGGAAGGCTCAGCTGAAAGTGATAGTGCAGAAAAAGAGAGAAAGAGAGGCTAAAGTGAAAGAGAGAGAAAGTGAGGCTCAACTGAGACTGAAAGAGCAGAGGAAGAGAGAAAGGGAAGCACAGAAAGAATGGAGAACACGGCGAAGTTCGGCGTGGATCATGAAGCTCTCGAGGAATTAGAATTGTTTCTTGGACATTCAGAATTTAAGATGACTGATATTGGCATAAGTTTAGCAAAAAGCATGAATTTGTGCAAGTAAGAAGATGAAACTGAACTGGAGAGTGTGGAAGGTAAGAGTTAACTATAACTTGAGTTCTATTAGGGCAAGATCAGTGGCCCGCGTTGTTGGTCCCGATTAAGATTTTGTTTTCTCTATAAATTTATGTAAGATAGAATCGCAAAACTCACAGTTGTATTTCGATCTTCATAGTAGATTTGTTTATCTGTCTGTTGTTTTTTTTTTAGAAGGATTTTTCTACGTAAATCTAATGTCTAACATCATATTTTTTTTCTTGTTATCGTTCGAATTCTAACACGGGTGAAATGAAGGAAGGGGAGATAACCCCCATCACCACGTTCGAGCGACATACTTCATAAACTTGTTATAGTTAGTTGTGTTCTCTTTCGGGGAGATAATAGATTTGTACGAGTAATTTTGGGAAACTTTTGTTCACTTTTTTGATTGTCAATGCATTTATTTTCTTCCATTTATCAAGAAAATCTTTACTTTTGAGCAATGATATAGAAGACGAAAAATTTAGAAAGAAACTTGCTTGATGTGAGGTGCAAAGCTTTACATGCATTCACTATTTGCAATTAGTAATAGGGATATCACATGCAAGGCTTGAAGAAGATGCGAATATAATTAATCATAGGAGATTGTTTGATCATTTTGTTAAAACTAAATTCAGTAAGACGAGGTTCATTAGAGGAAGAGCTGTTGTTTTTTTTTTTTATCAGAGTTATAAGTATTATAGGCATGTTGAAGGAGAAAATCAGAAACAAAGGACAAATTCACTATTATCAAATTAATGTTAAGGAGAAAATCAGAAACAAAGGACAAATTCACTATTATCAAATTAATGTATAGTAAGTTTTGCGACTCTATTATTAATAAATAAAGAAACAACAAAACTCTAATATTAAATATCAGTCTAATTCAACTCCATTAAAATTCGGGTTAAATTGAACCCTAACAAGCTAAAACATCTTACTTGCACTAGCAATGTCTTAACTAACAAAAGAAATTAAAATTTGGACTCATTACGTGATGGCAAAGACGTAAGATAAATGAATCTGCCCAATCTGCTCTTTCCATAAAATGACACCGATGCAATGCGATTGAATGCTCTTGCAAATCAAATTCTTCTTCAAACAACTTCAAAGGATAAATCTTGTTGCATCTCAATCTTTCATAAATATTTTCATTTATAGAAATTTGATTTAAAAGTTTATTTATTTAGGGTACCCAATCCTATTTCTTTTTTTATTTTATTTTTTGCAAATATTTAAGAGCGTTTAATTGTTAGATCTCGATTTCATGAATTTAACTCAATATGTATTTGATTTTTATTTAATTTTAATCTGTCATCTAAATTTAACTTTTTATTTGAATTTGCAAGATAAGATTTAGGAATTTATTTGATTAATGTTTATTTATTTAAAATAATAAACATTCCCATACAATTAAGATAATTGGGTTGGATAATAACACTTGTCGTCTCTACTAAACTAAACCATTAAAATTAAATTATTTGAAAATCTTGGATTTTAACTTCTTTTATTTCAATTCCAATTAAATTACTGATAATAAGGATGAGATAGTAGGGGTGTTCATGGACTTTTACTATGATAATTTGAATTGTAGTTTATCGACCGACCCCGGCCCCGCCATTTACCGACTCTACTACAGCTTCTTCTATGAACCATCTCTCAAGTCTCATTCTTTACCCCAGATACACATCCTTTATATATCTCCTCCTTCCGCCTTCCGCCTTCCGCCTTCTTCCTTCCTCCTTCCTCCTTCCAAGGTTTGTTTATCATTCTATTTCCAAACTGTTTGCCACTAGATCTCCTCCTTCGCTTTTCATTTTTCTATCGTTTGTACTGATGAGGAAGGCGATGGAGAAGTACCCCAAACGCGGCCGTTCCGCCGGTCGTTTAACCGGTAATGGCCTAGACGCCGATTGTGTTGTGTAAGCACAATACACAACTAAAAGAAATGAAATCTCTGCGTAAAATCTCAGAAAAAGTATTTGTCATCCATTCCTCAAAACCAGAAAATAGTACGAACAAATCTAAAAACAACAGAAAAGGAAATTACAGACAATATTCTTCACACTCCCTCCCTCCTCTCTTTCCACCTTTATGATTCTTCATTCCTAACAGCTTTAGATTCCTTCTAGATTCCCCAATTGGGCTGAACTTTTAGTAATCGGTTGCTCCTTCTCTTCTTAGTGGCCTAGCTCCTAAGTCCAGATCCATTGTCTACATGACAGGCACCCCCTTGAGAAGAACCTTGTCCCCAAGGTTGGAAATCTGGATAATGTGTCCTGAGAGTATCCGAGTCGACCCATGTGGCTTCCTCTACTGGTTGACCATTCCATTGAATTAGCCATTGAGTCACCAGAATATTTCCTCTTTTAACCACCATTGTCTGAAGCACATAAGAAGGGAAAATAGAAGTGTTGCTTGTCAGAAACTCTGGTGGCAGGTCTGGAATAGTTATAGCCTTGTCGCCAATGACCTTTTTAAGCAAGGATACATGAAAAATCGGGTGGATACGGGCGTCTTTTGGTAAATCCAATCGATAAGCTACCTTGCCGATTTGCTCTAAAATCTGATATGGCCCAAAATAACGAGGAGCTAACTTCAGAAATGTTTGTTTGGCAACAGAATTCTGTTTGTAGGGATGTAACTTCAAAAATACCCAATCACCAACTGCAAAAATTCGTTCAGTACGTTTGTGATCTGCATATAATTTCATTCTATTCTAAGCCTGGGCAATATTTTCTTTGAGCAAATTGTCCATTTGTCGCCTCTCTTGTAGCAAAAAATCGGCTTGCAAAGATTTAGTTGGCAAAAATGAACCTGTTGCCAACCTTGGTGGTGTTAGTCCGTATAGTGCTTCAAAAGGGGTCATCTTGATAGCTGATTGAAATGTGGTATTATACCACCATTCCGCTAGAGGTAGCCATTGACGCCACGTGGATGGTTTATGAAAAATCATGCATCGCAAATACATCTCGAGGCACTGGTTAACCATTTTCGTTTGTCCGTCAGATTCCGGATGGTAAGCCGATGAGAATTTTAATTCAGTACCCATAGAAGTGAATAATGATCGCCCAAATTGAGATAAAAAGATCGGGTCTCTGTCAGGAACTATGGACACAGGCAAGCCATGCAGTTTATATATATTATCCAAAAATACGTTAGCCACCTGAGTCGCCGAAAAAGGATGCTTGGGTGCCAAGAAGTGAGCATATTTTGTGAAACGGTCTACCACCACCAAGATGCAATTGGATTGAAGGGAGATAGGTAATCCTTCAATAAAATCCATAGATATGTGTATCCATGGGTGCTCAGGAATAGGAAGGGGTTGAAGTAGTCCTGGGTAAGGAACATGTTCATGTTTACACCTTTGGCATGTATCACAACTGCTAACAAAATGATGAACATCCTTAGTAAGCCCTGGCCACCAAAAAGTTGATTTAATTCGATGGAGAGTGGCTTGTATCCCAGAATGTCCCCCTTCAGCTGACTCATGGGCGTTTCTTAGGACTTTGGCCTAGATGTCATTGCCAGTCCCGAGCACTAGCTTATTATGAAAACGAAGCAAGCCATCCACTAAAGAGAACTCATTTAAGCGGGAAGAATCAAGTATCTTTTGAGCCACCATGTCGCTGGCCCAGGCATCCACTTCATAACTAGACACTACCTCTTCTGTTCATACTGGTGACAGCACAGTTATGGCCCGGCAGTGCAAAGTTTCGAGGAAGGAAATCTCCAGCCGGCGAGATAGTGCATCAGCCACCAGGTTGTGGCTGCCTTGCTTATATTCAATTTCATAGTGCAATCCGAGCAATTTAGTCAGCCACTTCTGTTGCAAGGGAGTGGTGATCCTTTGCTCTAATAGATATTTCAGGGAATAGTGATCGGTTTGAACGAAGAATTTGTTACCTTCGAGATAATGGCGCCACAGTTGAATAGCGAACACTAATGCTAAAAGCTCCTTCTCATAAATAGACATTCCTATGTTTTTCGTGTTGAACGGTTTGCTCATAAATGCAATCGCTCTCCGATTCTGCATTAAGACTGCGCCCATACCACCCAAACAAGCATTCGTTTGAATAACAAATGGCTGAGAGAAATCTAGAAGAATTAAGATTGGCGGGCTACTCATTGCAAGCTTCAATGCATGGAAAGCATTGTCGGCCTTTGTATTCCAGGAAAAAGAGTTCTTCTTGAGCTGAGAAGTAAGGGGACGTGCTAACATGCCATAACTACAGATGAACTTGCGATAGTACCCGGTCAGTCCCAAAAAACCCCGAAGTTGGTTAACTGTGGTTGGCGTTGGCCAATTCACCATTGCCTCAATTTTGGAGGGGTCAGCTTGGACTCCCTCTCTGGATATAATGTTGCCGAGGTACTTCACTTGAGGCTGGGCGAAAGAGCATTTGGATCGTTTAACCATTAATTTTTGCTACTGCAGAATGTGTAACACCTCCCGTAAGTGATCACAATGGGAGTCGAGTGAGGGGCTATAGACCAGGATGTCGTCGAAAAACACCAAGACGAATTTCCAAAGCTGAACCCAAAAAACATTGTTCATAAGAGACTGAAAGGTGGCTGGCGCGTTCGTAACACCGAACGGCATCACCTTGAATTCATACAATTCGTGGTATGTTTTGAAGGCGGTTTTGTGGCAATCCTCTGCCCATACTCGGATCTGGTGGAATCCTGCCCGCAAATCCAATTTAGAGAAGAAGGTTGAACCGTGCAGCTCATCTATAATGGGCATCGAAAACGTATCTTTGACTGTTAGTGCATTGAGCTGTCGATAATCCACGCAAAACCGTCATTGGCCATCTTTTTTCTTGACCAACAACACTGGCGACGCAAAGGAACTCTTCCTCAGAGTGATAATTCTTTCTTCGAGCATTTCACGATCCAGCCGTTCAATTTCGGCCTTATGGGAATAGGGGCAGCGATAAGAAAATATTCTGAAAGGTTTGGCCTCGGGGTGGAGAAGAATAGCGTGGTCTTGGTCCCTTACCGGGGGAAGGCCCGATGGCGCTGCAAAGACATCGGAGAAATCCTGCAGAACTGCCCTAACTCGATCGGGTAAAATCTCTGCTGAAGGTTCTATTGGGGAGTTGATGTAAGCCACAAACCCAAAAGGGTTGCTATTAAAATAAGAGGTCAAAGATTTGATGTGGGCCCCTTCAAGTTTCTCCTTGGGCTTGGCATAAGGCAAGTGGACTTGTTCTCCGCGCTGGTAAATTGTAATCTGGAGCTTCGGCAGATCGAAGGTAACTGGACTGTGGGCTGCCATACAGTCGATGCCTAAAATGAGATCGCTTCCTCCGAATTGCAAAGTCCTCAGTGGGAACATAAAGAAGAAACTCCCTATTTTCCAAGTCACTGGTTCGGTTAATGCAGCGCTGAACAGTTGAGCTCAGTTCGCGACCGTGACCGGAACGCGTGGTCCCTCTGCTAAACGAAAATGGAAGTGTCCGGCCAACTTGTTATTGATGAAACTGGTGGTGCTCCCGTTGTCGATGAGGATCGAAATGGAATGATGATCGATGGTTCCCGATATGCGCACCACCGATTGGGTCATTTGACCCGCAAGGGCGTATAATGAAACTTCCACCGGTTTCTTCCGGTTGTGGTCACTCTGTTCCGTGCCTGGGATCGATATTTCTTGCTGCTCAGGCGTAGCCTCGCACGGATCATCATCGTCACCGGAATCAACCACCATTACATTGAGCTGGCGGTTCTTGCAAGTATAGCCCGCGTAGTACTTCTTGTCGCACTTGAAACAGAGACCGAACTTCCTCTTAAGTTGTAGGTCTGCTTGTGGCACCCTTTGAATGTGGACAGGAAGGTTGGCGATGTCCTAGGTTGGGTCGCTACTCGACTTAGGAACAGATAGTGGTCTGGGTGACTCCGCCCAACGCTGGTTCGAGACGAACCGGGCCGTCTTTGTCGCCTTTATAGCCGCCTCCTGGAGGACAGCCACTTCAATGGTCAGTTCCAGATTGTCGGAGCGAGAAATCTTAACTATCGCTCGCACCTCCTCTTTCAAACCACTCGTAAAGCTTGCAACCCAAAATGACTCCGGCATTTCCAGCAACTGAGGTTGTGCTTGGGCTTTCAGCTCTTCAAATCTTTCCAGGTATTCTAACACGGAACCAATTTGCCGCAACTTGCACAAAGCTTCTATGGTGTCTTCTCCTGGTTTAGTTGAGAAACGTTTACAGAGGGCGGCTGAAAACTGGCCCCAAGTGATCACTCGTCTGTTCGCTGCCCATCCGTGGAACCAAACATCGGCTTTATCACGCAAGTATAATTCGGCCATATCCAGCTTTTGATTCTCGCCCACCTGATGTAAGTCGAAAAATCTATTGGCCTTCCTCAGCCACTCCGAGGGATTCTCTCCCGTGAAACTTAGCAGCTCTAGCTTTGGATATCGAAGGACCTGGTGGTGGTTCAGATACACCTGTTCTCTGAGAGGCGGCGAGTATGGTGGTAACCGGGGTAGCGGGTTCGCTCGGATTTCAAACGATCCCGGTTGTAAATGTGGATGTAACACTGTGTTAGATCCCGGAGGTGGAAATAGGTCACCTCTCATGGTTCTTTTAAGCCGGGATTCTATTTGTCGGAGGAAACTCGGCCTTGCTTCTGAAGCATTAAACAACCCGCTGGTGTTTCCCGGTGTCTGTGGCCTCCAACAAGGGTCGGTTCCTTACGGTGGTACCGAGCTGTTGTCCGTTTGGGTAAGAGAGAGCTTGGTTAACAGAGATATAACCGCCTCGTGCTTGCCCATCGATTCCTGCACGAAGGATTGAAGCGTTCCTTCCAATCGGTCGTGTTTGGTTTCGAAGGACTGAAGTGTTCCTTCCATCCGATCGTGTTTGGGTTGTAAGCTCTGGAAACATTGGCCAGCGGTGGCCACCTGCGCGATGATGTCGGCCATGGCAGTCTGTAATCTCTGAATCACGTCGGTAAGCTTCCGCATGTTTTCCTCGTTCATTTTGGTTCGCGTTTCTGCCATTTTCTCCTTCTCGATCGTTGCTTCTTTGATGCCAATTGTTGTGTAAGCACAATACACAACTAAAAGAAATGAAATCTCTGCGTAAAATCTCAGAAAAAGTATTCGTCATCCATTCCTCAAAACCAGAAAATAGTACGAACAAATCTAAAAACAACATAAAAGGAAATTGCAGACAATATTCTTTTCACTCCCTCCCTCCTCTCTTTCCATCTTTATGCTTCTTCATTCCTAACGGCTTTAGATTCCTTCCAGCTTCCCCAATTGGGCTGAACTTTTAGTAATCGGTTGCTCATTCTCTTCTTAGTGGCCCAGCTCCTAAGCCCAGATCCATTGTCTACATGACAAATTGTCAAGCAAGAACGATGTCCTCCGTCAAGAGAGAAAAGCCCCGAGTTGAGGTTCACGCTGAGAAGAAAGAGGGGACGACCATAACGAAGGAGAAGAGATTGGATTCCCTTGCGATTCTTGAATCACTTATGAGCCATCCATACGGGGTTGTTTTCAAAAATATCGAAATTATCAGAGACTATAGGCCTGAATCCTTCAAGAAGTTGGAGAAACCAATTGATCTAGAGACTGTCAAGTCCACGCTGGAGAATAATTTGTACTTTACGGTTGAAGCTTTTGCTGAGGATGTCAGAACAATCTTCTTCAACACCAAGCAGATTTTTCCTGCGACTGACGACGTTCATAAGATGGCCACCAAGTTGAGCGAACACTTCAAGATCGGGTACAAGATCAAGGTGTAATCACTTAATTGTGAACTGAAAACATGCAACGACCATCAAGTTTATGAGAAGAAAGAAATACAAGTAAAGAAAATTGATTTACCGTCACCTAAAAGAAAGTCAGCGGCAACAAGCAATGGCAAGGAAAAAAGCTACGTCGTCCGACAAGAATCAGACAGAAAAAGCAATCGAGTTTCCGTCACTGGAACTCAGTTGGTGAATGGGAGAGATGGAAAAAGTTTTGACATTACCATCATTTCCGGTGCTCCTAAAAAATCTCTCGGGAAGCCGAGATCTTCTGTGGCCATGTCTCCTAGGAGGGCGACAAGAATTGCAGCATTGATGGATAAATTTTTCGAGACGATAAAGAAAGCTGAGAAGACGCTCTCCGCTTCTACTCCTACTGACGGTGATCGAAAAAAAGAGGCTCATTTGAAAGTTAAAGAGCAAAGTAAGAGAGAAAGGGAGGCTCATTAGGATAGACTGTATTTCTACGCGTAGTTTTGGTTTTGTTATGTATACAGCATGGTTGAATACAACAAATTTACAAAGAATAACACATAAAACATTTTCTTAAATTTGATTTGTAATAATAATAGTGTTTATGTACTAATCACCTCAATTGTTTTTACCAACATACAAGTCTAACAACATCCCCATTTCCATGGACTAGGGCTAAATGCAACAGACAATGCAGCCTAACTTTGATACCAGCACAAAAACAGACTTTCAAATGCACATATTTTCCTCATTTGACGAGTTTGATTTAATAAATATTATGACTTCTAGACAGACTTTGAAACTTCATTGAAAAAAATTAAATACAACTAAAAATGGTCGTGTAGGCTATAATAAACACAAATGTAGCTTACGTATGCCGTGTATGTACTAATTCAAGATCTATCATATCCTTAACCTACATAAACCAGATCTATCATATCCTTAACTTACATAAACTAGAAGGAAAACGACATTAATTGATTTTAAAAGTAGAAAACATATGCACATATGAATATTGAAATAAAGAGAGTTCAATAAACAATCATAATGTCTTTCTAGATTACATATCTGTTTAGGAACATTTTTGGCTTCTTTGTAGAATATGAGCTTATAATGATAAATATAACATACATTTTTTTATCTCTTTCCAATCCAAAACAAATAGCTTTTTTGAATGATTTTTTATGTTCCTTTTCTTTATAGAGAGTTTCTTATCCTTGATTTTGTTAACACTAGCATTATTTCCAATCAACAAAATCAAGCAGTAAACTGCAAACGTCAACCAAAGATGGCGCGTGAAAGAATTGTTTAATTGAAATGAATATATAACTTATTATGAGAAATGACACTATAATTCACTTTATTCTCTTCTGCGATAATAAATTGAGTAGTTGATTAAAGAGTCATTTTTTTACTGTTTTACGTTCTGATGTGCCACGGAGAAGACCTCTCTCAAGGGCCCGAGTCAAGAACTTTTCTAACCTTTTTGCTAATTTTGTAGGTCTCTCTTTAATAGCTTGCATGCAGAAGAATTTTGTCTCAACACACAAAGAGGAAACAAGCAATCGAATCATTGAAGTAATATCACAAAATTCGAGCCAAAAAAGTCAACCAACTTGCAACACGTCCTCGGAGCAAGCTTACGGCATGGGCTCTATTTTCAATTGGAGGAAGGAGAGAGCTTAAAGTATAAGGAGAAGATCAAGCATCCAAGTCGATGAAGGATAGACTTGGCCATCAACCCCCAAGCCAACAACTTTCATGGAGGAAGCACATGGCCTGAGTCTTGAAAATCCATTTAATCCAACTTTGTGTTTATTTATTTTATGTTTTTGTTGAACGTTAAGTTCACTAATTTTGTATTTTTTTTTTTGGGGGGGGGAGGGGTGGGGTGGGTGTTTCTCACCAGATTTGGCCAAGCAAAGCTTTACTGTGCTTTGTCTTTTTTATCTTTTCTCTTCTAGGGCTTTTGTAACCCTAATTTCACTCAATGGATTGTATTTAAACATTATTATGAGGATGCTAAAGGCAGCAAATGAACAACCATGAAATTTAAAAGAATTTTCTTTCAAATGCGGAGCTTTCTCTCCTCTGGCCACCCGTCCATTTGGTGAGTAATATCCAAACGGTGAATGAGCGTTTTGGTTCCCCTCTTTGTGAGTGTAGGTGAAATTCATTTTCTACTTTTCATTTCTCTATTCTCTCCCTTGAGGGTGAAAAAACTTCATAAAAGCATTAGCAAACTCTCATCAAAACTCGTTAGAAGGTTTTCCTCGAGAAAGCCGAAGAAGCCAAGGAAATGCAGCAACAGTATTTTCTGGGCCAGCTAGCACCCCAACATCCATAACGTAAGTTGACAATTGTTCTCGGCTAGAGCAGTAAACCAAGCTTCGGCGACTTGCACGACTTTAATCATAACTTTTGATCCACAAAGCCATTTGCCAAGATATTTGGAGGGCCGTTTCTAAACACTTGGAAGTAGCTACTGTAAAAACTTCAGCTACAAAGATTAAGGGACCAACGAGTTATGCTGTTGTGAAGTTGCTGCTTGTGACAGCCAAAACAATGGACATCCGATTTTTTGTGAATTTCATCCCATTTAGAAGCACATCACATTCTTAACATGTCATGCCCCGAAGGGAACCCGAGACAGAACGAAAAATAACCTGACTAAAAAATTGGACTGAGTTGCCAAACTTCTAATTTTTAAGATAAACGGCTTATTTTAAATGGCGATCATATGCATGTGAGATGTTTTGCACATGTGCTAAATGTGATTGTTTCTGATGGTTTAAAGGAGTATCATGAGTCCATAGTGAGGATACAAAAAGTTGTATATTATGTAAGATTTTCTCAAGAAAGATTGCATGACATGCCTAGAAGCCCAATCACTGGAAAATCCAATAAAGGCCCAAACTTTAATTATTCTCCTTACTTATTACGTGTTTTCTTTTGTAGATATTGATGGCGCAGTAAAGCTTGGTTCGAGAGACATTGTTGCCACATGGATTCCCTTGGAAAGCTCGAAGCAAATAAATTAGAGCACCAGCTGAAGTAGCAGAAGCCGAAATTTGTCTTTCGGAGGACAACTTTTGTAATTTTTTTTCTCGTTATTTGTATTTGGCAAACTCTAAGCCATTAGTTTATGTTTTAGCTACACTAGTTAGACTTAGTCACGTATGCTGGCTTGATTGGGGTTGACCATTCTTGCCCTCACTTTGGGGGACCATCACTTGGCCCATCATTACTTGGCTCATTACTTGGTCCATTTTGAGTTACTACTTGGCACCTTTAGGAGCCATCACATGGAGGAGCACTTGGAGGCATCATATGGAGACTTGGACTTGGCCCACTCTAGGAGGCTCATTCTACCATGCACATTTTGGAGCAACCTACTTCCATTTCGGCCTAAGGAGAAAAGACCCAAATAAGACCTAAAGCTTGAAGCTTCATCTAAGCAAGCCCAAGTAAATGAGGCCAAAGGTGGAATGACTTGGCAAAATCCCACCATGGGATCATCTTGGCCGCAGCCCACATGGAGTGGCACCACTTGGATTCATCTCGACCCTCCATCTATTTTATCATCCAACGACCCACATTTTTCGTACCTTGTATGGAAACTCTAATCAACCCTAGCTCTATATATAGCATCCCTCTTGTAATGGCTGAAAAACTTTTTGTCACATTGCTAATATAGGAGTCACCTTTGCCTCTTTTGAGAGTTTTGGAATTACCTTCGTCGGAAAGGTAAGCCACGGATTTCTAAATCCGTGATTGGAGTAGAGTACTCCATTACTAACTAGCTCAAGGTTGCTAGAGTTTGCAAGTATTGCTTCCCACCTCCATTCTTCCTTAGAAGATCGAGCTAAGTGGGAGCCAAACCGGTACCCTATGGTGGTAGTTATTCCTACAGGAAAACTTGCCCCCGAAAGCCTCACGTAAGGTAGCTTTCGGGGCTGCTAAAGTGTTTACATCTTCTTTCTCTTCCATCTTTTTCATTTCACACACATTATTCACTTCGTTTTTCCTACATTTTTCGTTCGCTTATTCATCACATTGTCAGTCATATTCATCTTACACACACCAAGTATATTGTTTTTATTTTGTTGGTATAACACGGGTTCCCTTTTTGGGTAGCCCCGTGTCATTGCAACAATTCAAATCTTGTGTTGATGCGATTAAAATTACTAATAAAAGTAATTTGTCTCTCGATGTTTTGATGAAACTCTACCTATTTGATGTTTGCAAACGTTGAAAAGTATGAAATGCCTTTTGAAAAATTATCAGAGAATGATAGCTTTTTCTTGCTTGAAATGGGAGGAGAAAGCCCACCCAGGACTGAAAATTGGACATGTGTTTGAGAATATATAAAATTTCTAGAGGCATTTCATACTATGACTCTTAATGTTTTTGCTTCTCTGCATATTACATCGAATATATATGTAGGTGAAGTTTATAATTTGAAAATTGATATCGAGACATATATTAACGGTGACAATATGACGTTAAGAAGAATGATCATTGGAATGCAAAAATTATTGATAAATATTGGAGACCTTTTGATAAAATAAACATGCTTGTTTATGTTGCTATTGTTTTTTTATCCAAGTCGCGAAACAAGATTTTTGAGGCATTGTTTAATGATTTTATTTGATAGTGAAAGAGCTGCGCATTACTCCAAGCAAGTGGATGATGTAATTGAAAAGTTATATGTCGAGTATAAAGGTGATTCAACCAATGAAGATCAGACTCCAATTAGTTCTTTAAGACAATCTCGTTCAAGTGCAGTGTATTCTATGTTTTACGAGTCCGGCAATACTTCTCAAACAAATGAGGAAAATAATATGTCAGAGAAAAACAATATTTGTGAGAGAAATTAAAGATTTTTTCAGGCAGTTCCGACATATTATATTGGTGGAAGAATAACTCAAATAAGTATTCGGTTTTGAGTACAATAGCAAGAGATATATTGATCATTTCAATTTCTACGGTTGCATCGGAATCTTCTTATAGCTGTGGTGATCGTATTTTTGATGCATTTCGTAGTTCATTATTGCCTTAAACTGTTGAAGTTCTTATATGCACTCAAAGGTGGTTTAAAACCTTCAATCTTTTTAAAATTCCCCCCATAATTGAGGATGACCTACATAATTCTATCACGACAATTGATGAAGGTTTGACGATTGTACTTCCGATTCTATTTTTTTCATATTTATTATTTATTTTACATGCTTATCTTTAGTCATAAATGTCCTAAATATTTTAATTTTGCATATTGCAGTACTTGTGAAAGATTTGACGAAGACGATGAGTCCTACACTTGACTTGATATGGTTTGGATTTTGGATTAACGAATTAGGATTCGGACATGTTTTAAATTTATGGTTTCCAACTATAATTTGTAAACTATGTTTGGACGTTGTGTAAATTGCCTTGACTTGATATGGCAATGTGAGGTGATGCTCCTCAAATCAAATCTTTTTTAAAGCAACTCCAAAAATAAATGTAGTCGCATTCAACTTTTCATTTATAGAAATTGGATTTAAAATATTATTTATTAATTTAGGGTACTCAATGCTATTGCATTTTTTTTTTCGAATATTTATTTGATTAATTTAACACCGCATGACGAGTTGATTGCTTTTGTAAGGTCTTTATTGCATAAATTTGACTCTATGTAATATACTAGTCTTAATCTAATTGTATATTCATTAATTTGAATTCTATTTGAATAGATTACCGAATCTACTTCTCCTACTTCTACTAAACTCAGACTTCCTACTTCTACTAAACTCAGACTTACACTAATTATATACTCCTTCAAAGCTTTGTTCATAATTCTATTTTCATTCTCATCTTCCATACTGTTTGCCATATGATCTTCACCAAGTTAAGTGAAAACTTCGAGATGGGGTTCAAGATCAAGGTGGAATCACTTGATTCTGAATCAAAGACATGCAACAACGAGGAAGTTTTTGAGAAGAAAGACATACGAGGAAAGAAAATTGATTCATTTGCACGTAAAAGAAAGTCGGCGACAGCAAGCAGTGGCAGGGAAAAAATCTACGTTGTCCGACAAGAATCGGACAAAAAAGGCAATCACGTTTTCGTCCCTGGAACTCACTTGGTGAAGGGGAAAGATGGAAAAAGTTTTGACATAACCATTGTTTCTGCTACATTTGAAAAATATCTCGGGAAGGTAGAATCTCCTGTGGCCATATCTCCGAGGAGGGCGGCGAGAATTGCAGCGTTGATGGATAGATTTTCCGGGACGATAATGAAAGCCCAGAAGGCACTCTCCGCTTCTGCTCCTATTGACGGTGATCAAAAAAAGGAGGCTCATTTGAAAGTGAAAGAGCAGAGCAAGAGAGAGAGAGAAGCTCAGTTGAAAGTGAATGAGCAAAAGAGGAGAGAAATGGAGGCTCAACTGCGAGTGAAAGAGCAGAGGAAGAGAGAAAGAAAAGCTCTAGAAAGAATGGAAAATACGGCAAAATTTGGCGCGGATCACGAGGCTCTCAAGGAATTCGAATGGCTTCTCGGGCATCCAGAGTTTACGACGATCGACAATAGCATAACATTAGCGAAAAGCATAGGTGAAAAGGTGGGTGTGGAGGAGATGGAGGAAGGGGAGATACCCCCATCCCCACATGCGCTGGAGATACTTCATTGAGAAGATAGACTGTGTTTGTACGTGTACTTCTGATTTTGTTATGTAAACAGCAATGGTAGAATACAACAAATTTACAAAGTGTAACACATAAATCATTATCCTAAATATGATTTGTAATAATAATAGTAATTACACACTAATCACCTCGATTGTTTTTACCAACATACAAGTCTAATACAGAAGCCAAATAAAATCCTCATTTCCATGGACCAGAAAATGCAGCCTAACAATTAGAATTTCATATGCTTGAAAGAGCTTCATAAACTTAAGTCTGTTACATGATATTTGAATGGGCTTTCCGAACAACCCATCAGGATCATGGATCAACGTTGATACCTGGTAAAACTGACTTTCGAATGCACCTTCTTTGCTCATTTGATGAGTTAGATTTGATAAATAGTATGCACCCCACAATTAGCAATTAGCAATTAGCAATTAGCGTAGCTAATGGATGTTTCAACGGGGGAGACATATATTTCGTTTAATTACTATAGACGGAATAATACTCATTGAAGTTGAGAGATTCCCAAAAGCGCGAGAAATCTCCATGCTTCGACGACTTGAGATAGCACATGTGCAACTCCTTCAGACATTTTCCAAACGTCTGTTGTATGGAAAGCAACTGTCAAAAGAAATATCATCCATGAGTCAGACATAATTCACTAAGACAAAAACCTGCTTGGGTAGCAATTAGCAATTAGCAATTAGCAATTAGCAATTAGCAATTAGCAATTAGCAATTAGCAATTAGCAATTAGCAATTAGCAATTAGCAATTAGCAATTAGCAATTAGCAATTAGCAATTAGCAATTAGCAATTAGCAATTAGCAATTAGCAATTAGCAATTAGCAATTAGCAATTAGCAATTAGCAATTAGCAATTAGCAATTAGCAATTAGCAATTAGCAATTAGCAATTAGCAATTAGCAATTAGCAATTAGCAATTAGCAATTAGCAATTAGCAATTAGCAATTAGCAATTAGCAATTAGCAATTAGCAATTAGCAATTAGCAATTAGCAATTAGCAATTAGCAATTAGCAATTAGCAATTAGCAATTAGCAATTAGCAATTAGCAATTAGCAATTAGCAATTAGCAATTAGCAATTAGCAATTAGCAATTAGCAATTAGCAATTAGCAATTAGCAATTAGCAATTAGCAATTAGCAATTAGCAATTAGCAATTAGCTAGCTAATGGATGTTTCAACGGGGGAGACATATATTTCGTTTAATTACTATAGACGGAATAATACTCATTGAAGTTGAGAGATTCCCAAAAGCGCGAGAAATCTCCATGCTTCGACGACTTGAGATAGCACATGTGCAACTCCTTCAGACATTTTCCAAACGTCTGTTGTATGGAAAGCAACTGTCAAAAGAAATATCATCCATGAGTTAGAGGAATAGTTCTTGTTTTCATAGATCAATGCTATAAAATTTACCCAGGATACGTTGATTGGAGTCAGTTTACCCGACAAACCACCAGGATCAACTCCCCCTCTCCATATATCTCCTGTAAGACAAGATCGGAAGTCCAGGGCGCATTGCAAGATTTGTTTTATGATGTTTGCCACAAACACCGTTTCTTCAGAAAGGAAACACCTACATCGATTGTATTTGATTATTTCTAAGCAACTACAGATTGGAAAAAAACAAGATAATGCATGTAAATGTGAAACTATACACCACTTAAACACCACGTGCAAAATATAAGATGTACATACAACTAGGGATGTGAAATGCAACCTTACAACTCAAAAATCTGCCAATGTATTTTCTATCAAAACCATCTTCGTCATGCCACTACCTTCGTAACATTTCTCATTTCATGAAACCAGTTGAACATTCATTTTAGCAAATTGATTTTTAGTCGAACATCTTCCTTCATCATATCTCCTTATCCATTGTCTTCTGTTTTATCAGACGACTTTTATTTCACTTATCTTAAAAAATTAAATAATCTTCTCGACCAAGAATAATATTCAATTACCCTCTTTGTATCTTAGTATTTCAAGTGAAGAGACTCTTCCTTCGCTTTATGAACATATGATAACTTTTAGATAGGTTTTGAAACTTCATGAAAAAAATTAAATACCATTTAAAAATGGTTGTGTGGGTATATAAAAACAAATGTAGCTTACATATGCAGTGAGTCAGTTAGATAAGACATATGTACTGATTCAAGATCCATCATGTCCTTAACCTACATAAACCAGAAGCAAAGCAACATCAATTGATTTAAAAAGTGAAAAACAAATGCCCGTATGAATATTGAAATAAAGAGACTACAATAAAGGATCATAAGGTTGTTCGAGATAACATATCTCTTTAGGAACATTTTAGGCTTCTTAATGAAATATTTTTTAGAAGGTCATGTCCTCTCACTAACATATCTTCAAACATTACAAAAGGTACTTAGCTTAGTCAAAAGCCTAAACTTCAGTAATCATCCACTCGCCAAAAATATGAATAAAATATAGCCAAAATAAAGAAAAACACTTGTCTAACACATCAAACCTTGTGTCTTAGAGACTGAAGAAACCTGCACCAAGATACATGAGATAGTTGAGACTCCACATAGTGCTGTAAAGTGCATACAAAATGATTGACCTGGTGCCTGATCAAATAAGATAGAGAAAAGGACTGATTATGGTTGGCATTATCAGATGACACCATTTATCCTACAATGATTTTAAACTTGAAGAATTGGGCTTACACCTTTGGTCATTAAGGTGTCTAGCAACGCTGGCTGTTGGTGTAATTTCACATTATTTATACTCAAGCAAATACAAATGCTTGCAATTCCACTGCCATTTATCTTCTTTGTTTTGTCTTCATACCATTAAATAATTACAAAATGCACACTTACCCATTAGCTAGCTGATAGACTACCATTATATTTTAAATAAGCTAGAAGACAGAATATGGGAAATAATAGCTAACTAGGAAGTAATTAGCATGGAAGTTGTAATAGTCAGTTACTACTGTAATTGTCTACGATTGGGAGCTGTTAAAATACAGCAAGGGTGGGAGGAAAGGAGTTAAGAATTGTGTGAGAAGTGTAAGCTAGATTTCCATTAATATTAGCTAAGAACACATGATTTTCCTAAAAAAAAATTGGGTCTTCCCACTAGCCTAATGTGGACAAAAGACAGGAAATTTTAATGTATTGAGCAGTCATTTTAGTACCTGATCTTCATCACGAGATTTATGCGGCCAACATCCAATTTAAGCATGTCCGAATCGCGGTTCTTACTAATCAAGCGTGCCATATCCTATTTACCAAATTCAAAGCACATAGAATCAGAACTATTCAAAGTTTTACATGCTTTCAAGGTCATTTGCAACATCGAGAACTTAATCCAGAATAAAAAAAAAATGCAAAGCTTGTGTTGTGAAATCTTCTTCATCTGTATCCACTTCTGCAGGTACTAATTACTCATATTTAGACAAGGGTAAAAATTATTCCATTATATCCAACAAGCCCCTCTGAATGAATGTAAAACTAGAGAAAATACCAAATTACGATTGGGGAATAAGCCAGCATCATGCTAAAAAACTAGGCTAGTAACTTCTAGACAGACACACTAAAAATTTATGTCAATCAATAAAATACAAGAGGACTAAGAAGTAAATCACAAAACAAAGAAATTAATCATACCTTCAATGTGGACCAGAAGTCAGTCAAGGAATATACAGCAAGCTTCACTTGTATAAGAAAACTAAATATATCAGCATATATTTTCATAGCTCTAGGTGTCAGGATGATACTTAATGGCCACTCTACTCGATAACCCAGACCCAAAATCTCAAAGGAACAAATGGCTGCCAAAACACAAGGTTAACAAAAAACTGTGAGGAAATTTAGTAGAAAAAGAAAAACCAAAAATGAATAAAAAAGAAAAGACAAGTGTGATCCATAAGGTAAAGCATATCTAAATGAAAATTTCAGAAAACTAAAGAAATATAAATAGGAACCAAAGATATGATCATACCATTAGCAGACTTTGAAAGAGGCATTGTATTTTTCTCTTTTACGTATACAAATAACCTCTCCTTTTTACTGTCACATTCGCATGATGATCTTTGAATTGATAAATCAAGAAAACTTTGAATTTCTGAAAGTCGTCGATCAGCCTCTTCAACACACCACTTCTGCCATTCATATTCAGAGGAATATTGTCACAATAATCTTCAGAAAGCTTTTCTATAATGTACAAAAACAACTCAAGGTAGGATTACATTACATGATGCCAAAGATGAATGATAAATAAATCTGCCCAATCTGCTATTTCCATAAAATGATACCGCCGCAATGCAAGTAAATGTTCTCGCAAATCAAATCCGTCTTGAAACAACTTGATTGTCAACTTGCTGATGTACATATATCTACCAGTTTTAAGAAAATCAATGTGGAATATCACTACTAAAAAAAAACGCATTGTGATTCAACACAGTAACAATCATGTCATCAGACGTATTATTCAGAGTAAATAAAATGAACATGCCAACTGGAACAACTATTTATCAAAAGCAAAAATTTACTTGATCTAAAAAAATTAAAGAACTTGGAGTAAAGCAATTAGTTTCTTCTAATCTAATGCATCAATGTGAAAAATATTATCAACTTTTAAATGTATGAGGAGCACATGAAGATATGATGAAATATTGCAATAGGGGGTTCCGACTAATCGTTACAGCTTGCAATGAGGAATAAAGCAGTTCCTCAAATAATGTTTCTGCGTGCCGCACACAAATAATAAAATATATATGACAACTTATTTCTTACAGAAAATTAATAATAAATTGAAATTTTATCAATTGTTTTTGAAGATACCAAAAACAATTACTTACGTACTAATATTCAAACTACTAGGATTTGTGATATATTTATCGCCAATTTTCAAAATAAAAGATATTAGAACTTGTTAAAATAACCCTTGTTTGATGAGAGTGCGGAGGATGTAATATAGGGTCAACTGGAATTCATGACCATTTGCCTGAAAAACTAAATTTTGCATTTCATGCAACCAGCCCTACACACAACGAGAAAAATATAAACCAGTAGACCTAGAATAAATTGATCACCTGTAAAACGAACATCAAACACAAATAGAGAGAAATTAACAGTTAAGTAAATAACTACCAACCAAAATTAGATAAAAGAGTAAATTTATCATTTATGGATACTGAAGCATAACTTCCTCCACAAGGCATTTGTTAATAATGAAGTCAAGTGGCATATCAAAGGTCAACAGGCTAAGCATCTGATTTTCACTCCCATCTTTGGCAGTCTTGCTGGAATTACAAAGCAAACTACCCCAAGTACTACCCCCAGAAACATCCTTTAAAATATCAACTCCTTTTTGGTAAAAATTTATGCACTCAATTTCACCAGAGCTTTGTTCTCCAAAGTCAGCATTTCGACAACTAGAAACAGTGCCGGTAGAAACTTCCACAACTGGAAGCTCATATTCTAATTCAGCTTTCCCAATACAGACCTCACATGGGTTTTTTACAGCAGAAAAATCAAAATATGAAAGAGATTGACTAAGACCTCCCCTTAAGTCGTTATGTCGGCTCACTGGTTTCAGAAATTCATTTTTACTCAACATTGGGTTGATATTAAAAGTGTTCTTATGGAAGCTAATCCCCCATGGGCGTAGACTAAATAAACTTGATACAGATAGATCAGAGTCAGCCCCATTCTTTTCAAAAATTCTAGATATCATAAAGTCACCAGCATCAGCCCAAATTCCAAATTGTGACATTTCTCCAACTTCAGAGGCAGCTTTTCTCTTAATTTCATTTAAACCAAAGTTTGACGAAAGTAACGTCATGCCATCTATACACTGAATAGAATAATTCCATGAAAAATCAGAGTACTCTGTCTCCAAGGACAGATATGGGTTGCACAATATTGTTGCATCACAAGGAGAACGAGCAGTGTCGTTCGAAGCACAAGTTTTTTCTCCAACTATATGTGAATCAGCTTTTATGTGGCCCATTTTATCAAATTGGTGAGACTGCTGCAGTGAATTATCATCAGGAACTTTAACATAGCTTAAAGAAGAAAAATGTTCTTGCCTGAAGGCGTTAGGAGTATCAAAAGACTCCACAATATGATCAAACTCAAGATGGTCTTCTGTACCAGTCACGGAGGAACATTCAGATGAATTATATACATCCACCACAGAAGGAAACTCGTCCACAATACTTGAGTCATCGGAATCATTTGCAACAACCCTAAGAGCCACAGAGACACCTAAGCTAACAGCCAAGAGAGAAGAAACATACAAATAAACCAACACAGAGAAAAATGAACATTACTTGTCTGAACTCCATTTATCAGCTGTTAAATGAGAAAAGAAGATATCATCATCCCTTGTAATAGACAACGGGGAATTTGAACTCTGCTTGGGTATAACATCTTCCTGAACATTCTGTAAACAAAATTAATCTAATTAAAAACAGTCATATAAAAAATAACCAATAAAGAAAAATAGTACCTTGTTAACTGCAAACATATATCTAACCTCTTGACTTAGCTCACTAACACACTCTCGAATATTGACTAGTCAGTACGAAGGGTAAAATTAAGCTAGGAATCAGATAGATACCAATAACAAGATATAGATGCTGCTCAAGCAATTCTACTAATCTAGAATTTAAATGAACACAACACTTGCGTAGGAACTATACCCATATTATCATCTACTCTCTCATTCAATAATGAGAAATGAAGTCCGATAAAAAGATGAGTCTGACAAGAGAGTTCCCATAGGACAAGTTATTTTATTAGTGAGTGAGAAAAATTTAAAGTTGTTTTTTTATAAGAAAATTTTATAGTTTATTATTTATTGAAACACATTTTAATGGATAAAAATCAACTACTTCTGTTGTCGCTTTCTTGTCTTGTATTAAATTAACAAAACAATATAAAAGGAAGATAAGAAAACCAAGATCTCATTTTAATACATTCCAAACCCATGTTTAGCTGCTACACTAGGATATTGTTTTACACTCAACCATGACATTTATCCCAAAAAGAAAAAGAACAACAATGATCTGGAGGTCACTCAATGAGTTAGTTCTTTATGATTCTTCCATGATGTGCGATGAGCCACTAAATAAAAAATATCCACCAAAAAGTACAGTACTAGGAAAAACAAAATAGGCATTTATGAGACATGTTCCAAGTACGAAGACATTATAGGTTATATCATAGTATTTCCAAAGAATATTAACCAATGATAGCACTCAACTTAATATTGGCAGAAAAAACAAATCTTATTCCAAGTAACCTACAAATTCACAAACAGAGGAAACGCCTTTTTAATATTCAGATTGACAACGGCAACTTGAAGCATCCAAGAAAAATAAATATAATCTTTTAGTCTGATTACCTGTTGATATTTGAATTCTAATCTGGTCAAAATATTTTCAAGTTTTTCCTGCAACTTTTCATAATAATTGTCTCTAGCAAGCACCCTGGCTTTCATAATTTCTTTGTTAAAAATTATTCCTGATTCATAAGATGAATGGCAGCCAGAAAATTTCGCCCAGCTGGGAAGGAAATCTTCGAATGACGGGTCCTTACTAGCAACATAAGTGCACAAATCAAGTAATTTTACTAGTACTTGAAGTTGCTGACCAGCTCTGAGAAGTGGAACCAACAAATCTTTCAAAAAACAAGGGACAGCAACTCCGTTTCGCTCCTTCAGTTACAGTGACAAACCATAAGAATGCCACAAAAGAAAGCACGGACTCTAAAATTTAAGAAAATGCTATTTCAAACACAAGAGGACATACCCTTATACTTGTTAATGGGAAGCCAACAGATGCACCTGCTTTACTTGGATATGATGATTGATCTCCAACAAATTCTACTATAAACTCTTCATAAGGGTCATTGATCTCAGCTTTGAAAATCCATGATCTAATGAATTCCCAATATGGTTCACATGAGCGAAGGAACAAAAATTTTAAAAGGGCACAATGAGCAGGATCAGCAACCTATAGATAAGCAACTTCAGAAGTAATGTTCATTTCCAAATTAAATAACTACTTATTTTCATCAATTATCAATTAAGCAACGCACAAAGCAACAAAACTGACAGGACATTACTTCAATAACTACCTCAATTAATGACTGGATTCAGTTAACATTTACATATATATATATATGCATATGCATTGGTGTTTTGAAGATGAATGCCCCAAACAAATAATATTTGTGTTATTTGTTTCACGGGAAAGACAAAGATGAGAGCAATGTTTTATAATCTGTTTCTTTACAGCTTTTACATTCCAAAAGTGCTAGAGCTTCAATGACAACACACAACAATATGACCAGTGAGTAAAGTATGTGAGTTGCTTAACACAGTTAATTCCTGAGTAGGTGAAAAGAGAGGCTTTAACGACCTAACCTGTAGTTTTGTATATAAATACGTAAGTAGATCGCCCCCTTTGTAGAAGTTATGGAAGTTAGAGGTAGCTTTATCAAATAGGTCTGTCAAAGATGATGACGACGACGACGACGATAAGCAAAAAGCTGACTCATGCAGGTTGCATATATTTCCAAGAACTTCAATTTGTGTCCTCATTTCCTTTGTGTGCACGTAAATTTCTATGAATGTTATTTCAGAATGGACCACACTTGTCAGACATCCAATCGTTGATGATTTAAGCAACGATGAATCAGTATTTCCCTTTTTCGAACGTCTTAGGCCTATAGATACACACAAGGTGTCCAGCGCTCGCATGTACCCTTCTAAAACCTTTCTGACAGCAACAGCAAATGCTTGATTAACCAAAGTGTTCCTAAAATATTTTTCCATTTTAGAGTCTTCCCCATGATCTTGGCATACTTCTCCAGGCTCGTGTCTTTTCATATTTGAGTTTTCATCCATATCCAAGTTAGTAAAGAACGTAGTGAATTTTTGAAGTAGAAAAACTAGAGATCCCAAGCAGCCAATGGACTTCAGCATCTTCCCTACAGCATGGGTGCTTGAAGACCGATTCCATAGAGTTGGAATTCGATGGAACGTCCTATCAGCTGGATATGAACAAAAAGCTTCAGCAATCTTTTCCAAACTCATGAGGGCTGATTCCACTCCTTGCATCGCATTCATTGTCAATCTTAGCAGACTGGCCTCCTGAGGTCACGAGCTCCTTTGTTTATACATAAAGAATAAAATGAAGCTTTATAATGAAGGCAACACTAGTTTGAATAGGTCCCATCAATTGTGCATTGTAAAGAAAGTATATATCATTTTTCAAAACCTAGTGTTCCTTGAGGATAGTGCGAGAATTTTTTGACGAAGCTTGACGAAATTGACATGTTCACCCCACTGTCTAAATTAAATCAATTATCTAAATCGGACACATAAAAAAAAAAAAAATTAAGAAGAGAGCAAAAGGCAAGAAGTATTCCATTTGAGGAGATATGACTGAAAAAGTATGGGTGAATAGAGTGAGCGAAATAGACGACTTACAGAGACGAGCGATGATTCATAAAGGGGTGGAAGCGGAGGATAACAATGTGGAGTGTTTCCCCTCTGCGATGAAATGTATTCCCAAGTTCTGGGAGGAAGCCATGGATCCTCCAACTTCAAACTATCAAACAACGAGTTGAAATTTGAATTCGTATCGACCGCCATTTTCCACAATGTTACTGAGGCCTCTGAGTCTGGGCCACTTCACTGAAACATTCTTCCCAATATTGATGCATCAGCTTACGAACTGAGGGATCCAAAACCAAATCAGACAATTAAGGTTACGGAATCGTCCGCTTGAAGTAATGTGATGGATAAGCAGAAAACCTTCAAGCAACTCCCCACCGTTGCGTCGTCTTCCGATCCAATAGTGGAGGTTTCAGAGAGAGAGAGAGAGAGCACTGACAGTGTTGGGGAAGGGAAAGGAAGTTGCAGACCGCCGGGCTGTGAGTGGGAAAATTCTAAAAATAAATAGGCAACATTTTTATTTATTTGCCTTTGCTATGAGACAATTTAAACCACAAATTATGCTTTCGTACAAATTAAACTTTATACTATCTATGAAATAAATAAACTATGGTCGTTATTCGTTGTTAAATATACTCGCAGTCGCCCACATTTTAAGTGAGGACGACCTCATTTGAACGAGGATAACTTCCACGGTAGCCCTGCTTTAGGGCAAGATCGCCCTCATTTTTACGCGCGATCGCTTTTTTTTTTTTTTTTTTTTACGCGTAGTAGCTCCCGTTTAAGGTGAGACTACAAAATTTCAAAATTAGAGCGATTTGTATATTGATCAATAGTTTGATGCGGCAGTTCGAAATTAAGTTGAAACCGAAAAGAAATAGTGTAGGAGACCATAACTGCAAACAAAATCGATGAAGGACTAAGTATTGGAGATCGAAATTTGCAAGAGAGAGAAGCTAAGTAGCACACTATCACCCGCGGGCTACCGTGGAGGTCACCCTCGTTTAAACACAGTTGTCAATTTAAATATCAAATTATGGGATCATGAACAAGTTGAAATATTAATTATATTTGGGTACAAATCAATTAAACTAATGTATTAATGATACCAATTAAATATCAATGTTTCAAGTAAAAATTAATCGTAACATTAAAGTAATTTTTTAAAATTTTTCATAATTATGAATACGAAAATATTATAATTCTTTTGTTTAAAATAAAAGGATGTTAATTTTTTGAAGAAAAAAATGTCAGATATTCTCATGTTATGTTTATTATTGATTTAGGTAGTTTACAATAGATCCGCAGTAGCACTACAGGCAAATTCATGATATTGAGTTCCGGGTTCGAATCCCGGCTGCGGAATTTTTTGTTTTTATTCAAAATTCAAAAGATTTATTTTAAATATCTACTTCCTATGTAGAGAATATTTTGAGTATTTTAATAAGATTGATTAATTAAATTTTTGGTAATTTCCAAGAAAAAAATAATAAATAGGGTATGAAAGGGACAAAGAACCATCACTTTGCCCATGGCGGAAGTGAACAACGAAGAGATTATGGAAGAAAGAAAAACTCGAGCCCAAGGAATAACTTAAAATGCAAACTCCACATGAATTCTCTCCCTCTTTATCAAATCAAATCCCCCTCAGTTTCTGTATAAATTCAACGCACAACCAATTTCGATTTCCATTTCCATTTCCAGTTTCAGACTAAGGAAGAAGAAAACAAAGCTGCAGCAATGGCGATGAATCCTCGACCTGCACCTCAAGCTTACCAGGATTTCGAGCCTCCGACAGAGTGGGCTCACGAGCCGAAATGGGACACTCTCATCGTCCATCTTCCAGGTATGTCGGGGTTTTGAAAAATGTTTTGCGTTTTTTATGTTTCTGCTTTATCGTCGCCATTTTTTTCCTCTTACTATCACAGGCTTTAGACCAGAGAGATTAAAGGTTCAGGTCACCTCCGATGGTAAGCTGAGAATTTCCGGTGAAAACTACCTCGGAGAGAACATATGGCGTCGTTTCTTAACTGAGTTCCCGATTCCAGCGAACTGCGACACCACTAGAATCACGGCCAAGTACGACGGAGGCGTGTTATATATCCGGCAACCAAAAATGATCGTCCCGGTGGAGCCAAAGGAAAAGGCTATTGAACCACCTGACGAAGCAAAGCCACAAACTGAAGAACAGCAAAAGAAAAACGATCAACAATACAGCAAGCCGCCCAATGATACGGCGCCGGAGAAATCAGCCGAGAAGGAAAACGACCAGAGTGGAGCGAAGAGCAGCGCTTCTGCAAATGACAATAAGAAAAGTGGCAAAGAGGCGAGAGAGGAAAACATAGAGAGCAATAAAGAAAGACACGAAATGGCAGACGAGAAGCTTGCCGATGGAAACAGGGATTCTGACGAAAAGGGAATAAGGAGAGCGGGGAGTTACAGGAAGGTCGCCGGCGATCTGGTGATGGAGATGAAGAAACAGAGGAATTTGGTGAACATGGCGATCGTTGTTTTGCTGATTCTCATACTCTTTCTGTATCCTAAAAAAACTTCAAACTCGCTTGGAGATTCTGCAGATTGAGTTCTTAAACAGCCATATGAATGTATTTCCAACTTCTTCAAATTAATATTAGGGTTGTTTTCATTTTAAAACCACAAACTATGATTTTATTTTAAAACAAACTAACTAAAAATCATAACAAATTAAACCTTAAACTATCTTAAATGTAACAAAACATGGTAGACAACCGATCACCCCCGTTCACTGTTTACACATGAGAACGGACGGCCGATCTAAAACAAACAGTCGTCCATTCACTGTTCACAAAATTTTATTTTATAAATTAATTTTAAAAAAATATCAAACAATATTAGATTTATTTAAAAATTTTAAAACATGTTCATTACATCATGAAAATATTATCTAAAAATTTTCGTGACTTTCTAACACTTATACAATTTATTGTAATTTTAGTCAATTATTTTATAAAACAGACGTAAAACAATTATAACAAATCATACAAGTGTTATAAAATCACGAACATTTATAGATTATATTTCCATAATGTGGTGAACATGTGATAAAATATTCAAGTAAATCCAATATTGTTTAGTATTTTGTTCATCATACGTAAATAGAAAAGAGGGGTATTTTTAAAAAATATCAAACAATATTGGATTTACTTAAAACTTTAACCACACATTTACCACATTATGCAAATATAATGTAAATTTTTTTTGTGATTTTATAACATTTTTACAATTTATTGTAATTTTATTAAATTATTTTATAACACATACGTAAAATAATTATACCATTTGAAACAAATCTTTTAAAAAAATAACAAACTATATTGCATTTACTTGAAAACTTTACCACATGTTTAACATATCATTAAAAGATAATCTAGAAATGTTCGTGATTTTATAACACTTGTATGATTTATTATAATTATTTTACGTATGTTTTATTAAATAATTCACTAAAATTAAAATAAATGGTACAATTATTATAAAATCACAAAAATTTCAGATTATCTTTTCATGATGTGGTAAATATATATATGATAAAATGTTTAAGTAAATTCAATATCGTTTCGTATTTTTTTAAAATAACCTTCGTTTCTATTCACGTATAATGAACAAAATACCAAACGATATTGAATTTACTTGAAAATTTTACCACATGTTCACCACATCATAAAAAGATAATCTAGAAATGTTTGTGATTTTATAACAATTATATGATTTATTATAATTATTTTACGCATGTTTTATAAAATAATTTATTAAAATTATAATAAATCGTATAAGTGTTAAAAGTCACAAAAATTTTCAAATTATCTTCCCATAATGTGATGAACACGTGGTAAAATTTTTAAATAAATCCAATATCGTTTTGTATTTTTTTTAAATTAATTTATAAAATAAAGTTTCGCTCTTACGTGAATAGTGAACGGATAGCTGTTCGTTTTAGATCAGCCATCCGTTCTGTGATTACCCGACTTGATACGTATGTGGAAGAACCACACATTCTCCGTCTCAAAGGCAGTGCCCGATTGTTTGGGGTCGGAGATGGGTTAAAACTCCACGGATCCCAAAGGGTTGGGCCGGAGGGTTCATCGAAAACTCCGCGGATCTCAGAGGGTTGGGCTGGAGGGTTCAATCGTTGAAAGTGGGGTCGTCACAATCCCACATCGCTTGGAGAAGTACATGGAAATGAAACATATGTAAGAGATCCCTCCTAAGATAGCAAGACGCGTTTTGGAGCACAATTGACGACGGATCCCATAAGAACTCCGAAGTTAAAAGTGCTTCGGCAAGAGCAATTCCAGGTTGGGTGACCTTCCGGGAAGTTCTAGCCAAACAAAGCCGTGAGGGGAGGATATTTGGCTGCGGCCCAATCCCCAGAGCGGACAATATCTTGCTGGGAAGAGGGGTCATTACAAATGATATCAGAGCCTGTACCCAACTGGAAATGCGGCCAACGAGGACGTTGGGCCCCAGAGGGGAGGTGATTGTGATGACCCGACTTGACACGTATGTGGTAGAACCACCCATTCTCCGCCTCAGAGGCAGTGCCCGATTGTTTGGGGTAGGAGATGGGTTAAAACTCCGCGGATCCCAGAGGGTTGGGCCGGAGGGTTCGGTCGTTGAAAGTGGGGTCGTCACAATCCCACATCGCTTGGGGAAGTACATGGAAATGAAACATATGTAAGAGATCCCTCCCAAGATAGCAAAACGCATTTTGGAGCACAATTGACGACGGATCCCATAAGAACTCCGAAGTTAAAAGTGCTTCGGCAAGAGCAATTCCAGGTTGGGTGACATTCCGGGAAGTTCTCGCCAAACAAAGCCGTGAGGGGAGGATATTGGGATGCGCCCAATTCCCAGAGCAGACAATATCTTGCTGGGAAGAGGGGTCGTTACACATTTTAAGATGTGAACGGTGAATGGGGTGATCAGTTGTCCACCAGGATTAGTTTTGTTACATTTCAAATAGTTTAAGGATTAATCTATTATGGTTTTTAGTGTATAGTTTATTTTCAAACAAAACTATAGTTTAGGGTTTAAAATAAAAAAATTCTTAATATTAATAAATTTTTAATATAAACTTCAACTCGAATAATATTATATTTATTCATTTATCCTACTACGTAAACATAACAAATGTCGCAATAAATAATAATTAATGCAATTAAATTATAATTAATATAATAAATTATAAATAAATAGTTTATTATATTAATTACATGAATCCTCGTTTAATACGTTCACAAATATGTTTAAATAATAAAATAAAACAATAAATCGTAGCATTACTCTTAAAATAATACTCAAATATATTTTTCTTTTATAAATTTCACCATTTTTTTGTTTTATTTAAGAAAACTTTTTATTTTTATTTTAGGGAAAAGTACCGTTTAGACTCCAACGTATGGGGTCAGTGACCATTTGGTACCTAACGTTTTTTTTGTACCCAATCAAACCCTAACGTATAAAACGTTTGCAATTTAAACCCTACCGTCAATTTTTTAGTTAAATTTAACAGATTTCTTTCAAATTTCCTAAACTACCCCCCTCTCTCTCTCTTATTTCGTCTCCCTCTTTGATTCCTTCCCTCTTTCTCAAGCAGCCTCTCTCTGCCTCCGTCGCCATTGAAGACCAACCTGCTCTGAGTTAGAATATTTGAAGGAACTAAATCCAGCTGTCTTTCTTCGTTCTCTCTCTCTTTCTCTGATGGTGTTTTGGGCTGTGTTCAGAAGGAGCTAGTTCAGAATCGTAACTTTATTTGAAAAATGGTGCACTACCAGAGGTCTCAACAATGGCGAAAAGTTAACTCAGAGTCTCACGGCCTTCTAATGGAGTTTGCAGAGTCTGGTTATTACAAGAGAACAAGACCCAAATATCTTTCTTTTCTGTTCGCTTTTCTTCTCTTTTGTAGTTTCACTTTTTCGCCTTACCTCTTCAGCACTTTCTAAATTTTTCCTTTCCGTAAGCTCTTTTCTCTCTCTTGTTCTTACCCATTTTCCTGCGTTGTTAACCATTTCTCTGGTTCTCTGTTTTACCCAGTTCTTGATTTCTTTTGCTTTTTCTTGCAGATTCATCTGGTTTAGAAAAAGATTCTCTTGTCGATCATCCGCCCGAAAATTCCCCTCCTTGTTCGTCAATCCCAAATTTAGGACTGTAAAATCGAATCAGTCTCTCTCCTCTGTCTCTCTCTGCTGACGCTGTCGAAATTATTTTCAAATTTTACAACTGTTTGTGTAATTTTTAATCGATTTTTGCAGGCACCATTTGTTGCGACAGAAGCAGCTTTCGATCGGATATCTGTTTTATGAAAGGGGACGTAAGAACAGAATCTTCTTCCCGTTCAATCTTCCTTTACAGCTCAAGAAACCCACCCATTTTTGGCCGCAACTGGCAAAGAAGAAGATACAGAAGTCAAACTACAACAAGAAAAACTCAAGCCGTATACCCGAAAATGGGAAACGAGTGTTATGGATACAATCAGCGAATTAAATCTCTCGACGAAGAGAGAGAGAGAGGAGAGAGAGAGAGAGAGAGAGAGAGGAGAGAGAGAGAGAGAGAGAGAGAGGGTAGTTTAGGAAATTTGAGAGAAATCTGTTAAATTTAACTAAAAAATTGACGGTAGGGTTTAAATTACAAACGTTTTATACGTTAGGGTTTGATTGGGTACAAAACAAACGTTAGGTACTAAATGGTCACTGACCCCATACGTTGGAGTCTAAATGGTACTTTTCCCTTTATTTTATATAAATTCGTTTCAATAGGTAAAATAAACAAACATTTATGTTCTTTGTATAAAAACCCATTAGAGATGGTGGTATAATTAATATACACAAATGTTAATTTAATGACATTATTAAAATATATTTAAAATTATATTGCTCTCAATAATTTAATGAAATTGCAAAATAAAAATTGAATAATATTACGTTTAATCACTCATTTTACTCTTTTAAAATACTCGTTAACGTGTTAAATAATAATTGATATAATTAAAATATAATTAATATAATAAATTATTTTATATTATTAACTGCATCAATAATTATTTAATACGTCAATAAATATTTAAAAAAAATAAAACTAGCATTATTCATGAAAATTATTAAATAGAACAAGATACTTAGACTAGTATGAATACGTTATCCATATTTTATGGGTCAATAAATGCTTGCCACGTGATTGAACGCAATCTCGACGGTTAACTAGTCTGAATGTCTGATCTGGACGCTGAGGCAAAGGAAGTTGATTTTGGTGGTCATGGAGCTCGCTTCCCGCTCTCTTCCCCCAGCCAGTTTGTCTAAGCCTCTCTGCTCCTCTTCCTCTTTCCTATCCTCCTACCACTCTACATCTCCATCTCTGCTCTGTGACTCGGGGCTTCCATTTCGGTTCTCTAAGAGCTTTCTTTCGCGGCTCCATTTGCAATGCGTTTCGAGTAAATCATATGAACGAAAGAGAGTTCGACCAATCCGTGCTTCTGATGCTCAATTCTCGACAAATAATGTTGCGGATAAATGGATTCTTCTACCTGTCGGTCAGTACGTCTCCCGCTTCCCTCTTTTTCAGCTTTGGTAGAATTGTGGTTCCCCTGCTGGATGATTTTACTACTTTTCCCTTTCCTGCAGGTTTATGTTTTATC